>CM012450.1:13748198-14948198 GCA_003999625.1 Oryzias javanicus | reverse complement strand
TGATGACCTAGATCTCATAAAAATGTTGACTTATCCCTTACACGTGCTCTGGAAACAGGTACGTCCGGAGGTTTTCTGAAGCATAATAGCTGGTAAACACAGAGGGGATATCAATCTGCTCTGCAATAGTGTCTGTAAGAAGGGAAAGTCTTTATTTAGCCATTTTGTGACACGGTTCATTTAAGCTTAAAACTGTGCGTGGCGCAAACGCTCACCATTACTGTAGTTCATGTTGAGCAGAGTATTTGAATACATGTTGTGGATAATTGCAGCACTGTATCCAGCTTGCTGTGCATGTAAAACCTGGAAACAGTTCATTGCATGAGCCAAATTAGCTTCAGAAACACCACTAAAGCACTCCAGAAAACCCAACTGACCTTTATATCAAAATTGCAAACATAGCGTTTGATGAGAGCGACAAACTTAGTAGTGTTGGCATCAAAGGAGGATGGCAAGGGAGGAGGAGGGCTCATTGGTGCACAGCCGTTAGCTGGTTGGGATGACACCAAAAGCCCCTTTCAATGAAAGAAAACAAAATGATTAGGTTCAAAATCACGTTGCTGCATGGAATTGTTCTCTTCTGCAATGCTCTCACCGTTAAGCCACTAGCAGGAAGTGGAGCTCCAAACAAAGCAGGCAGGTCTTCAAACAACATGGAACTCATATTTTTATAATTCTATCACAAAGAAAAGATTAGACGCATTTGGGATTTAGTATGTTTTCCCACACAGTCTAAGGAGATCAGAATAAAAACATGAAAAATGTGTTACTTACTACATATATATAAGCATGTGCTGGTGGTGGAACCAGCACAGTGCAGAGTATCAGTGTAAGGGCACTCAGGTGAGTCCCAAAGCACCACACACCAAGGTGTAACATGCTTGGTTTCTTCCAGTTGCACTAAAAAGAACAAGATGAAAAAATTGTGGTTTGAACAAAAGATAAACCTAGAAATTCCATTCAAAAATTAGTTGTTTGACCTAAATTTCAAGAGTCTGAAATTTAGTGTTGGTGCACCATATTGTAAAATCCTATGCCATATCTCTTCCATGAAAATGTGATTTGTCTCGCATTATTCTTAATGTCAGTTTATTCTGCTATTAATGACTAAAGTGTATCTTTTAATTGTTTTTCATGCTTTTTAACCCCAGTGCTTTCTCACAGGGATCCATTATTCTGGGGCGCTACCGGCTCCACCTATTAGGGAAGCTGTAGCTGCACTGCTCGTTCTCACTGGAGCTGCTGGGGTCCCGCTCTGTCGCCTAATAGCTGTAGCGGGCCTCGCGGCAATGATCCCCGTGGTTGGGGTGGGTCTTGAAATGAATAGATCCACATAATACTGCTAACGCACGCAGTACTGAGCCAGACTGTTTCTTTAGAGGTGGAATTCTCAAGTCTTTGTTCAGTTTTAATGTAAGGGGGTTATATTGGAGGAACTGGGTGGGTGGAGGGAGGAATTGGGAGAGGAAGGGGGGCTAGTTTTGCCCGAATTTCCTGTATTAATATTATTTTTTAATGCGTCTGTTTTTAAAACACCTAATTTTTAATGAGAATTTTATTTGGCTTTTGCGTCAGTCTGAATGAAAAACAATCAATAAAAAATAAATGTTCTTCGACAAGCATCACTACTAAAATGACTCAATTGTTTCAAAAGCTCCCATTTAGTTCAATTTTGAATTCAGTATTGTTCAACTTAGAATCAAAGTATATGTAAAAGTTTTACTTTTTCCCCTTAAAATTAAATCATTTACATCTTTAGGAGACACATTTCAACACATTTACTAATTTAAATGTAACAACAGTGGAAGTTTAATTTGTAAAATTTGTAACTTATTGCATTTTATACATTTTTTTAAAAGAAAATTATGTCTCAGATTTGATGAATCTATGTTGAAATGTCAAAGTGACGACTGATCCAGTTTTTCTATTATTTAAGGCCAGCTCTACTTTCAGTTGAAACATTTTTGAATAAAAGGAAATCAATTCTGATACAAAGAAGTGTTTTCGCCTTAAAAAAATGCAATTTAAAACAGTTAATCAAACAAGCAGATTGTAAACCCACAATTAAACAAAGACTGCTTTAAGATAAAGAAAGCTTTCTGATCACAGTTTGAGATTAAAAAAGCTATTACTGTAAAACCGTGACAACAAAGGTATGCAAAACTGGGAGCAGCATGCAGAAATATGAGCTCAATGTCATGAAATAGTTAAAAGTAGGGCCGAGCCAATGGGGAAGTGAGATTCTTTCTGCTGCTAATGCAAATACCTCATCTGTATTTGTTGACTTTTGACATAGATGTTTAGATTAAACAGCTCAGTTTAAGAAAAAAGGTGTTTAAAATACTAAACAAACAATCTTGAGTCATGCATCTTAATGCATTTGTGTGTGTGTATAAATTACGATTGATGAAAAAATGTGACAATGACGAACTACAATACTTTTAGCACATTAGTAAGAGGAGTGTCAAATAATATATAAACTATATTTCTTGCAGGTTTGATGGACAGTAATTTATCTATTTTAATTAATCTATTGGGTCATAATTTACTGTAAAAGCGAAAGTTTTTCACATTCCGCTTTGAAAATCGACATTTCCACTAAATTTGAAACGAATTTCTGACCCACTAAAAAAATTATTGACTAATTGTGTTAATAAACCATAGTTTAGATTGTAGTCATTAAAGAAAGCTACTTTTGCAGCGCTACTTACCGTAGAATGTTAGTGCTCCGTTGGTGATCAAAATCCTCACGGCTTCACTTGAATTTTTCACATTAAACTCCTTTAGTTTCACCTATAAAACGTCAAGACGTTTTCCGAGAAAATCTCTCACAAAAACCCAACGAGGAGGATTAAGCCAATGAGGTTAGCTGACGTTCAGCTAGTATTAGCAAATGTTAGATAACAATTTAGTTCATTTGTCGCCGTTTGTGGAAGTCTACGTACATCGTTTTATCAACATTAGGAAAAAAACACAAACTAATATTGTATAATTGATGCAAAACTAGTATGGCAACCCAAACGACAACTTTCTTCACGTCGCTTTAGCTTGCTAACTCAATTGTGCTAACTGCTAAGTTTGTTTGTTATTGCTTCTTTCAGTCCACTTCCTGTGCGAGTGGTGACGTACGACACGCAAATCTGACCAAAAGCGCCCCCTGTGGCCAAAAGGGAAACAGCAGTTATCTGCAAAGCTGCAGGAAATGATATGTTTTGTTTGTGCTGCTTTGAATATCATTGTCGCAAGTGACCCTGGAGGGTGCGTTTAAAAACTGGAGTGGATACTTTGCATATAAAGGAATTTATATTGCATTTGAATGAATGTGGAATTTGCCTTAAACTATGCAAAGGAAATGGATTTTTCCACAGAGGAAGATGGAGAAACTGACCAGTTGCACAACATTCAAATGATGTCACTTCTTTCAGGTCTTTGCCTGTCCAACAACATATGGGAGTGAATTTCTTGTTCCAGATACACTGTTGCTGGAATTCTTTTGGTGTGAGGTAAACTTTTTATTTTTAGGATGTGGGAGAGTCAAAGTTGGTCAAGCAGAGTGAAAGTGGTCACTAAAACCATTAATTTAAGTTAGAGTTACAAAAAAAGTAATATTATTATTCAAATACTGGTTAACTTTCCAGTAAATATGTATGCTATTCACTTTCTTGAACTATTTTACTTTATTGTATTTTATTTTATGTTATTGTGTTTTATTTTGTGAAGCTATTAATAAAAACAGGTTTTCTAATAAACTTCCCAAAAAAGTTCAGATTAAATAAAAGTTCACATAAATATATGATCATTTTTTTTAGATAACTATTTTCCATCTCAGCTCATTTAATGGAACCAAGCAAAAGAAAAGGATTTTGGTATATGGAAATATTTAAATTAAAATAGTTAACCTTTAAAAAAAAAATAAATATTGTCTTTGTTAAAATATTTTTTGACAGCTACAAGGGTTTGCTGATGTTTAAAGTACATTTTTACTATTTAGTTATTAAAATTATGTAAAAATAAATGTACAGGCGCTTTCATGGTGGCTATTTCTGGGGACAGTTGGGAAAGTATGCTTGGGACCCTTGGATGATGGCGGGGCGCCTATCTTAGGCTGGTGGGGCCTTTGGGCATCGGAGGCCTCGGAGTGGACTTTGAGCCCTTGGTGCTTGTGGTTTCAGCTCTCAGTCCATCTGTGGGCGTGGGCTCCAGTGGTAATGCATTGGTGGAGGCTATAGTAAATAAGGTCAACTAGGGGATGATGTTTCCTGGACTCCTCCATGGCTGATCTGGAAGGACACTGGTTGCCTGTTTTGTTACGCTGTTGGTTCTGTTTGAAGTCTATTCTACATTGTTGAGTAATAACTACTGTTTTTTTTTTTAAATATAAATTAACTAAATAAAAGTGAAATGCATAGTGCAGTAAAACTACTGGTAGTACATTTTTACAAAAAGTTATGATAGTTAATATACTAACCACATGTAGCATTTTCACCTCTGTTAACAATACTTTGTAACCACAACAAAATTGACAGATAGTCTTTTTCTGTTACTGCCCTCAAGCGGTCCGTTTTCTTTTTTACAACGTCATTGGTTGAATAATATTTAAATCATGGTAATGGGACAATGTATTTCATAAAATTGAATTAAAGTATTGAATTAATTCAACATAAATAAGTAAAAACAGTAAAGTAATAATTTTATTTACAAAAAAATAATAGATGGATTTTCTACTTTAATTTATGGCCATGCTGATGCAAATGCTTTGCACACACATTCACACACTGATTTTAGCTCACATGGTGCAAACCTGTGACCACTAGCAACAATGCGGGGTTCAGTGCCATGCCCAGTGACACTTAAACACATGGGCAAGGCAGGAACCAAATCTGGGATCAGGATCAGAGGTTGACCACTCCATCTCTGCTCCACAGTTGTCTGAAATTAAAAAAAAGTTTTGTCTTTGCTGGTGGAAGCGACACCTGCAACACTCCACGGACAAGCATTTGGAGCAAGAGAAAAGTGTCAAATAAGCCAAGACTGATACATTTCAACAGAAATTAATATATAATGTTAGCTCTATTGCGTTTTTTCTATCTCATCTAATTTGTTCAATACATGAATCTTTTTTAGAAGAATTAAATAAAAATGAAATTTCTATTTTAAGCTAATAATCATTCCAAGTGTTAGGTAATGTACCATTGAACCGATGATAGTACTCAAACAGGCTCATAAAGACAAAACAACCTCACATCTGGAGGTTTAGAATCACCAAATTCTTATATGTGTTTTTTTCTTTGCTATGAGAAAACACCAGAATACAGAGAGAAGTGCTCCAAAATTCCACATTTAATTCAACTTTGTTTGATGTGTAAGACAAGATTGTAACATCCATCCGTCTGTCCATCCAGAGCCTACCCAGCAACTGTGGGACAACTAGACCAGGTTGCCAGTCTGTTGCAGGGCCACACAGAGATCCAGAGAAAAGCTACACATGAACTGGGAGAACATGCAAACTAGTTTGTAACCTTCCAAAATAGTGATTAATAGGGGGGAAAAAAAACTAAAAAAGGAAATTAACCTCTACGAATTACTCCTATTACTTCTTAGCTTTTATCATAAGACTTTTCATCTAAATGTCACAAGGAGTTTGTCTTTGAGAGTGCAAAGTATCTGTGTGACCAATTGAGTCTGAAGGTCATTCTGATAAGAAAAACTGCTGCACAAGCACAATTTCTAAATTTAAGAAACAACCCTGCTTACCTTACTCAAAGTAAAGTAATCCAAGAGACAAGCCACAAACACTGCAAATTACTTAAAGTCTCAAAGCTCACTTTGGCTGATTTTTTTTTTTATTTTTCTTTACATAAAACCCTGCTTTGCCTACAGCATAACCCATAAAGTAGCCTAACATAAGGATCTTTATGAATGCATTCATTCATTATGAGAAACGCAAAACAAATTCTAACACAATAACCAGTTCTGTCTTTTTCTAAATGAGAAACTTCTGCCAAAAATCTACCAACTTGAGCGATTGGATATGAGTGAAGATTTGAAGCTAACACATGACATGAATGTACATGTCATTGCTGAGCATTTATGTTGTTCAGCAACAACATTTATTAACTTCAAATACATACATAAAGTAAAAAAGTTGCTATTACTTTTGATTTCACTCTCTTATTTTCTCTCTATTGAAGGATTTGTATGATTCCACATTTCCATTTTTCTTTACAAAAAGAAACTTTTTCATCTAAGACTCCGAAATTAAACACAACAAACACTGAATTCATTTTATTACTGGGAATAGAAACTCTTATTTTTCTTGGCCCACTTGTTTCTATTAGTGGGGACATTATTTTTTTTTGTTAACCTTTGGGAACCAACTGAGAACAAGTAATCCCATCAGAAATGCTTTATTAAAGTGGGATGTAAAGGAAACCATCTTTAAATGTGCGATCAATCAATCAAGGGCTTAGAAAGTCGTCTTAGAGTGACCACATTTTTTTAAACTTTATTTGGACATTTATTTGTGTTTAGTTTTCTGATCGGATCAAGCTTCAACTGAAACCAACAAAAAACAAAACATAAACCATGTGAGATTCAGTGCTAATGGTTCGTTTATCTGTTTCATAGTTTTCAAATCCATTCAGATCATTTGTTTTTGTCAAAAAAAAAGTCTCGTCATATTAAAAGAAATAATTTAAGATTATTGAAAACAATTCAAACAAAAATGCTCCTTAAGTTCTTTTTTTTTTGTTCTAATGTATTAGCTATAGGTCAAAATAATGACAAAAAAATCATAAAAACATAGTTAAGAGAAAACAGAATCAAAGCTAAGAAGTCAAAACATTCCTTTGCTGCAGGTATTTTTGAGTTTCATCTTCTTTGGTCTTTTTGCATTCCTGCAGGAATCCATCAAACCTGCATTCTTCATAGAAAATGAGACACACAGCACCTGAACACAGAAATAAATCACAATCCGTTGCTTTTCAAGTAATTTATAAACAATAAGCATCATAAATATTCACACTTACATGAAACCTTTTCCACATCCAAGAGGTCCGAAGAACATTTCGTGCGGGAGGCAAACTTTTCTACACTGTCCACTGAGACTGGAGCACGACCAGGGGAAAGATGCCGCCTCATTTTCAGCTGCTGCATGTGACAGAAAACACAGACGAAAATCACATTGATGTGATAGAAACAAAAATGTGTATGAAGCACAGAAACATGGAGAGGTTTTACATCAGGACTCACCGTTTATCAGAAAGGCGACTAAAATCAACACAACAATCATACGGGCGGAAAACATTGTGTCGTCTGACAATGTGGCTCTCCAAAATGAAGATTGAGGCTCGGTCTGTCAGGGTTTTGTTCAGAAGGGAGGAGAGAGGTTGATATGAAGCAGCACACTGGTCACCAGGTTCATATTAGAGAATAAGAGCGTGCCTTTCTTGATTACATTTAGGAAAACTACATCACTGTTCCACCAGACTTGTAGCCAAGTGTTGTCATGAGACAAGTAATGACAATTTACCAAGAGAGGATTCAGGGAGTTTACTTGTTTCTTTCCATAGAAAGCTCCCCTTAGGACGGGAGCACCAGGTTTTCACATTGTTTACCTTTACCAAAGAATCTAGAGTTACCGGTTTTGCTTAAAGTGTACAAGAACCTTCTCCAGGAAATACACACTTTGCAAATTATTTTAGATTTCAGTGATAGACATGACATAAAGTGGGATTCATCTTTTGAAAGTAAGCACTTTTAGTGTAAAAGCTGCTCGTAGTTCTTTTTTTTTTTTTTTTTTTTTTTTTACAAATAATCTGTGTATTTATGTATCAAGTTGCTTTCTGTCTTATTTCAGAAACACTAAAAAACTTTAGAGGGAAACTTATCCTTTCCTTTCTTTGTAATCAGAATTCATCAGTTTTGATCTTCCCTCAAACCCAAAACTTATAAATGCAGTATAAAGACAGAATGATGTGTGTTAGTAATACATTATAGAATATTATTACAGATGAAACCTCATTCAGAATTAGCAAAAGTTCTGTAATGTCCGAGGCGTAAGAAGACGAACGTATTTACTTTTCATTCGCTTTATTAATGTTCAACAACAGATCTCCATTCATCGTCATCCTTTTCCTCTGCTCTTCCTATCACTCTCTCAGACCTCTATCCTCTAGCGCCTCCTAGTGGCTTGGAGTATACATAAACATAGGACACAACATCTCCCCTCTCTGTAAAAGAAGATACTTAAACCAAATAATGTTCACATTGTAATTAAATGTAATTAGTTAACTCTTCTGATCTAAACAACGCAGTACTCTTCTGAACATCTTCATTAATTACGGCACTTACTCAAAATAATAAGTATAACCCATATAAACAAAATCTGCAACATCTGCCGTTTGAATAATTATAACTTTAGGATCTGAGATTAACTAAACATTCAGATGGAAGCAAAATCAGTCACATAACATAGTCCTTGTGCCATCCAGGTTTGCGTTTATCACGAACAGGTTTCTCTGTAGCAGGAGGAGTATCATCATTTTGTGATGTTCCACCAGCATTCTGTTCAGTCGCCGTGGGAAAGCGAGCGAGATGTGTGGCGTTCCATATCTTCCCGTCACTGAGCAGAAAGGAGTTTGTTCCTTTGGCTCTCTTCACAGTCGCAGGGGCAGTAAACCTGGGATGTGCTTTAGCAACATGATGGGGTTTTCTTATTCTCACTTTCTCTCCTGGCAGAAAAGATGGTGTACGTGCACCACGTTTAGCGTTGGTGTAGCGCTGCATAGTGTCTTGCTGTTTTTGAACTGAATGACGTGCCAAGTTATCCAACGGAGACACAGCAGGGGGTAGTGGAAGAATGTCAAGTTTGGTTCGCATTTTCTACCATAGAGTAGCTCATATGGAGAAGTGGAGGTCGTTGCATGTGGAGTTGCACGGTACACCTGGAGCCAGTCTGTAACAGTCTCTTTCCAAGGTAGGGACTGCTGGATTGCTGTCTGGATGCAGGATCTGAGGCCACGGTGGAATCTCTCAACAGCCCCGTTGGCAGCTGGGTAGTAAACAGATGTTCTGCTGTGTGTTATGCCTCGCTGAAGAAGAAAAGAGGCAAAAACTTGAGAGGTAAACTGTGCCCCATTATCTGTGACAATGTTCTCAGGGTTACCATGTCGACTGAAAACACAAGACAGGAACTGAATTACGTCATTAGCAGTAGCAGTAGGTGAAAAAGCAAGCTCAGGCCACTTGGAGTAGTAGTCGGTCAGCGTGATGGCAAATCTGCAGGCAGGGTCAGCTGTCTCAAAAGGTCCAACAATGTCAACTCCCAGCTTCTTCCACGGTCCATCAGGAAGTGGGACAGGCTGCAGCGGAGCAGGATGTGTACGAGCTGTTTTGTCGTTGGACTGACAAATGACACATGAAGCTATAGCAGCCTGTACTTGGGAGTCCATCTTTGGCCACCAATAAAGGTCCCTCAAGCGCTGTTTAGTGCGCACGATTCCTTGGTGACTCTCGTGGGCAAGTGTGATCAATGTAGGTCTCACAGAAAGCGGTACAACAATCCTCGAACCTCTGAGGATGAAGGCATCTAATGCTGAAAGTTCATCTTTGATGTTGTAGTAAGGAGTAAGTGTTTCACAGACTGACTTAATAGAAGCAGGCCAGCCCTCTTCCATTTGTAAACGCAAAGCAGACAGCTCAGGGCAAGAGGAGCAGGCTAACTCAAAGTCAGACACAGAAAGTGAAGTCAAAGTAGCAGAAATCTGTGCTATCATTTCCGGTTCTGGGCTCGGAATGAGTGTATCAGCCATAGGCAAGGGAAGCCGGGAAAGACAATCAGCTGTATGATTCTGAGAGCCTGGTCGGTAGATGATGTTGTAATCAAAACACAACAGCCGAGCAGACCAGCGAGCGATTCGCATTCCAGCTCGTCCCATCCCTTTTGTGGTCAGCAGGGTTGTCAATGCTTGGTGATCCGTGCGAAGAGTAAACCGTCGTCCCATAAGTAAGTACGCCACTTTTCTGTTGCCCAGACACATGCAAGTGCTTCTTTTTCAACTGTAGAATATTTCTGTTCTGTGGCAGTCAGTGTGCGGGAGGCAAAAGCTACAGTCTTCTCAGTGCCATCAGGGTGCACTTGAGCTAGCACAGCACCAAGTCCACAGTCGCTAGCATCAGTGGACACCATAGTGTGAAGGGCTGGATCAAAAGGTGCAAGTGCAGCACTAGTCACCAGGAGTTTTTTAACTTCCTCAAAACTGGTTTGTGCAGCTGAGGTCCAGGTAAATGTGCTCTTTTTCCTTGGCACAGCAGCGCATAGGAGCCACAACAGTCGCAAAGTTGGGTAGGAACTTTGAGTACCAGGACACCAAGCCCAGGAAAGATCTCAGTGAAGCAACATCAGATGGGGAGGGGCTTTCAGTACAGCATCAATGTGGTCCTGATCAGGAAGAATGCCATCTGCAGTAACGACATGACCCAAAAAGCGCAGTGATGGTTTTCTGAAATTGCATTTTTGGTCATTGAGCACGAGTCCAGCTTCCTTTAGCCTCTGGAGGACAGCATCAAGGTTCTGATCATGTTCAGAAACGGTTTTTCCAAAAACAATGAGATCATCCAAATAGTTTTGGACACGGGAAGGTCTTTGAGGATTTCTTTCATCATTTTCTGAAAAGCTGAGGGAGCAGAAGCAAGTCCATATGGAACTCTACAAAATCTGAAGAGACCATCATGTGTAATGAATGATGTGAGATCTCTGCTGTCTTCGTGCAGAGGCAGCTGATAGTATGCATTAGCCAGATCGATTGTGGAGAACATTTTTGCACCCTGTAGGTTAGCAAAGATTTCATCCATATGTGGCAATGGGTAACAGTCAGTGATGACGGCTTTGTTTGGTTCCCTCAAATCTGCACAGAGCCTGATTCCACCATTTTTTCGTCCAGTGACCACAATAGGTGAAACCCAGGGTGATGCGTCCACTTTCTCTATGACATTTGCCTTTAAAAGACGTTCCAGTTCCGCTGAAACAGAAGCTCTCACAGCAAGTGGCAGGCGTCGCAGTTTCTGGCGTACTGGTTTCACTGAAGGGTCTATTTTCACTTTGTGGACAAAAAGCATGCACACATCAATGTCAGGAGCAGCAGGGATGCAAGAAGACAGTGATGGTTTCTGCTGTCATCACCGGTGCAGAAGAGCTTTGTGAGGAGGAAGAACAGTGTTGCCAGAAATACAGATGTTCAAGGCCTCCATGAGATCTCGTCCAAGGAGAGGCGTGCCTTTTTGCACGATAAAGAAAGTAGCTGAAGCTGTCTTGCTTCCTCTTCCCACTGTGACATGTAAGCAGCCTATGACAGGAATTAACTTTCTTGTATACGTCACCAGTTGGAGTTCCGGTGGAGACAATGGTGTATCACAAAAATGCTGCTTGTAAATGTGGTGAGGCAAAATAGAAACTGCAGAGCCTGTATCGACAGTAAGTTCAATCTCTTTAGCAGGTAAAGAAGAAGCGGTAACTGTAATCTCACACTGTAATTTCTTGGATGCCTGAAGAGGGTGTCGCAGATACAGTACAGTCAGTTTAGGCAAATGTACTTCACGCACCTGTCTGGTCTTGGATGAGCGGCAGACACGAGCAAAATGTCCCACTTTGTGACAAAGCTTACATGCAGCCTTAGCAGCAGGGCACAGAGGAAAAGAAGCAAGATGTTTATCTGAACCACACCTGAAACAGCTTTGAACAGGTTTTTGTGCTGCAGCAGAATGAGGACTTCGGCGGTTGTCCTGTTTGTATTTTGGTTTAGGATGATGTGAATGAGGCTGTACGGCTTGGACAGATGCACTGCGGTCTGCAGCTATTGTTTTAGCCTGTTGGACTGCAGATTCTAGTTGAGTTGCAAGAGTAATTGCTTTATCCAGGGTCAAATCCGGTTCAAGTAAAAGCCTTTCTCTTATGCTGGAGCTGGAGACATGTTCCACAAGTTGGTCGCGGATCATTTCATCCATTTTATCTTCAAATCCACATTTGGAAGCGAGGTCCCGTAATGCAGCTACATATTGCATAACTGTCTCATGTGGTGACTGTGTCCGCTGTCTGAAAGCGTGTCTTTCGACGACGATGTTGACTTTGGGCGAAAAGTGCTTTTCTAGTGCAGCAACAGCAGAAGCAAAAGTGTCACCTGTGTCTGGTAGAGAGTAGAAAATCCGCTGCCCCTCGGTTCCAAGGCAATGAAGCAATGTGGCTCTCCTTCTAGCTTCCGGCCACGCATTTCCCGAAGCATTTATCACAAGCAAGTAGTTGTTGAACATACGCATCCACATGGCGTATGGTAGCGGTGGTTCTCCGGGACACGGCAAAAACACTGGCGGGGGATGCACGTTCGCCGCCATGTTGAACAGTTGAAAAAACGCCGGCAAAAACACGTAGGATCACTCGTCGCCAAAAATGTAATGTCCGAGGCGTAAGAAGACGAACGTATTTACTTTTCATTCGCTTTATTAATGTTCAACAACAGATCTCCATTCATCGTCATCCTTTTCCTCTGCTCTTCCTATCACTCTCTCAGACCTCTATCCTCTAGCGCCTCCTAGTGGCTTGGAGTATACATAAACATAGGACACAACAAGTTCCCTTAATCCTCATCCCAAATTTTCATTTATGATTGCCACACATTACATATAGGCTGAAGGGCTTATGGCAGAACTTGTTGGTAAGTTGTGCATGAAATTACATCCTGACTTACCAAAAATTTTATTCCATGTCAACCTTATCTAATAGTTATTAATTGGCTTTATTCCTGCAATTTACATAGCAATATAAGTGCAACTTCCATGCCTCCACTTCCTCCCTGTATAGTTTCACCTCTCCAGTTCCTCTGAATATAAAGTACTGTTCTTTTTCTGCAATATCAACCTTCTTTAGCTCCATTTTTTTAGACTATACTTTCATCAATGAAGTCTCTACAGTAAGCTGAAAGTCATAATTAACACTTTGGTGTGAATTATTAGACAAAATAGAGTCTGTACGTTCAGTTCTCTCTGAAAGTGAAACTGGAATCCATTCAAAGACTCCTGGAACTAAGTTTGCTTTAATCTTACTTTAACATGCTTCCTATTTGGAAGCTGAGGAACAGCTGGACATTCCAGGGACCAACCTTGTTAATGACTGTAAAGAAGACACAATTGTGAGGAAAACCATGGAAGAATTTGACTGTCACGACTGTCAAGACAAACTGCTGACAGATTTAAGCCCGCCAGAAAAGGCAGAACTCGTGTGGGTCATGTGATCATCTGGCGTTGCTTCAACCAATCAAACGCAGGATCAGTAACATTATCTGCCCCAATAATGTAAGCATCTTTTCCCCTCAACAGATATTTGCTCGATTGATTGGCAACATTTCAAGATGACAAATCTAAGAGTCATTGAATTAAAAGTATAGAGAACAATTCAGAAAACTTGAGTCAGGATTTTAAGGAGTTACCCCCCCCACACAACAAAAGCCTTGTTAAATCTTTTTAGGATTGCTGAAGACAACTCCTCCATCATCAGAGCAAAATGTTAGGAAAAGGGTTGCTCCTGTTAATTCTACGGTCACAAGCACAACTGCCACCATCCGACGGGGAGGCAAAATCTTCAAGATTTCATGCCGCCGCCTAATTTTTTTGAAAAAATCGCTTGCCTTGCCTCTAATTAAGTAACCTGGTGCAGGAATGCAGATACACGATCGTGTTCCAAGCTGTCAAATGATGAACTGTCGGCAACATCCATGTGACCGATGTGACCACAGCCAACTGGGCTGCCAGATCGCAGGCCAACAGCCCTCGTCGAGTGCTCGCTCTGATACTGTACTATTTCTAATAATTGAACGTTGGCAGTGGGACGACAGCAAGGGGGCAAGGAGAAATCGGCTGATCATCAGACTGTTTTGGCGACCTTAGAGACCCCTCTATCAATTAATTATCAAGCTTCTATCTGCCTGTCACTGGACTGCCACCACACAAACTTCAAATGTGCCCAAAATATTGCCTGGTTGCCGTAAAATTGTAACTTTTTCTTAAAACCTCCAGGGTAAAAAATGTGACACTTCCCGATAACAAATGGAACTCTTGTTATCTATCCACAAAGGAAGTCAGAATCAACAATCATTGTGCATTAAAAGATAAACATCAAGTCTTTTTTATGCCTGAACAACACTTTATTTAATAAAAAAGTTATGATATTATGGCACCAATGACTTTATTTCCAACGTCATGGTAACATGTCTGAATCTTACAAAGCATGCTTTTAATAATGTTAATTATTTGAATTACTTTAAAATACAATTAAACATCTTCTGATGGCGAACATACATACACATATACAAAAAATACTTTAGTGACATTAAAAAAAAGTACACAAAGGGGTTCGAGTGCTTATTTATTCATAGAAGGGCGGAGCTGGAAGGGTTTACACCAATTCCTATGAACCACTTTAAATTACAAAACTGTTATACAAACACTAAGGTTGACAGCATGCATACAAAAATAGACAACTTTTCTGATCGTTCCTTTGTCCTTTAGATTTGTTCATTATTGCCAAGCAGTGTATTTTTGTGCCTCTGCTTTAAGGAATAGCTTGCTTCAAAATCTTCTCCCGCCCGTCTCACAAAGGTACGATGTACATTCAATATCACTGAGGCACAGCACTTGATGTACAATTTTAATAAGTACCCCAAAACATTGCGTAATCACTGAAGTTGGAATGTAATATTAAATATATGTAAATATGTTTAACACCCTGTACACCCATAAAACAAACACACATGATTCATACACACACATGCATAATGAGATGTTGTGCACAACTTCAAATCATTTGAATGAGCAACAGTACACAACTCCAGCATGAAATTGAACACAAATGAAAAGAGGTGAGGGGGAGGTAACCGTGCATTTGACATGGACACAAAGTGCTTTTTCAAGTTGCTTCATCGTACGTTTTCCTGTGTCTGAGCCCTCGTCTACAGAAGAGAGGCGTGAGGTAAAGAGGGGGGGGGTCGAGTCTTTGTGCTTCTGCACACCGAGAGAAGCGGAAAGAGCAGGAAAAGGGAGAAAAGATGGAAAGCTGAGAAAGTGAAATGAGAATTTTGGTGCCTTCTGCATCCAGCAGGAGGAATATGGCAACGCCAGGGCACAGGAGGAGGCAATACTGGAGAGGGGATCCTCATGAGGTTACCCCAAAAAGCCCAACGACCGATTTGTATCTTGAAGAGGAACATTCTGTGGGCACAGAAAACGAATAACTATGAGAAAATACTGCAAGCTTGTTAAAAAAAAATCCCTAATGAGAATGGCTGCTGTACCTTCAGTGAGCTTTGGAGGACTCGCAAGCGGTGAAGCTTGTCGTTTAGTAGGGGGTCATTAACTCTGCGGACAAAGGAGCGCTTGTATTCCAGGCGGTTGCCTGACCGGTGGTCAGCAGAGGAGGACAAACTGGTCTGCTCCAGAGCCCGGTACAAATCCAGCATGGAGTCCGTCTGTATCCTGCAGCTGCGGCCATGACCTGGAAAACAGAGCATCCGATCATTTTCAACACGGTTACATGTGAAAGAATTGAAAAAACATGAAGTCGGTTGAGCGTGGAATACTTTTAATGTCAATTAAAAAATAAATAGAAACCTTGACTCTATCAGAGTTTTTCTCACATTTTGTCTGATATTCTCAAATTTAACCCTCTCACACATGGGTTCCAGTGTTTATATTCATTGATAACACGGTTCCAGTAGATTCTGAAGGAAAAAAGCGGCTTGATGAGTCACAGTATGTTAAAGATTTTGTGTTTAAGCGTCACGACGCCTCAGGTATTTAATGGTTAAAGTTTTACCCTTTACTTGCTAAAGAGTAAAAATGATCAAAATGAGTTACTGCTAAAATAAGATTAGGATTATTAAGGTAGCAAGGGGCTGGAGTATAACAATAGAAATGTGAGCTAGTGGTTCCTGAATTTCCCTGAGGAGTGCCAAAGGGATTAATAAAGTATCTATTCTATTCTATTCTATTCTATTCTATTCTATTCTATTCTATTCTATTCTATTCTTTCGCACATTTCAAAGAATCATATAAGATGGAAAAACACAAGTTTAGGCAAAAAAAAGTGATTTGCACACAGTGGCTAATTAAGAGTTGGATGTAGTTTGTAATAAAATAACTAAAAAGTGCACACTCACACGCAAGGTTTTGCACAAAGCAGCTACAGAATGCCTTACATTCTAAGGAATAATAGAAAAATGATACAAAAGAATGTAAAGGATTCAAAATCTAATTGGAGAGGAGCTATTTTCTGCAAAAAGCCAGGCAGTCATGAGTCATGATCATGCCCCTCCGGGGTGAGATCTCACTGTTGCCATCGAGAAGATTTGATGTGAAACCGTAGGGGAAGACCAATTGTCACGGAAGATCAATCGTTCCTTTAGCTGAAAGCTGATTAGTCAGAATGTACGTTTTAAACACAATGCATTCTGTTTTTACTGTCTTATATTTGGAGATTGAATGTTGCTGGTGGTAATAATCCTTTTTTGATTTGCTGGAAAATAATAATTAAATTTGTGTGTTTATTTCCACTCTAAAAAATGCTACATATGCAAGGAACACGCATTTGCAGAGCTGAACTCAGCAATGAAAAACTCGCCTTATTTCTTCTAAAAATGCTAAACAGCTTATTCTGGAATTAACTCTTATTTAGAGGGATTGAAATTTGAGAAAATTAGATGTGTTGGAAATGTAATAATTTATTAATTCAATAAAAAGAAGCCTTTACTTGCATGTGGAAGAATCACACAAAAGCATAACATCCTCCTGTTCATGCAAGTCACAGCAGTGAACACATTTAACAGTTATAACTAGAGGGACTTCAACTTAACTTTGAATTTAGATCGTTCTCTGAACAGCTTAACCAACTGTTTTCTTTCTTTCCGTCATCAGATAAATTTAATATACTTTTATGCGGTCTATTCTACATATAATTTAAATGCTCATGCAGTTGACAGTGCAGAGATGGCCGACAATCTGCAGCAGAACAGTGAACAAGTGAGAGGTGGGGTTGTTGGTAATTTGCAGTCAAAATTGCCAGGCTATTTAAAGGAAAGTGGAAAAATATCATTTTAAATCAATGCACATTTCACTGCGTCTCCATGAACCACCAGTCATTATGTCGTGCACTCTAGTAATGTTTTTTATTCTTTAATCTGCAAGTTCTTCGTGTTCTGACTAAATTTGGGAAACAAGTCTTCAGCTATTCTGCCATCTCTGCGTTGGAATACTCTCCAAACTTAAAATAAAATGTTCCAAACTTGTTTCATTTAGATGTATTTTTTATTTTCTGTGTGGCAAAGAGACTCCATCCGTCAGTGCCGGTGTTTTTTGTTTCTAACTGTCAATTCGTGCACCCATCTCCTGCACTTTCACACTCATACTGTTAACAACTACTACATTTTGTTAACCTTAATTTTATTTTATGATTCCAGTCCTACTGTTTTATTTATATTGTTGTCATTTTTTGTGACTGCTGACCTCTTGGCCAGGTCAATCTTGCAAAAGAGATTTTTTTTTTACCTGGTTAAATAAAGATTACTATTACTCCAATAAAAGGAAAGGTAGTGTCATGTGTTTCCCCTGGGCTGATTGCCACTCCTCCCTGACGGGCTACACCTGTGTCCTTTGTTTTTTTTCACTCTACTTTCTGTATTTAATGGGTTCCTTCCCCTCACTTCCTTGCAGGTTTGTCTTGTCACCCTTACCCACTAATCCTGTCTGTCATTCCAGGTTCTTGTGTGTTTTTGTGGAGTTTTGGCCTCAGTTAGTTTTGGACTTTAACCTTAGTGACTGTTCCTGTTTTTTAAGCCTTGTGCTCATCCTTTGTTTTGGATTTTTGTTATTAAAAGACACTTTGATTTGGAGCTCGCAGCTGTCCTGCAATTGTGTCCGCGCACCAAAGCCTGACAGGTAGCACATATTTTAAGTTAAATGTTACCTTTTAGTCTAAAAGATTTAACATCTTCTGAAATTTTCACAAACTTTTTCAATCCTCAGAATCTCTTAAAAGATAGTATCTGATCCCCTTTGAGTTGTCTTCATGTTCGACATTAGATAATACCCTTCTGTGGCCTCTAACCTTCAAGTCACATGGCCCACATCCCCCTCTTTCCATTCTTGCCTAAATGCCTGTACTGCCCTCTGCTGGCAATACACGCACAATGCAACAAAGAAGGAACGTTAATCTCAGACCCTTTGGTTGTTTGTCGGGCTTTGTTAGACTCTTGTTTGGAGAGTGTGATTCTTACAGTAGTGTCAGGCTGAAAACAGTGAAGCAGCCACTTAAAAAGGAGGACAAGAAGAGAGGAACCCTCAGGCGGGGTTTTAAAAAAAATCCTTCAACATTAACATAAGCTGAAAGAATTTCTCCATATTTCTCCATCTGAACAGTGCCATGGCATCTCAGCCGGGGAAAACACAGAGCCAAAACAGAGAGACGGAGCATTCATGCCAATGTGGGAGTGAGAGAACTTAGACATTAAACTTAATCATAAACGACTGACCTGCTGAATTAAATAACAGCTTAAAATATTCAACTTTTTACTTTTTGCTTTGGCTGCAGCTGCCTCTTACAGGTGTTGACAAATCACACAACTAAAGATGTTATTTCCTCATTTCTGTGATAACAAAGGAACAAACTGCATGTTGCACTATGTGAAAATAATTTGACATCTGTTAAATAAGATTTAATATTTAACATTTACAGTGGAATTTCTAGACCTGCAATGAAGATCCAATAAAACACCATCAGATTAGATTAGAAGGCTTCGACTTTATTAGAGTTTCATTTTTTATTTGAATTGATTTTACTCTCAGTGCTGCAACATTAACTCTGATTAGAATGATATGAGTGCTGTTCAATCTTTGCGTCTCTGTTTAGAAGAAGATTTATTTTCAGTGTGATTTGCATCTTAGCGACAAAAAGAAACAAATCTCAATTGTGCATTTGATGATTTTGTAATTTGATTACCAACTAAACCAAATCAAGTCTTACAGATCCAAGACATTTTTTTTACATGTAATAACCTCTTAATAAGATTATTAAAAGCTGTTTTTCTGACATTGCAATTGTTTCTGTGGTTAAAGTCATACAAATAAGTGATATTAAAAAACTACAATTCATCGTTTTGCCTCTTTAGTTCATTCTAAAAAATTTAAAAATCAACTTTACTAATTTCATACTTTTCAGTGAAGATAATAAATATTTGAAAATCAATAATTACTAAATAAAAGAAAGATTTACTTTTTTGTATTATTTCCATGTATATTCACACATTTTCAAAATAAATGCCTATAAAAACCTACTTTTTTTTGTAAGAAGGTCAAGAACAACCCTCTATATACTCTATGTTCTTTATGGGATGTTTGATCTCCAGATTCAATTCTCTGTGGACCTGGGATGATCCTGTCTCTGACCCTGTAACAGCTGGGATAGCCCCCTGAATGGGGTGAAGTGAATAATTAATGACATAGGTAATGGATTATTTATGCTCACACAATCCCTGTCAAAGGGGACGCTATTTTAAAAGGAGAATGGGAGTGGGATTGTATCCATGGATCTAGTTTTAGGAGGAGCTGCATCAGAACCTATAGTTTTCCTAAACAGGGATCCTGTAAAGTAAAGTGTGAAGGTCCAGAGAGTCTGACCTGTGTTTCTGTCCGGGTCCAGTGGGTATTGCCTAGGTTCCCTCTGGTCCGACGCAGCAGTAGCAGCCAGAATAGCATGGAGTCCACTGTCTCTTGGAAGTGTGAAGCTGCGAGGTTTCCCTCCTGCGTCTGAATCAATGCTGTCCCTGAGGGGCAGCGGCAGGGCTCGGTACTGCTCCTGCAACAGGCTGCGCTGAGCAGGCAGAGTGGACTGCCGGCGGTACTCCATCTCCAGCTGGTCTCTGTCCTCAGATTGAAGGGAATCTTCCACAGGAAATGCTTGGAGGTAGTGCATCCTCGTGTTGCTCTCCATCTGTTCCTGCCACGAATTTCGGTGGCTGCTGGTCTTCTGGCCGGGGGAAGCGCCGTTGTTGCTGCCGCTGCTTTCCTGAGGCTCAGGGTGGAACTCTTCATGAGAGGAGCGCGACTGAAAAGTGTCCGAGGAGGAGAGATGGCCACGTTTTGGCTCCAAATAGGGACTCACCTGAGTCAAAAAAAAGAGATTGTTGAATGTAAAAGGACAGCAGTGTGACAGCACAGGTATAGTCTGCTGCATGTTTGACATCAACCAAAATAAAACTGACTGAGGAAGCTCTGGGAAAGGTGTCATAAGGTGGTGGCGGGCTGTCCTGTTTCGATCTTTGGGGCATCTCGATGTCCTCGTGATCACTTTCGCTCCAGTAATCTAGCATAAAAAAAACAGATTCATGTGTCATCACTTTATGGAAAAAAACAGAGCAGCCTTTTAAATAGTGGACTTTTTAAACGTAAGGCAAAAGTGGATGATTGCGGGCCCCAGGCCCCAGACTTAACAACTAATGAAAGTGCCTAAAATGAATTTTACAGCCATTATTATTTAACAGTCTCATAAATAAACATCCCAAATTAAGTAATTAAGTGCCATAAGACTGATCATGTAAAAGTGTTTTGTCCTACTCTGTCCCTCTGCAGCAATGGAATAGTCCATTCAGCAGGAAGTTACCAGCAGAGAATTCAGTCTTGCCAGATTGGGCGTTTTTCCACCCAAATGTGCGGTTTTGATTCTGACTTTGCGGGTTGTTTTGGGTGGATGGAGATAATTTGGGCCGGTTTGGCTTTCTGTTCATTTTTAAAATTTAAAATTTAAATTTTGAATTTGAATTGATTGTTTTGAATGTTAAAGAACAGACTTACTACTTTAGTGATTTTCCTTTTTCAATTTGGTTAAATTCTTTCTTTATCCTCCTGATTTAACTTTATATAAATGTGGGTTTATATTTACTGTTGTGTGATCTTTATTGTGTGGGTGATCTGTTTCATCGAAGTGTTGCTTTTTTCCTTCTTTTTTTTCTTACTTCTTTATAACAGTTTTTTAAGTCCTGACACCTGCAGCACTCACACTTGTCAGCATCCTTCTCATGAGGGAGTAAATAGTGTAAATACTTCATGGTACAGAATTACTGATGTAGAGTTTCGACATCGGGATAAAAGCATGTGAAAATCCAGGGAAAGAAACACATTTTTTCTTCCTTTGTTTCTTATATAACACCTTCCCAGCCTGTTCTGCTGATGAATTTCAGCAGTTGTTGACCCATAACATGAAGATATTTTTGCAGCTTCGTCACAAATGGAGTTAATCTCACCCTGCTCTTGGCTCATGTTCTCCTGTTCGGTGTAGTTAGCCACTGCCATACTGAGGCGACTCAGCCACCTGTGGGGGAGAACAAAAACTTGTGACGCACAGCAGCCAAAGCAACCAATCTGATGTGTTGCGCTTGCATTCGTGTGCATTTCTTGCGCTGACCAATCCCCTTCAGTTCTCTGGTTTATGGAGTGGGTGTTTTAGCAGGGGTAGGGAGGCTGTGAACAGGAGTGGGGATGAATGCAGGACTGTTTGGCTGTGAAAGCCGTGGTAAACTCACCGAGACATGTCATCCACATTTTCTGCAGCAAAGTAGAAGGTCTTTATCTTCGGATGGCAAGCCTTGAAAGCACTGAAAGAGAAGGGGTTTTATTTTATGTGAGAATGGGAACATGGGCACATCAGGTTTATATATTTTTGATCAAATGTTGTTTGTTGAAGTTTTCAAAACAAATAGTAATTATAAAGTTTGGCACAAGATTTTTTTTTTTGCTTTGCTTTAAGAAATTACTCACTATTTTCTCCTGCATTCAGTGGCACGATCAATCTTAAATTCTGGGAGGCTGACAAAGCCCTCTGCCTTCTCATCCTAAAACAAAAAAAATATTAAATCAGATCAGGCTTGAGTTAACAATTCTCATTTTCTTTTTAAAGGAAATCTGTGTATTCACCTCCTCGTTCATGTACCAGTAGAGGCACGTGTCTTTTAAGATGAACCAGTACTTCTTCCACTTCTGTGAAAAATAGGTTTTAGCATCTTTCTTTTTCCACAGCCAGCCCTGGCAGTCACCCTGACCCAGGTCCCTGCATGAAATCCGCCTCTTGCTAATTAAGGACATGGGACTTCCAGCTGTAGGGGCTGAAGCAAAGCACCGGGTCAGTGAACGCTCCGTGTGCTAGAAAGTATTTTAAGTACAGGGCATACTCAAGTACCAAAACCCTTTTTTGTACCTTTGCTTTTTTTCTTAGACCTTGACAGCAATGAGGAGCGTTCAAACACCTGCAAACAAAGGGACGATTAATACAGCTTCTG
The DNA here is from genome assembly GCA_003999625.1 of Oryzias javanicus. Classification (NCBI taxonomy): domain Eukaryota; kingdom Metazoa; phylum Chordata; class Actinopteri; order Beloniformes; family Adrianichthyidae; genus Oryzias; species Oryzias javanicus. The sequence goes on along the minus strand of CM012450.1, from coordinate 14,925,831 downwards.
AGAGATGTATTTCTATGTTTTCACAGATTTAAGTGACGAACATGATATAGAGATGCAGATTCAGAGCTGGACGTGGATAGGGCGACTTCCATCTGAAGGGCTGGGACGAGCGTGTAATGGGTCGGGCTGCTTCGTCGCTCACTCTTCCTCCTGTTCTGACTCAGGCTGCGGCTCAGCAGAAAGTTCTCTCCGGATGGTTTGTCTTCACTTGCAAAGCGCAGCAGGAAATTCTCTAAATTAAGACAAAGGCCTAAATTCAGCACTGAAAATCATGAACTCACATTTTAGTAACAGTTAAATACAGTTTTTTATAATAAATAATACTTTTTTTAATGTAGAGATACTTGCAAAAGATTAGTTCACCCAGAAATTCAAGAAAAAATGCTACAATGTTTGTCCCCTTGATGAAGCAGTAATGTCCCCCTGTTTTTGTTTGTTTTACTAGAGAAGAGAAACAAATATAGAGTTTAGCTGTAGCTTGCGAGTTTACCATATTTAGTTCATTTTGAGGAAGTTTTTTGAAGGCTCATACAAGACTCTAATCAACAAGTCTGTGGAAAAAACTTGAGTTTCTAACTATTTCAGTCCTTTCTCACTTTGATAACATAAAAAAAACAAATGGTGTTTTTTTTTTTCTCCCATGTTCTTTGTCTTTCTTAAAATGGAAAATTGGGATTCAATTAGCAAAGCGGCTGCGCACTTTTAAAAAGCACTTTTACATTAAAAAGTCTATTGTAATTGACCCTAAATATATCACTAGAACCAAAAACTAACCACCTCCATAGTGCCCGCTGCACTACAGCCCATGTAGTTCATCAGCAGAGCAATAAAACAAGCAGCGCATGTTCAGCACAGCATGTGGGAGAACTGACATTGCTCCACTAGTTCAAATTCTTTAAAAAAACAAAAAAAGTATTGATAAATTTTACGTGGATACATTTAGAAAACATGTAAATGCGATTCTCAAAATTCTTACTAAGTTTTACATTCAGCTTCTGGATCTCACTCGTGTCCATTCACTTGCTGTGCTTGGTAAGAAGTCTTGGACTCCAGTGGAGATGGGTTTCATTTTTTTTCCTTAAAATATAATGCATAAACACATAATAGATAAAATTCAATATCCAATTCAAGTTTCCAAACGGAACTATAAGAATTATGTACTGAAATACTTTTCTATTTTGTTCTTAAATTAAAACAACATATTTTACAAATATATTTTGCCATTTTTTCAGGAAAAAAAAATCAAAGGGGATTTTACCTCAAAATAAATTTATAACTGCATTTTTTGGAGTGAAAGTCTTTATCCAAGCAGTTTCACCGTAACAGCCTTTGGCGTAAAAGCAGAATCTTCAGTTTAGCAAAATGTATTAAATGGTGTATACTTATTAGCGCTTCTCTATTGGGTAAACACGGGCATCATTGTCCTGACCAAGTACACAGAAAATTTAAAGGTTAGGAAATCAAACGAGCCGCTAAAACAACTTTTAATCTACAGCATTCTTCATAAAGACCCACTCTGATGAAAGTGCTGTTTTTGGTGTTTTTAACATGTTCTTGTGGTATTTTCTGATAATTTAGGGCATATATATAGAAAATTTGCTCAAAATGGCATTTTCTAAATATTTCTTTATTTAAATTCAAAAATTCAAAGTTGTGAAGTTCTGTAGCAGCAGTAATCCCCATCCCCCCATTCTGTTGCTTCCACTTGTAGACAAATACATTCGCGTACGCCTGCGTTTTTCTCGTCTGAGCTGACATATGGCTCAAATCTGTACATTTTTATTGCACCTATGAGGTTACGTTGGAGTTCAGAGTAGCTGTAAACTAGCAGGAGAGCATGTGAATAGATAGCTCAATTATGGGTGACAGGAAAAGGGGGCGGAGTTGATCCGCACCAGTGGTCCCGCCCGTAACTCAGATGAATTTCTGATTAACTTCTGCTGCTCTGCAGAAAGTATATCCTAAAAAACAACTGTTTTTGGCTAAAAATGACATATTCATAATTAAAAGACCACTGGTAACTCTTTGAAAATAGATCAAAAGATGATCAGAGTGGGATTTTAAGGTATACCATAACCTAAAATCAATCTGTTAAATCTGAGCATTCTGGTGTTTTTAAAGGCACCCAGAGCAAACGTAAAAAATAGAATCATCACAGAAAGCTGTTGCTAAATAGGAAGAATTTCAAACCATCGTGTGCTGTCTCTTGTAGATAAATATAGCAATGTCAGTTTTTGTGAAAAGCCCAAAGAGCAACCATCATCCCCCGAGGAAACAAACACATCACTCGAGTCTTTCTCCGAGTCTGAATTTAAAGCCTCGGCGTCTCCTCCCTCCGTATTCACCACCAAGCTTAACAGTCACCAATGAAATGTGAGCATCTCAGGAAAATATATTGATACAGTTGCCAAAGCAACAGCGTACTTTTTATATCCCCACAAAGAAAGCTGAAAGCAACAGGGAGAGAGGGATGAAGGGGAAAAGAAGGCAGCGATAGATTATGAAAGTATGGAGGAGATAGAAGCTGGAGATGATATCCAGCATGTTATTAATTTTGACAGGCCAGCTCATGCTTCTGCGTCTTGGCTCGAAGATCTGAGAAGGTGAGGATATTATGAGATATCCACCCCCTCACCCCAGCTCCTTCCGTCCTTCCCTGGCTCCTTATCCATCTTCTTGTCTCCCACTAACTCCCACTCACCCCTCCTGCTCTCTCTCCTCAGCTTCGCCAGGTCTTCGTTGTCTCCCACCCAGTTGTACTCCAGTGGCATTGAGATGGGCCTTAGCCTGCCTGAAGCAAGGAGGCACAGGGTACGTCAATACTTCAGCGCTGCCCACGTGTGCTCACAAACGCAGGCACATCAAACTGCATCAGACGTCTCAAAAACAGCTGAAAATAAACTCGCAAAAAGAAATCCTTTGGTTTCATGACTACAGCCATTTGTTCTTGGAGAGGCCAGAGGTTTTACCATAAGTGGGAGTGCTCCCCCTTTGGACCGATGACGCCTCTTGGTTTTGGTCGTACTCGTAGCAGTAAAGTATAGCATCCTCCTCCAACTGGGGAAATCGTCTCCGACACTCCTGGTCCAGGTAGGAGTTTGGTGACTCAGAACCTTCTGCAGCACGGACATCCGATCCAGGATCTTCATCTGGAAGATTTCCCTTGTCATCCCTTTGGCAATGAAAACAGGACATCATCAGAGAAATGCGAAGAGGGCCAGAAGAATGTGGCCAATATTAAAAAAAAATATGAAGAAAAAAGAATAAAAAATACAATTTTTTTTACCAAAATGGCAGCTGTGAATGCCACAAAATCCTCTTTTTAAAGAATTCATTTTTCATTAAGCTTAATGGCAAGATCCAAAACTATTGAATTTTCAATGAGGAAAAACTGGGTTCTTTTGATGCTCAAAAAACAATATATTTGTGGATATTGCTTCTAATTATTGCACAGTCATTTGTTTAACAAAGTAGGAGATTGGGAACAACACTAACAGCCATAAAGTGGCCACATAAATACCGGAGTGGGGTTAGCAGATAATGAGGATTGTAGTGTTCAAGTGTGGCTAACTTTCTGCATTCAACCACAAAAGACCTTTTTATGTTTTTTTTCATGAGCCCCTGCAAGCCTCTGTCTTCCATTGCAAAACTTGATGCAAACCCAGAAGAACTAAATACTGCAGTTCCTAGAATGACCACTAAATGCTGGTTGCAAAACATTGAAACTCAAAGGGTAACTAAACACCAAATCAACTTTTTTTTTTGGCAGTTGACCTCTTTAAGTGAGGCTTTAAAAGTGCTGACTGTTGGTCCTTGACACATTTTTGACAATTTTAAATAGACTTGTTTAATTCCTGAAATTTTTGTCAAAAACCCTCTGAGCGCTGCCCCTACAGGTTGAAACGGGGTATTACAGTTACATTTTGTTATTGGTCAACTGGTGTAAGTTCTACATTACCATGATCTGCTTGCTCCAGTATAAAAGACCTGCCAATTTTTGAATCTGTAACAGTCTGTCCTTATTGTGTTAGCTTTAGCAAGGCTCAGATGTATTGCCTTTGGTTGTCAAAAATCTACTGGCTTGCACAACTTTCTAGTGGACTTGGAAGTTAGGCAACAGTGGTTGAGTGAAATTAGCATTGAATCCAGCAAACTCCGTCCTGGTGATGATATTTGCAATGATCATTTTACTCGGGATTATTTGCTTAATTCGTTAGCCTTTATTAGCTTATGATACTAGCATCATTTTACCACTGAGACTAAACCCCCTTGTTCTGGACCATAAGCGCCTGCTTCTGGAGCAAGTCGAGGAGAAAAATCCTCAACCTCCACAGACAGTTCTGTGGATAGACGGGCATCACTTTTCCCTACATCAATCTTCATATTGTAGACACAGAGTGACTATGTTACCTCAAGCTAACCTCACTGTCAATCACAGATCCAAACCACACCTACCCAGCTCAGCCCGCCCCTTTTTTTTGCATTTTTCAAATCTGGGCCTACAGTGGAGTCAGCCTTCAACTGCCTTTTTGTATTACATACAATATGTTTTTTGGGGAACTTATAGTGTTTCATGCATCGAGACTTACGATTACTGTGACAGCGATGCAGATCCTGGAATTGTATTACAAGTTCATAAAAAAAAAAAAAAAAACGTAGTAACACAAGAACAGAGATGGCAATAATGCATAAAAGTCATAAATCACCAAGTGCATGACACAGGATGCAGTGGTGAAAGCATACAGCTACTGGACTCTGGAACTGATAGATGACTCACGCATCTGGCAGTCTGATGGACATTCTGGGTTTGCCAGTTGCCTGGACGACTGCAACTGTCTGACTGCATTTTGCCAAGTGTGGAGCTTGATGAAAGGGAGGTCGTGGTATGGGGTTGTTTTTCTGTTGCTGGGTTTGGCCTAGAGTTCCAGTAAAAGCAACTCATAATGCTTTTAAATTGCATGTTTCTAACTTTGTGGTCGCAGTTCTCGGTCCAGAGTGTATCTATTTTCTAACCAGCTGAGGTCAAATTTCCCAAACATTTCCATTTCAGAAATGGTCTTCTATGACAAACTTCAATAATAATTTTAAAATATATATTTTTTTAGTTTGAAAATGTTTTTGAATGGTAAAGATTTGGCTTAGTGCACACATTTACATTTTGTTTGGTTTCAAGTTAAAGATTTATGTTCCAAATCTGTGCTCCAGCTAGTTTAATGGCACCAGGAATGTGCTACCAGGTCATGTAAATGCACCTATTTGAATGTTTTTAATTATTTTGATCATTTTTATACTAAAAATATGCATTTCCAGTTCAATTACAGGGCAGACAGATTGAACAATCTCATTTAAACTGGGTTGTGCCTTCAGTTTACTTGATGAATGATACCAGTAATGTAATTTTAAAAATGAATTACATGTTCTCACTTTCCATTTAGTGGATAATGTAATTCATGTTTTTCTGTTGTCTTTTTTGCGTAAGACGCTGACATGAAGCCACACAGAGAAGACATGAGGCGAGTCAGGCAGTAGCTCCGCCGCCAGCATAGAGGGTGCTACTGAGCTTATGTTTGTTCTTTGGTAGTTGCTAATAAAGTTCTAAAAGGAGTCTGTTATTTTATGTGCTCTGAGTCACTGCAACAAGACAAGATCTTATTATATGTAGTGTGTCTTGCTCTCTAATGTGTTTTGTCTGGACATTGAATTGTCAATAAAGGTTTAGGAGAAAAGACGACAACAACAGCAAAAGCTCCAAAAGTTTCTTAGAATTAATTGTTCAACCATAATGGGAAGACCAAAGCTGGAGCTTCAGCCTTCAAAGTTTTTTTTAAATTCTTCTAAAAGAACTACTTTACACCAAAGTTGAAGAGATTTTTGTCTAGAAGGTGATTTCATGGACAAGTAGGCAATGTTTCACCAGTCACAAACCTTATGAGTAGCACTATTAAAACATGGAACAACTGCAAACAAAATTTCAAATAATTTCACATTTTTCCTACTTTTCCATTAGTCTTGTCAAAACAATGATTTAAAAATGGACATTCTGCTTGATGTTGAAGTAGTCTCATTCATAGAAAGATGCAGATGAAAAACTGTAATACATTGAAGTACTTCCTGATGAGTTGAACTGCTTGGTTCCCGTGAATATGACTTTACGTGTGATAGTGTGTTCACCTGGGAGTGTAAGGGTCAGCAGGAGGAGGAGGGATGTAGAGGTCCTGCAGGGCGCAACTACTTCTCCTAGATGGAGTGCTCAGAGTACTGGTGGGCGTCGCGACACTGCTGCTGGGACTCTGAGGGAAGATGGGCTGCGTGTGAGCGCATGTGAGGGCATGTGTGACAGACAGAGAGACAGGCAGACAGAGAGAAAAAGGCAGAGAAACAGTTACAAGGACTGACATGAGGAAAAAATGGACTTCACAACGCCTGAGTCAGCTGGTAATTGTTGGTTCTGGTCAAACTGTGAAATGAGCAGGCAGTGTCTGCAATGCAGCACTTCTAGACCACAACCTAATTTATTATCATTTTATCAACATATGGAACATTTAAACCAAAAAGGTGAATGGTAATTCTACTTTTCTATGTACTTTGTATTATTGCATACTGTATAGTGCTTTATGTTACTCAGGACTCATAAAGAACTTCAGCTACATCTAGGCTCCAAAAACAGCACAGATTTATGTCTTTTTTCCCCTGTTGATTTGCCCTAAAAACTGCCAGCAGAAGTGAAAACTCGTTTAGATGAGGAGAAATGTGAGGCAGTGAATGGGGGAGCAGGTTTCAGGGCCTGGGGGGGGGGGGGGGGGACACGCAAAAACATCTTCCCTGGAAGGGGACTGAAATAATAACCATTACTACTTTAAAACTGGTCCATGTCACTTCCACCCATCGTGGACGGATTTAGCACAAGATTCTGTGACGACGTAAACTGGTTTGGCTGAAGTAGGACAACAGATGCTACTGAAGGATGACATGGAATGAGAGTAGCTGAAGCAGTTAGCAAAACACAAGGGGTAAATTTAGCATTAATAATAAATTAATATAAAAGAATTGTGATTTGACAAAAAATATTTAGTTCTCTGAAGATTTTTAATTTAAAAAATATGTTTTTGTTTCATCTAAATTGAATCATATCCAGTATTTTTCTTGGTCTCCCGAGTCAATTTTTGGATGTAGACATGAACACAAGAAGACGCACACATAAACCACATAAATAACAACAGGGAAACAAGCAGTCGCAAAGTAATGGACATACCTGCAGAGCTAATGGTTTCCATCTCATGTTTTTGAGCAGAGCCGGGGTGGATGTGAGCGTGCTCTGTGGGCGTTTTTTCAGCGTTAAGGTGACACCAGCAGGGTCCCCTCGCAACAGATTCACCAGGTTCTTCAGCTGCCAGCCCACCTGACAAAGAAAAGACTGTGTCAAAGATTTCTTCTCACACCTCCACACTGCAGAAATGAATATGCGGGTATTTCAGCGCTAACAAGCAGTTAGTGAAGAGGTTTAGCACAGCAAGAAAAAATATGAGTCGATTCATTATGACCGGTGAAGTTCAGCCGATTGCTCATCTTTGAGGTTAAGACGTCGACTGAGGTCATAATCAAAGCTCCTGTCTTGTTGTGGTAAAGACTGATACTGCATGTTGCTAGCAGCCTAGTAAGTCATCTTTAACTCAGTTTTAATAATGCAGTATCTGGCAAAAAAAAAAGAAAAAAGCCTCCCATCTGCTGCTGAACTAAATGTGCCAGGTCCAGTTTGGAGAGAAAAAAACTCGTCTCCTACTTTGTTAAAGGCTGGGAATAAGTGCAACTCAGGTTTCTATTCCAAGCAGCTGAATAGCTGCACATGCAAAAATGCACAATGGAAAATATTTTCAAAGTAAAAACAATTACAAATAACGTTCAGGATGTGTTGTGAATTATTTTTTTTAATGTAAGTAGGTTCACTTTTCCATCATTTCTTTTTTATGCAGTTCGTTTAAATCCACATCTTTAAGAAAGTGCTGATTTGAACTTAGTGTTGCTTTTTTTAAACATGTTCAATTGCCTCAACTATGAGAGCTAAAGTGATTAATTCCTGACACACAAAGACAACAGGTTGCATGCTTATTTGCTGTGTTTGGTTTGTGTTAGCAGTCATATGTGTGTCTGCTTCTAATACTGAAATCCAGAGAGCTTTAGTATGTCTTAAAGCTGGACTACTCCCAGCTGCCTTCATTAGAAATCCCTAAACTACTAAAAACATTCCTTCTTTTCTTCCTTTGAGTTCCTTAGTGACCTTTTTTTCTACACTTTTTCTTCTGCTTCTTAGGCTTGGCAACTTTTTTTGTTCCTTTTTTTTGCAGCGACCTAAACAAATATTTAAATGCTGCCTCGACAAGTTATTTGGATTCTTTAAAGAAATTCAAACACAAAGGAATATTTCCTCACCTTAACTGAGGGCCAGACATAATTAAACAGACGGATTTTAAGCAGGTTATAGTTGTTATTCATGGCAGTGCTGTTTTGGATCATCACATGCATCAACTGTGCTTACATCCAGCATTGCCTACTTTTAACTGCCAAACTCCTTCAGTTTTTGCTCGCTCGGCATGAACCGCAGCAGGATGTCTTTAGTGATCCAGCATCTCTCGGAGAGAGTTTCCCTCTGCCACAGCACGGCTAAAACACCAGCAAACCATTTTACTTTTCTATGTCAAATTAATCTATGATTTCAGGGTGTGAAGAAAGAAAAACACCTCAACAGAGACATGTAAGCAAATCTATGAAAATTGTAGCGTGCCCTGTCATATACGAATAATATGACATAAAGTGACTGCAGAGTTTTCCAGCTAAATCAAACTGGCAAGAATCAAGAAAAGACCATTAAACTCTTTCCAGAGCAAAAATGTGACTTGTCATAGCAGCAGAGCACACATAATTTAATATCTCAGTCCAATTAAATGTTCTTGTCAAGAGTGACCAAAATAGAAAAGTCCTAAAATAAACGGAATGGAGTTGTTTTTCAAATCGTGAGTCAGACCTGTGCCTCCCCTGCTATAATGCCAAAATGTCTGCTGTGAAAGCAGTCTGTTACTTGGGCTGATTTGCACTCTGGTTGAAACTGTGCAAGGCTAAGATTAATGAGACGTCACCAAAGTCCCAAGGTAAAATAAGATGAATGAGCGGCAACACCAACAGTTTGAGCTTTGGAAAGAAACTTTATGGGTTATCGTGCCAAGACGTTTTTCATAGGATTTCACTCTAGTTTACTGAAAACATAAAATAGAATGATTCCCACATTATTAAAACCCAAGAAAAACAATGAATTCATAACCATTTACCCCCTCACCCCCTTCAGAAATCCTCAAAACAAATGACAACTTCAATTAAATTCAGTTCTGCCTTTGGAGTGCCCTTTGGTCTCCCACTCAAAATGTTGAACAGCTGTAATTAAATGTATTGTTATTGTAACTTGTGTTTTATTGAAGTTGGAACGCACAAATAAAAAAGTATGAAAGGTTTTTTTCTAGCATGAATTATTTTTTATGTAACACCACACAGAGGTATGTTTCACTAGCTGCCAGTTTGAATGAGGAGGCAACTGTATAGAAATAACACACTTAATGTTTTGGGTTTAAACAGTCCAGTAGTTTCCCAAGGCAGTTATCTGAAATTTCTCATTTAGATTTTAAATGTTTAGCTTAATCAACAATATTATGTAATAAAACTTGCTCTAAAGTTGTTAGTGGTTAGTTTATCAAGAAAAAAACATACATACATACACACACATATATATATATATACATTTAATATGCATAAATACTTTAGTACAAAAAATGTATTTATTCCCAATTTTTAACATCAATTAATATTATTTCAAGCTAAATTAACTACTTACTACGGGTTTGTTTAAATAATGTTGACATTTGTTTTATCCTTAAAGTTTGAGTTTTACAATCTTACAATTGTAAAAAATTACATTTTTTCAACAAAAAAAAAGTGGAAAAAACTTTTTTTAAAATCTTCTATGGATTACTTCACAAATATTGTTCTAAATATGAGGCTTTTAAAAGGTTTAAATTACAAATTCTTTATTTGTGTATTTTGACTTGTTGAATAACCACCATAGATTCATTTTTGTTGAATTTATCCAAAGAAATCTCAATACATACTTGATGCATTCCAGATTTCAGCTATTTAACAAAGATTTTTAAATTAATTTAAAATTAATTTATATGTATGCCACTGATGCAAATTAGTATTTGAACACCTGTTTAGATGCTGCTAGTCTGTCTTTAAGCAGTCCACCTCCACTCCACTTATTATCCAAATTCGAAGCACCTGTTTGAGGTCGTTAGCTGAAAAAAAAACAAACACCTGTCTACCCCATACAAGCAGGAAGACTAACTACTAACATGGTCAAGATCAAAGGGCTGTCCAAAGATACCACAGACAAAATTGTAGACCTCCACAAGACTGGAAAGGGCCATGGGGAAATTGCCAATCCACTGCTGGAGCAATTGTTAAAAAAAACGGAAGTCAAACATGACTGTCCTTTGGTCAGCGGCTCTGAGCAAGATCTCACCTCGTGGGGTCTCAATGATCCTAAGAAAGGTGAGGACTCAGCTCAGAACAACACACAAGGAGCTGGTCAATGACCTAAAAAGAGTTGGGACCCCCATTTTAAAACGTCATGTTTGAAATCATACATGGCACAGAAGGTTCCCCTGCTTGAACCACCACATGTGCAGGCCCGTTTAAGTTTGCCAAAAACCATTTGAATGATCCAGATGAGTCATGGGAGAAAGTCATGTGATCAGATGAGACCAAAATAGAACTTTTTGGTCTTAATTTCGCTCACTATGTTTGGAGCAAGAGGAATGATGAGTTCATTACAAGAACACCATCCCCACTGTGAAGCATGGGGATGGTAGCATCATGCTATCGGGGAACATCCTCCCTCCCTCAGTTAGAACATTGAAGGTGAGTTTTTCAATGTGACAATGACCAAAAGCACACAGCCAGGATAATAAAGAAGTGGCTCCGAAAGAAACACATCAAGGTTCTGGAGTGGCCTAGTCAGTCTCCAGACCTAAACCCAACATGTTCTCCATGATTTCTAAGATGAAGGCAAGAACAAGCAGCAAAACATCTAGTTCAATGCCTGAATTGTGGGCCAGTGTTCATGCATATTTGAAAACAATGATCTTTTCAGTCTTACACCCTCACTCCTCACAGTTTGCTGTATTTTACTGCTTTGTTCTGGCATCAAAATCAGAATTATTCTTTAGTTTTTCAAAGCGCATGGTGAGCTGCACAGTGAAACCCCTTTCTCAACTCCACACTTTGTGATGGTTGAAAAAGCTTTATACAATTTGACAAAATACAGATCTCAACTTTTTTATTATGGAGATTTTACCCAAACTTTTCAAGGAAACAGAACTTGCAACTTTAATTAAAAAAATTCTAAATACTATTTTTATCAGGTAACTTTAGTTGTTTTGATTCACATAAGATGGTCTAAAAAGCAACCAGCGCAGGAGTTCTTCCTCAAAACTGTAGGAGACAATATAACCAGCATATTACTGAATGCTACTGTGGATGTAAAAAACAAGCAGGCATGTAAAATGAAACTCTATTTTCTATGAAACACACTTCACACAGCTTAGAATTTCATCATGTTCAAATGAACTGTGCAGGTTTTAAGCTCACATTTGCATAAACAAGCTGTAAACGTAAATGAAAACACATACACATCATGTGCAAGAATATGCAAATTCCAACATCAAACATGAAAAGCTCAACAATAAATTAACACCGTCTTACCACAGTCTGATGATTGACCTGAATGACTTCATCCCCAGCGTGGATTTTCTTACAGCGGTCAGCCAGGGACTGATGGAGGGAACAAAGTCATTGTCATATTTAGTCCATATTTCTTTACCTTCTACTTAGGAAGTACTCTAGATAAACATGTTTAACTTCTGCTACATGAACACTGTCGTGAATCAGTACTAGAAATTCAGAAGTATGTGAGGTCACTTTACTTATAGCACCACTATAATATCTATCATATACTACTACAAATCTATTTGATTTAACCTTCCAGTGGATTTCCAATTTAGTGACAAATTTCAACTATAAAATCTGTTTTGTTTATTTGAGGAAAACTGTTTAAAGCAAATGATCATAAAAACTGAACAAAGGTAGAGCTTAATCAGATTTACTTTATTGTCCATGGCAGGAAAATGTGTCGCTGCTTCCTTGCAGGGACAAAAACGTTGCATTTCCTTAATTCTAATCAATTTAATACAACTACTAGATTTTTAATTCCAACTCTAATCCTTATTTATTAAATTGATGTTCTGTGTTTAGTTGATTAAATACTTCAACTAAAAAAAAATCTTACTTAGGCCCTTGTTTTTAAACTTCACTTTTATTTTCATTGGAATTAAGACGGTGATATTTGCTGACAACAAGATTTGTGTGTTTATGGATTTTTTTTTCTCTCATTGATAAAACCTGAATAGATTAGTCTACATCATCGACATTTTTCTGACAACATGACAAAAGTCTTATTAATATAATGGTAATTTGAGTGTTTACCGTAGAGATAATGACTCCCATTTCCCATGGTCCTTTGCTTGACATCGACTGCTCACTTTAAATAACTTTGAACTCAAGTTTCTGTTTAAAGAGAAAAATGATGCCGTGTCTGGATTTTGTTTTGATGTTTTGTTCCTGGTTCTTGCCACTTGCTGTTCTTGTCAAGTTTTCTAAATTAATTACCTATTGTTCTCCATTATTAATGAGCTTTATTTTCTGTTTAAGTTTTATTCAGAATTTTTATGAGAATTTAGTTGAGAATAACAAACATGTTTTGCCATTTTCTGTCACTTTTGATCTTTTTTCCTTTTTTTTCTTTTATTCAGCCTTCTTTAACAGTTTAAATACTAAAGTTTACCATCAAACTTTTTTTTGTATATTTAGAATCATTAGAATCATGAGGGGATTTAATCATTTCTTAATTACCTGCCTTAGAAAATCCATTCATATCAGTCTTCTGCTGACTCTTGTAGATGCATATATTTTAGAATGTTTAGCTTATTGATTTTATGTCACATGTGGATTTTATTTTTCCATAGCCTCCTAGAGTGGCTCTAGCAAGTTACACAAAATGCTCCTAAGCTAAATGGCACATAGAGAGGCTTATACTTACTCCTTCTGTGGTCCCAGTGATTACATGCAAGCCATCATATGTCGATTTGATGTACATGCCCTGCAGAAAAGATAAATAATATTGAAATTCATTGTTTTTTTTCCTGCTCACAAACTCACAGCATGTCTGCAATGCCACCCTTACAGAGCAGACCGTGGTCAGTTTGTGTTGACAAATCTTCATTAATCTGCTTAGTGTGTGAAATGCACAGAAATCTGGATTTAGCTCAGAAAGCCTGGATTTGTCTCACAAATTCTTAAGCACTAAAAAAGAGGTTTAAAACATAACTCTCTCAAAATCTAAAATGCATCTGCAAGATTCTGCAGATGCAATATTTCTTTTTATTGCAAGATTTCTGCAATAAAAATGAAGCCAAATTCCAATCGCAAACAAAGGCTTTCTGTTGAGTTTTTCAATGACAAAAACCTACGTCCCCCTGAAAGCCACATAAGTTGTACAACAAGCAAGTCACACATGTAGAAGTGTGCGAACGCCGCATGAAAACAAACAGAAGCAGCACGCCAGACTTCAGGATGAGTGGAAGACATTAATTTTAGGCCACTTGGCCCACTGTTGTACTCAAGGTTCAATGAACTTCCAAGGCCAATTCGAGCGTTCGTGTGGGGGTGGGGTGGGGGCAGCTCTTTTTGTGGCCGCGAGCAGAAAGCTTGTGCTTGAGTGTAGGTCACTGCAGAGATGGAGTCCAACAAAGAGCTGCTGGTTATACAGTAGAAGGAGCAAATCTGCTATGCAACCAAATAACTTTTTAATAAGTGCATGATGGTTGTAGTGGATCTGTGTTTTACTCATTTCAGCTCGGTACGACATGTTGTGTTTCTACTGCTGAAGTGACTCACATGGCCAGGAGCTAGGCAAACCCAGTTTACAACGACTGAGCAGAATTTGATACTGGACAGCACAGCAGCACAGACTGCATAACACTGACCTTGATATTTCTACTGTCTGAAACAGCATGGAAAACAATCTGGACTGCAGACAATTGCATGTGTCAGTAAAGCTGATTTGAAATTTGAAAGATTATCATGTAAAATTTTGTACATTTCTTATAGAAAAGCAACCAAATATGTAGACAGACTCTTTCTAAAGACCTCTTCTGATGAAAATTGTGTATTTTGTGTTTTTAACATGTTCTTATGGCGTTTCTCCCATAATGGAGGACATACAAAATGAATTAATTAAAACTACATTCCTGAGTATTTCGTTATTCAAATTGTGATAGTTCAGAAGCAGATGAAAAAAGTTTGAGCAGCTTGAAAAGCTCATGTTTGTGATGCAACTGCAGTAGTTTCACGTGCAGACAAATAGATCCATTAATGTCTTCAATTTCCTCGTCTGAGCTGCCATCTGGTTCACGAAGTACGGCTCCATAGCTCTGATAACGCTCACAGTTTGGGAAGGGGGGGTTTGCTACACCAATATTAGCTTGGGCTTCTGAGGAGCTGTTAGCTAGCAGGAGAGTGTAAACAAAGGGCTGATGGGAAATGAGACAGAAGCTAACTTCAGCACCAAGAGTACCGCACACAACTCAGGCAAATTTCTAATGAACTCCTGCTGTTCTTCAGAAAATATATTAAAATATTTTTAGTTAAAAGACGACTAGGAATGATTTTACAACTGATTAAAAGAAAAATGTAGTTAGAGTGGGACAAATCTGCATTTTTAACTTAAAGAACGGTTTTTTGTTTTCTTGTTTATTTAGATAAAAGTAGTTCCGAATTCAAGTTGTCTCAAAGTGCTACACAAAAGATGAGCAGCATTAAACCAAGCTCAATGTTGTAGTAATCCAATTAAATGCTATTATTGTAAATGGACACACAAGCTGCATCTTTACAGTGAAATGCTACGGTAAAATCTGCACATGCTGAGTTTAAATCTTCCATCAAATACAACAAAAATGTTCGTTGGTCAATTTTTCTTTTTTTTTTTTAAACCCTTTTTATTGTGAATGTAAACTGAAGGACAGCAGCAGCTTTTTGAGGATTTGAAGGATTTATTTTTTTCCCAGTCTATGAATGAACCAAGTATGACATTTAAGAAGTTCACTGTTATCCTTTTTTTTTCTAGCACTCACATTTAGAGACAGCCAAATGACATGCATGCCGCAAGGTCACAAAACGAGGAGTTACATTTGTTCCTGAGCATTAACGTAAAATGGATGGACAAAATTGTGTCCCTACATTTCTTAGATTGACCACAAAGAGTAATGTTTGAATTTGACAAGAGCTTAACAGCGACATTAGCCGCTCTCATGATGGTGACTGACTAATTGCAACTCCTCCCAAAGAGCTCGTTGAAGCGTTTGGTAAAGTAAAATGTGGTGAGACGCCGGTCAAACAAATCAAATCAGGCAATTCAGTGAAGCAGACAGACTCAAAGATGTGACCTCAGGTCAGATCATAAGTGTGCCATGTGGGAGAAGAGACCATCTAATCAATAGTTACCATTACACTTTTATAACAGCTCCTAAAAAGGCAAATGTTGTCTATTTTTTAAAGATACTTGAAGAAAATGAAGCCCTGGAGTGGACTGACAAACTGTTCAGGCAGCAACCCATCCTCATATAGAAGTAACTGGAACAGGCTCCAGTAAAACCCTTGACCTTGCTTAAGACTAAGCATGAATAGTTGATGGATGTAAACGTATATAGTTGGGATAAATATAAGACCGTATTTTGGCTGCATACCAGGGAGAAAGTACAGCAATTACATTAAGTTCTGATCTAAGTATATGCAAAACAACAAAGCACCTCTGTTATTCAAATGTTTGCCATAGAAATTGAACATTTATAAACAATATTATCATAAGGTCAAATGATTCATTACCAGTTACTCATATTCTGTGTATAAGGATGTTTCTGCTGAAAATACCAAGTGCTGAATAAATGTTTCATTAAGTCTTTGTAGCAAATAGCGGCACATAAATAAGCATACTTTATTTCCACCACTATTTCTTTATTTGAAAAGATACCAAAAAAAGTATATATATATTTTTGTGTGTAAGCTCTGAAATAAATGTGATCCATATAGTGCCTTCTTTATCCACCTGATGCTGTCCCACTTTCTGTTGAACACAGTTCCTTACAGAGCTGCAAAGGCTTATCAGCTGGAGAAGGAACGTTGTGCCAGAATATTCAAATTAGGGATAATATTTGCTTGGAATCACATGAAATTGGTGTTGCATGAACATCTTCTAAACTTTCACAAAACTAAACCAAAAATGTTTCAATACACTTGTAAAGTCAGTAACCTTCTGTGGAAACGTTTTCATTTTTTTCTAACATTTTTTGGTGTGACTAGTTGCAGCCTGGTGAGTTACGCCACCAAAGACTGCAACTCTCCCACTGAAGTGTTTAAAGTCCCACTCCGATCATCTTTTGATCTATTTCAAAAGCGTTCCCCATGGTCTCTTATCTACGGTTACACTGTTTTTAGCCAAAATAAAAAAATGTTTTTAAAAAAAGGTCAATTTTTGGGTCATGTTTTTTGCTGAGTGCCACTAGTTCATCAGAAATTCACCTTTGGATCGTGTGCGGGACTGTTGGCGCAGAGAAAGCCTGTCCCCTTCTTAACATGTGTCTGTTTACACTCCCTCCTGCTTGAATACAATCCCTCATACCCTCAACCTAACATTATTGGTGCAATAAAAGTGGTAAGCAATAGTGAAGCTATCCAGCAGTACATTTTTGAGCCAGATGCCAGCTCAGACGAGGAAAACAGACGTGCATGGATCTATTGATCTACAAGTGGATACATCAGAAAGGAGCAGAGCAGGGAGCTTGTGGTTTGCAATAGTAGCCAGTAGGTCACACAAGCTTTTTCAAACTGCATTTTTTTTTTATCTGCTCCTGATTTACAATGATCTTCATTAAAAATAGCAAAAAAAAAAAAGCAATATTAAGCTTAATCTTTTGATATTATCTCCATCATGAGAAAAATGCCACAAGAACATGTTAAAACACAATTTTTCATTATAGTGGGTCTATCAGGTAAACATGATTTGGATTGTTTTAACAAAATGTGGAAGAAGAAAACCAGGGGGAAAAAAATGAAAAAAGAAATTCAAAACTTTACTGTCGGAAAAGGATAAATGCTTGTTTTTACTCAGCTGTGTAAACTTCTGGTTAAAATGTTTTTAGATTTTAATATTGTGGGATGAATAACTTCTACTGTAATGCAGTTATTCAATCTAAATAAAAAAAAATCTTAATTTTTATTAATAAATGGTACCTTGGAATAATGACCATATAGTTTCTTAATACAAAACATGGAAGCCTGGAAAAGCTCTTACCAAGCCTTCAGTGGATTTTATGTTGGCCAGCTGTACGACCTCCAAATGTGCAGACTGGGACACCATGGGATCCGAGGACAGTGAGATGATTTGGTCGCACACCTCGGACAGTGTCTTACACTGGGGAGAAGACATCAGGGATTAAAGTGTGCACACACACACAGAAGCCCAACGTTCTCAAAGTCCTGTTGAACTCACCACATTCAGGATCTTATTTTCAGTTTCGTAGACCGAGCAGTCCTGGGCAACATTCAGAGAACACCGTTACCTCTAGAGAATTTTCTTTAATAGAGTTATTACTGGCACTTATGCTGTAGGTGGATATAAGCAGAAATTGAGCAACTTGGCACTCATAGCCACCAACAATCCCACACAGGCACGCACACAAACACAAAACAAGTGAGTCACCAATGCGGAGGTATGGCTCTATCTCTCCTCTTGCTTTCTGCCAGTTCTCCTTTCTCACTCTGCAGCCCCTTTCTTTTTTGTCCCACTTTCACTCCCACATTTAATTTTATTTTTAATTCTATTTACCTAAAATCTATAAATATACTAAAACCTCCTCAGAGTTCCAACTAAAAATAATTAAGAATCACTTCCTTCCTTTTTCCTGAGTCAGAATAACTGTCACCAATTTAAATTAAATGTCTAACTCGTAGCCTTAAATGGTGATCCATGAAAACATTTGACCTGATGCGACATTATTAGATCCATGCAAACTGTAGCTGTCTCATGTCCTAAAGAAGCAACAGCAATCAATAATAAACGAGTTAAAACAAATGGAGTAAAAGTCAATATGCATAAATAACCTTAAATATGGAAATCTCTTCCTTTTTTTATTTTCAACTGTTTATTTTTTGTGTATGAAGGTAAATTAAACACATCAAAACATAAATTGCTGTGAAAAAGCGTTGAACTGAAGATTTAAACAAGAATATGCACTAAAAATTAGAAAGAGTCACAACAAAAGTGATGTTTTATTTTTGTGGATTTGCATGAAATCATTTGGATTGTGCTGCTGTTCGTGTACGGCCAGAAAAGTGGGAGAATTAACCCTCACAGCTTGAGCTGCACATATGTCTGTTAACCTAAAAGGTTGATTCACCTGCTGCACAATTGTGGTGAGCTCAAGACACAGCTGGATCACATTGTTTCGGGTCACTGAGTAATCTGCCACCGCGGCAAACGGAGACCTGAAGAAGAAGGAACACCTGGAGTGAACCATTAGACCGAACATCCTTTGAGATTGAAGGACTGGTAAATTTGTGGAAACATTTTTTAAAATCAAATTAATTTTATTGATTTGTTTGAAAATTGTTTTAAATATAACATATGGGCTAAAAGTCCAAATATTGTGCTTTTTGGAATAAAAAAAAAAAACTGCCTTTAGAATGTAACCACAAGCCACCAACCTTAGTATACATACATACATACATACATATATATATATATATATATATATATATATATATATATATATATATATATACAAACTTTTTTTTACATTTATTTGAGATCAATCTGTTACAGTGTAATTATTAGTATACTTATAACAAGCTTTTAATTACAATTTGATAAGGATTTTTAAAAGAATGCACTAGAATTTGGTCCAATTATTTTATAATGTATTTTTTTTTTATCGCAATTTGGATGTTTAAAAGCAAAAAAAAAATTGAGATTAGGTTGATATTTAGACAAATTTTCATTTGTGGTACAAGCACCAAGTTTTGCATTGATATACCATAGGATAGCCTCTTTCATAAAAGTATGTTACCCTTACAAAAAAACTAGAGTAGCAGCCAGTTATAAAGATGACGGCCATTCACTTAGCACATTTCATGTACAGAGACGATTCAAAGTGCTTTACATAAAACTTTAAAAGAAACAATCAAAAGAAATAGTAAAAGAGGGATCATTAAAATAAATTAAAAGAAAGTAAAACGATTTTAATTTAAACTAAGCATAGATAAATAGTGTGGACGTAAACTTTTGAATACATGTTAATCAAATGCAGCTGATAACAGGGGAGTCTTTAACCTGGATTTAAATACACTGAGTGTTTCAGCTGATGTAAGGTTTTCTGGAGGTCTGTTCTAGATCTGTTGAGCATAGAAGCTGAATGTAGCTTCTCCATGTTTAGCTCTGACTCTTGGAACTGATAAAAGGCCACATCCTGATGACCGGAGAGGTCAACTGGGTCAAGAAGTCAGTCATGTATTTTGGTGCTAAACCATTCAAAGCTTTATAAACCAGAGACATAATTTTAAAGTATATCCTCTGGTAGACAGGTAACCAGTGTAAAGACCTCAGAACTGGACTGATGTAGTCTACTTTCTCCTCTTTGATCTTCCTGTACTTTTTGCATCCTTCTACCAATATATTCACCATCTCTCCTCTAGACATGTCCAAACCATCTCTGCCTGGCCTCTGAACCTCAGCATCTTCATCTCTGCTACCTCCAGATCTGCTTCCTCTCACTTCCTCAGTGCCACTGTCTCTCAGCCAAACAACATAGCTGGTCTCACCACATCTTTGTACACCTTTCTTTTCATTTGAGCTGAAACTCTTCTATCCCACATCACACCTGACACTAGTCTCCACCCATTCCAACCTGCCTGCACTCGCTTCTTCACTTCTTTTCTACACTCTCCACGACTCTGGACTCTTGACCCTAAAATACATCGAATCCTTCACCTTCTTTATCTCTTCTTCCTGTAATCTTTCTGCCACTTGGGTCTCTCATCCACACACATGTACCCCGTCTTGCTGCAGCTAACTCTATCAAGATCCTCAAAGCAAATATTACATCTAAAACCGTACTGCTGCTCACAAATGTTCACTTCTGCTCTTAGTCTCGCCTCTTTCCCATAACTTCTTGTATGTATATATGATATTGATTTTAAAATCTTGTATTTTCTCTTGACTAATGTGCTTTTCTGAAAGAGGAGATCTTGTACATCCACAGCAAATTTGGTGCTTGTGCCACAAAATGCACCATTATTTCAACAAGCAGCTCCACTAACAAACAAATAAAGGTTGTACTTGTAAATCAGTGTGTGTATTTAAGTCTGCATCAAATGAATTCCTCAGCAGGTTTTCATCATTTTGCAAATCTCACCTGTCCAGCCATGCAAGCAGGCTCTTGGCTGCAGCTATCAGGTCCACCACTGAGGTAAGGAAGTCATTGGGCAGCTTGTGAGTGGTTCGGCCGTCATAATGGCCGCTGCGCCGCCGACCTGTAATGAAGTTCTGCAGGTTCTTTGCAGATGCGCTGAGCTTGTGAGAGAGCGTCTTCAGATTCTCCGTTTCCAGCCCATAATTCTGCAAGAGAGGGGGGGAAGCGGATCAGTTTCCCCCAGTTCATCAACATTCGTTTGCACTGTGAGCCATTTAAAGAATTCCTCCATTGTAGAGACCAAAGCCTATTTTTGTCCGGACACTTCTCCATGGCGACCATAGGAAGACCAACCCCCTCACTGCCACACAACAGAAAAAAGCTGTGGATGCCAAGGAGCACGTGACAAAACAGCTGTCAGTTTGAATGCCCACGGATAGATGAACACTCATTTTCCTCCAAACTGCACGCGTGGAGTTTCTTGGGAGGAGAGGGAGCAGCAGGAGGGGCACTAATCATATTTAATACAGGAGTGCCTGACAGACTTAAAACTAAATCCTGGTTACGTAAGAAGCTTTGAGGCTGAAGCAGGGCCCCCCGTGCTGACATGAGGGATGAGCACAGTTTACATTCAGATCGCATCTGCGCTATCAGACCAGTAAATCTCCCTCCAACTTCTCTCAAGGTCTTTTGGGTTTAAACATGCCCATCTCCATATATCTTCCTCTCCGTTGCAGTCTAGCCTCACATCCATCATCTCCCTCTTATATTCCATTTACCCATTTAATTTATAAATCAGACCAAAATGTAAAACTTTTTTTAGCAGAGCAACCTTCTTTCAAGTGGGATGATAGTTTGGTTCAGCAGGACTCAGTTCATGCTTCGACCTCATCAGCACATCAGCCTAGAGTCTATCATGCTGCTGACACACAGAAAAAAACTTGTATCTCAAATGAGGAGCAGAAATTTCTTTTAAAGGATATTATCCATGTCAGCACTTCTGACAGCTGTAAGATTTGCCTGCCTGAAAAGGACATTTTGGCTGTTTTCCCATCTTCAAGAGATCTGATGTGATGTTTCCAAA
The DNA here is from genome assembly GCA_003999625.1 of Oryzias javanicus. Classification (NCBI taxonomy): domain Eukaryota; kingdom Metazoa; phylum Chordata; class Actinopteri; order Beloniformes; family Adrianichthyidae; genus Oryzias; species Oryzias javanicus. Next base: position 14,904,126 of record CM012450.1, on the reverse strand, counting down.
CTGGAGCCTGAAATGACCTTTTTTCCTGCAGTTACTAACTGATGCACAAATATGGCCAAACATCCTCAAAAAACAACCATTTAAAAATGTTAAAATGTATGCAATACTGAGAAAATCTTCATCCGGGACTTTTGGGGTGGAAAGACGGAAGTCAGGACTCACCAGAGCACAGAGTAAGTCCACAGCCTCCAGTATAAGCTCCTGGTGACCGATTCTGGATACTCCTAAATCCTCCAGCTCTTGGTGGGTGATTCGCAGCAGTTGGTCTCCCCCTACTTTCTCCTTCTCAAAGGTCTTGATGTACTGCTGCAGGCAATCGTCCAGACCTGAGAGCCACACAGGAAAACAGTCAACATGGCTTAGCAAGTTTAAACATTTGTTTCAGAAACCTTCAGGATTTTCGGACTTCTTAATATTTGCATTGTGCGATCTACTGAGACTTTGTAATTCCGACTTTATCTGGATGTGTAATAAAATTGACTTCGTTCAAAACTGCTTTTATCAAATAATGCAATTCGCTAAATTTGCTTTGCTAAAAAGCAGCATTTTCTGCTTTAAAGTAGCACAGCTCAGCTGCAATGCTTGACTGCCATAATGAACAGACAAAGACATTAAGGCAAATGTATAATGTCTGCTCGGTCTGTGGGTTTTGTTACACTTAAATGAAAAAGGACTATGAGAGATGTGGCAAACGTTAGTTTGCTAGCAGCAGTTATGCATAATAAGATCTCCATACAAAATGAAAAGGGCTAAAAGCTGTTTAATATTAAAATATATACTCTGCGTCTGACTTTCTTGTGTCAACGATGACTTTTTATTTTAGAATTGGTTCAGCAAGGTTTAAACTTTTCTTAGAAGGTTTTCACAGAAGTACATATACTATCTCTAATGAAATAGCCAAAGGAAGAATACTACAAAAAGTAGACATGACATGTTTCAATGAACACAGTGCAAATGTTATAGACCAAGGATTCGTAAACTTTAACGGTAAAAGGGCCATTTGGTCCAGATTCTTACTGACCAAAACCCAGCAAGAACCGCAAAGTCCCACTTTAACATTAATAAAAATGCGTTTTATTTGTTTTTTTGTAAATATTTGCAATAATTGAATTATAACGCCGTTATATTTTTCTGTGTACTAAAGAAATGTAGAAGATTTTTGAGAGAAGCACATAAAAATTAATTTCAAAATAAAACTCATCCTGTGTCAAATAAGATCATCCTCCTGCAAAATAATAATAATTAAACATGATTTATTCTTTGATTACATCTTTGGTGTGCCTTCATTTGTTCTTTAGTCAATGATTATAGCAACTCTGGTGTCTATAAATATGAACATAATTCTATGCTTAAAGATGTTTGCCTCTTTTACAGCCCCTAACAGCAAAAAGACACTGTTATGCAGCAGAAAATAAGAATATGTGCTTTTAGTTCACTCTAAAAACACAATTATCTGACATGTTAAAAATCAACATATAATTAACTAAAACAAACGAATCAGAACTACAGAGCCATTATTTATTCAAACTGTTAGTGTTTTTTTTTTTTTTTTTAAAGCCAAAGAGCCACAATGGAAAGATGAAATCCGCTTGTGGCTCCCAAGCCTCAGGATCCAGACCCCTAGTAGAGACCATATAGATCATTGAAGAAATTCAGATTCAAAAATGTTTTAAAATCTACAATAAGTTTTAATCCAAAACTGCCGCCTGTTAAGCAGACGGCTCTTCATGTGGGATTGAAGTGCTTTTGTTAGGGGTCAGTTTGTGAGTGCAGAGGTTCAATGGAAGCTGTAAGTTGATATGTTGCTCATACACCTCTGAGGCAGGTAATCACAGCTCTGAATGATCATCCAGCCGAGGCAAAAACAACAACAGATACCAGAAACTCTACTACGGCTGCCTTTATGAATAATCAAAGTCAAAGCTCAACAAAGGGTTTTCCTTTTTTATGTTTTCGTTAATATGATGCAACTGTTTCTCCTACAAAAGTTCACAATTTTATTGTGTGCTGGTTATAATACAATTTCTCCAGTCCTGAAGATTTTCTCTTACAGTGTCTGCTTTTGTCCGGTGTGTTTATGAAGTGATATTTGTGCCACCACATTGAGAACAAAAGTCACAGTTTGAGATCAAAATGTCTAAAATAGTAAGCAAAATGGATCATTTTTAAACTCAAAACTAAACTGAAAAATCAAAAAAAGGGAGAATGAGAGATGAGAGGCGGGGCATATAAAAACATTTATATTGTAAATGTAAAATTATGATTTGAATGAAAAGATAAAGATTATGAAAGCAAACATTTAATATTGTCATTTGCAACTAAAAGTTCTATTTATATAATGAATTTTTTTGAAATTTTGATCTGAAAACTGTGGTTTTATTCTCAACTTGGTGACACAAAAATGACTTCATATGTGTTTTCTAAAATTTATTTTAGCTAACACATGCTTAAAACCAAAATATTTTGAAAATCAAAACAGAGAGAAAGTTAAAACGCATAAAATCCCTTCTGACATTTTATGTTATTTGTTAAATCTACATGTGAAATAAGTTTAAAAATTCTTGTTTACATCTCACAGATGTAGCAGAAATGAGGATTTTTTTTTTTAGATATTGGAGTTCCTCTACAGATAACTTACAATTAACACAAAGGAAAGGTTTTTCTTTCCCAAAAAGGAAAATACTACAAAACATAGTTTTGGTTTAACGTTATTCAATAGGCCAAATAAAGGAATGTTAACCATTTTAGGGGGTTTCTCTCAGGGTGCAGCTATTCCATGTCACAAACATCTTAATCTCAATCCTTTTTCTTTGTCTATCTGTCTCAGTTTATACACACTCTATTCAGTTCAGGGTCACATGGGGGGCCTGGAGCCAATCCCAGCTTCCACTGTGGGAGGAAGCCAGTGCACCCAGAGACAATCTATGCAGGCACAGAGAGAATATGCAAAGTGAACCCTGAAATAACTCTTCAGATTTGAACCAGAAACCTCCTGACTGAGTAAACATGGGCAATTTCAGGGAGCTCCTATGACTTTCAAACCTCCAATGGGATCTGCATAAGCATAGGAATGCCATGGATTGATTCCCCAATTATCTGAAAACAAAATATGGCCTCCTTACTGGCTATCCATCAATTTCCAATCACTTTTTTCCTTTTTTTTTTCTTTCTGTCTCGATTCTTCTCTTTGCGCCACACACATGCAAACATAATCTGACAACTATTTCCCCGGCTCGCCTCTCCGTTGCTCTGAACCCAACCTAAATTCAGACCTCGGTGAGGAAACTCGATTAAGCATTCGCATCCAGTCTAACTGGCAGCTAAATGGTGAAGAGGGAGCTTGGTGGTTTCCCCATTACTTAAAGGCTTAACGAATCAGCCTCTTTACCAAGTTAATTGAGACTCTTTAGGTCTATGAAGTATACCCCCCTCCGTTGCCATAGAAACCACAAGGGAGATTTTTCTCGGCTGGATAAAATCAAGAAAATAAGTGAGGGAAGGTCATGACATTTCAGAAACGTAAAGTGGTGACATCACCGGGAATAAATAAAAAGCTTTCAATAATAAACCACAACTTCTGAGGATTTTGGCAACAAAAAAATCACATATATGTTTTCAATGCAAAGAAAAGCTTGTTACATAAATCCCTATCTATAGACAGCATCATTCACTGACCTCACTAAATCATTTCCGGTACATCAGTTTTCATGTTCTGGTCAGATTATCAAACATGCAGGAGAAAAAAAAATGAAAAGCCCCACATGATTTCTACGACAGATAATCCACTTGTAATGTAAAGGGGAATAAAATGGCTATAAATTGGAGTTAGTGATTCTAAAGGCTTTGTGTCAAGTTGTACAGTCATTCATCATTGTCAGTGTCTGTGTCAGGCGAGAAGAGAGGGAGCACTTCATAGGAGCAAAGATAAAACTGATCTGCTTTTCACAATGTTAATTATTTTGACACAAACTGTCAAATGCAGAAAAAGAGAAAAAAAATGAAGAAGTCTGCATTTGGCCCGCAGCACAGAATATCTGGATAATTAAATGCGTCATACGACAATGCAATGCAAACATGATGCCCAGATGCCATCCAGGGGGGTTCTCCGAAAACAAACGCTCCCTTCAAAGCTGCAACTCTTTCCTCTTTGGAGATCAGACTCCTGTTTAAACAGCTTTGTCACAGCTGGGAACAGATAAAGCCCCGTAAAACTTCAAACAAAGAACTGAGGTTAGGGCTGTGGGAAGGTCACTGGTGCACCCCTTTGGCCCCCAGTTGACGTCATGATGCAGAACCCTATAGTCTAACATCTGAATACTAAAGACCAAATAATGCAGCCAGTCCTCATGGCTTCAGGACTGAAGTGACACTGAGATGACCCCCTCCCTCTGCAGCTCTTTGTACCACTTTACTCACTTCAAATTATCATGACTTGGCACAGGAACCGTCTCTGCTCTATTTGTCGCTGAAGAATCCTCTCTCCTGTCCGGGCTCCACTTCCTGAGCTCCTTTCACTTGCCCTTACATATCATTTTCAATCTCATTTTGATTATTGCATTTCTGCATTGACATTCATTCTCAATAAATCACTTGTTTAAAATTGCAGCAGGTAAAGTTTGAGAGGAGTAATCTGCAAGAAAAGGCTTTATGTAAACTTCTTCTAAAGCAAAACAACAAGAGACAGACATGTTTCTGCATTCGCTTAAGGCAATAACTTGGTAATGCAAGCACAACCTGAAGCCCAGCTGAGGCAGAACACCCAGAGAAGGATGAAGATGCAAATCCTCCACAGACATTTTAAAGCATTTTAGGATCTAACTCTCAGCTTTTCTGTAATTACATCTCAGATCACTTTAATCATTACTCTCTCTATTTCTTCTTTGCAAGTCGCTTCCCTCTGTTAATGATTTTCTAAAATGATGTTCCCTTCTGCACCACGGGGCTCCAACATCTGAGCGATAAAGCTGCCAAACTCCAGAGATGTGAATCACAGTATAGGAGGTCTTTAATGATAAAACTTGTCAATTCTCAGACTTTAGAAAACAGGCAGCTCAACATTTGAGGATGACATCTCGTGTCTTCCTGCATTCAGTGTCAGCATCGCTCCATAACTTTTAGATCAGACTAATGAGAGCTGCAATCACTTGTGTGGGTTTTCAGGATCTCCTCAGATGTTTATTTGCTGCGTTCACTGCTCTCTGGAGCTACTTGGACATAGATATCTGAAGAACATCCTCGATGAAGAGGAAAAACATACATGAATTGGGGTGTTGCAAAAATCCTCTGGAGTGTGTGAGGGTTCAGCAGGTGTTTTTTTTTTTTTTTTTCCATCTTTGAACAATTTGATTTTCAACTTTGCGTGAGTAAATAAATCTCATTCACCATACCTTTCATCCAGTCAACCACTTGGCTGGGGCTCCACTTGCTCACCGGCTCCATAATTAATGCCATGGTTAGAAGTTTGTCTTCCAAGATTCACAAAAGAAAAACACGCCCAACAGGAGAAAAAAAAAATGCAAAAAAATAAAAAATAAACTCACGAATCAAATATGAGAAAAATATGTATTAGTCAAAGATAAATAAGCAATAAATAATTCAAATCAATCAAAAAATTCTGCAGGTTTTTTGTGCTGGATTCGGGTTCGAGATGTCCAAAATGTCGTGGGGAGCAGCTTGAGTGGAGCCCAGCAGACTTGTGCACATTCCGGAGCTCCTCAGTGTCTTGAAAGAGCCCGTTCACTTATCATTCATGTCAGGTTCTGCGGCGCTGATGCTGGCGGTCCCTGCTGCCCCGCTCCTCTTCCAAAATAGCTGCATCCCAGCCCCATCCAGAGCGGCAAACAACGCGCAGACTGTTACTCTCATCATACCGCCGTCCTGAGAGGTTGCATCGCTCTGAGCATCCTCCCTCCCCCCTCCCCAGACATGGAGTCGCAGCCCTCCATACAAAGTCTTCATGTATGGGGGGTGATTAGTGCCACACCAACCTCAGTCTTGCTTCTTTTGGCGGTTTGAGAAAGACAAAAGTGTTTTTTTTTTTTTTAATCCATCTATTTCAGAATTCCTATTTCTGGTTTCAAACATATATATTTTTTGTAGCAGTTTTTCAATTTTACTAATATTGAACAAATTTATTATTAATTTTTTGGCTGGTGCAATCAAATACGATGTCCCTTCAAAATTGTGAGTGTTTTTTTTTTTCAAAATAAAAAATAAAAAATTATTTAAAAGTGATGTTTTGACTCTTAACCCTTTAACACCTGAGCCTCCAAATGATCACCAGGACTTTTCTGCTCATTTTGACCATGAAAGGGTCAGGGAATATCCTACAAATGTGTGCTTTTGCCACTTTTTCCAGAAGACATTAAATTTGCAATATCTATCATACCATCATTCTATCTATCTTATAGTAGTGGTATAACAATTTAAAATTGTTATAATTTAACCCATAAAGACCTGGATGATTTTTTTTTTTTATAAAAACTTAAAATTATGTGGAAAACACCACAAACAAGGTTGACTACAGAAAACATTTAAGATATTTTTCTGATGTCACTATGGGTTCTTATGGGTTAAAATACAAAATTGAAATGTGATTTTTTAGAGTTTTTTAGAGAAAAACAGTGAAAATAAGCATGAACAACAGGTTTTGATTGTTAAAAGTTGAAATTTGTCCAGTATCGAACTATTTACAACAAAATTATTACATATGGCTGTGTCAGAAACTATTAGAATTTTTCAAGAGTAGTATTACCTAAAATTTTCTGTGGTTCAATGAGATTTATTTAAAAAAATAAAAAGTTCAAATGTATCATTAAATGTTTCTTTGCAAATTATAAAATATTGTTTCAAACATCCTTCATTTTCAAGGCTATAGTGACTGAAGTGATTGACTTAATGGGTAAAGATTTCAAAATTAGTAAGTGAATTATACTACAATAAAATCTCTATTTTCAAAAGCAGGTTTGAGTTTCTCTCCTACAGAAAGTGATAGGATCTGAAGCTCTTTACTGAACCAAGACTTAAGGAGAAAGGGGGGAGGCTTTTATTCATAATATATATCACACATTTCTTTGTTCCTTTTTTTTTCTTTACTCATAATTTATGTATGTTTTCACTGAGTTCTGTATTCATGATTTGATTGAAAGGGACTGCATGTGTGAACTAAACATAATTAATTGAATTGCAGCTTCTTTTTCTTCTTAATATTCCTGTTCTTACCAACCAATTTCCTTTGTTTCCTTGTTCAAGTACTGATTCCAATCCTTGAAAGATGCATCTGCCACAAAAAGCCATTTCCCTCTTGGGATTATTCAATTATTCCACGTAAATATTTTATTAACTACTTTGGCCAGCGCTCCATTTTTATCCTCATCCAGACAAAGTCACAGGTGCAAGCCATGAAGGAAAAGACTCTGATTATCATTCGTTTTGACAAATACACTCCGAAAAAGGCTAATTTTGATCATGATTGGAACCCATCCCCTCCCAAAGTAGAGGTCACTTTTCACCCCCCATACAACCACTGTTTCCCCGTCTTTCTTTGTCGCTGCTCACGCCTCCGTCACACAAAGCGCAGTGTAGTGGAACGACGGTCACTGACGGAACAAGGATGCTCTCATGCGCCTCTCTCTTGTTATGCTCAGGAAAACTGTTTCTGGCTATATTCTGGTATTTTATATATGGATGCATCTGGGGAAAAAAAAGGTCAGAAACATGGATTTCTATGAGAGTGGTTATCCAATTTTGGATTTTTTTTTTCTCTTTTAGGATAAAAATAAACATATTTGTTTTGGTTTTTGTAAAGAAATAAAAACTTTTATTCTTTGATTTTATTTGCTTTATGGAAATGCAACATGCAAGTTATGTGTTTTATTCCATTTATAGCATTTCATGCCAGCTGGAGCATCATGATGAGATTTTATTTAATTAATTTTGTCATAAATATTAGCAAGTTAATCATTATTGGGATTATAAAAGTTTGCTTCTTCCCAGTCATTTTCAAGCAACAAATCAAACTCTACTGACTATAGTTAAGAATAAAAAAAAATGAATGAACCAAATGTGACATAAGTGTGTTTTGTTTTAGTTTGTTTTTTATTTTCCAATCAATTCATTTCATTACTAATGAGTTTGAAATAATTGTGTGTTTTGTCCTGTATTTTTCATAATCTATGCTTGAAATAAACCAATCAATCAATTATCTAACCCTAGAAGGATCCCAGCATCCTATTTTAAAAGTCTTAGTGTCCAATCAATTCATCCAATTCTTCAATCTAAGCGTTGTTACATCTCCCAAAACTACTCAACAAAAGTATCAGGTTTCAGCAAATTAGAGGTGCCTTTTTTGAAGTTTTGTCGTTTAACCAAACCTTATCTGACCTTTTTGGAAGATGTGTTGTGGCCTTGAATGCAGAGACATTATCTTAATTTACAAAAGTATTTCAAATGTGTTTTTGAACTTTGTATTTTACCTGCTGCTCAAAAACAAAATTAAAGCAGCAAAATGTGTGATTTGTCCTTTGTAGACAGACAGTGAACAATGTTCTTAAAAAAGATATATTCAGAAGAAACTGATTTGAAAAAAACAACTATAAAAAAAACATCCTACATCAACTAAGGGAAATGTATTTTAAATGACAACTTGCAGCGATTATTTAAAAACAATAATATATATGTTCTTTTCTAGTCACAGAAAAACGTTTATACAAATGTGTCTACAAAAAAAGAAAATAATGAATAAAAACACAGATGTATAAAGATATTAAATTGAAGAACTATGTCAAATTTAGAGTCTGACAAACTTGATAATGAGATCTTTGTTGTAACATTATCAGCCCAGCAGCCTGAGTGCTGACATTCACCAGAATCAATAATCATAAATAAAAGCAATGAGAGAAAGTCTAGAAGTGATAAAGAGACTGAATACAGCTTCTATAATTCTGAATAATTATTTTCACTGTATGATTCATATTTCACAGCCAGAGGGAAATTCCAGCAGTTCTTTCAAGCATGCAGTGACATTCAGCATCTCTTATATAACATAAATGTCAAGATGTAAAGATGAAGAGATCTTGTAAAGGATTGCAATTAATCTCCAATCAATTTCACCACCATGAAAACCTGGATGGTAAACATATCTCAAGGGAATGAATACAAATATGTTAAAATGAAGGCACTTGAAAGATATCATTCCTAAAAATGATTTTTCCTTCAGTTTTCTTTGATATTTAACACTGCATTTGCATCAATCTAACATCATGAGAGAACATTTTAAGTTCAAACCCAGAATTGGGGGGATATTTTACTCCCTCATATTTTAAAAAATCCTCACTCAAAATGCTAAAAGATTTTGTTTCTAACTAAATTTACATGCCATGACACCAAATCTACTAAGAATTAGAGAAAAACGCACGAATCTAGTTTTAGGGAGACTTGATGGTGGAATGAGGAGGTGCAGGAGTGTATACGGAGTAAGAGGCTAGCTAAGAAGAAGACAGGAGTACAGGGAGATGCAGCGTGAGGTGAAAGTAGAGGTGTCAAAGGCCAAACAAAGGGCTTATGATGACTTGTACACTAGGTTGGGTAGTAAAGAGGGAGAGACTGACCTGTACAGACTAGCAAGGCAGAGAGACCGAGATGGATATGATAGACGTTTATTATTTATATATATATATATTATATTTATACTTTATTATATATTATTTAAACTAGGAAATGTGTCATTTTGTTCACCAGCAGTGACAGCCAGCTTAACAACAAGATATATTACAGTCAAAGCTATTATTAGTACAGATAGGCAATCCTGTCACCTGCAAGAATTGGTAACAGAGTTGCACAAATTTTTGCAAACATCAAAAATTGTAGTAAAACTTGCATGACTGATCTGTAATCTCAACTAATCAAGCTTTTGATACATTATTATCTATTATTAATGTATGTAGCAGAAAATCAGAAAAGTGAAGGTTTATATTTTATACATTTTGACACCCAAGTGTCCTCCAATTCTAGAATGACCCAGAAGCTAACAACCTAAACTACATTATTCCTGCTTTTATTATTTTTTGTAAGTACTTTAAATTCAGTCAGGCTTAAAATATTGATTGGAAGAAAAAAAAAAAACCCACTGTGATCACAACTGTAGCCCCCATTCTGTTTTTGTAGGCGTATTACATTTTTGAAAGGTGTTGTAAAGATGGTATTATTGTGTAATTGTTAAACTAATTTATTATCTTAAGATAATAATAATAATAATAATAATAATAATAATAATAATAATAATAATAATAATAATAATAATAATAATAATAATAATAATAATAATTGGAGGAAAGTTCCACCTTCAGCCTGCAGGGGGCAGTCGTTTTTTTTTTCGTCCGGCATAGACTTCAAAGACGAAGAAGAAACGCTTTACTTCAGGAAACTTGATGGCAGCGGTGAGATTCCACGTTTCTTTCCCTTTTCTGGAGATATTTTATACTTTTACACGTATCAAACCAATATTTGTTTAGTCAAAACGTATTTGAGTTGTAAAGCGTGAGTGAGTTAGCATATTAAATCGCGACTATACTAGTTCAGTACCGTCCTGTCATCAGTTCAGGTGTGACGCCGAGACGAAGAAATAATATCTTCAAAACATAAAGAACATTCTGGTGGTTTTCTTGCTGGATGACACAAAGAAAGCAACAAATAATCCTTGCTTTTCATTGTCTGAATTAAATATTTTAAATAGCTTTATTTAATCATAAAATCTCTCGCTTTAAAAATTGTTTTTAAAACTGTATTTCTAGTTTTTTAATACTGTTTTTATCGCCAGAACTTAATTTTAGTAATAATCCTGCAAGTAGATTTGTCCCCAGTTTGCTATCAACACCAATGTACAAGGTTTAATCTGGTTTTTCACTCAAATGCAAAGCTGCATGATTGGAGTCGTAGCTGTGGATCCAGAAACTAAGTGGTATATTCCTTACCTGCGTGGGAGAACAGGTTTAAATCAAAATGAACTCGTCCTCCGGGTGGAAAAGCAGGCTTCTTCAACCCGGAAGTCTCACTGCAATCCCACTTCCTAGCTTGCCAGCAGCGATTCTTCCTTTGTCTCAGATGTTATTTCACCATTTTGACTTGTTTTGCTAGAAATTGCGTAAGTCCAAGATGAATGAAGTCAGCAATAGACACCAATAGAGCAGCTTTTAGGACTGATATGCATAAAGCACTTTTAAACGTTTTTTTCATGCATATAGAACGGTATATGTGTTTAATTACTAAAAACCCGTTTTAGTTTTTAAAAGTACATTATGTGAAATAACGTGGCAGATTATCTCATGCAAACCCAACTTTTCTGACTTGTTTCTGATATACTAAAGGGGATAAATGTTAATTAATTGGAACTTGTGTAACTCTTGTGTTATCCTATGCATGTTTACATTAAAAGTGGGGTCATCTGGACCTCACGAGAAAGTGCGCTGAACTTTTTTTTTTTCTCAATGACTTTTGATATTCATTGGTGTCCGTGGCAGACATAAAGAATAATTTTTGGCTGAACTTTCTTTATATAAGTTCATCAAAAAAATGCCACAGGAACATCTTTAAAACCAAAAAGATCCTTTAGGCATGTTTCCAGCCAAACGTCAGCTGCTCAGTAAACTCTTTTCTCTTGTTACTCTGCAGGTTCAGACAGGTTACCTTGCTGCCAGTCTGAGGCAAAAACGACTTTTTCACCTCTGATACTTATCCCTCATCTGTTGACAAACTCTCTGCGTCCAAATGGATGAAGAAAATGCGTCGATGGACTCTTCCCTCGGGGACGCAGTGTCTGCCAGAGATGATGGGGAGCTTGATGAGGATGAAGAAATGTACGACTATGAGAGAAGACCATCTCTTGATCTGGAAGAGACCCCCATGGAAACCTTCATCCAGTACGGAGCAACGTTTGACTTTATAGTACAAAACATGTTTCTAGCTAGACTATTTTTTATACAATGCAATTTAATCTGTTGTTTAAAAAGAAAAAATCCATGTCAATGTGTGTTTTAAAAAAAAACGCTCGGTGACCTCACCTTTTTAAGAACAGGACTCTTTTACCTGTATCACCTGTGTTTACCTCCTTCACCTGTATTTCTCAGAAATTATAACTCCTCCTTCAAATGGAGAAACCTTAACAAGCTGATTCTATACTGTGGGTTTATTGAAGCTACAGTCCCAGCAAACAGTTTTATTCTTTCTTGTTTACTAGAAAACACGTGTGCAACCAAATTAATTATAAATGTTTGTGGATCTGTTTTATTTTGAGTTAAGGTCAGAAAAAGAGGTTTTGAGACTAATGATCTTATCAGAGTGAGGTAGTGATGGCCGCTAAATGTGATTGTGTTCTTTTTCTGTCCAGGTACCATGTGGACCCGGTTTTATCTCCGGCTCTGAGCTACACATCTCTGGCCAGTCAAGTTGAATCGGAAATGAATGGCGAAGATGGATCCATTACAGGGTAAAAGTTATTTTTGTGTGTAAAATGTAGAAGTGGATGTTTCTAGACTGGCGCTGAAGGTGCCTCACCTCTTGTTTCAGGGTGAAACTTGACAGAACCGGTTCGTTCTCCAGCTGCTACACTTATGACAGCGACGATTGTGAAAAGAAAACAAAAAAGTAAGAAACATTCTCTCTGACCTTAGATCTTAAGCGAGAATCTTTTTCTTAAGTCTCTTCATTGTGGTCTCATCAGGGCTAGAAGCAAAGACGACACCTCAGAGACCGCGGAAAAAGACGAGCTAATCCTGGACGAGAACGAGTTCAAGCATCAGTCTTTGACAGTGCCTTTCACTTTCAGGGTGAGTGTGTAATCTATATTTCAACATTTTATTGACTGTTTTTGAGAAACTTTTAAAAATCACTAATACAACTTATGCCTTTTTGTGTGGATGTGTTTTTTTGGGAAAGTAGAAAACATTTATTTAAGCGCCTATGCAACCCAGTGACTTTAAGATCCAGCTTTTGCAGCAACAGCATGAAGCAGTTCTTTTCTATGCTGCATTATTGTTGAGAAATGCTTCAGGCTTTTGTGCATTTACTTCTGAACACCTTCATCCCTTTATCTCTTTATACCTTTAACTCCCTTTTTTGTTTATTTACTACAGCAAATAAAAAGCTGGCTAAAATCCCCCTCTGATTGCCAAACAATACAACTTCTTTGAAAATCTGCTGAATTTCTTGTGTGTATCATGGTTACCTATTGAAAATATTCAATATAATAGGAATGAAAATAAAAATTACGATGTAATTTCAAAACAATTTTTAAATCCTTAGATCAAAAATGTAGAAAAATGAAGGCGCCTATTTTCCTCTTGCATGTCTGTGTACTATTACATTTAAATGTCTTTTTTGTTCTTAGTGCTGAAGATTAAGTTCAAATAATTAATTCATTTAGATAAGTTTTTCGTTTTTTTACAGTATACTGGTATTTAGCTGTTGTTTTTCAAACAATAAGCAATCAAAAGCAAAGTCTGATTTCTTCAAAGTTACATTTACATTTGAGACCTCATAGATCTGCCTTTAAAGTCTCACTCAGATCATCTTTTGATCTATTATGAAAGCATTCACTCTGGTCTTTTGATTTGAATGTTTTTAGCAAAATATAAAAGCCTGTGTCGTTTTCAGGACATATTTTCTGCAGAGCAGCAGTAATTCATTAGAAACTTCCCTCAGAGTTACAGGCGTGACGATTCTCATGGAGATAATATTGGAGCTGTCCAGCCATCCAGGAAGACTTTGATCTTTAAAGTTCCATCTAAACTGTAGATCAGAAAATGTTTTTACTTTTGGTTCCAGCTTCACATTAACCTTGATATTATTTTCATCAAGGAGGCCTGTAGTATGAGATGGAGTTTTCCGTTTCTTTTTGTCCTTGGAGTTTCACACTCCGACCCACAGATTAATTTACAAAAAAATGTACTTCTGGAAAGCGAAAGCTGTCCTATTTAGAAATGTTTTTACCGTTGTTGTTATTCCTGCTTGTGTTCGTCTGTCTTTGTACTTCGAACACACCTGATCCCAAAACTCAAGAGGTGATCAACCCAAACCCTAATCCAGGAATGATCGTTCCACACAGTTACATTAACCCCATCTCTCTTTTTTTTTAAAATTCAGGCTATATCGGACACCCTTGGGAAACTGTCCGACCATGACGAGTATTTTTTCCTGAGGGAATTGTGGCTTCACTATCCACAAAAGTTCAACGTGGACATGGATTTGGTGGACGTCGTGGACAGGCTGATCGAGTGCTTCAACCTTGAAAAGTCTCTGCAGATTGTAAAAGCCGTTCTTATTAAAATTGAGAGGAACAAGTTGGTCAAGTTTCTCCAGGGTAGATGCATGAGAAGTGAGTAGAGCTCCCCTTCTGTATTTACTCAGGCTTTTAACCTCATTCCTAAATACTTTTTTAAAATTCTTTCAGATGAAGTCCGCTATGAGTTGAAGAAGTTTCTGAGGGAAAAATACTCTGATCTCTTTAAGACCTGCAGTGATGACGAGAAGCCGTCTTTTAAAGATGCCTTCACAGATCTTTATATATCCCCCAACAGACACAATGGCCCAAACATCGAGCACGAGGTTCTAAACATCCCAAAGCTGAACACCATCGATGAACCGGACAAACAGATTCCCCTCAGAGACTTGTTGAACCCGGACAAGCTGTATGAAATCCGGTCAAATGTAATCATGCTCCGTGGAGCGGCAGGCTCTGGGAAATCGATGGCCATCAAGAAGTTGATCTATGATTGGGTTGAAAATGATTTAGAAACTAGACTGGACTTTGTGATTCCCATTGCTTTCACAGAACTTAAACAGTTTGAGGGCTCCAAAATGTCTTTCCTGGAAGTGCTGCACAACCTCTACCCTCCCACAAAGAGGCTCGCTGAGCAGGACCTGGCTTTCTCGGACTGCAAAACGCTTTTCCTCTTCGATGGCTTGGACGAATATGAGAGGTTTAACTCATTTAACTTCAACAGCACAGAGCTGGTGTTCAGCAGCACGCACACAGTCAGTTTACACGGCCTCGTGGTCAACGTTCTGCGGGGTAAGGTGTTGGAACGCGGCGTTGCTTTGGTGACCACGAGGCCAACGATTACTTCCACCACTCCTTGGGATAACCATCATCACAAGATAGAAATGCTCGGCTTCACTAGCGACAACAGGGAAGAGTTCTTCAAGAAAAGATTTAAAAATGCGACTCAGGCAAATCGTGTCATCGAGTACGTCAATTCTTCCAAAACCCTGCACGCGATGTGTCACCTGCCCTTGTTCTGTTCTTTACTGGCTGATGAGTGCCACTGCGTATTCAGGGAGAAGGGAGCGCAGGCGGAGCTTCCCAGAAGCATCACCTACATGTACACTAAACTGCTTCTGAGTCTCATCCGCGAGAGCCGGAAGTCCAGAGCTCCAGATCTCAGTCCAGATCAGGAGACGGAGTTTCTCATCACGCACGGAAAGGCAGCGTTGAAAATGCTGGAGGAATGCTGCTTTAAGAGAGCCAAACCTTACTTTTCAAGCGAGAATACCTTTAACATAGAGTCGGTGACCTACAGTGGCCTGGTCCTAGAGTACACCGTGACACCAGCTGTGCTGCTAAATGAGCAAGCCTTCAGCTTCATCCACCCGACCGTGCAGGAATACCTCGCAGCTCTTTACGCATATCTGTCTTTTCGACAAAATCACAACATTTTTGAGTCTAAACAGTCTTTACAAGTTAAGCTAAAGGGGCTCCTCAAGCCGCAAAAAGTCATGGATGTGTTCATGTGCGCCGTGGAGAAAAGCCTGGAGTTTGAGGACGGCAGGTTCGACATGTTTCTGCGTTTCCTGTGTGGAATGGAGCTTAAAGCCAACCAAGATCTCCTCCAAAGCTTCTGCGGGTCGTCCTCAAAGACTGAAAACCAGAGCACCATCCAGAGCACCGCAGCGTTCATCAAGAAGAAAATGAAAGAGGATCGGCATCGAGACAGAATCAACAACTTGAAACGATGCTTGGAGGAAATGGGCGTGTCAACTTAAAACTAAATGTTTTGATTTAGTAAGGATTATCTGATTTAAAAAAGTAAAAAGAAAAACACCTCCTAAGACATAAGACCCCCCTCAAATATTGGTGTACAGAGAGCTTTTTCAGCAATGTTTTTTAAAGTGATTTGGGTTGTCTTCATGGGAAATAGTTTTTATCTACCGGTACTGTGTGCTTGGGATTTTTTGTTTTCTTTCCATTGAAATAACTTAGCCTTAAAAATGAGTTCACTTAGTTTGACTCCAATCCAAACCCATTGAACAGAAAGCACTGCTCAGTGCATCTTTTCTGCATACAGAACTTTTAGCTGCTACATGGCAGCAGTGTTTACATGTGTAATAACTTGAAATATTTACATGCTAAAAAGTTAACAGCACTAAACCTAAAATCCATCCAGTCATTTTACTGAAACACTCTCCAGTAAGTCAAAGGGCTGCAGGTTTGTTAAAAACAGATGCATGCGTATATTAAAACACTCCACAGATAAAATTGTCAATGGGTGGAAGATGTTGCAATTACTTAAATACTAACTTTCCAGGTTTTCTGGAAGTCTGACTACATCAGAAAGTATGAGAATGGGTACTAAAGTATGGTTTTCCTGCAGATGTTTTGCATTTTTAATGTCATTTTAATGGGATGTGAGGAAACTTAAATTTCAATGTTTTTTTTTTTTTTTTTTTTGCTTCATTACTTTACGCAGTTGCTATGTGTTTCCCTCAAATATATGTACACTAAAACCTACAAATGACTTAATCTCAGTGTGAAAGAGGAATTTTTAAATAAACATATTTGACTAAGATGTGTCCTTTCATTTGTTTCTAAAATAAAATGGAATTAGTGATGTAAAGGTGAACCATTGATACACCCTGAAAATACCACTTTTATTCTCAGCAGCGCACCACTAATACAGATTATTTATACACCCAGATTAGAAAATGTGCCTCTGAGACCAATATAGTAATTATATTGTGCAAAACTAGCACCAAGTGAATTTGAAACGAATACATTTTATTCCATGGTTTGAGAGAAACGTCATTTAAAACAGACAAGTTCAACTTATACATCAAAATGAGTTTAGAATTACCGGTAATATCAAAGCTGCTTTAAGTTAAAAATAAGAAAATACTCTTAAACAGTTAAATTATAAATATTGACTTTAAAAGTTATTTTAATTTTTTCAAGCAGTCAAGAATGAAAAGCATGCATATATAAAAATACATTTCCTTTAATAACTTTTATTTTTACATCACTATTTTGCTCTTCTGCATGTAGAAACCACTTTTAACATTTAGTTTTTTTTTCTCTTATTGCCACCACAACCATGAGTTGTAGCTTTTATCGTTATGGACTTCTGCACCACCTCCTGTACACTGGTTACAACACAGCAAAAAGTGGAATTCAGGTCTTCAGCGGTGATGTTCTTCAAGAGCAAACTCTTGTGTAAGATCGAACCCTTCTCCAAACTTGACCTAAAACAAAGTCATCATGGGAGGTTTTTTTATGCTTTCAGATATCTGAGAGAGTAAAAGTGGTTCCGATGACTGAGGCGGCAACACTCACTCATTAGATTCAATGATCCGGTCGTGGCTGAGTGTGTCCTCAGGGAAAGAGCCATTAACAAGCCAGTAGATAAGAGTCTCGTCCGTGTCGCTCTTTGTGAAAACATCACAGTGAAGAACCAGAGGTTCACCTGAAAAGGGAAGAAAAAAAAAAAAAAGTTGTTTTTTAGAATTTTTACAGGCTCTTCTAAAAAGGCAGAGGAAAACCATCAGTTACCTGGATCAGCTTCTATTTGGCTGTACTCAGGCCCAATGATCATCAGAGATTCATCCTCTGAAACTGAAGAATTCATGTAAGCAACACAGCAAGAAAAAATAAGTAGTTTTATCAAGGATAAAAACATTTACAGCAAAATACCTTGAAATCCATTTGCAAGAATCAGACACAGGCAGCCTAAAGTAGCTGCAGAAGCAACACAATCAGCAAAAGTGCAATAACATAAACCAATACACTACAGCATAATTGCATCTGATTACCTTTGGTGGTAAATGACAGCTTCATTCTGATTCCAAATGCAGAAGACACCCAGTGTTGTGTGTGGATTACCATGACACCATTTATACACAGCTTACTTCCCTTTTGTGGGGATTTCTTCCAGGGTGTCCACTGTTTTTATGACTAACTTCTCGATTCCCTTAAGTCAGCAGTATACCCGGAGCTTAGCTCGAAATGACTAGAACGGTTCCATGTGATCAAAACCATGTGACGTTTATTAACTGACCACAACAGAACATAATCATCATGTTACACACGCTCCCATTAGGTTTGAATGGATCAAAAAAACCACAGCAACTGTGGCTCACACTTTTGTTTGTACTCATTAGCAACTTTAGAATTTGAGCATCAACATAAGTGAATAAGTGGAAGACCTGGCAGTTTGAGTTGTACTTCTGCCGTTTATGTCAGCTTCGTATTATATTTTTTAACTGCACATCATTATATTTGGTGTTGTGTTGATATCCCACAACAGTAAAGGAAACACTAGAGTTTTTTTTTAATTAGGGGGAAAAGAAGAAACACAAATCTGACTTTTCAGTAAAGAATCCAGTAACATAAAACATTTGACCAAAACAAGTCCTGAAGAATTTGGGCTTTTCTGGAGAGACAATGACATGTGTGATATGAGAAAACAGGCCACTCAGACCCCAAATGTTTAACCGAAACTCAAAAATGAGTAATTACAATAGAGGAAGAAATTACAAACTGATTCCTGATTCCAATTGACTCTGGAACGTCGTCATTTGATGTATCCGACATGAGAAAAACACACTCCAGCGCGATATTTTAACTTACATCTGATGATCAAAACATACATTAGAAAAAAAACAGCACCTTTCTAATGATTTTTCAAAACTGCTTTACTACTCTGAACCAATCACTTGGGTGTGACACTGTGATGCGCACCCCAGAAAAATGAAGACGGTCTTAATGAATTATTAATAAAATTCAATGCAGATGTGCCTATAAATATTTACAAAACAGTATATAGACACTTTCATTGGTGGTTTTCAGTTCCATGTTAGGCCCACAGTCCTTTGAGCCAGTGCATATCTTCTCAGCGTGGCGTCAGGCTGTGTCCGTCACGGGTCACTCCAGACCCAGAACATAGTTGATTCCCTGCACAAACCCAATGATCACAGGTTGCCAGGCGACCAAGTATCGAAGCCAGTCTAAAAGCTGTCCATACATCACATGTGGCCTTTCCCAGCTAAGGAAAACAGTTAAGGAAATTTCAAATTATGTGCACAACTGAGGTTCTGCTTAGATTCTGCTTCAGATTTTCTTCACCTTTTTAAATACAAAATCTCTTTAAAATATTTTTTTTTTCAAGTCTGTTCTTGTCATCCACGTGCATCATAAATTTGAATTAATTTACATACAATAAAAAGAGATTACGAAGAGTTGGTTGTGTCAACAAAAGTTTCGGATTCACAAAAAGGAACAAGAACTTGTAAAAGGCCGTATATGTTTGTACAGTCTTGAAATGCCAACTCATTTTACTGTTAAAAAAACAACAAAAAAAAAAAACGTACGATTTCCAGCATTCACTGTATGAGAGAACTGGACTGAGTTCCAAACAGGAAGTACTCACTGGCTCCAATAAGCCAAAATCCTTTAGACTTCTGTAGATAAATAAACAGCTATTACTCAGTCATGTTTGCCAGAATAGACATTCTTGCTGATACCTTATTTTTATCATGCACTTGACAATCTTAATTTTTTTCATGATTTTTTTTTGTAGTGCAGTTTACTCACATTATAAACTAACCAATCGGGTGCCTCAATAAAAGTATGTGGCACCCACTTGCTCCCTGGCACCCTAGTTTAACAATGTAATAGTTTGATTCCTCCCAACCTGCTTTCGAGTGGTAGGGGTGTGCACTTCCATCAAGTTCACTCCTGATTGGCTAGAGGTGTTGACATAAAATGATTTGGATGGGTCACTGTTTACTGACGCTGTTTGGCTCCAATATGAAAGCATCTGTATAATGAAAAAATGGCGACTGAATTGACGTCATCTCGTTGGAGCTAAAAGTAATCCATTTTCTATGGGTGATGACACAGTCAGTATAGTTCTCCCCTATACAGTCAATGGGTCTAAGGCAAACACATTTTCAGACTGGATTTCAGTCTTTAGCTTTGTCAACAGTGTTTCTTTGGGTTTTATAAACATCAAAGATAATGAAGAAAAAAATAATAAAAACCCTTTTAATCACAAAAGTTTACTTACAGCGAGGCAAATTCGTATTTGAACACCCTTTGATTTTGCAAGTTCTTCCTCTTAGAAAATATGGAGGAGTCTGAGATTTTGATCTTCGGTGCATGTCTACTTTATAAGAGATAATCTAAAAAAATCTGGAAATCACATTGCATGACTTTTAAAATAATTTATTTCAAAGCAAGTAAGTATTTTGAACACCTGTCTATCACACCTAAAAGACCTGTTATTTCACCTAAAGTAGTCCACCTCCACTTATTATCCTAAATTAGAAGCACCTGTTTGAGGTCGTTAGCTGCATTAAGCCACCTGTCCACCTCATACAATCAGTAGGACTAACTACTAACATAGCCAAAAGACCTAAAGACCTGTCCAAAGACAAAACTGTAGATCTCCACAAGGCTGGAAAGGGATATGGGACAGAAGAAGAATGAGGAGTACCATCCCAAGAACACCATCCCTACTGTGAAGGATGGGGGCGGTCTTCTTCTGTAAATGGGACAGGACAACTGCACTGGATTAAGGAGTAGATGAATGGGGCCATGTATTGAGAGATTTTGGGGAAACAACCTCCTTCCCTCAGTCAGAGCATTGAAGATGGAACTGAAGTGGGCCAAAATCTCTCCTTCAGTGTGTGCAAACCTGGTGGAAAACCTGAAGGAAATGCTTGACCTTTGTAATTGCAAGCAAAGGCTACAGTACCGAATACTTACACTGATCTACTCAGTTGTTCAAATACTTCTATGCAGCAGTAGCATACAAATATTTTTTCAAAACATACAATGTGATTTCCAGATTTTTTTTAGATTAGTGGACATGCACCTAAGATGAAAATGTCAGATCCCTTCAAAGATTTCTAAGTGGGAGCAATTTCAAAATTACGAGATGTTCAGGGGGTTTGACCTGCACGAGTGCTGCAAGTTTTGGCATTGTCCATATCCGTAGAGAAGAGCAGCTGCATCTTAAAGGGAGCATGTGTGTGTCTCTTGCAGTTCTCCACAAGCTCATGCAGCCACTTTAATAGACTTGATGAGAATGGAATATACAATTGTTTTGCATGTGGTAAGAGAATTGTGAAGTTTTTATAAGGATAATGTAAGTTACAAGCACTTATGACATGAGGGGGATGCAGTTGTATGGCACAAAAGATTTTGTTAAAACTGCTTTTGGAAGCAGCAGAATTTCAACTTAGTTTCAATTAAACGGAAGTTTTATTTTGGTCCCAAAGTGCAGGTTTGCTGTCGAGCAACGGTGATCTGAAACTGTGTTTATCTGGATAAACTTTAACATTGAAATATGTTGTAAATATTCTTAATGACAATTTATAATACGCGAAGTTTTCAGTAAAGTATGATATTTTTTAATCACAACACTAACATCTGGGGAAAAGAAAAAAAAAAAAGCATAAAGGATACGGGTTACTAAACATCCGCTTAAGGTCCACCTTCTCTTTGCAGTACGGACACATCTGCTTCTTTCCCACGATGCACCATCCTCGTATGCAGAACTCATGGAAACTGGGCATGGAGTTAAGGCTCAGAATTCAGTGGGAGAAAAAACAGCTTTTATGACAACATTTAGTCATAATAATGGCAGGACATCATAAGTAATGAAGATGAAGCTTGCAATAACCTGAACAGTCTTCTTCACAGTTTAAAGTTAACTAAAGGAGCTAAGATATACACGGATGGGAGAAAAGAAGAAGAATTTTGGTTCATTTTTAATAATATTTTCCAAGACTATTTTTTATGAGACGGAGTAATGTTTCTTGCTATAAAACAAACAATTTAATCAAAAACTAAATACAAAACTGTAAAAGTTTAATATGAAAAAAAGAATGGAAAACAAAAAATAGTGATGTTGACATTCTGTTTTCAGTTATAAAAGTACATCATCATCATCAAGGAGAAGTCTAGCAGTTTTGGATTATAAACAGAAAGGTCAAACTGCAAATTCCTCTTCGAGTTCATAAACAAAGTTATTCAGTTCCTAATGAAAAGCCATATATATATCTTTTACAGAAACGTTACCACATAAGGAGTTTTTTTTTTTGTCTGGGACTGGAAGGATACACATGGTTGCAGGATAATCTGTACGTGTTCTCTATAATCCCTTCCTCACTGACGTCCACCAGTATAGGCTGACCACACACAGCGCAGATGTTGTCAGAGAGGTGCTTGGTTGGCATGCCCGACGCACTATAATACTGAAAGAGACAAAAGAAAGATTTGAATCTAAATGTTCAATGCTATTGAAACTCTAATCAATAAATGCTTATTTATGTTGCTAGGTGGTTTGTCCTACCCCAACAGTTGAAGCCATGAAGTCTGCACACATCTCTGCGAAGTCCCTTCCAAGAACACCGTAGTACAGCCCGTAGAACAGTAGTGAAACCCCAAAGTCCATTGCATCTTCTGGTTTTATCCTAAAGGAAGCATTAGAGGGTGTGGTCTCATTCTAAGCTCTGTTATTTTTGACCAAAAATTTGAAGCAGTAAATGTATTTGTTTAATTTAGGTGTCTGTAAAAGAGCTATTTGGGCCTGTTTCTTACTGATCAAAACCTAGTAGGATCAGTAAAGACTAATTTTATCCCTTTTTATGAAAATGCTACTTTTATCACTATGAATTATATTTACTTTTGGCATGAATAAAAGCAGAAATATTAAGAGAAACTATAATTTCTCAAATTTTTTTATTTACTTTTGATAAAAAAACGTGTGTGACTTCTTTTTCAAAATAAAAAACTTCCTGTGCCAAACATGATCACCCAGTGCAGCTGATGTAGTCCTTCAATGCAAAAATTGCATTTTCTCTTATTATGGATCTAAGGTTGAGGACAGATGATAGATCTACTTTGGTGAAATGTCATACTTAATCCTACTTAATACTGCTGTAAACTTAAACATAAACATGACTTAAATGGCTTATGATCCCATAGAAAAACTGTTTAGGAACTTGTAAAAAAAAGTATCTTTTATAGCAACTCCCCTCTGGACAGCCACTAACCATTGTTGTGCACCATAAGATAAATGTGTTTTAAACTCAAAATAAAAAAAAAAAAAAGATCACACTTCTTACCAAAGTTTTACTTAGTATTTGAAGTCTGTGCATTAGAGAAAGTGCAGAGCATGAAAACCTTTACATTGTTTATCTTACTTCTCGGTGCACCTCAGCCATAAATGAATAAATTAAGCTAATCTAAATTAAATCTATGCTAATCAAGTAACTTTTACCTTAAAAAAAAATTACAGCCATTTTACTTCTCTTCAGCCAGAGAGCCACTATAGAGGGGTAAAAAAGTCACACGTGGCTCCAGAGCCAGAGGCTGCAGACCCCTGGTTTAGTCTAAAACCAACTGAACCAATCTCTTTCACTATTAAAAAAGATTTTTTTTTTTTATTTAGAAGCACAAGATTTAAAAAAGGGGGAATTAATGGCTAGCAGCCGCACTACATTAGTTTACATTTAAAGTAAACATGACAAATTCCATATGGTAATGAAGGCAGGTCACCATTAGCAAAAAATATGATGTGATAAGAAAATAGAGAATGTAAAATTTTGTTTTAGCTTCCCATGATTTTACCACTTTCAAACAGTCAATAAAACCATTAAAAATTGTATTTCTCTTTCCGTTAAACAAGGATAAATAAAAAGACATAAATAAAAACTATATATTAAAGTGGCATAATAATTTTAAACTTAGATTTTTATTATACTGTTTTAATTGTACAATGTTATCACCTAGTTTGTTTAGCTCTTATTGTTGTAAGAAGCTGGAGTTATTTTTCCCTGCAAAGAGTCAATAAAGTTTTATTCTAATCTGAACTTTATTAATATCTACTTTATTAAATATTTTGTCAGTCTATAAAAACTGCTTTGTTTAAAGAACAAATGAATGTGTTTGTCTTGTGCATGAAAAGCAAACTCTAACCCATGGATTTTTCTAGATGAATGTGCTTCAGTAAATGCAGTGATTTGTCAGGTTAACAGACGTGATGAGAAGAACACCTAAAGTCAGCCACAAGGTATGACACCTAATAACTCCACTGCTGCTTGGTAATGTTACAAGAATGTTCAACTTCCACCACAAAACACTCCAAAACAATGCAGCAGCGGAACCAGAATTCAGACAGATTGCTGAACCTCGCCCAGTTTGAAGTAAACCAGTTTCTCTGAATCCATACTGAGAATGAAGAACCAGAGTGATCTGCCGCAGAGCTGGTGTGCTAAAAGGGAAGGAGGTCTTGCTGGTAAACAAAGTTCAAACTGTTTCCATTCTTTGCACGGGTAGGCAGTAAATCATTAAGATGGGAATTAAAGAGGAGGTGGCAAAAGAAAATGATGTTGGTGTGTAGTTACTGAGAGAACAGTTGAACTGTAAAAAGCAGCCACAGCAACATCTACAGGAAGCCAGGTGCAACAAACATGAAGGAGAACACGTAACATGGTATTTATGCTATTCTCATTAGAGATCAAACAGTAGCATAACAAATATATATTTTTACAATTGTAAATCTAGTCACAACATTCCATTTACAATGATTTATGTTGTGTAAATATGTTATGTAATGTGACATCCACTTGGTTTGCAGTTTTTTTCTTGTTATCATTTTTGCTCTTCCTTTGCTCTTTGTCAACTCTCCCTTGTGGTACTGAGCCATTTAAATTCCCCCTATAGGGCTAACAAATTCTATTGAATTGAACTTAGATTCACATGTGCATTACTATGACACACGTGTGTACATGTGGAACTCCCCTCACATTGTAGTTGATGTTAAGAACATGACAGCAAAGTCACGGAATATCATTTAGCATCAAATATCAAGACATCAGACGTGAAAGAAACAGCAAACCCAACACAAATTCTATCATCTCACAAGCATTTTTTTAAGACAGATTTCTGAGGCAGATCCTGTAACAAAATGACTGAAGAAAAATGTTGTACATACCTGAATATTAGGTTAATACCAAAAAGTGTAAACATGACGACGCTATAGCCAGCAATGCCGATAGCATAGCTGATCTTGTACAGAAGGAGGAACCACTTGTACACCAACCTAAAGACAAACAAATGATCTAGTTAATCCAATTTATAGCTGGACAACAGAGACATGTTATTCGCACACCAATGAATAAAATGTTGCTGAAACAAATTTTTGTTAAGAAAGGGCTAATTTGTTGCACAAACGACACTTAAAATAGTATCAAATGTATTAATGCACTAATCCTATAAGTACTGTGTGTCAGAAAGGTATAGGGGGGCGTGGCCTTACCTGGGTGTAGTGCAGGCCAGTGGCTTGCGAGTGGCCCGGTAGGATATGTATGCTGTGATGACAGAGAAGATAAACCACGTGGTCAGGAACCTCCACCAGTGAAGTTTGGTAGTAAAGTAGAGAGGGACTACCCACATCTGGAACAGAGTCACCAGCTAGAAGACAGCAGAGCGTGCAGATCAAAACATGTAGGGACATCCAAAGTTCCAAAAAGCAAACCTATTTTTAAAAATAAAAAACTTAAAAATAAAAAAGTGGGGTGGCATGAATTCTTTTTTTTTTTTTTTTTTTTTTAACTTGTCCTGTCCAACAGCTGAGCAAGCAGATACGGGCTGAGAGCCTCTTGCGTTGGACAGATTTTATTGTCCCAACAGGGGTTTATACTTAATAAACCCCTGTTGTATTTCATGCTAAACTTTATTTTAATTATGTTGTATCTTTTTCTTTTTTTTCGTTGGACCGGACGGAAAAAAAGGGGGGGGGGGGGGTAAAAGAGTGGGGTTAAGAGAACAAAGAAAGTAACACAGAGTAGTAACATCCTATAACAACCAGGTCTAAATAACAATCTGGAATGGGCGGGGCCTGTCTACACACACACTCAGTTACACACATACCTTTTGGCTAAAATAATCTTTACCTTTAAAGTTGTCAAAAATGAACACAATACCACTGCAGCTCACACACAATCATAGAAGCTGACACAAATAAAGCCTTTCATTCCATCACACATTCTGTTAGTGCGAGGTGAGCTGACACCTGTGCTCAGGTGAGTGTTTTGCTGATGTGAATGTTGATGGAAGGGTGGCATGAATTCTGCATTATTAGAGAACTAATGCTTTGTGAGGCTCACATTGTATGACTTTGGATGTCTCTGTTTCCACTGAACGAGGACGAGCTGTGCAACAACCAAGGTGACGATGAGGATCAGCACCATCTCTGCATGCATGGCCTCGTGGCCTTTGTGTTTAGCGTGCATTTTAGCATGCTCCATCCTGTAGAAAGACATGTTCACATTTGATTAAAGGTAAGAGCACAACAGCAACATGATTTTAGGTTTATTTATCCCAAAGCAGGAAAAAACTGTCCTTGAATTTACAGGATCAAGTTTTAAACATTACTGGTGTGTTTTGATGACAAGAGCCTTTTCCAGGAACTAAAGGTGTGTATATTCTCACATTCTTGCATTGGAAATTAAACAATAGAATAAAACAGTCTTACTAACAAAAATGTTATGTTTCTAATGTAAGCAAAAACGTTTTGATAGGGATTTAAAATACAAAAAAATTTTAAATGGCGAGACTTTTTTTAAACCTTTACAAGAATCTTTTTTACAGCAATAGTCATCACAGCTTCTTTAGTTTTCATTGGTTTGTTTAAAAGGAATTTCACTTTGCACTTGCACCATATTTACTCAGAATGAGCATTTAAATTCAAAATAAGCAATCTTAGGCACACATTTACACTTTACAATAGACTGGGAGTGTTCTTTAAAACTAGATCAAACAAAGATGGACACACTCAAGGAACTCCTTTCAAGATATCAATAATTTGTGTATGCAGTCCCAACAAGTTCAAAGGTTCTACTAAAAATGTAAATGCCTTTTTAATATTCCTTCCAATCCATCAAGTAATCAAAATACATATTTTTAGTGTATTGTGGGAAAAACAGACAGCTTGTTTCTGTAATTAGCTTTAATATTCTGATTTTATCTTCAACAGAACAAGTGAATAAATAAAAATACATAAACGTTTTTTCATAAACTATTGTTAATTTAATAACATTTAAAAGATTAAACATACATTGGCTAGGTTTAAGACAAAATGACAGTTTCTTGATAATTAAAATAGAAACATTTCTTCCACCACTGTACAGAGTAAAAAGAGTCCAGACACTAACCTCCATTTCTCCTCTGGTGAAAGCTTGGACAAATCGAACTAAAGAGAAATAAAACAAAGCAATTACAGGCTTAATAAAATATTGGTTAAACCAAAACTTGAGGAGGAGTACCAGTTTATAGGGATTACAATGAATAATTTTCAATACAAAATAGGACAAACAAGAATGCTTTTACAGTGTAATACTTGATAAATTAGTTCAACTCTTCCAGCTATAATGGACTGTTGTGCACCAGATGAAACAGAAAATAATATTAACCTACATGAAGCTTTACATCCAGACATAGCCATTTAAAAACATTGGAAAGGGTCAATTACGTAACTTGCTGCTTTGTTTTAGTAAGAAACAAAGCTCTAGGCTCAGCAGTAGAAGTGAGGCTCCATTAGCGTTTGCTTACTACTTAAACCAATACAGTAAAGAATGATCTACCCATCTGTAATCCCCTGAGGAAATGATACAGACTTCCAATTGAAATGTGTTCTTTGATTTTTGGGTTTGTAAGGTGACCTTTTCCATCTTTTATTTTGATAGACCAATATGGATGACAGGAAGATTAAAGATAATCCAGAGCATCTGCACCATCAGCCAAATTTCCAAAGCTTTTAGGGGATCTTTAAACAGGTTTCCAGTCTAGTGCACTTTCAGTCACTGCACTGCACAGACAATAATATACAACTCCAATGCTGAAAAGCTCGGGTAAACGAGACAGAATGAAATACTTTAAACCGGAGACTGTGTTATCACTTGCTCTGACTTGCCTCTGACATTGCTGAACCTTTGAGCTCACCAGCCACATCACCTTTAACTCTAACGTTAACACATGAAAGCTTTACTCATTTATCAACGTGGCAACCAGAACACAGACGTAGAAACATTTTTATAGCTCCACCATTCTAAAAACTAAATTAAATGAGGAATGACAGCAGTTAGAACTGGTTTTCTCAAAAGAAGAAATTGTCTTTTTCCTCCTTTGAACACTGAGTTAGTTTATTTTTAGCTAAATAGACTTTATCTGGTCAGCAAACGTATGCTAAGTTAACCGGTAGCTAGCTACTACTTTCGAATGGCTAAATATGCTAGCAGCACATCAGCTGTCAGCTAAACTACAGCCTGAGGGCATTCGTTTGATCTGTTAACACTCCGCGTTGTTTAGTAAAGTAACCTGGTTTGCGTCATTCTGGTGCTCCAGTCCATGGTCGTGCTCTACACCGTCAACCTCCACCTCAAACACCCCAGCCATCTTCAGAGTGCCCACTTATCTTTCCGGGGCCATAAGCATTAGTTGACTAGTTGGAGAGGTTCACTTCCGGTTTCAAAATAAATCGCCACAGTTCTGTAAAACTGGTGCAATAACTGGGTGACAAGATTTTCTTGTTAAGTGCGATGTCATTCCTACATGCATGTGTGGAATTTAAAAAAGAACTTTAGATGTCTGTGCTGTATCATTATTGCTAGCTTAATGGCCTATGGGGATTTAAGAAATTTGTCTAGATTTTTCTGCAATAAATTTCTTGCTTTATTTGACTTAAAATATTTTCAGATTACCTATACTAGTTTAGCAAATATGATTGATATTTAGAGTTATTAATCAAGAAAAACGACACTTTTAATTGTTTTTATTCGATTAAGATACATTAAAGTGTGTTTTCTGCACATTCACTCTTTCATTTTAATTGCACCAATGCTTTTTACTAATATATGACATTTTAATGTGGCTTTGAAAGTCGTATTGTCATTTTTATTTCACGTTATTTGTGTGTTTTTTGTGTAAAATCCCGCCAGAATTCGCCTTACAAAATCAAACCGGAAGTTGCGGAAGGACCTTGCCATGTCTGTGATTGGTTAAAAAGTCTGTCCGGGTCTTCTCTGATTGGTTGTAAAAATTGACACAACGCAAAGTGACTGGCCAGTGTTCTGTTGGCGCTCTCAGTTCGAGATTCAATATTGTAGTAGATTAGAATTGCCGGTTCGTCTTTTGAGATAGCTCTTTATAACGAAGTCGTTTGATTTGTTTTTGGATTCCAATTTAAAGGATACCTCGTGGATTTGCTTTGTGCGGGTTCCAGCGTCTTTAACAGTCAACATGCATGTCATCAAACGAGGTATTACTGCTGGGTTTTGTGTTTTTGTTGTCAGTCTTTAGCGGGTAATTGTGAATTCTTGGTTTCTCTTTGAAATACACACAACGTGTTTAAAACGTTGTTATTACATAGCTTATTGCGTTTTTATTCCGTATCTAGTTATGGTTTAACATTTAATGCGAGTTTCCTGCTTTTTGTGACGAGTTTCCCCCCTAAGATTAAACAATGGGATGATTCATTCCTTAATTAAAAGATCTTTTGTACAATTTGAAAAGAAATTATTATTTATATTTTGAGCTACACTGTTTTGCTTATGCATATTTTTTTCAAACTAGAAATACAGTTTTCAAACGGATCAGCAGACCCTTTGTTCTCTAATCTTGTCGTTTTCTTAGTTTTACATGAGTAAAGTTACCATTTAGGTGAGGATTGTGCACATCTCTGCACATATTTGACATATGTATCTCTTTGATGTTTCAGATGAGTTTACAGGGATATTTTGGCGCGCTCCTTTGTTGTCATAAAATTGTGAAGCGTGTTTAGTGCGGCTTTTCTTTTTATTTCTATATTCAGAACATGTACATGCCATACAGTAAGGAACAATAAAATCTTCTTCAATTGTTACAAAATACCCCAAGGGGGTTACAAAAGTTGAAAAAAAAAAGACGAAAAGCAGGAAAAAAAAGAAAAGAAATAAAAGTAACAAGTTGGTCTTTAATGCTGAGATCATTGGTTTTATTTTATTTATTTATTTGGTACTGTGAGAAATTATAAAAATGATTTGAGCAATTATTTCAAAGAAATTTTGATTTTTACTGCTATATTTAGATTTTGATAATAATATTTTGTTAATAAAATCAGGAGATGTATCATAGAATTATGAAGATAATTCAAACAGAAAGTTTTTTTCGAGTCAAGATGAAATGGGGATGGATTTTAGATTTATTTTAATCTTGGCACCAGAAAACAGCAATTTAAAAGGAAATAAAAACTATTGTCTTGTCTTTCTTTTTCAGATGGACGCCAGGAAGCAGTTAGTTTTGACAAAATTACTTCCCGCATCCAGAAGCTTTGTTATGGGCTGAACAGTGACTTTGTGGACCCTGTAAGTTCCAAACAAAAAGAACAAAGAGAGAAGAAAAATTTTCATTAGTGACCTGATTTTCTTTGTTCTGTCTCCGCAGGCTCAGATTACCATGAAGGTGATCCAGGGTCTGTACAGTGGAGTCACCACTGTGGAGCTGGACACTTTGGCTGCAGAGACCGCTGCAACCCTCACTACCAAACACCCCGATTATGCAATCCTTGCTGCCAGAATTGCCGTGTCTAACCTGCATAAAGAAACTAAAAAAGTATTCAGCGGTAGGTGAAGTGAATCAGAACAACCCTAAAATGTTTCCGTTTCTACAATAAATATCTTTTTTTTAAATACAGATGTGATGGAGGATTTGTACAATTACGTCAACCCCTTAAACAAGAGTCATTCTCCCATGATCTCCAAGGAGACGCTGGAAATTGTCCTTGAAAACAAGGCTGTAAGTCATTTTTGTCATAGTTTTGAAAGTTAAGTAAAACGCAAATGTTAGAAACTTTCTAAATAAAAATTCTGTCGTTCTTTACAGCGCCTTAACTCAGCCATCATTTATGACCGAGATTTCTCTTACAACTTCTTTGGCTTCAAGGTAATCTTTTGTTTGATGCTCCAGGTTTTGTGTAAATTATGAAAACTTAAACATCCCTTAAATTCGATATTTCTCTCACATTTGTCAATTATGGGTTTTGTAAGCATTGAAGTTAACATAATAAATAAATACATAAATAAATAACAAAATAAATAGACATAAAAACATTCCTGAGAATCATAACGGTGGAGATAAAAATCCAAAAAGCCCATTATTTGGTTACAGGAATTTGTAAACTGTAGCACTTTACAATTGAAGTACAACGAAAATTACAATACTTAAGGGAAACAAAAAAAATCTGAAAATACTTTCAAAATAAATAATTGTGCTAAAATACAGCTCAACACTGAAAAAATATCTGTATTTCTAAGAAAACATGGAAAAGAAATAGATTCAATGCTTTGATGACAATGTTGTAGGATGTTTTTAACTTAGAAATTATTAGGAATAAAAGCAATAATTCTACAAAATGCTAATAAACAAATTTACTTTTTTTAAATACCAGAAAAAGTAAGATTTATCTTTATTTTATTTCATTTTTTTACTTTGTTGAAATTTAAATGCAGACTTTGTATTTTAAGTTATATATAAATGAAATAAGAGTCAATCATAGAAGAATTTAAAAAAACAAATTGTTTTATTTCTCTCACAGACATTAGAGCGGTCTTATCTGCTGAAGATCAATGGAAAAGGTGCGTTTGCTATCATTTGAGACACATGAAGATGTAAATGGTCAAGTCAAGATCTAAATTGCTAACCAGCTGTTTAACATCTTCCCTGCAGCTGCGGAGAGACCCCAGCACATGCTAATGAGAGTGGCTGTCGGCATTCATAAGGCAGACATCGATGCAGCCATTGAGACATACAACTTGCTGTCAGAGAAGTGGTTCACCCACGCCTCCCCAACTCTATTCAACGCAGGCACCAACAGGCCTCAGCTGTCCAGGTAAAACTAAGGCAAACCATCAGGCAAAACTTTCACTTCAATCTGGTCTTCTAATGTAAATATTTCTATATATTTAGCTGTTTCCTGCTTGCCATGAAGGACGATAGCATCGATGGTATCTACGACACGTTGAAGCAATGTGCCCTCGTCTCCAAATCAGCTGGAGGCATCGGACTGGCAGTGAGCTGCATCAGAGCGACTGGCAGCTATATTGCAGGGGTGAGCTGAGAGTATCCTCCAAAAAGTCTAGCTAACATAAAAAAGGGTTTTGACCATATATTTTGTTTATTTTTTAATATTATTCAGACTAATGGCACTTCCAACGGGCTTGTTCCTATGCTGCGGGTGTACAACAACACAGCCCGTTACGTGGACCAGGGTGGCAACAAGGTGAGGTGCAACACACTTATATAATTATTCGTATCATTATCTTTATTATTGCTCATTTCTCTTCATGAATCCATGTGTTTAGAGGCCTGGAGCCTTTGCTGTGTACTTGGAGCCGTGGCATGCGGATGTGTTTGAGTTTTTGGACCTAAAAAAGAACACTGGTAAAGAAGAACAAAGAGCCAGAGACCTGTTCTTTGCCTTGTGGATCCCTGACCTTTTTATGAAGCGAGTGGAAAACAATCAGGTAAGTTTTAAAAGAAGTCTTTTACAATTGTTTATAAAAAAGACTTAATCTGAAATAGAAGTTTCATTGATCTTCTTGTAGGACTGGTCGCTCATGTGCCCCAGTGAATGTCCAGGTTTAGAGGAGTGCTGGGGGGAGGAGTTTGAGAAGCTCTACATTCGGTAAGATAAACTCACCTAGTTACAGTTTTTAATTTTTAAATATATTTTACAAAGTTGACTGACTCGATTCACTTCCCTTTGATCCTGCGAGCTTTTAGGTATGAGAAGGAGGGCAGGGCTAAACGTGTGGTGAAGGCTCAGCAGGTGTGGTACGCCATCATCGAGTCGCAGACGGAAACCGGCACGCCGTATATGCTTTACAAGGACGCCTGCAACGGCAAGAGCAACCAGCAAAATCTGGGCACCATTAAATCCAGTAATCTGTGCACCGAGATCGTAGAGTACACCAGCAAAGACGAGGTGAGGAGTCATTACTGCACAAAAACTGTTATTTTGTGGAAGCGTGTTCTCATTCAGCTTTGTTCTGCAGGTTGCAGTTTGTAACCTGGCATCTATTGCCCTCAACATGTATGTCACCCCAGAAAAGACATTTGACTTCAAAAAGCTGGCATCTGTTACTAAAGTCATCGTCAAAAACCTGAACAAGATCATCGACATCAACTACTACCCAGTACCTGAGGTAATGTTCCTCAGCACTCAACTCCTCAGTTTAAATCTACAAGCCTTCAGTGTTTCCTCCATTCCCTTCTTACAGGCTGAAAGATCAAACAAGCGTCACAGGCCAATCGGAATTGGCGTGCAGGGCCTGGCGGACGCATTTATCCTCATGCGTTACGCATTTGAAAGCCCAGAGGCCCAGCTGCTCAACATTCAGATCTTTGAGACCATCTACTACGCCGCCCTGGAGGCCAGCTGTGAGCTGGCAGCAGATTACGGCACTTACGAAACCTATGCCGGCTCTCCTGTCAGCAAAGGAGTGAGTAGATGTCAGAAATATTCAAGGATGTCATGGATTGGCAGCTTTATGGACTAACAAAACCATTTTTCTCTGCAGATCCTGCAGTACGACATGTGGGGGAAAACCCCAACTGATCTCTGGGATTGGAAAGCCCTTAAGGGCAAAATTGCTCAGTGAGTTATCCTTTTAATATTCAGTTTATACACAGAAATAACGTTTTTTTTTTTTTTAAACTGTTCTTTTTTTTTTCATCGTCAGACATGGTGTAAGGAACAGCCTGCTTATGGCCCCCATGCCCACAGCGTCCACCGCCCAGATCCTGGGTAACAATGAGTCCATTGAAGCGTACACCAGCAACATCTACACTCGCAGGGTGCTGTCAGGAGAGTTTCAGGTCAGTGCAGGTCACATTTAATGTCTGGCTAAGACTACGGTCACATATCCCAAAATCCCACAGCGCCGCAACCTAAAAATAGGTTTAACAGCAAATCTGCCCAGCTGTGTTTGTAATCAGGAGGCAGCAATTGTATTGGAGTCATTTACACATCGTCCAATCAGAGCTGCTGGCCGGTGATCCAGTTGCCACCGCCCTGCTGTCACCAGAGTTTTTAATGGCTGCTGCCATCTACATTCATGACCACACTAATGATTTTCAAAAGAATCGGGCAGCGGCATGAAATGTTGGAAGATTCTGCTGATGACTCCCCATTGCTGTATTTCTTACCGTAGCATAAAGTTTAAAGCCTTTTTCTGTCTTGCAGATAGTAAACCCTCACCTGCTGAAGGACCTCACAGAAAGAGGTCTGTGGGACGAAGACATGAAGAACCAACTGATTGCTCAAAACGGTTCCATACAGGTAAATGTTTAACCATAAACCCAGATGTGTCTGTTTCGAAAGCTTCTTTAGTGAAGATCCGCCGGATATTCCCTCAGGATATTGAAGGAATCCCTGCAGATCTGAAGCAGCTTTATAAAACAGTCTGGGAGATCTCTCAGAAGACCGTCCTGAAGATGGCTGCAGATCGTGGTGCTTACATCGACCAGAGCCAGTCTCTCAACATTCATATTGCTGAACCGAACTACGGTAAACTCACCAGCATGCACTTCTACGGATGGAAGCTGGTAAGATATACGCGCTGCGTTCGACTGTGCTTCCAATCCAGAATGTTTTTTTATTTAGCCCTTTTTTTTTGTCTGCAGGGCCTTAAAACTGGTATGTACTACCTGCGCACAAAACCAGCTGCCAACCCCATCCAGTTCACGCTGAACAAGGAGAAACTAAAGGAGGCCCAGACAACCAGAAGTGCAGAGGAGGAGCTCCGAGAGCTCAACAAGGCAGCCATGGTCTGCTCCCTAGCAAACAAAGATGAATGCCTGATGTGTGGCTCCTGAAGCTAGTAACTCCACAACACGCTCCCTAACCAACCACTGAACCACTGATTGTGGAGCTTATTATTTAAAGGATGACAATGAAAATGCCCACTTACCTCAACTCACAGATCTTTGCCATTTTTATTTAATTTTGAATGCTTTTTTTGTAATGTTTTGTATAGCCTTTTTTAACTGAATGAACTGTTTTAGCTGAATCAATGCTATTCTGTTGAATGCTAATGATGAATTGAATACTTAGTGTTTTAAAATGTGTTGAAAATAAAAGTTTTCTTCAATAGTCTTGCGCCTACATTTTTTTAGTTTACAAAGAGAAATTAATAGATACAGAAAAATATAAATAACAATGCTTTATTTTGGAAAGTAGCAGCAGGGTGTGCTCTGACAGCTACTTCACTACGATGATTTACTTAAGAAAAAAAAAAAAGTTGGATCTTGGTACCCAGAACTCTCAATCACAACTGGTAACTAAGGTAAACCTGACAGGACAAAATGCCAGTGTTTTTCCAGGTCACCAGTATGCAGCAGTATGCCATGGGACACCTAATGCTTCAGGTTAGGAATTAATGACTGTGTTTTAGTTCATGAAGTCTCAGGAGAGCAGAATGTGTTAAACAAGCTGAGACCTGCGCTGTTGCACAGCAGCGCAAACACACAGACCAGCAATTTAAAAAAAAAAAAAAGCATAAAGTCAGTCGAATCCACAAATGAGAAAGAAGCAAATGTGATTCCAAACCATTTAATGGCTTTACAGAGTAAAAGCAAAATACAAAAAAAACCCCACATTTTTTCTCAGTTTTTAAAGTTATTTCAAAACTACAATGGCCAACTGAGAATATTATATATAAAACAAAAAGTGACATTGTGCAAACTGTAGTTTTACAGAAACTTTTAATAAATTTAGCACTTTTTCTTAATTGAATCCAATGACAACTGAAAGTTTTCACATTGCAGACATTTTCTTAATGCTGGAGGACAGCAGCTGTCTTGAGGTGACAGCAGGGAGCTTTACCGGGACATTTTAAAGACCCACTCCAGTTTTTATCTTGCTCTTGTGCCATTTTTCTCACCATGGAAGACATATATACAAGGAAAACTAAGATTAAAATTCAATTTCCAAGTATTTCTTTATTCAAACCATTGTGAATAAGGAGTAGATGTCGGAAAAATATTGTATGTATGACGTTGAAGTTACTACTGCAAGCCACAAGCTTCTGTTTTGATCTATTCTGATGTATCCACTTGTGGACGACGATCCATGTCCTTTGTTTTCCTCATCCAAGCTGGTATTTTGCTCAACAATCCACAACTCAAAGGTGACCTTATGATGAACTACTGCTGCTCTGCACAAACTATGTCCTCAGAAAATGACTTTTCTTAATTTTTACCTAAAAACAGCACAATTATAATTAAAAGACCACTTGGAACGCTTTTACAACGGATCGAAAGATGATCGGAGTGGGACTTTAAACAGAATTATGCCCATGATCATGTTTTTCAGATTTACTTTTGTGTTTAATTTGCTTTTAATTTCACTTTTCTTTGTACTGAGGACATTTCTTCAAGTCACATTAAGAAGAGACTAATCTGATTGGCTGCTTGTGACAGCCTGAAACAGATGATTTAAGCTTTCACAGCTGAGCCATCGATCGACCCTTCGGCCTCCCGTGAACCAAAGCCTGTATCCTGCGAGCTGCTGCTGCCTGTGGGAGATGGTGTCATTTTGATATCTCCAGGTTTTTCTCCACTGCTCCTAGCATGCAGCTTTTCTGCTACTCCATTCTCAACCTTTTTACCTTTAATCAATTCTGCTTTTGCTTGTTTATCTCTCAGCTCCAGGTCTTTGAACTTCCTCATAATGTCTTTTGTTTCGCAGCTGACTGTGGTGCTCTCGGTGTGCTCGGGTATCACCTCTAAAGGTTTTTCTGGCTCCTTTGCTCCACCAATACCCTCTTCTTCAATAGTGGAACAGCTGACTCTTTCTGCAACCTCCTCTTTGACCTTGCCATTTTCATTTTTGCTTGATTCTGCCTGCTCCTCCGTCAAACTGTCCTCCTCTTTAGCTCGTCCCTCCTCCATTTTCACCACCTCGCAGTCTTTCTCCTGCACGGCGCCCACTTCTTTGCGCTCATCCACCAGCTGAGTTTCAGACTCCTCAGCTTCTGAATCAGCTTTTTCTTTATCTCTCCCTTCCTCTCCATTATGCACCGTCACTTTAAGTGATGTGTTTTTGTCATCTTGTCTGCTGTTAAAACCTCTAAAATTATTCTTGGCACCAGTTATGTACTTTCCGAGCAAAGAGGAGCCTTCGTTATTCAGGGCCTCGCTGGCAGCGGGACGATCAGACATCAGGAGCTGCTGGAAAACTTTCATATCACTGTGCATCCTGGACACAGCTTTACTCAGCTCAGTAATCCGATTACCAATATCTGAAAGAAAAATACTGTCATTATACCACAGAATCCAGGTATTCTAATGACAAATCTTTTCCGTTTTTAAAAAAAGTTGTTTTTTAGTAAATTATTTGAAATCTCAATTATATTTTTGCTCAAAAAGTTGAGGTTTCAAAGTGACTGACTGTAATTGAGGCAATGAAATAAATACAGTATCCATTTTTTTATTTGAATGCAATAACTTTTTTATTGCATCTATGAATGAAGACTTTTAAGATAGTATGCTAAATATGTCTTTCCCACACTTGTATATTTTGAGTTTTCTTTGAAAATGAACAATCCTGCAGGGCTAAAGAAGACACCGGCTTCTTAGAAACTATACTGTGACCACATTTGTTGAGTCCGCCTGTCTTCAATTGAGCTCTTTGTATGATGAAGCGCACTGCCAGGATTCTAATTCTTTCATGTGACAGATTATTCAATAAGCAAATAAAGGGACAGTAAAGATCTGATAATCCCATAAATCTTTGGAGTAAGGCTGAAATAATCCTGTTTACCTTTCCTCTTGGTCTCCTCAAACTCTCGGCGAGCAGACTCGATGTAGCGCTGCACCAATGCCCGGATCACCTGCTGCCGGTACGGCGTCTGGCTGTCCTCAGACCTCCTGTCACTTGGCTTTTCATACAAACAATTGGACAGAAATTAATTAATGAAAGAAATAAAAAGCAAATGAGAACAATAATATAATTATAAATAATATTCAATTTAAAGATCAAATATGTGTTTACCATGGAGTCTATAGGAGGATATTTTTGCTCGGAAGAACAAGTGCAGCAGCAGCAGATTCGTCTGAAGATACCCCTGAGGCAGAAAAGGCAATAAAAAAACATATGTTTCTTAAAATTATGCATAACAACATTATACAAAAAGAATATAGATGCACAATTAACTTCTGAAAGTCATTTTATGCCACAAAATAACCCAAATGTCGTTGATTCTGTTAACTAAGTTGAGTAGTAAACAAAGGGATAGGAAAAAAAATAAATGCACATTCTTATTTTTCATTTTTTTTGGATTAAATCCAATTTTAAAAAGAAACAAAAAAAACAAGGATTCTTCAACTGTTAAATTAATAAAACAACAAAAATGTCTAACTCTGCCAGACAAAGGAAGAAAACTAAACTGTTCGTCTCAACTTCAGTTAAGCTAGAAGGAAATGAAAAATCAAATACTTCAACGAGAAAGTCAAATGAATAAATAAAGATAATGATAGATAATAACCAAAAACAATATTTTAGGTTGATGTTTTGACCTTCTTAGATTTCCTCTATTAAAGAAAGCATAAAGCCCACACGGCATGCAAAGAAGGTGCAAAAAAGTAAGAGCACGTTTTATTCAGGAAAGCTTTCATTTGATTTTAGCTCTTGCTTTACTATGTTTTACTATGTTTTTAGTCTTTTTATTATTGGATTTTATTACCTCTCTGTGTTTAGATTTACTGCTCTTTTTC
This sequence comes from Oryzias javanicus, assembly GCA_003999625.1. Lineage (NCBI taxonomy): Eukaryota > Metazoa > Chordata > Actinopteri > Beloniformes > Adrianichthyidae > Oryzias > Oryzias javanicus. The sequence goes on along the minus strand of CM012450.1, from coordinate 14,865,041 downwards.
ACTTCTAGGAAACGTGCTATAGAAATAAAAAACTATTCCATTCTACATTCACATTAACAAGTGAAGAACAACCTGTTTTAAATGTGAGAAAAGCCACTTAAAAGCAGAAAAAACATAAAGAATATCTCTGGGAACTAAAAAGAATATATTTTTAGAAATTGCAATAAACACAAATCAGCTTTGGTACAGGTCACCATTTTAACAGGGAACTTTAACAATCCTCTTCATTGAAAGACTAGATTTAAAGCCTTAACTAAAACTGAATGCATACAAATCATAAAATGCATTTTGTCTATATCTAAAGAATCCATCATAAAAGAAATCCTTCTTTTCATATTATTTGAAAAAGACTGCCCTTATATCATCTTATAATTCTGCACAGATAGAGACAATTGTTAGAAGTTTTAGTCCAATTAGTTCTTTTTTGGAAACTACTCTTCTTGGTGTTCACTTTTAATTACCTTAGTATGTAAAATGCAGCTTTGGGTGAAGGAATGATGTTGAAGGGCACTGGCATGGTGAGGCCCTCCCTGAAGTAACTGAGGTACAGCTTTGATCTGGCAAACTTCCACTCAACGTCTGCATCATCCTGAAACAAAAAGACGTCAGCAGCTATGACAGAGATTTCTCACCCCCAGACGTCACAGGAACTGTAGCACCAGTCAAGCCAGTCTTCACCTCAATTTTCTGAAACGAGTTTGTAATCATAGCAATGAGCATGTTGAGGAGGACGATGACGATGACGAGGGTGAAGATGCCGTACAAAATCCTCCCCACAAACTCTGCCAGCACAAACTGCGGCATGTCCACAAAGTCCTGGTTGGCCACACCGAACATGGTCCAGAATAAGAAGTTGAAAGTCTCATTAAACCTGTGAGAGTAGAAGAAAGACAGTTATGAGGCAGCTTGGAGATGAAAGACGGACAGACGTTTGGCATTCATGGGTCAATATGTCACTCTCATCTCTTTTTCTGGATCTAATTTTGCAGTACTACTACATACGATTCATCTGATCAGTAAGTAGTTAACCAAAGATGAGTTGAGCAGTATCCTATGAAGTTACCTGCCAAGATGAGGAGAGATGACATAAGGAACGTAGACATTGTTGATGCCACAGAGGAATGCCGTACCAATAATCATGAGTATGAACATGAATCTATGAGACAAAAATCACAATATTTTTTCTTATTTTGAAACTCCACTTGTGAAAATAATGACATGAGATGATGCTCTTACCTCATCATGTCATCAATCATCTTTCCTATGGAGATCTGAAGGGTTCCCAGCGACTCGTGGGCTGGCAGGATGTAAGCCAGACGGGTGAAGCTCAGCATGCTCGTTACGGCAAACAGCACCTCTGCAATCAGCTGGGGGTCCTCCTGGTGCCAGTCATCTCGCACTTTGACACAGCGGACCGGTTAAGCTTTGTGAACTTGAAATTTAATCAATTCTGTAGCCGCATCCTGTCCTCACCGGTCTGCGTGAAGTAGATGCACTGTTCGCCGTTGCTCTCATCGTGGCAGAGGAAGTAGCCTTTGAGCATGATGACCACACGCAGAGTAAAGGATGCCAGGTACATACTGAGCACCACCATGTCCAGGCAGTTCCACCAGTCCAGGAAATAACTCCTCAGCCCTTCAATCCACACTTCTTTGCACTCATACCAGAAGAATCCTTAAGGGACATAAGCAGCAGTGAGAGCTTACTGGAATTGGGAAAACACATTTTGAAAGCAGATAAAAATGATCTTACCAACCACCCACACCATGTGGAAGGAGCTATGCAGAATGTCCTGGTGTCTGGAGGCAAATTTATCTCGATACATTTCCATGGTTATCGACTCTCCAAGTAGTGTAATGAGGAACCACAGATATGATGCAGCATGAAGAAGGAATTTGATCACTGGGATCTTTAGGATCTTTCCTACCTGCAAATAAACCAAAGATCTGTTGGGGCCAAATGACATGGGGGTCTTTGAATTGCACAAATATCAACTAGTATAAAATAGGACATTTGTGACCTTAGACTTTGGTGCTATCCAGTAAACAAGACAAAGAAGTGGCATGGTGAAAAAAATCCCCACGGAGACTAGAAGCTTCCAAGCCGTCCTGCTGCCTCTCCATCCAGACAAGTTTCCACACCAGATAGATGACAGAACCTGCTGGCAGATTGGGTGTGCCACAAACTACAACAGCACAGAGATGACGAGTGAGAAAAAGTTTTGTTTACTGGAAGTTTGCAGTGTTGGAATCGGACTACCTGCTTTTGGTTATAGTTGACAGCAAGCCGCAGGCGGGACAGGTTTGGTATTCCCTCCTCAAAGGCCTGCTCATTTAAAGCATCCTGGGTCTCATCTCCGCAACTGTTCAAGATGGTGGTCACCTCACTCTGATTGCGACACATGCCGAGCAATTCAAACGCAAACTCTTGACAGAGTTGCTCCAAGCTGAGGTACTGAGGCTGCAGAAGAAATGAGCCACAGCTGAGTCGAAGGCAGAAAAATGCAGAATGAGCAGCATGCAAAAGGGGAGCTTCCCACCTTGAACTCAGGCTCTTTCTGGGACAGTTTGCGGAGCTCTCGGCTGAGACTGAAAGCACTGAGCATGGCATCCTCAGAAGTTATAGACAGGTATGCACGGCTGGCGATGCCGCGATAGGTGTTGATGCGAGACAAAGAGAACTTCAGCAAGTCATACTGTCGGCCATTGCGGCACTCCAGACAGGCACAGGATATCTTGTGTGGATATGGAATGACGTGGCCTTTTTGGGTGAGCATGGTAACTATGTCATACAGATCTTTCTGGCAGGCTAACGTCAGCGGAGTCACACCAGGAGCAAACTGCGAGTTGTCAATAGAGCGGTCGAAAATGGCTTGAGAGAAGGATCGCACATCCATCTTGTTGCCTTTCTCCTGGTCCAGACGGTCCAGCAGACGCTTCACCACCAGGGGCTGGTTGGTGTCAACAGCAACCAGCAGAGCTTCATGAATCTGCCGGAAGTCAAACTTGACCCCGTGCAGGAGAGCATCCATGGCGTCCTCATTCCCCAAGCGGATGGAGAGGTTTAGAGCCTCTCTCCACTGGCGGTCTTCAGACTCGTCCAGCTGACGGATGATGCCGTCGCCCGTCTTCAGCAACCCACTCAGCAGCCCTATTTTCCCTTCTTGGATGGCATTGATGAGCTGGGGAGGGAAGCGCATCTTCTTGTTCATGATCTCGCGCCATTGTTCCGGCTGAGGAGCAAATCAGAGAGTTAGTCTCAACCTTTACTCAAGGACAGTGTCTCTACTGTTTATATTTTTGGAGAGTGAAAAAATTATGGTAAACATTAGAATATTAGTTTTGAAACATGAAGACAATAGAAGATGATTAAGATGAACAATTGATACATTTAAGGAGTATAGAATACAGAATCCCACAACAGAAGCCAACAAAAATTCACTTTAAAGCAAAAGTAAAACACAAAAAATTTATATGATACTTTTTACAGCTTAAAATTCAAATGAAACTTTACTTACCGTGAGATTTTCCATTCTTGAAGACAAAACAAAAGTCCTCTATGTGGATTTCCCAACGCAGGAATACAATCACAGGCACTGGAGACACAAAGTCGAGTTTTTGCTAACTATTTTTGGAGACTTGGAGATTAAAGCAGAAGATTGTACATCCAGCTTCAAGAAGAAGAAGAAAAGTGAACACATCGGTGATCATGTGCTGCCGCCTGACTGGATGAATTCATCAGCTTCCATAAACTCTGTAACACACCAAAGTTCCCCAAGGGGAAGGGCCAATTAAAATGTAACCTGTTCAAAGTGTTTCATGCTCAGCTGGGCTTAAAGTAAACAGTTTCTGCATTCAAGCAGGAATTATCTTTGGTCTCCACTCTGCACCCAGCGCCTCAGCACAATTAAGCTAGTTGTTAAGGGGCGCCCAACAGCTGTCATCTTTCCTCCCAGAGGATATGGAGGACGCTTTGCAGAAGGGGAACAGCAAAAACAAGAAGCTGCAAGTAGCACACTTTAGTTCTTTTTGAACAACTTTCTTTAAAAAGCATCATTGCAAAAATTCAAAATAATAAAGATTTTTAAAGATTTAGATTTTGCTTTAAAATTTTTCAAACTTACCAGCTTTGTTGCAAATTTCTGTTTAGTAGTCTCCACAGCAAGTTTTCTATCCTGTGCATAGCTGATGAGTGGTCAATGCTAACAGACTCAGCTAAATTGATATTACATCAAAAGGTCAGTTAATTGCATTTTATGTGGAATGTTGACTTTCTTTAATCAGCTTTACTTAAATTTCAAGCCCGGCTGGCTGTAGCTTCTTGTAAATGTCAGTCACCAAAGCAGACGGTGGAAAATCTCTCGCATCTAAAAGATGAACTCTTAGCTGTTTAGTAAGATTAGATCATAGAAAAAGAGAAAAATCTTCTTTTCTGGTTAAAAAAATAAAATAATGTAAAGATTTAAGGAAAATTCTGTTTGATTTTCTTTATTTCCATTTTTGAGTAAATCACATCATTAAAGCATTATTAAACTCTGTTAACTGAAATAAGTAACAATATTTTACACTGGGGGGATTTTTCTAAAATTAACCCCACATATAGGCTACACGTGCACTTTATCATTCCGTAAATTAAATTAATTTCCCTATTTTAGAATCAGCCTCGTCCTACTCACAAAAACAACCTTCAATTCACCAAAGAAGTGAATACGTAAAAATATTCCTTCAGCACTGAAACACTATGAAACACTTTTTTTTTTTCATTTTTTCACCAAAAGTTAAAACAAACTTAAAATATAAACAATTATCAGGTTTAGTAAAAAAAACAAAAAAAAAAACTAGTCACCAGATCCTTCAACAGTTTGACCTTTTTGGCTGAAGATCGAATTTTCTCTTTTTAGGACATGACCTTAACAGAGAGCGATCTGCATCTGTGACAACTCTTCAAAAATAAAACAGCCTGATGTGAGACTGTCATTTACTCCTCATGATTCAACATTTGAAATGCTGCATCATGATTCAAACATGCAAGCATAGATATTGTTCCAAAACAGAGGTGAAATCAATGTTGAAATTATTCCTCATTAAAAGCACCTAAAATAAACCCACTTCTTTTAGAGAACATCAAGAACAAACTAAATTCTATAAAAGTCATTATTTAGTTAAAACACTCAAAGCATGGCAAACACAAAAAAGTGGAGTCCTTGAACTACTCTTTCGATAAAAATACAAACTAAAAAGCAGCTAAAATCCAACAGCAACTTGGGTTTCACTTTGTGTGTGAACAAACAGTAGTGTTCAAACAGTGCAGGTCAGTCCAGTAGGTTTTAAGGGGACTTTTTCCTGGATTCCGCATCCTCCTTCATCTTCTGCTCCTGCATTCGATTGCGAGTGGAGCCTGCAAGAAAAGAAGTGCGAAGATGAGAAACACAACTGAAAATAACGGCAGGAGTTCAGCAGGACATAAAGAGGCAGAGGTGTTTCTCTTACTCATCTCTGCGAGCTTCTGTATCAGGGCTGACTCTCCTCCAGATTTGCTGCACAATAAAGATGTTAAGTTAAAAAATCCTGATTTGTGGTGGTATTCTGAAGCAGCTTGAGCGGTCACAAACCTGCCATCAGCTTCATCCTGACCGTCCATATCAAAGCGTAGCCTCTTCAGAGTCTTCAGAGCAGAGCCACCATCCAGAGTCCTCTTGTGAGCGCGGTCACTACTGTTCACCATCTGGTTGATCTTCTGGAAGCGGTTGGCAAACTGTAGACAAAAAAAAAAAAAAGTCATAAAAATACAACAGCTTCTCCAGTTATGATTAAAATGATAATTCTTAAATTAGAAAATAAAATCACAAACCCCAAAAGATTCACCAATAGACACCAGCATTCTGCAAAAAGGAAAAAATATAATTATATATTTTATAAGGAGATAATTCTGAAACATCGACATATCCAGAGCGTTTATACTGACCTGGAGCGAGGAGTCATCATACCCGGAGACATGCGGGGGTTTTTTAGAGGAGAGATGTACACGTTGTTGCTTCCCGGGACACGCAGAGGGGAGTTGGGGAACTTGTAAGGGCTGCATGGGATCTGAGGGATCGGAGAAAGAGTGGGCGGCTGGAAAGAAAGGAAGAACAGCAGCAGCAGTGAGACGAGTACATTTATGATAATAGAGCACAGTTGAAACAGATCTAAAGTTTCTCACCCTGGTGGACGCATACTGCAGGATGTTGGTTTTTAACTTCTGCATGAACACTTGGTTATAGAAGACGATGATAGAGTCATACTGGCCATCTGTGATCAACACGTGCTTAAAGGTCTGAAAAAAAACAACATTCTTTTAAGTTCTTTTTCAAAAATACTAGATTACATTATAGCTTTTTGAAATGTTACATCACCTCTTGGTTGGTGTTGGGCATGTTCTTGTAGGCAGAGACGATTGACTTGAAGCGCAGGTCAACGCTTTTTACTTTGCAAATGGCGTACATGGCAGACATCATCAACTGCAAAGATCATTTAATTTTAGTCATTAGCATCTTCACTGAAGATTCTAGAAAAGTTAATAAAAACCTCTAACAGCTGTAAAAACTTCCAGAAAATAAGAACAATGTGCTACATTTACTGATATGACAGTTACAACGAGCTCGGTGGCCTTGTGGTGGAGTGTCCATCCTGAGACTGGAAGGTTGTGAGTTTAAATCCAGGATGTCATACTAAAGACTAAAAATGGGACACGTGCCACCCTGCTTGACTCTCAGCTTTAAGGGGTTGGATGGGGGGGGGGTTAAAGCACCAGATGGTTCCTGAGCGTGGCTGTGTCTGCAAGGGGATGGGTCAAATGTGGAGAACGAATTTCACACTCCTATCTGAAAATTAATGGAACTTTAACAGGCGGAAAAACTCAAGACTGTAGGAAAAGCTGATGAATTATGAGAGTTTTGTTACAAAAAACTCTGTCATCAATTGTACATAAAACATACAGCTCTTACTTTACACAAGTAAACATTAATTTAAAGACCCACACCACCAATGAAAACAACACAATCTAAAGAGGTGACTGTTTTTAGTAAGCCGAGCCAGAAGATGGTTTTCTAAGGATAGCCAGCAGCTGAGCCATTATAAAAAGAGGGACAGGGTCAAATTTTAAGTCAGTTTGGTGGAAAATTTTATTTTCTGGCATTTTCAATCAGAGATTGATTTCCGCACCTAACATTTTTTCATATTAATAAATGTATGCACACATTTAGCACAGATGGACCTACATATAAGCAGTTCAGTAATTATTTATGAAAGAAACAGATACGGAAAATCATACAAGTTTTATTGCTACATATGACTTAACACACATAATGACTCTCACTTTCATGACACACTGGTCTATTTTTTTTTTCCATAGTGATGCAATTTTGTTGTCTGGTCAACAGATGTCACTAGTTTTTAGTGTGTCAAATGCTTCACAACCCCAAATCATTTCAATACAATTTGGTTCATTTCGGTTCAGTGGTTCAGAAAGCTTTGGTTTCTCCATCTCTACTACCACGCCAACAGTCCCGCCTGTAACTCGAAGGGACATTTCTGATGAACTCCTGTGGCACTGCAGGAAATATGTCTTAAAAAAAAACAACAAAGGTTTTTTGATTTAGGCTAAAACCTACATAATTATAATTAAAAGACCACTGGGAACTGTTCTACAATAGATGAAAATATACTTGGAGTGGGACTTTAAAGCTAAGGTGGAGTTGGAGCTGCTAGCCAAAAGGTAATTCACATTTGATGGGATAAATCTTCAACCTAGAGAAGGAATTCCTGAGGAGACACCATCCTCATTTACTGCTCTTTTTAATGGAGCTATTTCATTATAAATAAATAACATTTCCATAAGTGATCCTAGTAGTATAAATTTCAGTATCTCATCATGGACTCCATCAACAACCTAAAATAGAGTCAAATTTAAAGTACAACAGTATCAATAAGCTAAATGTTAAGTTTATGGATTCCTTGAGGAATATTTTTATTGCTGAATTTGAACATTCAAAAATAACACACCACTATAGTTTATTTTGAGTCACTGTTGAAAAGATGGAGCAGCAGAGAGAGTGGAGATACAAAGGCGTTTGTTAAAATTATTTTTTGCTTAAGAGTTTATTTTATTGTGTTTGTGTGAAATGTAGTATGAGATATATTTCTGCATAAATGTCAGTCCAGCGTATTTCAAGTTGATGCTTTTCATTAATATTGTATATGGTCTCTTTGTATGGCAAACAGGGAAATGTATAACTTCCTTGTTCTCCATTTGCTCTCTTGCACCGTTGAAAGCTCAGACAGCTGGTTCTATTTTTCCTTGCTGTGATTAATCATCATGACATATGTTGAGAGCAGGTGCCGTTCTTACCAGAAATACCTAAAACTTCACAACAGCAAAAAATAAATAAATAAATAAATAAAACCTAAAAAACAAGATTAAAAAAATGAAAGAAGTTGGCAGGGAAAAAAATTAAAGTAGTTATGTATACATTTACACAGCTAAAAAGAAAAAAAAAAGCCAATCATGAGAGCATGATATGGTTAGCACACCTGGTCAAGGTGACGGTCCCTCATGAGATCATACTCATACTGCAGGGTGTGCTGGAACAGAGTCCATATCACGTGCTCCAGGTCCGGGTGGTTAGACAGCAGACAGGAGCAGAGAGTCTTCAGCCTTGTATATGCCAGGTGATACACTACAGAAACAAAAAAACAGGAACTTTCAGTATTGAATCCAATTCCAATTAGCTTGAAAGGAAGCAATATGAAAAGTTCTTTGCAAAAAATAAAAAAAGAAACCAGGTAATTCTAATAGGAAGTTCAATGTTGGATTTATCCAAATACGTATAAACCTTCAACTACTATAAGTGAGTACGCTAAAACAAAATGAATTAAATTTAACTGTAGCCTAATGTTAAGGACACATTAAAGACTGGTTCTGATGAAAATCATGTTTTAATTGTGACATTTTTTCCATTAGTGGAGGAAATATATAAAGAAAATTAAGCTTACAACAGCATTTCTGAGTATGTCTTTATTCAAATCACTCAGAATCAGACGAAAAAAAATGTAGTTTGAAAAAGATTGCATCTGTTATGCGGAAAATATGTTAGGCAGGTCACAAGCTCTTTGCTCTGCTCTATTCTGATGCATCTATCTGCAAACATATACTGTAGATCCATTAATGTCTTTGTTTTTCTTTCCTGAGCTGGCATGTGACTCAGGCCTGTGCAGCTGAATAGTTATATTGCTAGTCTTTTATGTTAGGTTGAGAGCATGTAAACCACATGTGTCAAAGTCAAGGCCCAGGGGTTGGATCCTGCCAACTGGGTAATTATATCCTGCCTGCCAGATCATTTTATTTTATTGTTATTAATGGCCCGATGTTCTCTTGCGCTTATTTCTAACTTGTATAATTATTGACAAAATATATTTTTATGGAGAGTAAAATATTGAAAGTTATTTAGTTTAAGTTGACTTATTTGGGAATAATATTCCAGCTTTTTTTTTAATTTATAGTTATGTTAAAAAGTTTAAATGTTAAATGTCTATCTTGTTCGGCCCGCGACCTAAGGTGTGCTTTGGAATTGTCCACCTTGTGTGATTGAGTTCGACACCCCTAATGTAAACAGATGGATGATGGGAAGTCTGGGCAGGGCTACTCCAAGCAACTAATCCCACCCGTAACTCAGAGGCAAATTTCTAGTGAACTCTTGGAGTTCTGGAGAAACTTTGTCCCAGAAAACCACACATTTTTTGGCTAAAAAAGGCCTACTCATAATTAAAAGACCTCTATGAACGCTTTTAAAATGGATCAAAAGATGATGGAAGTGGGACTTAAACACCTTCTTAGACCGTGGAGATAGATTACTGTTTCTGAACGGATAACAAATCTATTGTACAAAGAGTTTGGCCGAATCCAAATTCTTCCCTTAGCCCTCCAGCTTCTCCCCAACCCTCCAATTTTAGGGGTATTTGAAACTGTTGGAACTTGTTTTTTTAAGGGGAAATCGTAATGACTTCAGGCTATGAATCCACGTTGTGCTGTGTCATGGAGGAAAAACATATTTCTTCACGTGGGTGCACTCTGAAGCACGGAAGTTTGCATTTAAATGTAAGTAATAACTTATTGTTTTAGCTATTTAAAGTTGTGACTTTTTAAAGTTATGAAAACATATGTTGTGTATTTTTTGAGCGCTGGCAGCTACATGTCAACATAGATGAGCGGTGACTATTGATGTCGTCATAAAGTGATAGTTACGTCTGAATTTTAAGACACGATTTTTCCATATTTCTCCATCTGGACCGCTAAATGTAGGGGTAAGGAGAGGACAAAGAGGTAGAGAAAGAATTCGGATTCACCGTAACAATGGCTCCTTACTGACACATTCTTTTAGATTACTGGGATTCTTTTAGATGCTCCCTTTCAGAGTCACACAGTGAATCATTCACCTCCATCTCTTCTCTGTAACCTCCTCACTCACACCTTCATATCCTCCCTTATTACATGCTAAAATCTCCTCTTTGGTCTTCCTCTAGGTTTTTTTTTCCTGGTAGTTCATCATTATCCATTCACCAGAAACTATATTTTCAAAAGATCCAACATGAGCTGTTCTTCTGATGTCAGATGAAAGACAATGCCTTACAGACATGTAGAGTCTCACTTTTTTGTTACCAATAGCACCGATAGGTCTTTTCAAACTGACATCAAGGAAATCAGTAAAAAATAGTCTAAGAAACATCTCACATTTTTTATAGAAGAGGCTGAGAGAGTTTGACTTTGATTGCCGTGGAGCTTGGCCCACTGCCTGGGAGTTTGGCTGAGAGGAAGCCTGAGAGCTAGGCGTGGCTGGAGATTCGGGAGGCAAGACACGGAGACCTGGGCGTATTGGAGATAGATATCTGTAGATGGGACAGAGGACACGTCATTTCCACCACAAAGAGTAAACATCCAATACATGCTTTTCCACTTCAGAGGGAAGCAGATGTTTTTCAAAGGAGGCCTCGTGGTGAGTCATGCAAGGAAATCAGAGCAGAAGTACTTCTGATTCATCCTCATTCATAACAGCAGGAGTATAATTCAGGTTTAGAAAAAGTTCCGCATGAACTGAGGAACAGATTGGCTCACAGGTCAGCTGCGGTGTGGTTGTGTTGCAGAGGTAAGCTGAAACTAGCCGGGGTCTCCGCCTGTTCTGTGGCTCCAGCTTCCTGTTCCCGCTTCAGCAGCTCAAACAGCGGGGAGCCCTACAAACACACAATCATATAAGTCTTTATCATAAACTCCAGCTCAACTAAAATGACAAATGCAACATGCAATTTCAGGAAAACAAAAGGCAAGATTTTAACAAATGGTAGCAAAATACAGATTAAAATAATACACTTAATCAGCTAAAAAACGAATTACTGTTGTTTTTGGTGATGATTTATGTTCAAAGTGTGGTCACTCACATAAATAAATGCCATCGGTTATATTCAAGATTAAAAAACACACAACTCTAAAACAAAAGTAATTAGGTTTTTCTGGCTCTTTCTTGTAAATATTCCTTCGTAATTGATTTATTTTGTCTTTTTATCCTGATGGATTGATGTCCAGATCTGTTAACTGTTAACTTTAGAACACATTATTTTTTCAAACAATATTTAAAAAAAACTATTTAAAAAGGTAAAAAACAATAATAATAATAATTTGAAACCAGAACAGATGAAGAAAAGTCGTTTTCCAACTGGCAATTTATTTAGTGATGACATGAGAAGCTTCGGCTTCCTGAAACTAGCAATGTCCATCTGTTTCATGTTCTTTCACTTTTCCATAGCATTTTACTATATGATCAAAGAAAAGTTTGAGCAAAGTATCTTTTTTCACAAACACTTTGCATGGTTTAAATGATTGGCATCAGGCAGGACAGTTATGAAACAACTACAGACTGCCAAACACGAAAAATGTGATCAGAGATAACACCTATAACAGCTGCAAGCCTTTGAGTTTGCTTTCTGATAAGTTATTAAGTGGTAATGATAAAATAATTAAAATAAAGTGCTCTAATGCATCTTTGAGTCATAAGAAGTCAATTACATTCAAATTTTCTCTGAAAAATATTTATTTACACAAAGAAACCGTACTGCAATATTAATATATATATATATATATATTAATTTTACAGCTGATTCATTATTTGGTTTTTAGTCTGCTCACACACTTTTTTTTTAATTCTAAAAAAATAAAGGGGAATTTCAGATTTTGAGGTAAATTTCAAAAAGGTGTTCTTTGTTCTACCTCAAAAAGCAGAACAAACAGTGACACACAGAAAGTACAACACGTGAATATCTCATTTCACTTGCAAAACAGGCCACATAACACACAAAGTGCAGCAGATAAAACCACATGTTGGACCCCTCCCAAACCAACATGGCGTTTATATATAACCTTTGGTGGCTGGTTTTAAGAGAGAAAATAAAAAAATAAATAAAGAAATCTCATTTGTTTAGGGAGAAAGTTACTGTAAAGTTCAACTAAGAAACAGTTGATTATAAAAGTTTGGACTAATTTTCTTAGGAAATCTGCTAACTGACAAAAGTGATGAGCTCACAAATGGGGTGGGGCTGGTGTTTTATTACTTATTATATGACCTCAGCAGCTGCAGGTGCAGACACGTCTGAGTACGAGTAGTATGAGTACTCTGCATTCCACATGTCAAACTACAGCCTGCTGACGCCAGAAACATTGCAAAAGTTAAAAGTTTACTTCTTCAAGACACTTGAAGGGACATTACTTGCACTGTAAAGATATAACATCTATCGCTATCCTGCAGTTGTTTATTTATTTTTGGATAGTCAAATGAGCTAAAATCCTTGATTTTCCTTTCCTTCCTGAAACTCTGACTTGCAGAATCGAAAGTCTGATTAAAACTACTTTATGTTTAAGTCTAAAGGCTTATATTGATAGACAATGACATTTATTTATTTATGTTCCTTTTTATAGAAATATGTAACTTCTATCTCACTTGAAAGTAAAAGTGAACAGCAGGGGGAGAGCTTTAGCCCTCAGGCAGACTCCTCCCATATTTCAACAGTCCACTGAGCTCCGTGTTTCTACCTTTGACTTCCAGGCAGCAGTGAGGGATCTCATGTTCTATATGACTGGAACAGACTGATATCTGCGACGTACTTACAAAGCTGCTGAAGTGATACGCAAGGCTCAAGATCAGCGATCTGTCTGTTTGGAGTTAAGAGAGAACAAAATGTTTGCTTTCTACATGGATTTTTGTTTCAACTGTGGAAGGAAACTGTAAAGACTCTTCTTAAACTTGATCACTGGATGTGCTGGGGAGCTTTAACACAAGAAAAATCCAACTAAAAGACATAAGAAGGTATTTTGCTAAACTACCTGTGAACGTTTTCCTCTGAGGATTTTATTTCCTGCATTTTCAATCTATTGCTCGATCAGAAAGTTAAAGGACAACAATTTTTTCCTATTTTAGTTTTTTGTAAGATTATATGAAGATGAATTTGAACAATAGCAGCATCGTCCGCTGTGAAAGAAATGATGATTTCAAGTACCCGATGTACAGCGTCATTTTCAGTATTGTCTTTTTTGTGGGATTTTTCTTCAACATGACAGCGATGTACATCTTTGGCTGTAGGCTGAAGCTGCGGAACGAGACCACGACATACATGATCAACCTGGCGGTCTCAGACTCCCTCTTTGTCCTGACATTGCCTTTCCGGGTCGTGTACTTTGTCAAACGTGACTGGATATTTGGCTCAGTTTTTTGCAAGATCTCCACAGCCCTCTTCTACACTAACATGTACGGCAGCATCCTCTTCCTCACTTGCATCAGCATTGACCGCTTTCTGGCCATTGTGCACCCGTTCTGGTCCCGGACAATCCGAACCAGGAGGAACGCAAAATTGATCTGCGTTATGGTGTGGGTGATAATCCTCTCTGCAAGTATCCCTACAGGCATCAACCTGGACACCACCTCTAAAAACAACAGTCAATCTAACGAAAGCTTCTGCTTTGAGAACTACTCCAAAGATCAGTGGAAAAGCGAACTGTTCAAAGTGGTGGTGTTCATAGAGACGATGGGATTCGTCCTCCCGCTGATGATCAACGTTTTCTGCTCCACCATGGTGCTATGGACCCTGAAAAAACCCCAAACCATCAGCAGAGGAGGAAGCATCAAAAAGGCCAAAATCTTGCGGATGATCGTCGTGCATCTGTTAGTCTTCTGCTTCTGTTTCATCCCATACAACGTGAACCTCATCTTCTACGCCCTGGTCCGCTCCAAGGTCCTCAAGGGATGCACGGCAGAGGACGTGGTCAGAACTATCTATCCCATCGCTCTCTGCCTAGCAGTGACCAACTGCTGTTTTGACCCAGTTATTTACTACTTTACCTCAGATGCAATTCAGAGCTCCATCAAACAAAAATCTACTGTATCATATAGTGGAGCTTTTAATAGACTACAGACGGAGAGCGCTCAGAGCAGCCCTAACTTGACACCAAAGAGCCTTACATTGAGGAGTCTCCAATCCAAAGTGACTGACAATAATTAACTATCCTGTGTTGGAGCTCATCCTGTTTGGAATTGAATGGCATAAATATCTCATTCAATTGACGCTCAAGAGACTTTGGACTTGTAGCGGCACTCTGATAGTGAAAGGGGTCTTACCCAACTGTTGCAACATGCAAATCTTCACCAGGTGAACGGTTTACAAGATGGGTTATAAACTCCATGCTGAACCAACTGTCTGCACTAGCAAAGAAGATACTTGATGCTGTATGTATGTTAGCTTTGACCTGCTCTATATACCAGAGAAGGCATTCCACAGTCTATTTAAAGACAGTAGAATATTTTTTTTAATGAAACAAAACTGTGCAGTATTCCTGTAATGTGTGGTAATATTGAACCCTGTATACACTTTTTAATGAAGCATGTTTTATAGAAAGCTTTTTTTATATAAATACTAAATAAATGTTTAGCTTTTTTAAGCTGTAGAACTACGTGTATTCCTTGTGTAATTTAATTTGGTGATGAAAGAATATTTGAAACGTGAACCTGTTCTTGAGCCTTTGCCTTTGTTTGAGCCAAGGTTCACCAACAAACACGTGGTCGGTTAAAGGTGTACTGTTCAGGTTGCAGTTACAGAGCATGCAACCCCCCACAATGCTGACTGCCACTAGAAAGACTCTTAAAAAAAAGTATTTTCACTTTTGCATTAGGGCTGGTTTAATATCAGAACATTTACTTATTTTATTTTGAAATGCACATACTAGTGAAGTCATTTTCTTTCTGTATGAGACTGAATTCCAACATATGGTTGCTGCTGTGAGTGAACATGAGCAAAAATGAAACCCACATTCTCAAATGTATATTTGAATTCTTGATTATACGCCATCTAAAGACCTGAAAAACAACTCTTTAACATTAAAAGTTTTCCATGAACTGGCTTCTCCGTGCTCTCCTCTCTAACTGGAGCTCTACTGAAATAAGCAAATATACCAGCAGTCCCCTACAGAGTGTTCATACTCAATCACAGATATGTTAAACACTGCTGCAAAGCTCCAACCAGATGCAATTCAAAAAGACTACCCATGATCAGTTTTGATGGTCTCTGAACGAATGTGTAATATTTTTTTTTTAACCCTCCCGTAAAAGATCAGCCCTACACCACAGAACACCACTGCATTCCTGTACAGACTGTTGCCTGCAGGCTTGGCCTAGCTGTGGAGTGACTCAACACTACAAGTGGTTGGAAAACAAAACCAGACAAGAAACAGCACGTCACTTCACAGGAAGTTTAAGAGCTGCTGCAGGTATAATGTGTGAACATATCAGCAATAAAAAAATAAAAAGGATTGCTAGGTAAAATATGTCACGAAAGTAATAATTGCCAGTTAAGATCCATACAAAAACAGAAGTACTGAGAGGGGGGAGAGGAACTTGACAATAACAGTACAACCTATGTGACTTGCTGTTGGATTAACCAAAAAGTAAAAAGTGTATATTTGAGAGAGTATTATACTTTGTGGCACTAGTGGCCAGTGTTGGAAAACAGGCCAACATCAATCCCATGCTGCAGTTCAAACCAGAGCTTGTCCACACATGAAGACCATCAGCTAGCGCAAATGATCCTTGGCAAAAGTTTTTTTTTCTTTTTACTAAAAGCATTTTATATGGATGTTCTAGTTATGGTTCAAAAAAGGCAGCTGAATGCATAGTGATAAACTTATGGCTACATTTGTTCAATTAAGTCCTGAATTAGACAGAGTAACAAATGCGGATCATTTATTCAGAGCAAAATCAATCCTTTGTGTTTTAAAGAGCTAATCAGACTTCAGACATAGGATGTATTCAGACAGGAAAAGGCCATTGGTCTGGACCAAGTCTGTTTAATTTGGTCCAGATGGAGTCCTGAACCTTACATTTGGTCTGTATTCAGACTGCCATCGACCAGACATTTCTGCTCTGAACCAATGCCTGTAAACAAAACCATGTGACTAAAGATCTCTTCAGTCATTGGCCAGGAATTACGAGTGCGGGGTAAAGCAACAAGAAAAATAAATAAAAGAAGTCCTTTTGTAATCTCTGTTGGGATAGTTAACTTATTCATACGTTATATTTTGCTGAACAATTTGAACCTCTGTATCAAGGCCATGTACAACACTTTTTACTGCATTTTTGGTACGGCTGCAAGGTGGTTACTGAAGAGACGAACACTAAGAAATTACTCTGATAAGTGTTTATGACATATAGATTGTTGGGAAACAGTGTGAGAAGTAAATATGCATCACCTTAAAAGTTGTTTTAATAATCCTGCATTCATCCAACCACATTACAATGAGTTGTCTCATCATTGATTTACATTTGTCCACAGTTCATGGTTGGTTCATTCCTACTTTGTTTACATCCCATAATGCCCGGATACGGTGGCCGTTTAGGTCCAGTTGTTCCACTCCGAGGAAGAAGCTTATTCAGACTGCGGAAACTCAAAGCAAACCAGAGCTCAGTGTAATCCAAAACAAACTGAGACCACCTCAAAAGATGGGTTAGAGAACGGTTCCCGGTCACGGACTAGGGTCCACTAGGGTGCATTCAGACCGAAAATTTGTTACGGATTATCAAGGGAAACCAACTCTTGTTCACTTTAAGCAAACCAAATGTGTCCAGTTTGAATATACCCTTAAGTTCAGTTATCCTAAAATAAAATGTCCTCTGTAATATAAAAATAATATTATTTTTTCTACATCTTATCTTGTAACAAAGATCTAAATATTAGGACAAAGTAGAACAGTGACCCTCTATCGTCTTATTATTTGTTTTGTTCCATAAGAGATTTTTTTACGCAAGGTCTTCTAAAAATCAAGTGACTGGTGAACATTTTAAAGCAATCTGTTCTTGAATGTGTGGCTGATCAGTTGGAAAACTAATCAGTGAACTGAGAACCAAACGACAGGAGAATTTTCAGATTCATTTAACTTCAGGAAGCACTAAACTAGGGATGAGTGGAGGGAGTGGTGTGAGAGACGGTGGTGCTCTGAGCTTCTGCTGCAATCAGTAGCATGTCCATTCTGCAGCATGAGGTGCTGAAAATCTACACCAATAAACTAAAACAGTCCAGTTACTGGTAAGTGGTATTTTATTTTTATTTTATTTTATTTTTATCATTCTTGTTGTGTTTTATTAATTCTATTAGAGGCTCAAATCAGTAAATTTAAATTTAACCAAGATTCTGTTCTCTTTAGTTTGCTTATTAATTCTTGGCTAAAAAGTTGCACGTAAACGCGTTGAGAAATAAGGACAAAGTACGTTTTTATTTGACCACTTAGTTAATAGGGTTTTGATAGAAATTTTGATATTAATTCTGTTCTTGCAGTAAAAGTACAATTTTAGATAGAATTCTATTGCTGAATATAATTTTCTTGACGTATCGGAGCCAAATTTTTCAAATTTTTATAAATATTTGCAGTTGACTCCACCTTTGAAATAAAAAGATGCCTTTTCTAATGCTGATAAGTACCGACAAAACTGCTTGAATAACTGAAATTAAAGCTCCTGCTGTCTTAAAAAGACACTTTATGCGATTCATTAAACATGAATGTGATATGTACAGAATATAAAAATGATTTTTCTCTCACACTGAATGTAATGAAATCCTGTTTGCTTATTTTATGAGAGCACCAAAAGCAGCTCTTAAACCTTTATTAGTAGAATCCACCTGATTACGTCAGGCACAGTAGTCCCCTTTGCAAATTTACTCTCCATAAAGCGTCAAACATTTAAAGTCTTTACCTGCTGCAGGTCTAATTGCTTCAACAGAAAGCATCCGAGTCTCCATCTATCATGTAATCACTTTAACCAACTCTGTCTCCTCCAGACATGAGCTCAACGCTGTCACTTCAAGTGCTGGAGGTTTTAATCCTTTGAGCTATGGAGCTAAATCTGACGCATCAGAGTTTGGAGCCGTTTGCACCTTTGTCTAACTGTACAGTGGACACAAGTTACCGCTTTGTTTTCTACCAAGTGTCCTACAGCATCATCTTCCTGCTGGGGCTGGTCAGCAACAGCCTGGCTTTGCGAAGGTTGTGCTCATCAACTTGCACCATAAACTCCACAGCAATCTATTTGATCAGTCTGTCTACTGCAGATTTATTCTTTGTCATCTCTTTACCCATGAGGATTTATTACTACCACCAAAAGGCTCAAAGCTTGTTCTCTAAGCCGGAGAACTCAACCAGATGGACGCTTGGGGTGACGTACTGCCAGATCACTTTTGTCCTCACGTACATCAGCTTGTATGGAGGGATCTTCTTCTTGGTGTGCATCGCAGTGGATCGATACTGGGCTGTGGTGCACCCTTATATGTCTTCAGTCCGCCGGCTGCGTACTGCACGTGTGGTGAGTGGGGGGATCTGGTGCGTGGTGTTGGGGCTCAGCATCAGTCTGCCTTTGCTGCGATCGGCAGCGTCTCACCACGACCGGCCCTGTCTGTTCGACCCGTCCTCCCGCCGTCACAAGACCCTCATCCTGGTAGTGTTGGGCATCGTGCTGGGGTCGTTTCTGCTGCCCACTCTGATCCTCCTTTACAGCTACTGCAGGGTGCTGACAGTGCTCCGTCACCCGAGGCATCGCTGCCGTAGCCAACGCCACAACCGTCGACACACCCTCAGAATTATCTACTGGGTGTTGGGAGTCTACCTAATGTGTTTCCTGCCATATCACATCAACCTGCTGGGATTTACCCTCACACAGGTAAAGCTGCTGTCTCACTGTGGCCTCGCTCGAGTGACTGAGGCCGTACATCCAGTGGTGCTAACCCTCGCCAGTGCCAACTGCTGCCTAAACCCACTCATCTATTATTTCTCCAGCAATTTGATGAACAGGGAGGGGTCCGGTGGATGGGGAGGTGGCAGCCAAAGTCGCAGATCCTTTCAATCTACTTCTCAAAAACTCCCTAATCAGTGCAACATGTAGTTCTCATTTAAAATACTGTGATGTCTTATGGGGTGACACTGTAAACCTGGTAGCCTTACTACATAGCCACTTTAGAAGACAGACAGTCTTGATGAGAAGCAGATAACTATATTTGTAGGTCTGTTATTGTCACAAGCATGACTGTAAACACTGCTGAAGAAAAACATTTGATCAATCTTTAAATAACTGAATGCAGAGAAGCTCTAAAAAAGAACTGCTGTGTCTTTTGATTTTTTTTTGTCAAATATATTTTTTGTTGCTTTTGCTCAAGTTGTGGTTGGATGAACGGCTGACTAAGAGTGTGTGCTTTCAGTCAAGTAAAGTGAGTTCTTCTGCCATCATCATGAGTCTCTTGTGTTTCCACCAAATTAGTGAGGAGTGCAAGAGCAAAACAGTAAAACAGCTTTATCATAATTTGTCTGTTCCTTTCTGAAACCTGATGAAAACCTGACACTGTGTTACAGCCTGTACCTGTTTGCTACAACTTTTTTCCTTTCTGTGAATAAAATATTTTATTTGAGTCAACGATGTCTTTATTATGTCTTTAATAGTCTGCAGGATGCGACGATTTAAGGAAACGAGAGTGAAACTGACCGTCCTCCATGCGATCTTCTCCATGATGAGGTTCTCACAAGTCTCCAGATGCTTGATGATTTCTTTGCTCAGAGTTGGTTCAGCCTTGATGAAGCTTTCAATGACTTTGTAGAAGTCAAAGGCGGAGAGGTCGAACACATTGAGGATCCACGGGAAACACAGGTCTCTCCCCGCTTGTTCACCCTCTCCGTGACCGCCTCCTCCGTTTTTGAAACTGCTCTCTAATTATAAAGCAGAAAAATGTTCAGCACTGATGGTATGTTAGCATAGCTTTCAATAAACTACCATTTAATATTTTTAATAATTAGCTAGAGGATGGATGTACCTTCATATGTTGCCATGACGACTTCCAAAGCACAAGCTAGAAGGGACGTGTGAAATGTGGAGTCATTCAGAAGTTTGCTGAAAATAAGAGAAAATGATTTGTGAAGCAAAGAAAACAGCAAAAATAATACAATTGAGTAAAGAGTGACTGACTACACACCAACATGACAAAGATGCACTATTTACCTGAAATTTTGCACAGAGAGCCGCTTCTCCTCCTTCAAAGTAAAAGCGGTAAAAGCCATTAAAATATGTCTGACACTGTTTTTTAAAGCAGGCACTCTAAAATTTCTTTAACGAAACAGATACATTAAGAAAAAATTGCTTTACCGATTCTAGCATTGACTCCATGACTTTGTAGTACAGCCGAACTCCAAGATTAAATCTCTAAAAAGTGAAAGAAAAATAGGAAATTTAATACGTTTTGAATGCTTTTGCCAACATTGAGAAAGATAGGTTACATTACATCAGGGGTCGGCAACCTAGGGCAAGCGTGCCACAGCTGGCACGCAGAGGGAAAGGCAGTAGCACGCCGGGGTGTGACAACTATTAGCACTTTTGTCGTCAATTCATATTTTTTTGGAATTGTAAAGAGTGAACATCTCGTCTCTTAATGATCGTTGATACTCCATGGCGTCAAAAGGAAAGGGTCCATTCACGCAGCGGTGTGACTGTGTATCAGTATTTGCTGGTTTAGTCGTGTTTATATTCCGGGGTTTGCTGTTGTTGGAGCGGTTCTGGTCCAGCATGCAGCCTTGCGGCTGTAGTGGACCTGTAGCTGTCTGGTTCTGGTGGACTCTGTGGTGAGGATCTGTGGTTGATTTCTTTTTTGCAATATTATCATGAAAGTGCAATTTTGAGCTAATATGTTCAAATAAAGGTTTTTGACCTCCTGTTTGCGAATTACATTAACCTGTTATTCTAAAACTCAATCTTTTTATTTTTTCAAGATTAGAGAATCTTCCTCTTTATTTCAAAAGTATCACAGGTGAGCTGCTGATGGAGAAATACCAAGACTTAGAGGAGTTGATCTGGTTTAAATGATCTGGTCTGTTTACAGAAGGTTCTCTCAGGTGTCTATACTGTAGGTTTCTTGTGGAAGAGGTTCTATAAGGAATTATTTTTCTGAAGACTCTAAATTCTTCCTTTCTACAATCAATGAAAGTGAAATGGTTCCAGATTTCCAGAGTCTCTTTCTCTCATAATCATCATGTTGTGCAGCAGCTGTGTGACAGACGCTCCATACCTGAACCCTCACCCCGCCGCGAGCGCAGACGCGTTCAGGGCTGATTATAGTTGGTGATGGCACGGTTGTTAAGGAGAAATAAACGTTGCTGCATTACCCCTGCATTACATATTAGGTTAAGAGCAGCAACAGGTAAGGAACATAGATGTAGGTTTCACAGTATACCAATCACTAGTTTGTGTTTTATTTATATCTCTTGTGTTTAGAAGGGTCAAATCTTCTGCAAAGTGGAAAATGTGATTTAAAAAAAACCGGTGGTTTAGAGCTTAAATTGAATAATTTCAATACAAACAGATTAAATTATTTTCTGATACAATCAGTTCATTTTATGTTTTGTTATTTTAATAATTCCTTTATTATTTTAGGAGACATAAATCTGGCACCAGAAAATTAAATAAAACTGACTATAATTCTTTTTGGGTTGTATTTCTTACCTCTCTGCCATACGCGATACAGTGTGGCCCAACAGCCTCACCAAACTTCGGACTGAACACCTGTCCAAGCATCTCCAAACGCTTCTGAATACCTTGACTTGGGTCCACAGTGCAATTCTAAAGATGACAGCAAAAAAAATAACAAAAAAACAAATAAGAATCTGCAATTTGACAAAAAGAAATACTTGGTGTTTTTAAAAGACCCACTTTAAAATACGTGGTGAGTTTAGAGGACGGCTGGTCTCCACTGGAGGGAAGGTCACCCCTCAGCAGCTTGATGGAGTTCATTGCAGCTCTGCGAGGACAAGTTTCAAAATGATAAATACCAAGTTTAGTACAATAATTACTCACAAAAGTTTCCAAAGGCAACTAACGTAAAACAATTTCAGAAGATAAACCTGTCATTTAGGTTTAAAATCTATGTCAACGTACACATTTTTGCCATGCCAGAGATAAACTCCCATATGAGAACAAAAGTTTCCACCTATAGTCACTCACAAAATTTGTTTTGTAGATGGGAGTAAACTCTTTTCAGCCAGTTTATGGCATCTAGTATCTCAACTAATTTAAATAGCAAATTCATGTATAAAAGTTTTATAAATGTTTGCATAATATCATATTTTTCACACATTTTTGTGAAAATATTAAAGTTTTAGACATTCCCCTTCTCCTTAGGAAGACAACAACTGCTTTTAACAAAAAAAAAAAATCTAAAATACCACTTGATCAAAAACAAAACAGGTATATAGTTAACCTAATTGGAGTCTGTGGTGGAATTATTGGCCCATCGTCATCTGGCAAGGTCTTCTTGGGTGTTCTCTCTACCTGAGAACTGAAGGCAAAACAGAAGTCTAAAACAAGACTCTTCATCAGAGATCAAAAAAGAAGATGAGAGAGAAAAAAAGAGATTACATGTCAACTTTCGGCGCAAGGACAGTTTCATCTCCAACAAAAAACAGACGACCATCAATGTCTCTGCTCTTTAGGTAGTGCTCTTGATACTGCTGGTTGATATCGGTCACCTGAGGAGAAGATTACAGCACAAATGGGTGTTTTGAAGGTGCTTTCACGTCATATAAATATACACACTGAAATAACTTTAATTTCATGTGGAGCTTAGATGATGAAGTTGCATGGATTTTGGCGTAGAGCATAGCCAAAGAGAAAACGTGCGTCCAAAGAAAACATTCTGATGGATAAACTGTTGCTCCTCTCACCAGCCTTCTTTAATTCACAGAACAGTCCATGTTAGTGAGAAATGAATAAGTATGCTAACATTCATGAGCATCTTCAGTCAGCCAAAAAGTAACCAATAATAGGCATGGAAGCAGAAAAACACTAATCATGGCATTTCAAAAGAAAAAGATCCAGTGTTTGACAATGCAGGTCACATAGAAAAGAGGATCTCTTCACATGGTATGTACTAATAAAACATATTTTTAATTTGCATCACAATTCATGAACAAATAGATCTTTACTGAGCCTGCTGGATATTTCTCTCTGGAGTCTGCATTTCTCTCATATAATTTATGTTTCTGGCTTCCTCTCACACCCCAGAAAAATGCTTGCTATTTTACAAACCAGACAGTTTCGGGTATTTTACAGAAAAATTACAGTTCAGTAATAAAAGTAGATTAACTCTAGTTCTTATAAATCTGCAGATAATCAAGCCTCAAAGATTAGCTGGTGCTCTGCAGTCTGACTTGGTTCAAAATATAAAAAGGTTTTGAGTAAAGCTTGTGTTGGCAAATCTAAATATTTACACATAGGAAAAAATGACTAGGATAATGTAGCCATAAACTAAACATGTCCAGTATCATAGTTTAGAGAAATATGTCAGTTTAAGCAAACAGTAGCATCTGTTTTCATATCTCTCTCTGCAATATGCTGCAGGGACATACAACAGGGATCCCCCGCTTACGTACACAATTTTCCAACATCGGGTTTGTAAGAACAAACAAAGAAAAAGCCAACATCTGTCAGGCACTCAAATGCTTGACAACAGCAGACACGCACAGAGACAGATAACTAACAAGCATGCTACCTGTCAAGGAGACCGTACAACAGAAAGGGGCCTTACCAAAGGAAAATCCGGGAACCTGGACAGATCCATTAGGTCAAGAAAAGCTGAGAAGCTGGTCTGGTAAACATTCTTCACCTGTAAATTCAGAAGCCAAAAACTGAGGTTGTAAAGACCACATAATAGAAAAACCTACATACTCTCTAAATTAATATAAATGGTCACTACAGAGAAAAAAGTGACAGACCTCTTCAGCATTGCATTCGTTGTCCTTGCACAAAGTCTCGAGAAGCTCCACGTTAACTTCCGATTCCACAACGCGGGATTTGGTTTTGCTCTGGTTGCGACGGGATGTTCTTGTTAGCGGGCTTTGAGCTTTGCTGACGACTGATTCTGAGGAAAAATGCAAAATAGTATTGGTTGATAAATAAAAAGTGTTTTTTACTACCAAGCAAAAAAAAAAAAGAGTCTGAAAGATAATCCTCTTCTTCACATAGATTTATTTTAAGGAAGAACATTAAAAAGACTGTTTAATAGCTGGGATTAGTAAATATATTCCAAAAATAATTCACAAAATTGACTGTTTCAGATGTTCCATAATTTATCCATTAAAATGAACTTGGAAAAAAATCATTTGCAAGAACGTATACCAGACCAGCTTCTTGTGAGAGAAGACTTATCCAATAGAAAAAAGATGATCTTTAAACGTTAAACAAAAAGTAAATAAAAAAAAAAAACTGAAAAAAAACAGACCACAACTCCACTGAAACACCCTTATGCTCCAAAATCCTTCTGACTTTTTTAATAATACATTAAACATTTTATTTGTTTGGTCCCTTTCAAGGAACTCAAGGTTTCCTTCCAGCAAATAACATACAGATTTATACAATAGTAAAAGAGTAACATAAAAATGGAAAAACAATAAAAGAACAGTTAAAAGAGCCGCAAAAAATAATTAATTCTAAATCAGGATGGATGAGCTAGTTGGAATAAGTGAGTTTTAGGATTAGAAATGAAATTGGGGAGTGAGTCAATGTTTCCTAAATTGGAAGGGAGAGAGTTCCAGAGCTGGGGGGCAGAACGGCTAAAAGCCCTGCTCCCCATGGTGACAAGGCGGGCACGGGGGACTACCAGGTGGGGAAGGAGGATGATCTGAGGGACTGGGCAGGGATGGCAACTTGAAGGAGGTCAGAAAGGTAAGGTGGGGCGAGGTTGTGAAGAGCTTTTAAGGTCAGGAGTACTTTGTAGATGATCCGATGTATCAACGGCAACCAATAGAGCTGCTGAAGAACCGGTGAGATGTGATGGGAGGAGGGAGTCTGAGAAATAGTTTTGGACCAGCTGTAGTTTATGGAGCGTTTTTTTTAGGTACACCAAAAAGAAGAGAATTACAATAATCTAAGCGGGAGGTGACGAGGCTGTGGACAAGGACGGCTTTAGAGTGAGGACTGAGGGATGGACTGAGACGACGGATGCTTTGTAGATGAAAGTATGCAGACCTGGTGATGTTATTGATGATGGAGGATATATATAAAGAGAATTTAGCTTAAAATATAATTTCTGAGTATATTTTTTTCAAATTGCTGTGAATTCTAAGCAGATGAAATAAATTGCAGTTGGAAAAAGCTTGCAGGTGTGATATAGAAGATACTATGACAAGCCACTAGGTCCCTGTTCCACTCCATTCTGATGCATAGACAAGTAGATCCATGTACATCATTGTTTTCTTCAGCCAAGCTGGCATCTGGTTAAAAACCATATGGCTTGATAGAGCCAGCATTCCCCTCCATTTTTGTTGCACTGGTAATGTTAGGTTGGGGGTGTGAGAGGCTATAAGCTAGTGGGAGTGCAAGGTAACAGATGGATAAATCATCCTGTTCTATTTCTCTATGGACCTACAATGGATAGAGGCTCTCAAAAGCTGCGGCTCTGTACTGTTTAATGGATTCATTTACAATGGAAACGCTCAAAATACCAGACCGGACTGCTCAGTGGAAACAAGGCAATAGTAAGTTCACAAAATTTAAAAGAAGAGGAGGTTTATTAATTAATATAAAGGATATACAACAGCTGTATAAAAAACATACTTACTATAAAGAGGCAGCAAAAGCTCTGGAGAGCTGCGCTTGATGAACAATTCCAGCGTGCAAAGCAACAACTGGAACGATATGACCAGGTCATCCTCCATCTGCAAGGCTCTTCCTGCAGAAAACAGACGCACCACACACGAGAAGCATCAATAAGGTTTCGGGCTTGAAATAGCAGAATGGCAATCATAATAAAAAACACATTCTACCAAATATGATATGCACTGATCAGAAAGGAAGAGTGAGATGGAAGAGGATGGGAAAAACAAGAATAACAGCTCAAGTCTGCTTATTTTACTTGTTGTTAACATGTTAAAAGGCACCACTCACCTTTAGCCAAAAGAAACATTGTCCAGCAAGTACGCAGGGTTGCCCTCTCCCTTCAAATAAAAAAGGGCATAACATCAACAAATTACAAAAAGGTAAAAAAAAAAAAAAAAAAAAAAAAAAAAAATGACACCTGAACTAAACTTACTTTTCATCAGGGGTTGAAACAAAGATTTTCTTGCATGTTCTGAAATAAATCCAGTTCATGTTTAGTTGCCCAAAAGTCCTCAATTTAAACTGGATTCCACTGGTGCGTTCACTTACTTCTCAAACCTCTGGTAGAGAGCCAGCATCACATCGTACTTCTTCTCCACTCGTGTCAGTGCTGAATTCACTTTAGTGCTAATTGTATCCAAGTTCACATCCAATCTTCTTACCAGGCTGAGAAACTGTTTCACACTGCAACGCGAAAAAGGTCTGGGTGAGAGGCCTTACTGTGTCTTCAGAGATTAGCAGTCAAACAGTTGATTAGTAGCTAAAGGCGTTTAAAGTTCAAAACAAGCACAGTCAGTTTGCTCAAAATTCATATTATTTTACTATACATGGATACTTACTTGATATTGACTGCTTTCAGAACTTCAGTCAGGGTGAAACAGGCAACATCCATGTCTGTTGCAGTCACAAACAGGCAAGCACCCCACAGTCTTTTCTGATTGGCCTAAAAAAAAAGGGATGAAAATGAAACATTTCTATCACTGTTGCCCTTGCTTTCAGATGATGGAGTTTTGTTCTTGTGTTTGTTTCTTAAGCATCTATTTATTATAGTTCTCTTTACTTTCATTTAGACAACTCAGTGAGGGAGAACTGAATAAATATCAAAAGTGATGCTGCTTCGCCTTAGCTTCTTTTTTATATATAAAACCTAGTTTGACTAGGAAAATGAAAACATCTGGACAAGAACAAACAAAAGGCACGGATAACCACCAAATTCAGAGAAGACTGAGATAGATGTTTTTGAAAACCAAGAGCCTCAGGAATTTACTGCCCAAGCAACGTAATACTTGATGACATAACATTGGCATCGAGCATCACTTAAAGAAACTCTGGTTCTTTTGTTCATGGCTGTAACCAAAATAAGGAAAAAACTTCTGTGTTGAAGTAAACAAAGAGCAGGTTTTCAGTCTACTTTGGGTTTAGAATATTCCATTTGGTGGTTTAACCCCCAATCCAATCCCATAAATCTGAGTGTCAAGCAGGGAGCCTTTCGTTCCCATTTTGAGTCTTTGGTATGACTCGGCCTGGATTTCAAAACCTTTCAGTCTCAGTCCATAAGCCTTTTAGCTGGTTATATTTCTTCTTTTGTTAATCCAGAAAGAAACTGTGCTTTTTAATTGCATAATTACTTATTGTCATTAGACTTCCTGCAATTAAGTCTTAGTTTGGCAGGCTTTATATTTATTTTTGTCAAAGCTTACAATAGATCTACCTGGGTGACCCCATGACACCCTGGGGTCATGGTGCAACAAACCCAGCCTGATAGAGAACATCCCATTAAGTCCCCTTGTTAGTGTAAGTGCATTTTAAATATTTTAAGAGAAAACTTGCCTATAATGTTCCTTCTCATAGCAAAGATGTATTTTCTTATATAATTGTTAAATCCTCAAGGTTTTCTCTTTTTGTCCTCTCTTTTTTTCCCTGTTTTAGGAACTTCTTTATCAAATGAGGTAATCCAACTTATTTAAATGGTAATTAAATGGATGGTAGATTAAAATGAACGTACATTTAGTAATAGATTAAAATATATATGTAAGTACCTTTGACAGAGAGACTGAGTGTTACTTAAAGAGGAAAGAATAAGTTTATTAGTTTTGTGTTTGGTTTTAGACTGAAACAGTCCATCATCAACTTTATTAGATAAATTGATCTCTGCTGTTACCAATACCATCACACAGCGACAAAACATATAGTTGATAATGGTTATACATACAGCAACATCTTCCATCAAATCCTGTACAGTTTTCCACAGGGTCCACGCGCGCTCACACACTGCATCTGTGACGTGAAGGCTCCTACACAGGGTCACAAAATCCACATCCTTGTCTGTGTGTCTACAGGGAAGAAAACAAAAGTCAGAAAATCAAATCAGCTGAACAAACATTTATTATTATTTGTGGATGAATATTGTTAGTCTGTTGCTGCTTGTGTGGATAGAGACATTGGAACAGACAGTAGTGCTTTAATGTAAGCCTCACAGTGGCTAACGGTTTGTACACAAGCTAGCATATTAGTGATATAGTCCTTCAAACAACGGTTTCTGTGTCATTAAAACTTGTTTTTTGGTGTATACTGGCAAATTGTTTCATAATGACGACTCTTAACTTATCTTACTTGTTCTGAGAAAACTCTGGACTCCCCTTCTTGTCTACAAAGCTTCTGTCAGAACTCGGCTTCAGCTCCTTGTTGCTCTGTGCCGTTCCCGAGTTGCGTTTTTTAGGCGGCATTCTGGAGGGTTCCTTTTCACAAAACGATGAACACAGTTTGCTAGTTTTGTTTAAATCGACGGCTAATGTTTTGAGAGTTTAAAGCCCACTCAGTAAATTCAATGGCAACAATACAACAAAATCTGACCTACTTCCTGGAGCCGTGCTCCAGTGTACGTTCGTTTTATTCAAAGGAATTTCCCCGCCGGGCGGTTACGTCATGGTGTCCACACACTTTTCTTACACTATGCGTAGTTTTAGGAATTAAATGCCTTCTTTTAAATTTATATTTCAGATTATTTAGTCAAAAGGAGGCGAATTCAATCTTGTGATTACACGGTATTTCCAATAATAACATAAAGCGATTTTTAGATCACACAGATCACATGACAGTACGCGAGCTAAACTAAAACAAACTGATAGTAGAAAAGCGCGGGAAAATACAGACGTAATTTCCGCTTATTTGCGCAGTTTTTATTTTTTCCAATAAATCTTTATTGACAATTTAAAATTTCAAAACAAAATGCCTCAAGTTCTACTTTACTTTATTTTTTTCTTACACAAGAGCGCTTTTTTCTTTCTTTCTTTCTTTCTTTCTTTCTTTCTTTCTTTCTTTCTTTCTTTCTTTCTTTCTTTCTTTCTTTCTTTCTTTTTCTTTCTTTCTTTCTTTCTTTCTTTCTTTCTTTCTTTCTTTGTCTTTTTAGCTTTCATCATAATCGAAATACATTTAGGAGGTTTGTTATAGAAAATGACGTTGATAGTCTAACCAAAAAATATTTTCCAGTTGTTTGTTTTTCTGTCTGGAAATTATTATGATAATTCTTAGTAATAAACTATCATATATGTAAACTTACTATTACATTTTCAATGTATTATTATTATTATTATTATTATTATTAGTAGTAGTAGTAGTAGTAGTAGTAGTAGTAGTAGTAGTAGTAGTAGTAGTAGCATGTGTGCTGTTGTATGTCTGTTGGTCCTCCACTCGATCCATGTGTATGTTGGGTCTCTTTCCTTTGCCTTTAAGGCTTTTTCTTCCTTTTGAGCATCCTTTTGATCTTTGTAGTGATTTCAACAGTCGTGCATACAACCATAATTGATATAAATTTTTACAAAAGGCAATCTGAGATTAGATGCATTTTAGAAATACATTTTAATCTTTCTAAAGCTTTATACACATTTTACTGACAGTTGAAGAAAATTATTATTAATTAATAAATAGCATATTCAGATTGTTTACGCATCAAGTATAGAGAAAAGATGCAGTCTCTGTTTGGAAGAATCACATTTTTATTAACACTGACATGATTGTTTTACTGATAAAAAGCGACGCTGAACCATGAATGATTTTGCAGCTCATCCTCCTGTGTGCTTCACACCCACACACAATGGCATGACCAAACAGAGAATCTTTATCCTTTTGGTTTGGTTTTATGGTCCCCATAGGGCTTACTTTCATCGTCTGTACATACAATTCTCATGTACAGTCAATGCTTACTGCCCTATGCACATAGTTTTAGTAAACACAGAAAATGATCCAGAGTTGACCAGCTATTCAATCATTAAAAAGCACACTGTTGTATCTTAAATGTTGATTTTTGCATATTTTTTGCTACACATATTTTAATGTACAACTCTGTCAGTAGGTCCATTTTCAGTTAACCCTTTAAGGGCGAATGTGTCACCGGTGACACATTTTGACACGCGCTCTTTGAATTGCCGTAATTCCTGAACGGTTCGCTCTATTTTAAAAATTCCAACAGTTTCTGAAAGCTGAGACATTGCACTTTATTGTCAATATTGGTTCATTACGGTAATCTCACCCGGAAGCCCGCGGGGAGCTCTTTTGTTTACCGGTGAGACAGGCGGAGCGGAGGAGAGATGCAGACTGCAGCGCGGTCGAAAATAGTTTTTATAACGGCGAAAAAAATATGAAAATGTCTGAAAAACGACCATCCATGGAAATATAACTTTCATGAAGGTCCTGAGAAGACTTTGAGACCAAAGGAGCAACGGAAGGAGTCATTTTTGGCGAGAAAAGGTAACGTTTTTTGGAGCATCATTTCCGGGTTATTTTCTGAAGGAATCAAACTCTTACTAGCTAGTTTTTACTCAGAAACACAAACTGTGTGAGAGAAATGTCATTCAAATGTAAGTTAGCTTATTTTTTAATCATAAATTATAAGTAATCTTATAAAATAAGCATAGACTTATGTTTGTTTAGGAAATAAATATCCCAATAAATAAAAACATTTTTTCTTCAAGTGTCCATGTGGGCTGGAGCTGATGATTCTGGAGGACCAAAGAGGAGAACATTTGAGGATTCTGGAGGTTCTGGTGATTTGGTCAGAGACCTAATCTGCTCACAACCACAACAGCCTTGGAAGACAAATGCAGAGCCTGATTATGGAGACCCTCATCCACTGAGATTCAACTCCAGACACATCCCAGGCGTCCAACCACCTCTAAACACAGAAAACCATCAGCAGGTGAAATCTTTTCCCACTGATGCTTCAAACTGTGCACCAAGAGCACTTCCTGGAAGTTTGGGACCTTAGACTTGTCACTGACAGCATCACCAAGGCCTTTGAGGAGCCAAGGAGGACAGAATTGCCCTGTGTGACCAAAAACGCCTGTAGATATTTGACATTTTATGCACTGTTTTTTTGCACTTTTAGAGAGAGAAATACAGAAATGCTGTTGTAAATTGTTTTATATTGGATAAATTTAAACTTTTAACAAACAAAATCAGTTGTTCATGTACATTTGCACTGTTTTTCTCACTAAAAACTCTAAAAATCACATTTCGATTTTGTGCTTTTTTACAATTTAAATTGGTCTAACACTACTATGAAATAAAATAAATTGTAAAATGATGATAGATATTGAAAATTCAATGTCTTCTGTAAAAAGGGACAAAAGAACACATTTGTAGGACATTCTCTGATCCTTTCACAGTCAAAATTAGCAGAAAAGTCCAGGCGGACATTTTGAGGCTTAGGCCTTAAAGGGTTAATTTACTTATTTTTTAAATGTTTTCTCTTAACCCAAATGTGCATTGTATGCACATAGAAAGTTTGGGACTCTCTTCTAAAATTAGTTAAAGAATATCCACCAGAAAGCGTTTGTCATCTTTGTCTAGATGAAAACAAGTATTTTGGCTTTTAACCTTACTGTATTTTATTTGCATTTATTTGTTACTGAAAAACTGTCAGTACTTTCTTCCTTGGTGGAAACAAACACTTCCAATATAGGGCGACACCTGCTGGTCAAATCCTGCCACTATATACAGCGTTTCATCCTGCCTATGCAAATGTTGCTGATTCTATATTTGCAAACATGTGACTCTTGTGTGTAAACCTCAGTGGCAGACTAAACTGGACAACTAACACAGAAATCCTGTATCGGAAGGGTTCAGGGTCAACTCCACCTGCTGATGAGACAGTTTGTAGGACTCTGTTAAAGACTTTGATGATGGCTTTGTGGCATTTGCTCTTTTTTTAAAAAAGCATCTTGCTGAGTGAGGATGGATGCACCGACAGGAACAGGTAGAAGATTGACAAACTGGTGCAGAGATCTTGCTCCCCTCTGAGATGTGCCCTAGAGTCTGTGACTGTGGTGACTAAGAAGAGGATGCAATTGGAAGTGAATTGAATAGTTTGAATATTAGGTTCCATTTTTTATTCTGTAAAAAAATTTTACATGATAGTTCTGCTGTGACATCAGTAGCATCAGTCATGATTATTGCTCTGTGTGTGTGTGTGTGTGTGTGTGGGGTGTTTTTTATTATCACTGTCTTATTGCATATTATGTATGAAATGTAAACATTTTTTTCTCTAGTTTGGTAATATTTCTGATCATGGTTATACTGAGATTAACAATTCATATTGAAAAAAATAAAAATAATGATTTTTTTACACATTATATTATATAAATTAAACTCTTCTTCCCTGTTGCCCTGCAGGACACAGTTATATGGACGCAGCCACCAGAGCCTTGCTGGGGCGAGTATCAAAAGGTTCCTTTGTTTTGTTTTCCTCATTGTTGTGAGTTCATCCCTGCTTCCTTATGCTTGGCTTCCCCTTTCCCAAGTCATGGCGTGAAAATCCATGTCTGTAAGGGTGACGGTGAATGGAGCTTCCACTCGCTCAGGCTCCATGTGTTCTGCAGCTCTGATGGTGCTGTTCGGGTTATTTACCCTCCAGGAATTCAGGGGTCGAATTGCTTTTTGGAAACGCTGCAAAAGAAAAAAGTGAGTCAGTTCATGAGGAGAAACTAATGTTCTGGCACTTACAGTTCCTGCCTGCGACACAAGTGTAAATGGACCCCACACAGGGGCAGTTGTGATACTAACATCCTTCAGGGTTCCGGTTTCCTTGCAGATGGCTACAATGGCCCAGATGAGGATCTGCAGACAGCAGGTGGCACCCATGCACACACCTAAAGCTTTACCCCATCGTGGATACACATAGGAGCCATAGTGGAGCGATGTGTTGTACATCTCAATGAATATAAAGGCCAAGATGAACTGCAGGGAGAAACACAAGGAGAAAGTTTAAAAGTAAACAGAAGAAAAGAAAAAGGGAAACAAAACATGGTCCAGAAGGAACTCCAACAAGTTCTAGTTTTCCACATGTATAAAGGCTCTTTTGATACATCTGAAACAAAGGACACTACTAATAAAATAACTTGACAAGTGTGTAACTGGGACTGAAGAGATGACCAATGATTGAAGAGATCTTTATTTATGAGGTTTTGTTTACAAGCTTTAGTTGAAAACAGAAATGTCCAGTTGACGGCAGTCTGAATACTAACCAAACCTAACCGGTCCCAAGTCAGGGTTAGGGTACCGGTACTAGGTTAGGGTATCAATACCAGGTTAGGGTACCGGGTTAGAGTACTGGTACCAGTCCACGTCCTGTGGGTTGGGGACACCTGATTAGCATGTGTTTTTTTTTTTTATCTGTGGCCCGGTACCAAGCGGCTCACGGCCTGCTACTGGTTCACGGCCCTCGGGCTGAAGTTCAGGACCCTTGATTTAATGGGAAGAGGCAGCATGTCAAAAAACAACAAGTTGGAGACACTGAAAATGTCAAAAAGTGACCCTGGGGGCCTGAACCATACGTCCAAATATAATGAGTAGGGAGTGAGAATGTGTTGGATCCGGACGAAGTTAAGCAGACTCTGTCCAGACCAACAGACTTTTTCCAGTCTGAATGTACCCTAAGGCTTAAAATTGCCTGAAACTGAGACATTCAGTCATTCAGACATTTCTATAGAATAAACACAACTGTGAATCTCCACCAACAGAGTTGTGCAAGAAGAAAATGCCTGCTACGTCCAAGAATAAAGCAGAAGCAGAAAGCAGAACATGACAAAATTCCTTTATCCCATGATTTATACTCTAGATGTTAAACAACATCAACTCCATGTCAGAGCATCACTACTTAAGAAGGTGCTACAAGTCGTAAATCACTGGAATACTTAGTATTCCCCATTTGCTTGGGATTAATTTTTAAAGATTGTACTTATCCAGTTTTACAGACACAAAAGATTTTTGACACTAGAATGTAAACTTACCAAAAGTAGAAACGGAGTGCAGAAAACCCAGCAGGCTTTAAAGTAAATGAGTACTTTGCTGCACCAAGGAGGGCAGTGACGGATCATGTCGATGATGTCCTGACAAAACTGGTTAACTCCTAACAGAGAAAAAACGTTTAAAGACGAGAAGCAAAAGAAAGCCAGTTCTGTGGTGCTTCTTGAACTGAAAATCATAAAAAGTGGAATGACATGATTGGAAAAGTGAAATGTGAGACTTAAAGGGGTAATACCATAGAAGAAGGAGATGCCAATGCACATGAACAGGGTGATGATGATGAGGCCAAAACTGGTGCTGAAGGAGTCAATGAGAGTAAACCAGTAAATTCCTCCCTATAAAGAGATCCGCACAAGAAATCTGACTCTGATCACACATACACACGCGGTGGACTTCAGACATGCTATGTTTTCATGTAAACACACTCACTTCAGTCACAAGCAGAAGGCCCATGAGATAGAAAGCAAAGCACAAACTGCCCAGGAACAGGGACTTGTGCAGGGTGTTCTGTCTGAGCCGTGGGAACTCGTCGAGCACGGCAGTGGTGATGCCCTCCATGTTTCCAAACTGTGACACAGAAAAGCACAGATGTTAATACACTAACAGAAGAAATTTAAGAAGTCTACCTTTTTCCTTGGTTTATGTATCAGCTCACCAATGTGTCGACCCCCAGCATAAAGAGCATGAGGAAGAACATAATGGACCAAAATACAGAGCCTGGCAGCAAAGCAAGGGCTTCTGGGTAAGCAACAAAAGCTAAACCAGGACCTGAAAGCCAAAAAAAAAAGGTTTTTTATAGTTGCATGATGAAAACCTACAAAATATGTTGATAAAAATAAGTACAGCAGCTACCTGTGTCTGCCACTTCTCCGACAGATACTCCCTTCCTCCAGGCCATGTGACCCAGAATGGAGAATATAGCAAATCCTGCAAAGAAGCTGGTGCAGCAGTTTCCTGTGGTGATAACTATCGTGTCCCTAAAATCAGAACAAGCGCCTTAATTAAAAAAAAAAAAAAAAAAAAATAAAAATCCACTAAAGAAGACTACCTTATTATTATCAATTGGAGATGATAGAAGCTCCACGCAGCCCTCCAACCCCTATACCCAGTGAGTAAAAGATCTGAGATGCTGCATCGTTCCACACCTGCAGAGATGGAGAAATGAACATTTACATCAGTTCATGTGTCTGCAAGACACACATTTAAAAACCCACCCAAATAAAATTATGTTTTTGGTGTTTTTAACACTTTCGTGTAGCATTTTTTTTTACGATGGGGACCATATATAAAGAAAACTATGCATAAAATTGCATTTTTGAGTATTTCCCTAATTGAAATATTTGAGAATTAGGAGCAGACTCTTGAAAAAGAGCATATTTGTTACATAGAAAAGACAATTGGTGGGCTCCTTGCTCCGCTCCATTCTGATGTATCTTCTTGTAGACGACTAGATTCATGTGTCTCTGTTTTCCTCATCCGAGCTGGTATCTGCCTCAAAACTGGATAGTTGGATAGTTGGATGGCTCAGGGATTTCTGGCCATAGCTAATGTTAGATTGGGGGTGTCAGGGGCTGTAAGCTAGCAAGAGAATGTATAAACAAATCTAAGTTGGTGAAGAAAGAGGGGGTGGGGTTGCTCAGTCCTGCCAACAACTCATAGGGCTAATGAACTACTGCTGCTCTACGGAAACTAGATCCTTTTAAAATAGCTCAAAAGATCATCGGAGTAGGAAAGACAATGCGTTATAAAAATAAAAGATAAAAAATATGCTTATCTACAATTGTTCACATTCGATGATCCACTCAAAATTAGCAGAAATTATGAGATCACAGATTACAAAAGATGGAGCCTCCAAAGGATTCTTATATTAAAAATTAATTTAAAAGTGTCAAAAATACCATTATCAATATCATACAAGTAAAATAAATATTTTAAAATTGCAAAAATTGTAATTCTGCAAAAAAATTTAGTTTAGAGGCCCAGCAATGGATTGGCGACCAGTCCAGGGTGTACCTCACCTTTACCTAACTGTAACTGGGATAGGCCCCAGCAACCTGTGACTCTCAAAGGATTAATCCAATTCAGAGGATAAATTGATGTATTTCTAAAAAATACAAATGCCGACTGTGGCTCTCATCTGTTTTCAGTTCTTTAAAAGCAGAAAAAATACTTAAAAATTTCACAAAGGAAAACTTCCCAACCGCACCTGTCATTTAAGAGATAATAATAAAAATCAAATATATAACTAGCATATTTTTTTCAAGCTTATTTTTTTTTGTCAAATTACTTGAGATCTGACGGAACAAATACTCTATAATTGCAGAAATCTGTAACCCTAACCACCCTTTAAAAATTAATAGTGGCTGTCCAAAGACTCATAATAAAGGTACATAAATAATTTACATGAATTAAGACAAATCTTTTCTGAAAGAAAAGTCTGTTTTGACACATTTCTGAACCTATTTGTGAAACAGAACAGCCTCCCATCCTTTCCATCTACCTGTGCGTTCGCCAAACGGGCCCAGTCTGGTGTGAGGTAAAAAGCGATACCCTGAAGTGAGCCCTCCAGTGTGGCCCCTCTGATGATCAACACAATGAGGACGAAGTATGGGAAGGTCGCTGTAACATAAACCACCTGAAAACACAGTCAGCCCAATTATAAGACTTGGCAGAGATGCATGTTTTTTTTATTTCACTAAAACAAGCTTCTTTTATTTCACCTTGCCAGAGCTGCGAATGCCCTTCAGCATACAAAGAAAGATGATGATCCATGCTGCTAGGAGGCACAGGGCAAGGGGCCAACGCACGGGGCCCGGGTCATGAAGGCCCTCACTGTTCACTAAGCCCAGCACATTTTCACTATGGAGCCACAGAAACATTCAAGTATAACCACACATTTCCAGCAGGAATTTAAGGGAGCAAAACAAACAATAAACCATTTTTAAATGAAACTTTTAAATCTATCTATCAGGTTACTTTTCTAAAGACATTTTCTTGGATTGTTATAACAGGGTGATAGGTTAATAGCATGTGAATTATTACGGACAATACACTCTGATTTTACATTTGTCTCACTTTGATGATTTTTTTACATATATATAATCTATCATAAGTATTAAGGTCACTCTTTCTTCTGAACCTTTTTTCCGATGTGGTTTAAAAATACATTTTATTGTTATTCTTGTTTACCTTAGCCATGAGTCAGACTAAATAAAAAAGCAAACCCATTCATTGCTAAGTTGTGGTGATCAAGACATATTTGAACAAGGTTTGTCCCAGTATACTTATCATTTCTTAAATATTTGAACTCATTATACCACACAAACACTTGCCATGAACTTTTTTTGTTTACCTCAGTAATATTACAGAACAAGTCTTTTTGCGTCACCAACACACCAGTGACTTACTTCCAAAAAATTTCTGTGGGGGTGCGAGCTCGACCAGATGAGCTGTTGCCTGCCGTGATGTTGCTGCAGACAGCTGCATTGGATATGGCGTCACATGACCAAGGCAGAGGACTCTGGAAGGAGCTGCCCAGGTAGTAAAACGTCCAGGCTATGATGACATTGTAGTAGAGGCAAACCAGCGTGGACACACACAGCATTCCAATTCCGATACCTACAATCATACAGAGTGTTTCATTATCTCAGATAAATAAGTAACACACATTTGGGTAGAGTTATATGTATATCAGTACTTAAAAAAGTTGGAAATTCATTTGAATTATATTGATGTTGTTTATCAGAAGTTTAATGCTCAACAGTTTGAGTTACAATCTGAATTTTGACAGTTTTCTTTTGGGTGAATCAGCAGTCAGCACTTTTCTTTGTACCGAATGCTAGTCTGGAATAACTGGTGACACAGGAATTCTGACCAAGATTAGGTAAGGTGAATCCTTCCTTAAGAATTAGATAGTTTATACCCTTTTCCTTCTTGATTGCATGGATTGTGCATGAGATGTCTGAATTTAAGCCTATTCACATGTCGGTTTGAGGCAGGAATTAGACAGATTCACACATTTGAATGAAAGCATGCATATGTAAACGTTGAGTTTTGCATGGCCGATTCCTGTGAAGGTGGGAGTTTACTAAAGAAAAAAATAAATCTAATGGTGGAACTTTTGACAAAAGTTTCTGTTCTGGTCATCCGCGAGCTCCTAAAACAGAAATCAAAGAGGGCAGATTTTCTGATGTGTATCTCAGGTTAATATATGTCGGACCTCCGTGTTCAAAACTCTGGCGTTTACACATTGATGCACAGGTTTGTACGTTGCTTTCAGGTTATTGAACGCACCTTTAAAGTTGATTTTGACCAGTAAGGGATTCTAATTTGATAGCAACATATGGATCGTGTCCCTTTAAATTTATGGAAGTGCCAACCGTTGGAAAATTGATCATGGAGGAGAGATGAATAATTGTGTAATCATATGATATTGAATCTTTTATAAATCAGAATAGATTTGTGAAAGAAAAAGCCTGGAGCAAGATTGTAAAGATTTGCACTGCTTCTACATTTCAACTGTAGGTGACGTACATGTGCTAGTATCTGGTAGCGACAGTTCACTGCCATGGCTAAATATGCATTCAAAAATGTGCATCACACACCCGATATATCCGTAACAGTGGAGGCATCAGGATTTCTCCGTAGACCACTTTTACCTGTTTAACAAGAGTGAAAACTGTGTAGCATTGTTGGTAATGACTCATACTTCTTACAGTTAGAGGGGAAATCTGAAGAGTTGTTCATTAGTATTTGTCTACAGGTTCCAGGCTGCCTGTAGTTATACACTACAGTCCAAAAGTTTGCAGTCACTTGGAACTATTCCTATTTTTGAAGAGAGAGGCAGTATTTTTTTCCAATGACAGTAATTTTAAACTAATAAAAAAAACATTATATACATTATTAATTTGGAAAATGATTTAAAAAAAGAAAATTCTATCTGCAAATGTCTGGTTTTCGGTGCATCATATAGGTGACTAAAGGCCCATTTCCAGAAACTATCACTCTATTCTACCGGTAGAATGTGTTTGCACTTTGTTTAAGATCATTAGAGAACCCTTGAGCAATCATGTTTAGCTGGTAAGATGAGCCATAAAACTGACCTTCCTTGGAGTTGAGTATGTGGGTTCAATTAAACCCTTGAACTGGCCAGAAGAAGAGCTTTAATGGGAAACTCAACAGTCTATTGCTGATCTTAGATGCATGAAATACATTTCCAAGAAACTCAAGATTTCCTTCAGTGATGTGTACAACTCTCTTTAGAGAACAGCACAAACAGGTTCAAACCAGATTATAGAAAGAAGTGGGAGGCCCCACTCCACAGCTGAGCAAGAAGATGAGTACATTAGAGTCTCCAGTTTAAGAAATAGATCCCTGAATTGAATAGTACCATCAAAACGCCAGTGTCAACATCTACGGTGAAGAAGCCACTTCGAGATGCTGGCAGAGTGGCAAAGAAAAAGCCATATCTGAGAGTGGCTAACAAAAGAAAGAGTCACCTTGGCAAAAGAATACTGATGTTGGACAGAGGAAGGTTGAAAAAAAGTGTTATGGACGGACAAATCAAGGTTTGAGGTGTTTGGATCATTCAGACAAATCTGTGAGATGCAGAACAACTGAAAAGATGCTGGAACAGTGCCTGATGCCATCTGTCAAGCAAGGTGGGGGTAATGTGATAGTCTGGGGTTGCATTGGTGCTGGTAGGGTGGAATACTTGTTCAGAGTTAAAAGAGACAATAAATAAAGAACGTCATCACTTCATTTTGCAACGTTGTCCTAAACCCTGTGGACAGCATTTGATTGGAGCCAATTTCCTCCTACAGCAGGAATATGATGATTTAAACACACCTCCAAACTGTGCAAGAACTATTTAGAGAAGAAGCTGTTGGTACTCTATATGTAATGCAGTGACCAGCACAGCCACCACATCTAAACCCCAGCATATCCAACTTGTGCGAGGAGCTTCTAGATGAGTGGGATAAAATTTCTACAGATTAAATCAAACTAACAGCTAGTGTCAAAGGTCTGCAATGCTGGAATTGCTATAAATGGAAGATTCTTTGACAAAAGCAAAGTTTGAAGGAAATAACTGTTGTTTCAAATAAATATTATTTCTAACCTTGTTAATGTCTTGAATCTATTTTGTATTCTTTGTAAAAAAAAAGAAAAAAAAAGAGTGACTTTTCATGGAAAACACAAAATTATCTGGGCGATCCCAAACATTTGAACGGTAGTGTATATTTCTATGTATCAGACACCACGTTCTTGTTTCTCTTTAAGGAATGTAATTACAGGAGTTGAAGAATGTAGTGATTACCTTTGAGCAGAGGACAGCATTTCCACACAGTGATTGGACCAGCAGCACCATACTGGCCTAAACTCAGCTCCATAAGGAACAGTGGAACACCCGTAACAAAGAGCATGATGAAGTAAGGGATGAGAAACACACCTGAAGAAATAAAAAATGAGTTGAGGAACAGAGACACTACAAACATTTGAAATATTCTGTGTTCATGCTTCACCTGTACAGGCAGGCTAAATAACACTTCAGTGTTTAAGCATAGACTCAAAGACGGGTATTATACACCCTGAGTGTAAGTCAAGCCACAACTTGTTGGAATTAAGGAAAAGCCTATAACCCATAAGACTGGGATGACACAGCAGGAGACAGCTGGAGTGTGCAATCAAGGAAACACAGGGATAAACACCATAAATGAGAAAAATAAAAACACAAAGATCAAGAGGACAGCACACCCCCAACGGTTAGTCAGTATCCTACTCAGGTAGTAATAACAAATCAATACAAAAACACACCCAGACAATTCAGGTCTTTTTAAACCCTGAAAGTAGGTGAACCTGCAAACAGACGGCTCACCTCCTCCATTGCGGTAACAAAGGTAAGGGAACCTCCATACGTTGCCCAAACCCACGCAGTATCCAATACAGGACAGCAGGAACTCATATTTCCCGCCCCACTGCTCCCTTGGGATAGCGCTAGCTACAACAGTACTCGGTGTGGGGGAATCAAACCCTTGCCCGTGAGAAGCTGTTTGTGTTGGGTTGTGGCCATTCTGGGTGACAGCGGGTTCTTTCCCATGAGATGAGTTCTGAAATACATAAAATAACATTGTATAGAAAGCAGAGAGGAAATGCAGTCACCAGTAAAAACTAAAGAACTGATTAGCTTCCTCTTAGAAAATCATTAAACTGGTTTATTCAGATGTAACCAGGTAAAACACTGATGCTTCTCAGGCTTTCAACTTTGAAACGATTTTCAGCCAGTGGCCTTTGTTTAACCCTTTAACGCCTGGGGTGCTGTCAGTGATGCATAAAACACAAAATCTTAAACATACTGTAACTTTTCCACTGTAGCGTAATTCCAGCAGATTCTGAAGGAGAAAAGCGTCTGCCACGTTAACATTTACAAAAATTATAGTAAATCAAAGAACATAAACACTGGAGCTCCAGGGTTAAGGGGTTAATCATACAGAGCAAAGTGGAATATGTGTGCAGAACTTGATAAAACGACTAAAATGTTTGCAATAATTTTTCTTATAAAACTCCAAAGGAACCCAGAACACATCCTAACTTATCAGGCGGCTGTACCACTAAATTTAAACTTCTTCAATTATCAACTATCTATAATTTAAGGAGTCTTAATTCTGCCCCGACTGTGATTTCACCT
The DNA here is from genome assembly GCA_003999625.1 of Oryzias javanicus. Classification (NCBI taxonomy): domain Eukaryota; kingdom Metazoa; phylum Chordata; class Actinopteri; order Beloniformes; family Adrianichthyidae; genus Oryzias; species Oryzias javanicus. The sequence continues at coordinate 14,822,814 of CM012450.1, read as the reverse complement.
TAATCAGACATAACAACTACCTGTGCAGTACACACAGTGAACCTTAAAATTTGCATTTAGGTGGAAGCCAAAAAATAATCTGCACACCACAAATGTCATTTGTTCAATAGCTTGTGCAGCCAAAAACTTCAAATTGGATCGAAACTAAAGTTAATTTTTGAATGTAAGTGTAAAAATCTTTAACCACTTGACACCTGAATAAATTTTGAGAAAATAAAAATTTCCCTAATGGTTTTGCTTTAAAAAGATTGTATATATTGGAGCAGAAGCGGTTTGATAGATATTTGTATCAATAGGCGTCAAAAGATTAACAATAATAAATAAATAACAAGATCAGTCTAAATTACACTTGTACTTTAAATTATCTCTGACATTCAAAATCTGTTAAAAAATAAACTTTTACAGTTTACTGTTCTGTTTTATATTACAAATTATATATATATTTCATGTCAATCCTAACAGTTTAAAGTTGACATCTTTATAAGAGAGGAACAATTCATCTTTTCGCAAGTCCCAGGGAGAACTGCGGCGGCGGTGCTTCTGCTTTATCTGACATGACTGTCAACATTATGTTCTGGTATGTCATAAAGGTGACCTACGGGTTTTGTACTTCTTTATTTACTAGGTTTAGAGAAATAAAGCTTCATGCCAAAAAGATAAAGGGTGAAGAACACATTTTAGAATATGTCATCAACTTCAATAACAGATAGGATTCTTGGAATTTAAAAAGGGAAAATTAGAATATTGTGAAGGTGGAAGTTTAGAAAATGAGGAGATGGAAGACTAAACAGGAACTTACATCCTCTCATTGAACAACTTCCACTTCTGACTGTCTATTAAGTTTGCAGCAAAGAACTGAGAAAACAAAAATAAATGTTTAGATAGCTGTTTTTTTTCATTCTTTTATTTTGAGAAGCGAATGAATCAAAATGAACAAAACATTCTTTCAAAATAAAGGCAGGTGATTAAATCAGATTTAATCTCTAATCTTAGTGTGATCTGAAATGTTCTGGGAAAAGTTGGTGTAAACACATCTGTTGAAGCGGCTGAGTCTCCATAGTCTGAGCGTTTATTTGCGCTGATCCTGCCTGAGAGCGCAATGCGGCCGAACAGGTTCGACCTCTCTCTCGGTTCAGGACATTATCCCGCTTCCTTCTACCGAGGTCAAGTTTCAAACCTCTTCCTAGATACAGTCCGGACCCCACACGGTTGGAGAGCCACAACAGAGCGGGGGTTGTTATGTGAGGCCGGCTGGCTTACCTGCGCCGCGGCTGCGCCGTGTCCTCCTGCGGGGCTGCCGGATGCCGCCTTGCCTCCTTCCTCCCGCATTTCCACCCGCCAGTGGCGCCTCAGTCCTTCATCGGTCTCTGCGTTTCACCATGGGGATTGCTAGTGGAGGATGCTGCTGAAAGTTTTTTCTTTCTTTTTTCTTTAAGCACTTCATGAAGAAGCGGCCGGGCGGATGGAGGGAGGAGGCAGCCAAACATCAGAGATGACGACACAGAAACGGGCCGGCGGAGGAGGTGCAGGTGCAGGAGGAAAGCTCCTCCCCGGTGTACAGAAGACAGGAGCCACCTCCATGACATGGCTGTCCTTGATGCATGTTAATTATTGCACAGTTACAACCCTCAGATTCCGTTCCAAATTTGAATTCAACCAAGAAATACCAAATTTTGCACTTTTTTAAGATGACCACTGGGGGCTGGTCTCAGAAGGAAGTACAACTTCAGTGGAGCCTGGTTTCAAAAACAGTTTATGTCAATTTCTTTGCCATATTGTCCACACATATAAGCCACACTTCAAATCTTTAGTTTTTTTCAAGTAATAACTTTGACATACAGGGCTGGCCCTGGGCACAGTTAACTCAGGCGGCCGCCTAGTGCACCATCTGCTGGAATTCCAATGATTATTTTTTTACAGTTTAACCCTTTAACACCGAAGCTCCAGTGTTTATGTTCTTTGATGTATTGTAACTTTTTGTGAGGCTTTTGTCCTTCAGAATCTGCTGGAATTACGTTGATCTTGTTCACGGTCGAAAAGTTAGTATGTTAAAGAACTTGTGTTTAAGCCTCACTGGAGAGTGTTAAAGGGTTAACACACAACTCATTTGAGTAAAATGTTAAAAAAGGTAATACTTAAAATCATGAACAAAATAACTAACGTTTGACATAAATCATTTTTGCTGGTGCTGCAATAAGAGAATCATCAAATGTTAGTAGTCGTAGTGATTTGGGTAGGGTTCTTTGCAGAGGTGGGGGTTCACGTCCTGGTTAGGGCGCCATGCAGCCCAGGACTGCCCTTTATCTCTTTATCGCCTGTTCTGTTCACAGTCTTTATGGACAGAATTTCTTGCCACAACAAGGGCCCAGAGGGGGTCTGGTTTGCGGACCATAGGATTTCCTTTCTGCTCTTTGCAGATTAATTTTGTCCTGTTGGCTTAATCAAGCCAACTCGCGAACAAGACCCCAAGATACTTAAACTCCTCCAGCTGAGGGAGGAGCAGTCCCCTACAGAGAGGGCATACTACCTGTCTCCGGTCAAGAACCATGGCCTCAGACTTATGGAGCAAGAGATTAGTAAATGAACAGTAAAATTATATTTTAGCTTTATAAGAGTGAAGATTCTGTGGTTTAGTTTGGATTTTGTTAGATTTGGTCATGTTCTAAGTTGCCAGCTGCCCTTGTTAGCCGCAGTTTCAGATTTGTCATAGTCCGCAGCTGTCTTAGGTTTAGTTAATTACCCTTAAGCTATTTAAGTGTCTGGTTTTTATTTCATTCTTGTCAGGTCATCTGCTCTGCTCTGTCTTGTCACATTTTGTTTCTCCATGTTTTTTTTTTTCATGTTTTGGTTAACATACTACATGTTAAGCTTCTGACACCAAAGCTGGTCTCCTCCATATTGGGTCCACCACCAACACTTCCTAACAATCAGTCTGTTTTTCACATGTTGCAAGCAAAGTTGGGAGTTACATGTATTGGGAATAAGCTAACGTAGAGCTGTGTCGGACTGAGTTGTTGATTGTTATACAGATTGTAACACGCCTAGGGGTGTTGGAATCCAGACCTCAAGGGCTGACATCCTGGTGGTTTTTCAGAAACCTAGCTTCACATGGATCACCTGGTTTAGATGTGTTTTGCCAATAAGAAGCTACAATGGCAGGTTTGTCGAAGAACATAGGACACTGGCCCTTGAGGCCTGGAGTTTGAACGGAGTTTAGCACCTTGCGTGGCAGCTCTGCTAAATATCTTCTTTATAGGGTTTCTTTTAAAAGAAATGTCTTTTCAGTGTCTTGCATATGTACCCTTTAACTAATCACCTCAAAATATACATTGATTTCTATAAAAACATACAGAAATAGAAATATGCTGGTCTTTGGTGTTCATGTAAAAGCTCTATGAATGTTAATACTGCAAAATCTTAAGCTCAACAGACAAACTTATTGAAACTATTAATTATGACATTAAAGCACAAAAAAATGTGATACATTAGTCATGTTCTCTCAGGGTTTGTTTCCCAGGTGGCGAAATTAGCCGAATCTAATGTGAATCTCTGCCAAACCAAATGTGAGGCTTAGTGAAAGCTGATTGTGTCGACTCCTGAGGGGATATGCCGAAAGGTGAACAACATTAAGAAAAACACGTAGACAAACTTTACAATCCCATAAATCAAGTCTTATCTTTACCCCATTCAGTCTCATCTGAATCTTCAAATGAGGTTTCAAATTTCTATGGAATTTACGAGGCTCTATATTCAAATCTAAGTAAACAAGGCTCTCGCTTGTCCCTGTGAAGGCTGTCAACTGATTGACTTTTTGTTACTGTCAAAAACAGTTATACATAAAGTTTGGGAAATGTGCAACTCAGTAAGTGTTAACAAATAAAAACGTGTAAAAAAAGAAAGAAGTGTAGTCATGCAGGCGACATCGTCTCATGGAAAAACATTGTTGCTGAGTCATGGTCTGTTGTTTGGTAGTGCTTCTTCACATTAGCCTATTTCGGTCCAATTAGATTGTTATAATTTATGTGCCACTATTGTTCATTTGCGTGTGTATTTGTCTTATTATGAATTGTTTTAGGCCTTTTGGTTCACACAGTCACAGCTTTGTTTTCGTTTGGGATTGCGATAATTCAGTTGGTCATTCTTAACATTCTTCTTAACATGCATTGAACTTTGTAAAGTTAAACCTGTCTGGGACAAAAATTCTAAACGTAAAATGAGTAGTACCATAGTAGCTATTTTTAGAAAACTTTTTTTTTTTTTTTGGATGTTCTTTCAGTGACGACGTGTTCTTCTCACACCTAACCACACCCAGCTACAGTCAAAGGCTCAGTGAAGGCGTCATGTTTTGATGCCCTCAGGTCAGAGTAGTATTCCTTTCTTCTTTACATCAAACACAAAAAAAGGTTCCCAAATGATCCTCTCTGCATGTTGCTACTACTATTAAGTTTACAATTTATGGGAACATATTTGTCTTCATTTTCCTCACTGTCTCTTCTGTTTAAAGTAAGTGTATATGTACCTTTTATTAAATGAACTTTTTTTTTATAGTAAGAACCATATCCAGTATTTACTGGATTTTTGAATCAAGATGTATTTAACTTTTTATTTACAGAATAAAAAAAAATCTCCACTAGATTTTATAATTTCATTTTACTATTGTGTTAAATTGCAACACTGCCCTCATATAGCCCTCATTTTTTGTGGGGGGAGGGAGGGGGGTCCAATTTTTGATAGATTATCTTTATTTGATAACTAAAAGTGAACTTATTGCTGATCATTGGAAAGACTTATTTAGCCTCAGTGGAAGCAAACCACAACCTTGATTCTGGCCTCAAAAGCATTTTGTACACTGTCTCTATGTTTGGTATTGCTGTCTTGATGAACAACCCAGTGTTTACCTAAAACCAGTGCCAGAAGATTGTTTTTTTCTTGCAGAACACAAAAAAGTGTAGAGTTTGTTATCATCCCATTTTGTCTGAGATACTCTGTCTATAAACTAGCAAATTAATCCCACATTATGAAGCTCCCACAACCATGTTTCAGTGTTGGAACAAGCTTTATTAAAAGAAACACACATTTTCTCTTATTTTCTTTTTTCTTTTTATAAGATCAAAGTAAAGAGGTCCAAAACTCATTTCTGTGTTTCAGCTCAGGTGATCAGTGCTAAATATTCAATTAGGCCAACATTTTTGTGCTTTTGTGTGAGCAACATCTTTTCTTGGTAAAATTACATTAAGGAACTACCAAGATAAAAAAAAAAGGATCACCACGCCAAGTTCAGACAGTTTAACAGCAATCAGCGGTACCAGTATCTGCTGGCTCAGCTTGTTTCTTACTTTCAAAATAAAAATAAGGTTAGCATTTTTTTTTTTTTTTTTGCCATTCTTAAGTTTTAGCCAAGTTTTTAGCCAGCACCTTATACTGGTTCAACTGTTTTGGAGTCAACAAAACACAGGCAAACAGTCTTACTTGTATTTTTCTTTTAACCACATTTTTAAGGAAATACATTTATTTTGTTATATAATTTTTTTTATTATTATAATTTACAAATACACTGATTTTGTGACCCTTATGAGTATATAACATTTATAGAGAAAGAATATAAGAGCTATTTTTTTCAGAACATGGTGCTGATGTAAACCGCTCAGATTACTGGGATCTTAAATGTTTAAATTTGAACTGAGCAGTTAGATGAATTTTCAAAGCATGAAAACATGGGAAACATTTAACTTTAACCCATTTAACTTTACTCTAAAACTCTTGAACTAATAAATTCAATATTCACTCAAGGTTGCAGAAGGGATCATATACGATACGTTCTCACCGTGCTCAAGAGTAAAGCATGCATATATGTCAAGTTTAATATAGAACAGAAATGCACTTCTTGGCCAGATTTTGGGGAAATTCAACAGTTTATTTTTGTAAATCTCAATAGTTTTGGCACAAAGAGATCACTAAACAGATGGAAATGTTAAAGTTTTGTTAAAGAAGACTACAGTCTACTGAACATTTCTTCTGATTGTGTGTCTTGTTGTTTTACTGCTAATATACAGAGAATTTTTACATTTTACTTAATATTTGTTATTTACTAATCCAAAACGTAATTAATTGACAAATATTTTACAACTTACATGTTTGAGAAGACAGTTAGTTGCATCTAGCTTGAATTTACAAAAATAAAAGTTTTATGTAATAGTTCAACAAGTATATCGTCAAAGTACTTATCGGGGCTTCTTTATGTTTTTACTACTTTAGGTTCATTTTGATGAACCTAGGAATTATTCCTAAGATACATTGATGTGTGCTGTAGACATTGAATCACATGAGCTCTTTCTTAAAAAGGCAATGGCTTAGGACCCAGAACTGCAGGAAATCAAGCTTGTGACAGGAACAGAAAAGGTTAATATATTACCATTACCATGATCATGACCAGGCAAAGAAAAATGACCGAGCAGATGACATGAAAAGCTGAAAAATCAGACATGTACATACACTTATGATGGTCACTCACATTAGGCAAGCTGTATGAATTAGTAATTGAAAGCAGTGACATGGGGACAAGAAGCCTGAATACACAAGAAAACAACTGTAATCTCTACTGTTTAAAAATCAAGTTTGACTTTCATATTAAAGACAGAAAATTTTAATGAAAAAGCTGAAAGCTGGCATCCAAACACAACAGAACATTGTGCAGTGTCAATCTGAAAAGTGTGAGTTGCACTGAGCCGCAGGAGAGACAAGAGAGATGCTGCGCGTAGGCACACTTCTCTGCACAACTTCCTCATTAGAGACGAACAAGATCAACCACAAGCAATCAGCAACAGTAGCATCTGTGATCTCAAGATACCCAGCATTTCTCAGAAGACCAATGAAAATAAAGAAGCAAAGCAAAAAAGAGACTGACCAGGAAAGCAAACTTCATTTCAAAAAGTTTAACAATCAACACCTTTATTAACATTAGCCTTGACGGTGTGATGTTTAGAAGCTTTGTGTGTGGAAACCTGTGCTCTCTTTAATCCACATAAGCTTCTGATGCTTCTTTAAATCCATCCAATCTGTTGTGAGTCTGTTCTTAACAGCCCTTCTCAACAAATCTGGGTCATTAGAAGGTAGACTGGAACAGCAGCTGCAGGGTGAAACACAAACCCTGTTTTACAGCTTTATTCTTTTAAACATTTAGGATCACCTAGAATTCTTCTAAGAAATCCTGCAGCCATGATTGAGGATTTTTCTCAGAAGACGGATTTCCAAGACTACTCTGAAAGCAGCTGGTACCAGTATTTCTGCAGCCAGGAGGAATTTGAGCACAGTGCGAGTCAGGAATGTGAGCTGCTGGAGGAAAATCACCACGGCAACATCTGGGCTGATCCTGAATCCAGACTAGTACAAAGATGTGCAGATCGATCATTCGCAAAAGATGCAAGATTAAGGCTTGAAGTTTTGAAGTCTGGCTGTGATTTGTCATCCTGCTGCGTCACGGACAGCACGCCAAACAACTCTGAAGACGACCTCTCTGATGCTGAAGAGACCAAAGAGTCAGCTTTGGACTTGGTGGAGATCCTTGATATAGAGGATGATGTGCAGGATGACGAGAGCTGGTGGTCTTCATAAGATGTCTTTTCCTTAAAAGCTTTAGTTTTTGGTTTGACATTTAAGTGGGATCTCTTGCCTCTTTCCTCACAGGTTGTATGAGCCTCAGAGGAAACAACCATCTGTCGAGAAGGACTCTGCACTCAGGTGGTGTCGACAGGTGCTCGATAACCGCAGCCCTGAGATGGAGACTGCTTGCCGTCTGCTCATGAACAAGCTGGACCAAAGTAAAGATGAAAATGTCTTTCTTTCTCAGTTTTAAAAATGTTTAAATCACGGGTTTACCAAATGCTACTCTGTGTTTAGGAACAAGGCATCCGATCTTCAGATACTCTTCAGTTTCCCATGATAATATGAGTGGATCTGCAGGTTCTTTTGTGGATAAAAGATCAATCATCTCATCATTCACTGATTCCAGCAGTTTAGGTAAATTTGATGAACGTACTTGCTGAAATGTTTTTAGATTAATAATAATAAAGAACCGTGTAAGAGCATCAGTCAGCCACTGTCACTTTTAGTTTGCGTTTAAATTAAATCGCAGCAGAATCCGACTTGCTTAAGCTTTGGGGTTAAAGAGGTGACCTGGAAGGGAGGTGAGGAGGATAATTAGATTCAAACTCCCTCAGTGAGAGACAGAAGATGGTTTACTTCGGGCAGACCATCTTCAATTCTTCTGAAGTACTGAACTTTAAATTTGATCATTTCTTTGTACATTTGTAATTGCCTTACATTTATCATTGATTCTAATTTTAAAATTGTTTTTTAGAAGATCAATTATTTTAAAAGATTTTCAAAAAGTTCTTGTTTGGTTCTGCTAATTTGATCTAAGTTCGAAAGTTTATGTCACTCTTCAGAAATCATTTTTTTTTTATTTGGAAATGATGTTCAGAACTATTTTTAAATTGAGTTAAAAACATTATTTTTTTCAAATACTCAATTATTTAAAAAAATAACACTGATTGAAAAGACCCATCTTAAGAAAAATGTGTTCAGGGCCCATAAAAAATCTAGCAGTGCCCCTGGAGATGTTTAAAATGCAATACCTGCTTTGGAGTTTTTTTTGTTCCACAGATTCCAGTGAAGATCATTTTTGCCATGATTCCAGTCCTGGAAGCTACAAACTGCAGGACATCACAGATGTTCATATTGTGGCTCGAATGCAGGAAGCGAGTAAGTTCAGATGAATATGTAATCCTTAGAGAGATTTTTGATTTCGTTTTTGATTATGCAAAACTAAGAGTAAGACTGTAATGACTTTTATGTTTATTCTTCAGGTTTAAGACAGGACTATGTTTCCATGCCATCTGCATTCAGTAGAAACCAGGATAATCCCACTTCCTGCTTCAAAACGAAAACAGAGAACACAGATGAATTTGTCCATGGAAACCAAATCAGAGCTCGCTGGCCGTCTGCTCTGCCATCGGTGGGCTCCTCTCGCTGTCAGTCTCTAGCAACCAAGCCGGGGTGTCAAAGTCCCAAACAGAGCCGTCTTCATCAACAAGTTACCCAGTTCAAGCTGCTTAAACGTGCTCAAAATCAAGGTAGAACCACGGGACAGCATCACAAAACTATCCCATGAAATAAAATTTAATCCAGACTACAACAGATTTTAATGATGATCATACAATCTGCTTTTTTGTCTTAAAAGGAAGTTACATTATTATTATATTTTATTTCTTTAAATGTATTAGTTTATTTGTAAAATGTGGAAAACATGTCTGAATCTGTTTACAGCAGCATCACCAGGTTTAACAAGGTCACCTCTGCGAACGAGCCTCCGCTCCCTTCAGGCTGTGAGGAACAGCAGAAGTCTGGAGACTGATGATTATCAAACAGCCGGTCAGAGGTCTTACCCTCTACCAGGTCTATTCCTACATCACAACAGAGAAAACAACTTCCATTTGTGAATCAGACATTTAAACTAATATTTCTCTCCCAGATGTGTCATCATCCACCAGGACAGCTTGTGGTTTTCGATCCCTTTCTCCAGCGTCGGTGAACTTCCACAACCTGAAGCAGACCTCCAGGCCTGCGTCACTCCGAGTGGCAGCGGTGAAGGGGGTGCAGAGGTCTCAGTCTCTGAGCCCCTGCAGGATTCCTCACCCCGCAAAGGGTTATTTGCCTGTTCATGGTCGAGTCTTTGCCTCTCCAGAGAGACCAAGCACTGCAGCATGGAGCACGCGAGCACCACCCGTCCAGCGGTGAAAGACAAGCGATAAACTTTATTTGAAAACTCACAGAAGCACATAAACTGTATGAAGTGCTTTGTTGTGGCATATTTATCCAAGTTCTTCATCTATTATTTCAGCTGAATTAGTTGGAAGATGTATGGCCTCTATGTTGTGTTGTCCAGCCTTCTGAGAACTAAAGGAAATTTGTTCAACTTTTGTTTTATTCCCTGTTTGACTTTTAATATTGAAACAATAACTTACAATTTTGAAACTTGAAAATATTTAATTTTACAGTATTATCACTATTGTGAACAACAGAACATTTTGAATGTGAATAATCCCTTAAAATAAAAACAAAACATGGTAATGTCTTTCAGAGTAACCTTTTTGAAATTATGAGGATATTTAGTGTTGAATTATTCAATATAATTCTGTTTGTTGATTGTATAAAAATAAAAAAACTTAACTAAATGTCTTGGATGCAAAGATTGTCATCACTAAACTGGAAATTTTACCTTAACTCTTGCAGGTGTATCATCTCAATAGTTAACACACATTAGAAGAATTCAGATTTTCTATTTTAAGCAAAGATGCCCCAACCTCCCTCTCTCCAGCCACTTCCTCCAGCTTCTTTCTGGAGAATTCCGAGTCCCAAAAACCAAGATTTATGACTGGGGTTTGGGTCAACCAAACCACATTGCATCCGCCCCCTTTGAGCTCTCCTGCAGGTGGTGAAGCCATGGGACAGTGATCCCACATCGTCTCTTTAAACTGGGCCCGACTGGGACCCGTGGGAGGAACCCCACCCACCAGGAGCTTCCCTGTCAGCTCCAACCCCAGTCCTGGCTCCAGAGTGGGGCATCGGTGACACAAACAAAACATGCTCTTGGTGTTTGTAACTCTGCTCTATGTTCAGTTAAAAAATTGATTCCTTAAAATATTTGATACTATGTCTAAATTCTCTTACTTTCTTGACTTGTGTTGGCAGGAGATATGACTGGAAAAATGAGGATGTCCTCTTTAAAGTGCACAAATGATTCAAATGAGACAATCCAAAAACAAAGGTTCCCTACATTACTGGGTTGGCTCTCAGGAGGATAAAATAGTTAAGTAAAGTAAAGCAACATTTATTTTAGTCGCATCAAATGAAGAAATAACAGCATTGCAGTGTTTTCACATGTACTGACTGTAGTTGGTGCATTGATGCAGTGCTGCACAATATGTGTTGTAAATGCATGTGAGCTAACTTCTGCAACACAAAGTTGCATCAGTTCTAAGCCTGCAAAGATCCAGGAAGTGCAGCAATATTTCACTGATCTGCAGATCAGTGCAGGAAGTAGAACCTGCAAAAAGTATGACCGGTTAAAGGCCAGTAACAGGAAGTGCACACTGTCAGCATTTAAAGGAAACTAAATAACTGCATAAAAGGAAGTACCATTGTGCAGAAACAAAAGGTATAGGTTTGATGAGGCAAATATGGTTGTTACATTTCCTTAAAATTTGATTTTTAAGGTGTGGATTAACAAAAGGTTTAGATGCTGTTACTTATTTTCTTTCCAGGATTAGTTTGCTTTTTGCTGGACAGTGACTTGGATTTAGGTTTATATTTTTTAGAACAATGAGTACTGATCAGCCGGAAATGTTACTGCTATATTTTTCAAGAAGCCAGAGGAGTTCATTAAAATCACCAGTAGTTTGTGTGGTAAACTGCCCCCTGCTGTTCACTGCCTGTTTTTGTTATTACTCAAAATATATTGATGGCAAGTTAAACTTTTTCAGTTTTTATCTTTATTAAACCTTTCTTGGTCCATGGATCTTGATTCGTCTTTTGTTTTTTTACGAGATGTTTTCAGCGACACCTAAATAACACAGTTTTTGACCTTTTATACGATCTAAGTAATTCCGACCGCTTTTCTCTGCCTCAGAATCCACTGAAATCACATTTTTTATCTAAATGGTTGAAGAGTTATGGCAAACACTTCTTAACAAAAGAAAAGATAAACAATAAAGATGTTATCTGGGGTATCTTTAATAAAAATGGGCAGTACTGTCACTTTTTGGTGAACTTTATTATTTGCTTTATGAATTTATGATTATAGGCGTTTCCAACCAACATAATGTGCATCCAGTGAAGTTAACAGATCTGCACAGAACAGCACAAGAGAGGACAGGTAGACATTCACTTTTTAAAACAGAACCATTTGATTTCTGTAACTACCTTTCATTTTCTTGCCAGCTGAACATATTGAACACAGAAAAAATATTTTGGTGTAAAAAATGAAGCACAAAATCTCCAAACATGATGAAAAGAGAGGTTTTGTATTGAACAAAATGAAGAAACTTCAACAGAAAAACTTACAAGGAGAAGTTGTCGTTCTTTTTTTGTGGTCATTGAGCTAAAATCAAGTTGACCCATAAACTCAATTTGTATGCTATGAAAACATTTCTACCTCAATCCATACACAGAGTGTAAACTGAAATGTACAAAGTACTGCTTTGAACTGCAAAAGTAAAAGAAAACAACAGAAAGCATAGATAAATCATCATTTACAAAATAACTACAACTGTACATATTTACATTTACCTTTTAAATGTGAGGTCACGTTTTCGGGTTACTAAAAAAAGACTAAAAAAACAAACTAATTGTCAGAGTCTATGTCGCTGTCTGCTCCAATGGATCTAAACTCTTCACTCTCCTCATCTTCACTCAGCTGGACCTGGGAGAGCACAGCTGGGCCTCTTCTACGCACCTCGTCTTCTTCATCCTCCTCTTCTTCACTGATCCCGTATTCCTCACCATTTATCATGTTAGACGTCTGCATCTGACTGCGACTCTCGGTCTCCTCATAGCTGCCGTAGCTGTGACAAAGCAGAAAAACGCAATCACGTCATCTAAACACTTTCAAAAACATATTAGTGGGACATCAGGAAGGACTTGACTTTTTATGAAAAATGTCTGCCACAGTTTTAGCTGGTCAGACTGAAATGCTCTGTATTTTTCAGAAAAGGGAGAAGTTGTGGTCCACTGCAGCGGGTCTCCAATCTGTTTCAAGCTACAGACCAAATCAATGTCAGAAAATATTTTTTTTATGTATGAGACTGAAATGGGTCTGTTTTTTTTTATGTCCAGATTCCCCTAACTTTTTTAGGTTCAGTCGCTATAAAATATCTGAGAATGGTTTAAACTTTTGTAACCTATATTTCATATAAGAACCATTAAAATTGATTTTTAAGGTGCAATTGATGAATACAAAAGACAATAACGGTTACTAAAACCAATCATCAACTTGAATCCACCTTTCAAGCAACTTTATTAGCAACAACATAATATTTTTTGTGTGTGGAAAAACTGTCAGAATAAATCCATGTTTGGAATGTAGACTTTTGTTGTTTTATCTGTTAAATGCAGCTTTCTTTTATTTTGAAGTCAAAAATTTGTTTCCTCACTGGCTCTTTTCTGCAAAAAGAAACATTCCAAAAATGTTTGTTTATTGTTAAACAAACATTTGGGTTACAACTTAGCGGTCAACTTAGCTGTTTTAAGAAGGTAGCAGACGTATTTTCAATACAAGACCAAAGACGTGACATGAATGAGCCAGATATGGTTGGCAGCTCTCAAAAAGAAAACTTCTTTCAGAATCAGATTACAAATAAATCTGGACATTTTTGGCTGTTTTTTTTTTTTTCTTTGTCTGGTTCAAACTGTCCCACAGCCTGGGGGGCTGGGGACCACTGGTCTACAGTACCTGATGTTGCTGTCCTCTAAAGGAGGCTCATCAGGCCCGTCTCCTTCGTACGACATCATGCTCTCGTCCTGCTCCATGCCCATGCGGGCCGTCTCCTGAGTTCTCCGTGGAGGTGGGGGTCGCACGTTGACCTCTCTGTCGGAGTCGCTGCCGCTCTCTGACAGCTGAATGGCTGACAGACACAAAGGTGCCAACAATTTTTTTTAAAACTCAAATCACAATAAAAATTGCAACAGATAGTTCCCGTCTCCTGGACTCACAGGAGAAAGGGTTGTCGCCCTCCTCTTCGCTGGCATCATCCTCTCCGTCTGACATTAGCAGATCTTGATAAAGCACGCTGGACTGAGCCGGGTGGTTTGACCTCCTGTGCTCTCTCTCCTCGTCATCTTCATCGTCGTCCTCGTCTTGCTCGTGCGCTCGCCTGCGAGGAGGCAGCAGCATCTCCTCATCATCATCTTCATCTTCCAAATCTCCTTCTGCATCCTCCGCCTGGAAAGATGTCCAGAAAAAGTAAGACAATAAGAAAGTTTTAAATTTAAATTCTTGTATTTTTTATGCTGTTTTATGAAGTGGAATTATGAGTTTCACATACGGGAGCAGGAGTTTTGGGTTTCCCATCATCTTCCTCCTCAAAACCTTCAATATCCACATCGGACTCCTCTTCTCCAGGCCTCCTGCTGTGCCGTCCCTGAGAGCCAGAAGAGAAGCCAAAGGTCAAAACACAGAGGCCACCTTAAATTTTTCAACTCTAAAACTTCCACAAGTAGGTCAAATAGAAAAAGCGGCAAATCGAGCTGGATGCTGTGAGGATCGTTTAAGGAGGGGTGGCATGTGGTTGCAAGCCTTATTTCTCTCTCCATACCTGCCCCCCTCTCTTCTCTGGAGCAACCACTAGAGGTCCCTCAGAGAAAAGGCTGCTGGTCTCTCTGGGCAGACTCCCTGAAGCCCCGCTGTCAAACAGATCAGCAGGCTGGCCAACGCCACACGGAGTGGCACACAGACAGAGAGACGGGACACGAGGGCAGAAGTGCAGAAGACAAACAAGTGGGAAGAAAGAAGACACTAGTAAAGGAACTACTGTGAGCAAACACAACGTGAATATCTGGAGTTAGTACAGCGAAAAAGGGAAGGAGGGATAAGAGGAAAACTAGAAGGTGTAGCAGAGAAGCTGCAGGATCAGCACATTTGTTCTGATGAACAGGACCTGCAGGATACCGACACAAATATCAGTCAGAGGGTGCTCCTTCTACCTGTGGCGTGTACGGTCCAGGCATGGATTCAAAACTCTCAAGATCTGCTGCATCCAGAGCTGCCTCCTTAGCAGTGCAGATGTCTTTCTCCAACTGTGTCAAGTGCTCATCGTACTGGAGATGTGAGAAAATACGAGACAACATGGTTAGTGGTGCAGCTGTTCACGACTGGAATGTAATTATTAAGCTGAAGTTTGAAGAAAAAAAAATACAGATTTATTCAAAGTAAAATAATATTATTCATTTTTTGGTGCATATAAAGAATTAAAAATCAATAAATGCATTGTAAGTAAATGCTTTGAAGCCCCGCCAGCATACCTCTGCCAGAGTCTGTTTACAGATGCTGATTATATCCAGAGCTGTCTTGGTGTATGGGCTTTCTGGGCCTGTCAAGGAAAAAAAACAATCAATATTACAACTTTTATTTGGTTTTCAATAACTGCTACTTTTTCATTAAACATGTAACTGAGGTGAATTACCGTTATACTTGATGCTGTTGGCATGAATGAGACTAACATCCGAAAGAAACGCATCTCGGTTTTGGTATTTGTGTTTGGAGATGTTCTAAAAACAGAGTATAATTCATTGTATTTGCTGTAGTTTTGAAATGTAAAACGTCAAATGTATTGAGTCTTTCACCTTTCTGATGGTCTCCAGATCCATGGGATTTGGTATAACCTTATAGTAATCAGGCACAAACTTTTTGTTGACAGGATGGTGAAATGGCCAGGACTAAAAAAAAAAAAGGGTATAGTTAATAAAACAATATTTAGGCTTTAATCGGTGGTCTAGTATTAATGAAGTTGGCACAAAGGCCTCTCACATCGGGAACGATCATCATTTTCTGAGTTACAATGTTGTCCAAGATGAAGGAGAAAGCCACTTGATCGTCGTCATCCAACAGCGGGTTGATGGCTTTCTCTAGCCTCACCAGCCTGTCCTCTTTCTGCACTCACAGGTAGAGAGTGAAAGCTTAACACTAGAAATCATAATCAGGGAAGATGTAAAAAGCTTTCCAGACTTTCACTCGCCTCCTTCAGTTTAGCGTCACACAGGTCCAGCATGGACTGCGCCACTTGAGTGATCGGATGTTTGGCCCCTGTTGCATCGAAACACCAATTAGGCTGAAACTTGATTTATTCTAGAAGTCCTTCTCTTTTAGCATTACCGTTATAAGTGGCACTGTTTTTCACAATAAGCTCCACAGCTTCACGGAACTCCTCCCTGGACGGGTACATGCGCTTGCGTACGTTCTCCCTCAGCGTCTGCAGGTCCATGGGCCGAGTGATGATCTTATAGTAGTCCTTCACAACCTTGGCATTGACGGGAGTGTGGAAGGGGTACGTCTATAAACGGGACAAGAAGATATTTTAAACATGAGGCTGCAGAGCGTGGACTTCAGGTTCTGGGTGGTTCTTACATTTGGATGATCCCGCATGTCATTGATGATGCTTTCCAGCACGGAGGACAGAGTGACCATGGGGTCGGTGCGTCTGCGGTGGATCGCCTTGTGCGGTTTCTGTCAATGATAACAGAAAAAAGGTTTTAAATATCAGTGAAGTCTCTTGAATGTGTCACACAAACCAGATGCTTACGTTGAGGTAATCGCAGTGGACTGCACTGCCCACGCGTCTCTTTTTCTTTTGCGGCAGCTGCTGCTTAGGAAACTTCAGCACCAAAGACTTTCTGCGAACCTCGTCAGCACTGTGAAGCACATCAGAAAGCATTTTATATACATTCATATATGATAATCATAAAAGGGGGGAAAAGCAGCTAAAATACCTTTCAATGAGCTGTTTTCCAAGTACAATCTTAGTGCCTTCCACTTTGATCAGTTCCTCATTGTCATTATGGATGACCGTCTTCTCAAGCTCCTCCTCCTGCTCCTCTGTCATGGCAACAGGATTGGAGGGCGGGGCGTTGGTTTGATAGTAAAGAGGACAAAATTTGTTGGTCCTCATGTGTCCAATGGCTCCACAGGCTCCACACTTCAACTAGGGATAGAAGACAAACGTTAAGATGTGGAATATCAGCCTTGAAAAGAAACAAAAGCTATAAAGACCAGCATTATTTGCCTTATTTTGATCTTAGGAGGAAAAATACAAGATTAATTCCAGTAGAACTTAGTCTGCAAGCTTACTTTTACCTTGAGGTCTGGTCTCTCTTTGGCCTTCTTGGTCTTTTTTTCTGGAGGTCCTTTGATCTTGTCCTTCTCCTGGTTTCTCTTCAGCCTCCTGAGCTGCTCCTGAATTCGCCGGCGCTCTTTCCTCATCTCCTCTCTGTGCTGCTCGTCAAACAGGGCAAACTTTCGTCTGCAACCCCAAACAAGTTTCTTTGTGAAAGGAAGCTTAGGGATCAAAGATAAATCTGGATTCTTATTGGATAAGAATATGCTGATCATTATGCATCCACTCACCTATTCTACAATAAAAATCTAAATCAAAGATAATAACTTGGAGTGGGTGGTGGTTTTGAGTGACAAATTCATGTTTTTGGTTATTTTTGTGTATTGTTTTACAACACTTCTCTTATACAATGTGCTGCAGAGAGAGAGACTCAGTAGTAACTTAAGAGTAAGAGAGAAAAAAACTAAAGTTTTTTCAGTCTGGCTTTAAATAAGGCTTCTGTATTTTGCACATTTTATTTTTTTTCATAAATTATTCAATACACTTTTGTTATTTACTTTGTGTTTTCAAATCAGAGCTTTATAAACTTACTTTTTAGCTTATTTTCGACAAAGGAGATTTATAATTTTCAATCTGTATTTAAAGATGAAGCTTGAATTAAAAATGCAAACAATCAGGCTTAATTTCTTCTCACTTGTTAATGTCACTGCTCAATTTCAACCAACAAAACAAATATGAGTTATAAGCAGCCAATGTGGATGTTAACATTCAGAAATTAAAATCCCCGTGTGAGACTTACATGAATTCATCGTCTTTGGTGGTTCTGATTCTCGTATATGCATCGATAACTGCGGCCTTCCTGACGGTCTCGCAGCGCACATACTCTTTACCATCCTCGTCCCTAAATGTGCGGTAGATCTTGAGTCTGCGTCCTGTAGCCGAAGAGTTTAGGCTGGTGACAGATGATGTGTCGTCATCTTTGTGGGAGCTGGTGGATAAGGAACTGGCTGCAGGGGAAAAAGTCATGGTAAGAAAAGGTTTTAGTTTAGGTTAGTGAGAACTATTAGAGCAGATTTCCAGCAGACTTACATAACCCTTTGCGCCGATCCTTGCGTCCTTTGTTGTCCCGGTCGCTCTCTTCTCCCATCAGCATCCTCTGCAGTTCCTTCCTTTCCTGCTCTTCTCTCTCCCGTGAAAGCTGGGAGCTGGTCTTTTTGTTCTGCAGCATGTTCTCAATGTTCTTGCCCATCTCCTCAAAGTCGCTATCTTCTGCTGAGCTGCTGTCTGTATCTGTGGACAGCACTTCTGTGGACTCCAGCACTCTGTGGTGTAAAAAAATACAGGTACAGCTGTGAAGGATTGTGAACACAGAACTGTGGAAATCTGCTAATTAGAATTTGATTCATCTTTTCAGAAGACTACGTTATTTTAAGTAATCCTATTATTCTAAAAACGGAATAATTCAAGCAAATCTTCAACAAATTTTGAGGATTAAACTTCACTCTTAGAGATGTTTTTATGAACCTCTGATGAGAAATAAGCCCAAACTCAAAATTGTCACAGCAGTTTAAGGAGAAACCAGACAGAAAATATATACTCACAAAAGTTTTTCAGTTTCAGACAGTATTTTAATTTAATTTTCCCCAAATTTTATCAACCAAAAGAAGGCCTAATCTTGTTTAGTCTGGATGTTGATGGAGTAAATCAGAGTTGATTAAAACCATAGTTTCTATCCGATTTCACAAAATGATTCACACAAACTTCTTACACACCACAGAGAAATTTAAAGACAAACATTCTTCTGAAGATGTCTAAATAAAAATCCCTGAAGTGGACAAACAAAGACGCTAACATCCATAAATCTGTGTAGAACTATAGCCTAAAGGGACTTGATGAGTGTTCAGGAAAATCTGGCTGAAAAAAAATTGCAGTCTCACTTGTTCTGCAGATCAAAGATCCTCTGGCACTCTTCCTTGTAGCGTTCCTGGTGTTCAGCCACAGAGAAACGAGAGCCTCTGGCGAATTTGCTCATGGGCCCCTCGCCTGAGCGCGCCTGCTCTGTGGACATAGTTCTCACCACATCGATCACCTCCCAGCGGGAGAGTTTCTTGATCTACACAATTGGAATGAAAATCCATCTTTTGTTATGAAAACTCAACAACACAAAAGATCTGATAATCCAGCACAATGAACTCACTTCTTCCTCCGGAACTCCAAACTTGCGAAGCAGCTGCTTGGCGTTCTTAAGTGAAAGCCTCCTGAGATCTGCGTCTGTCCCTGTCACCGTCTTCTTGACAGGTTGAGGCTCTTTGTCATCCTGAGGAAACCAAACGGTGAAACCCCGACAGATGGTGTGCAGATCTAAGATCATTCGGTTTCTCTTGAAGAGATCAAACCTTCTGCTGAGTGGGCTTGTTGGGCACTTTGACATAAGAGAAACCCTCCCCACAGCCTGTGGGATCTGCCACACCCGTCACCTCCAGCAGACACTTCCCCTTCATGGCAGAGATGAACGCTCGAGTTGTGTTCCAAGGAGCTGTCCGCACCTACAACACAGAACAGAGATGGTGTGAGGCCTTCAATTCCTCTAAAGTCTGGTTCAATGCGTGTATTTAGAAAAGTTTTTCAGTTGATACCTCGTCGTCAATCTTCATTTGAAAGTCCTCCTCATTCTCTTCTTCAGGGGCAAAGAAGGATTTCTCACCGTATCCAGCATCCTGCGATGGTTAGATAACTTGTAGTATCTTTAACTAAATGTTTATCAATTTGCCTTGTGAGTAGAAAACTATTACCTTAAGCCTCTGCTCTGCCACAAGCATGCTGTAATAAGAACAGCACTGCTCTGGAGACACCATGGCTCGGATTTCTTCTTCCGTGGGCAATCTGAAGTCAGGCTTCAGCACCCACCAGTTGGAGTCCATCCCTGATATGACAACAAGGAACTTAGTTTGTGAAGGTTTCACTTAGTGCAAGATCAATAAATTCAATGTACTATGAAAAAAAAAACATCATACGCAAACATGTGTTCTCTATTTAAGAAACAAAATCTAATTTTTCCCTCTGAAATATGAACGTCTTGCATTCAATTTACTATAGTTTTCAGATTGATGTGTGGTGTTTACAACAACATCAGGCTTGAAAGGGGAGCAGACGTTTATTTTGACACTTGGAACCTGTTTTCTCTGGTTTTTCCATTGGATCCCAGACGTTCGAGGCAGAATCGTGGGAAAATTAGCACTTCAAACCTCTTTGAATGTTGTGTTGTGGTCAGTTGGTCATAACGCCTGGTTTACACTGGACATGGAAGCGCTGCGGAGAGGTGTGTGGAGGGAGTGCGTGCAGTATCCGCTTCACCTCCAGTTCATACCAGACACATATTTTTTCCCCGACGTTCAACAGGCGTTTCTGCTCAGCTGTGGTTATTTAGAGCTATTTTTTTTGCCATCATCAGACACCCAAAACCACACCTCCTGCTCTGTAGTCTGCACACTACGTGGATCTGTCAGTGTGTTTGTTTCTATCTCTACCATCTGTTTTGATACAAAAATATGATCACATTTGTCAATCGCTGTATAGATGTGTTATTACATCATCATCATCACACAATTTAAATCAGGAATTTGATTAAATAACAGCATAATAATGTTTTAAAACAACAAAAAAGCAAAAATTACCTGTACGTTTGAAGTCAGCACACAACTTGAGTCGTTTCCTGATGCTGCTTTCTGAGTGTGACGGAAAAGCTTTCTTGATGTCCTCCATGCGGATTCTTCTGGGCCGATCCTTGCTCTTCCAGAACAAGCGGTAAATAAAGACCTACAGAAGGCAGAGAGGACAGGTGAGGGTTTCTGAGATGCAGCAGGAGCTACTGTTTTGACTAAACTACAAAACATACCTGCAAGAAGTCCCTAATGTGAGTATTGGCTCGTTTGGAGTTCGGGCCTGGAACTTCAAACAGGGGACACTCCTGTCCAACTACAAAAATGTCAACGATCTCTCTGATGTAATAGCCGTGCCGAGTTCGTAAGACCAAGAAATCTGTTTCTGGCATCTTGTGCAGATAGATTGGGGACCGGAAAAGGTTGTTTTCAAACGCCTACAGGACAAAGAAGTTGACAATAAATAAATAATTCCATGATCTGGAATGTTGAAAATATTTGCGTCAAACAGAAAGTACCAACCTGGAGTAACTGTCCAGGGTGCAAAGAGCCCAGGAAGGGGGACGTGTGGCAGTACACGGTCTCGCCATATTTACAGTCCGGCGCTCCAGGATCTTTTCCAGGTTTCTAGAGAACAAAAGTGACACATGTTTTATCATGGGGAATTTTGTAATAATACAAAGCAGTTGATTATCCTTTTTAATTTTAATATCAGTTCAGTTTTTTTAAGAATCAACATGGACTGTATTGGAAGAAAAAACATTATTTTGCTCACTCTTTTGTAGTAGTTCTTGATCTTTGTAGCCATGCCCACTTGCATGATGAGAGGCGGGTATTCCTCACTGTATTCTGCTAGAATCAGATCTCCATCTTTGCCTGTCAGGTCTTGTGGCGTTCGCATGAAGAACATGTCTCCACCTCCTGAGGCCTGCCGCTCCTGCTCTCTCATCTATTAGACCGGGAAAAGGGGGGAACAAAATTAGCAAACGATACATGTATAGTAATGTTAATAATAATGATGTAATGCAAACAGCAGGCTTCACCTTGGCCTTCTTCTTTATGTGTTTGAGCAGTGGCTGAACAGCGTGGGGGCCCGGCTGAGCTAACGCTCCAAACGAGTACTTCTTTAATATCGTTCGATGGAACTGGCGGAGCTTCATGGGTCCCATGTGAGTGGGGAAGAACGGCTGCCTCAGCTCTAGAGCTGGTATTGAATGCTGTTGAAAAGAGTAAAGAGATTTGAATCAACTAACAAAAACATTAAAAGCACAATTTTTATTTCTTACTATTTCTTTAAATTTCAAAGGATCTTCTGTGAGTTAGATGCTTAGTGTTGGCCACCTCTCACCTGAATGATATTGCCCCCAAAAGTTCCTCTCAGACCTTGCTGTTTGGGGTAGTAAAACTCATCATTGGAGAGATTCCAGGGGTCCTTCACTTCAGGCTGGGACATATTCTGTTTTAAAAGAGACAAAAAGTTCATATTGAAACAAACTCAATATTTTAACCTAAATAGAAACTACAAATTTATATTGGCACAATCTGGTTATATTTTTTGATTTCATCTGATTTTACTCATCAGGATTACAAATTTTGTGATATTTACCTATAAATCTGCATTTTTTGTTTTATTAAACTGTGTTTTTATGTGCTAACATACCTGCTGCGGCTCGTCTTTGATCACTCCAGTCTTCCCCAACAAAATGCGGCTCTTCTTAATTGCCGTTTCCTTCTTATTCTCTTTTGATGGTGAATGTGAGGTAGCTTCCTCCTTTTCATCGGGAATTTCTACAAAAACATTGTTGGTCAGCTCATTTTAAACAGGATAGCTGGCTAATGCTAAAATATTATTTTAAAACTGCACAATTGTTTCTGGGTTTGTGTACCTAGAATAATATTCTCATCATTGGGATCCAGTGTAAGAACAGGCGGTGTGAGCAGGTGATCCATCTCCTGGTCATCCCAGATGATGTTGTCTTCCCATCGGCCATACACCAACTCTTCATTGTCGATTGGGAAAATGGAATACCAGGAGCAGGATTCCTCTTGAAAAGCTGAAAATGAGCAAAAGCAAACTGTTAGGATACGGTTTTAAGAAAGAATGGTTTAAGTGGAAGTATTTTCTGATCACCTTGATGATCGAGGCTGCTTTTGTCCCGTTTAGCACCTGAGATTGTAGGAGCTTTGGTCATGGGTGGAGGAGTTGGTGGTACCAGCTGGGAATTACTTCTAGTGAGACCTTTAAAGAAAAGAAATATCAATATTCAGGCAACATTTTAATTTTCTTCTTGAAGCTTATTGCCAGATCTGCTTGTGAGGATCATCTGACCTTGCTGTGCATTATAAGCATTGGCATTGCGAGTCATGCTTGAGGGAAGCCATCCTGCCAGGCTGGCTCTCTGAGTCTTTGTTCCCTTGTGTTTTACATCTTCTCCATTCCAAATGATATCATCCTCCCACTGGAGCTGAGTGACCATCAAGAAGACCTCGTTCTCTAAGGCCTGTCTGTCTTCATTTCCATCAACATCATCTTCATCGTTCTCATTCATTTCATCTTGCCTCTGAAACTTATTTTCAGAAAACAAACAATAACAGTGAGTAAACAACAACCACTCACTTTAATTTTCAAAGACAAGGTGGTCTTACTTCTTGAGGAATCTCTGCAATTTCCTTGGGGATATCCTGTTTCTGAGGCTCACTGGACTCCAATGTTTTCAGCTTGAATCCATAGTTGAAACCAGTTCCATCCTCAGGTACCCCCATCATGTCGTACCACAGCTGAGCTGGACCGTATCTCCATTCGGCCACTTTAGGTCGAGACTCAGTCTCCTTGTCTCCATCCCCGCAAGTCTGTGAGAACTTTGACTCTACTGGAGCCATCATAGTTATCTAGAACAGCAAACGGAAGACTAGTGAAAAAACCAAAACTCACAGGTGACCAGCTGCTGAGAATGACTGAAATGTACCTCATCATCAGAGAGGCACTGCTCTGGCGGTGGCGGGAGGGCGTACTCATAAATCCATCCAGACTTTTTCTCCGGACCTTGTTCTGACACCTCACCTTCAGGTGGAGGTGTTCCAGGCTGAGGGTCTCTGTGCTTCCGTTTCTTCTTTCTGCGGGCACTCCTCCAAACTGACGGCATGTTCTTTCCAGGACCAAACAGCCTTAAGAATCTGAGAACCTATAAATATATTTTTAAAAAGTGTATAAGGAAATTCATTTGATTTGAGAATAATGGAGATTTGAAAAACATTTACCTTGCCGGGCCTAAACTCTGGGAAGAGCTCAGTGACGCCGGGTAGAGCTTTAGCTGCGTCTTTCTGCATTATGCCAGCAAGGGGGAGGGTAAGTCTATCGGGGGGGCCTCCAGATCCAGAAGTCTGACAAGGTCGGTCGGTTTCTGACTCAGAGTCGGAAGAGCTGCTGAAGTCCACCTTATCAGCAGCGGAGGATGGGGCAATGATGGAGGGCAGGATGATGCCATCACCTTCTTCCCCCACTGTCAGATCATGAATTTGTATCAGAAATCTTCCAAAAAGTATTCAAAAAAATAAAACAAAAACACGCTGTACACTTTAAAACATTGCACATTACCAGTGCATAAATCTTTACCATTTGTGCTCTGACTTGAGGATTCCTCCTTCTCTGCTTGCAATGAAAGACTGGGCGGAGGTGGTGGAGGCATAAGCTTAGAGTCAATGTCCTCACAGTCAGCATCGTAATCGTCTTCATCTTCTACAGTTCAGGAGTTTGGGAAAAAAGTTGAGAGAAAATATACATTAAAAGAATATTTTTTAAATAAAATAAAATTGTGCTGGTCAAGCAAAAAAATAAAACAAAAAAAAAATCAAAAAGAAGAATAGAGCAAATTTCGGGGGGTTAAATATTTATCAATACCTTTTAAAAATTAAATTACAAGATTTTTTCTTCACAAAAAAGTTGATGTTTAAGTAGAAAATTGATGTAGACAGCAATAGTTTTTTTTATCTAAACGTAGAAATACTAAAACACTGAATACACAATATTACACAAGTGGTGACTCTGATCATTACCAGTTTTCCGGCTTGGCTGCAGAGACCCCATAGCCTGACGGTACTTTTTGGTCTCATCTTCAGCCACCTCACTGATGTCAGAATAATCGACTGCATCGTCAGTGCTTTTCACCCAACCTAGACAATAAAAAGAGCTTAAAAACAGCTTAAAAGACAAAATTTGCACCACATTTCAGGTAAGTAAGCTCCTTTGTCAATCTGCTCTTACCTTCTCCATCTACATTTTCTGAGTCTTTATTGTCTTTTTCCTCGCCCTCATTGGCAGTAATCTCTGTGATTAAAGAGCCCAAACCCAGAGTCCCTAAACCAGCAAGATGCTTTTTAGACTCCTAGGATAAGATAATAAGAGAGAGGATCATTTTCCAGAAACAATTAAAATCACAAAGATACACAGATTTACCAAAATTGTGGGATTAAAAACTTTGTTTATAATCTCCATCAAAAAGTACAGGACAGGACACAAACTACTCAAGAAAAGGTCTCAAATGATACTGAAGTAAAATATGTTTTAAACACAAACATTGTCCAAAACGCTGTCATCCTCCAACTGTCCGTCTTCATTGATGTTTCCAAAGAGGAAGCCGGTGAGGGAAAACGGGCGACCTTGATCCTCATCACTGTCAGAGTCAGACATCCTGTCAAACGAACACAATGTAAACAAATGAGCTGTACATGAAAAAAAAACATCAACAGCTCTAAGAGTCTTACTATTTAACCTAAAAATTAAATAATTAGATATAAATATACTATATGTTAGAAATACAAACTGTGGTAGAATACATTTAAACAATTGTGTACACATTTAGAATTAAAAAAAGGAAAAACAGCATTCTTATGTGGTAAATTTTCTTAAACACAAAAGCTGTCTTTGAAGCTTTAGATGGGTAAATCTCATACAAATCAAAATACTTGTAGTATTGAACAGACATTCTTTGTTATTACATTTCTTACTTGCCATTCAGTCAAGTAATTAACATTTTAGTTATGTATATCTAGAAATAGCTTTCCCCATTGCATTACAAATACTTAAAATATAAAAAAAAACAAAAAAAAAAACGGGGTCAATGTTAATAGATGTCATTTTTTTCTGTTCTCTTTTCTTACCAAATTTGAGGGGGGAAAGTAATATCTGTTTCTTCAGGGTGAATTTGAACTGCTTCATTTAGAATTACACACCCCAGCTGCAGAAGTAGTGAATGTAAACATGCTTTTGTCATGATAAACTACCTAGCAAAAATCTTTAACTTTGTCGATTTCGCACAACCTCTAAAGCCTCATGTTAGCAGCGGAAACGTAAGACTTTTGCAAGCTACGATCTTTAACATTTACGTAAAATAGTTTCAGTAATGTTTGGATAATTTTATGCTAAATGAAACATACCTTATGTCAGCTCTTCAGATTTTGCAAGCCCAGGGTTTCGAGAACTTGATGTATTTGCTAAAAGCTAACATCTGTTAGCCAAATGTCAGCTATTTAATCATGGTACAAAAGCGAGGAGAAAAGTTTCTGGTCCACACTGTTGTCTTAACTTTATGTCAATTTTTTTTAATTTAAAAGAAAAAAATATATATATATCCACTAAAAAGACCAACCGAAGAACAATTTCAGAATAGATGTTTTTTCCCGTTTTGTCCAAACAGCGACCTGCAGTATCATTAGCGGAAGCTCTGAGTGACCCGGATGAACTAGCTGATGCGTTCAGGTACTGCTCGTAAACAGCATAGACAATCTAAAAAATTAAATGGATTAAAATGTAATTCAAGTGTTACCAACAAATTATAATCATAAAACAAAATTAAGCAGTAAAACCCAAACTGAATTTGAATTAATTGCTCAAATCAGACATTATTTCTCACAGTACCAATACACAAAAGCAGATTAAATAATGAAAGGTTCACTATGATCTGTCTCAGCTTTACAGAATAATACATTGTTATTATTCTATTATCATCATTATTTTACTTTTTAAAATCCCTCTGGTTTCTTTTAAATACATTGATAATTTATTATTCTTTGTTATTTACTAAATGTCATGGAAATATTTTTAAAAGTCATTAAAACAATAAAATAAATAAATAAATAAACAAATAAAACAGGCATTAAAATTGTACATATATTGACCATATTTAAAGATTTTTTTTTCCTTCGAAGCAATTGCTGTCTCTCAAAATATATCATCCAAAGGAAAATAAAAAAACAATTGTAAGATTCTGGCACAGTTTCCAAACCTGCAATTTTTATTTATTTATTGTTTATTTTTGCACTTAAACTTTCATCAGGCAGAACAACAACAAAAACATGTGATTTTAATCTTAAATTTAATTGGATCATGCAGCATCAAAATTTCGGCCTAATTGATTTAAATAAGGCAACTGATATTTGTAATATTGAACAGAGTAAGATTAGGAGGATTAGGACCATAGAGAAAGAAAAAAAGAAGGGCATGGAAAATTTTGTCTTTAATCTCCGAATTCTGACTTTTTACTCCACTGTGTGTTGTTAAAGCTAACTGAAGAAAGTAGCCCATGGGATTCTGCAGCTTTTATCTAAAAAGCCAGAATTCTGAGATTTAAGTCAATATTTTCCATGCCTCTTTTTTTTCTTTCTCCGTGGCCCTAATCCTCTTCCATAAGATTGAGATTATATTTCTTTAGGCAAATGGGTCATTAAACTATTCTCTATTAATGTCATCATAACAGAATTTGTGTCAAAAACTCAAGTGGGGGTATGGCTTCCAAAAATGATACTCAGTAAAATCTGCATTACTTCAGAAAATACATATAATTCAAATAGAATCTAAAATGTCATCCAAATACTTATGAGTAAAAAAAAGCAACAACTGAGTACTCAAGTTCTGAATAAGTCCGAAATTTTAAGTTTTAAACCTATTTTCCTCTTGTTCAATATCTACTAAACCTGTCTGTCCCTAAACATCCAGAAGACCAAAGAACTCATTTTGGACTTTAGAAGACACAGTCACGCCCACGCCCCTCTACTAATAGATGGAGAACGGGTAGACTGTGTTAACTCCATCGGATTCCTGGGCATCACCATCTCTGCTGACTTGTCCTGGTCAGCGAACATTCAATTCAATTCAATTCAATTCAATTTTATTTATATAGCCCAATATCACAAATTCAATTTGCCTCATTGGGCTTCATGCCTGCAGTTTTTACAGATGCACAGATGGAGTCATAAAATATGCACAATAGGTAAAAACTAAACAGACTATAAAGAACAGGTCATCCCTGTCCTTAGACCCTCCCTCGCGGTAAGGAAAAACTCCTAAAAAAAACCTGAGTCAGGAAAAAAAAGAAGAAACCTTAGGGATTCCCACATGAGGGAGAGATCCCATCCCAGGACGGACAGGCGATACCAAAACGGTTAAAGAAAAGTTAGCTGCTAAAACTGCATATATGAGTAGAGTTCATTCATATAGAGCTGAGTTCATTCATATAGAGCTGAGGGACGAGTGATGATTAAGTCCATAGTCCAGATGAGGCAGAACTGCAGACCACGACCAGGAGCAGGAGGGCAGACGACCCACCAGGAATCACTCCCACTCAGAGATGCAGGATGGTGACGGATGGTGACGGGGCTTCATCCAGATGGGCGGGGCTTCGTCAGGATCACCAACAAGTCTCCCGGAAACTGCAGTCTCTCCCGGTCTCCCACAGGGGAGTCGGAGAGAAGGAAAAACATGTGAATTATACTGCACCACCAACACAGGCATACAGTTAGAAGTAAATAAAAAAGTAGAGGAGAGGAGAAGTAGATGGAAAAGAGGACAGAGCCCCAGTGCACCATACTTTTCCCAGCTTCTAACTTCTAGCAGCCTTCTATGTTATTATGTAGAGAATATACATATTTCATCATTTATATTTCAAGCATATATTGGAGAAGTATGTGATTATAATAATTATTTCCCCAAACTTCAGAACAGTATGGGAGCATTATGTTAATTATTCTATGATTACTGGCTAGTCTGGCAGAACGCCTGTCCAAATAGGAATGTTTTAAGGCTAGTTTTGAAGGTAGAAACTGTATCTGCCTCTCTGACATGGGCTGGGAGCTTATTCCATAGAACAGGAGCTTGATAACTGAAGGTTCTACCTCCGACTGTACTTTTAAAAATTCTAGGAACTACAAGCAGTCCCTGCATTCTGTGAGCGAAGCGTTCTGATTGGCTGGTAAGGAACTATGAGATCTCTAATATAGGATGGGGCCACACCATTCAGAGCCTTATATGTTAACAGAGGATTTTGAACTTTACTCTAAATTCAACTGGGAGCCAGTGGAGAGAAGCCAACACAGGAGTGATGTGTTCTCTTCTGCTAGTTCCTGCTAACAATCTTGCTGCTGCATTCTGGACAAGCTGAAGACCTTTTAAAGAACTTTTAGGGCATGCTATCAGTAAAGAGTTACAGTAATCCAGTCTCGACGTAAACAAATGCATGGATGAGTTTTTCAGCATCACTTTTAGATAACATATTTTTAATCTTAGCGATATTGCGTAGGTGAAAAAATGCAGTTTTACAAGCTTGAGATATTTGAGCATTAAATGATAAATCCTGGTCAAATAAGACCCCTAAGTTTCTGACTGAAGAATTGGGAGCAATATTTACACCATCCAAGGAGACTATCTTATCTGAGAGAGCATCTCTCAGGTGTTTAGGACCCAGTATCATGACCTCAGTTTTCTCTGGGTTCAGAAGGAGGTAATTAATTGTCATCCAGGACTTAATGTCTCTGATGCAGGAATTCAGTTTTTCTAGGTGGTCATTCTGATCTGGTTTAATGGATAAATACAGCTGTGTATCAATCTGCATAACAGTGGAAATTAATGCTGTGTTTCCTGATTATGTCTCCTAAGGGCAGCATGTAAAGCATGAATAGGATGGGCCCTAAAACTGAGCCTGTGGGACTCCGTAGCTAACTCGAGTACAATGAGAGGACTGTCCATTTACGTGAACAAACTGGTGTCTATCAGATAGATAGGATTCAAACCACTGGAGGGCAGATCCTTTGATCCCTATGTTATGCTCTAATCTCTGGAGTAAGATGCTGTGGTCGATGGTATCAAAGAAGGCTGCGCTGAGGTCTAACATGTAGGACCAGAACAGTGAGAGTTAGTCCCTTTTCTGAAGCTAATAGCAAATCATTGGTAACTCTGACCAGTGCAGTTTCAGTGCTATGGTGAGGTCTGAAACCCGACTGAAAATCCTCAAAGTGATTGTTGTCCTGTAGGTGGCACTGCAGCTGCTTTACCACAACTCTTTCTAGGATTTTAGATATGAATGGGAGATTAGATATTGGTCTATAGTTGGCCAGAATGTCAGGATCCAGGCTGGGCTTTTTCAAAAGAGGTTTAACAACAGCACATTTAAAAGACTGAGGCACATAACCAGTTTCCAGGGAGGCATTTATTATGGTTAGAATAGATTCACTGATTAGGGGGAAGATTTCTTTAAAAAGTTTAGTGGGGATTGGGTCTAGGAGACAAGTGGAAGTTTTAGAAGATGTAATAACTGATGCTATTTCTGCTTGGTCTACAGCAGTAAAGCAATCTAATGTTACAGACATTTCTATGGATGTTTTCCTTTCTACCATTTTAATTTGCTCAGGGGTAATGGTAGGAATAACCTTGTTCAATTTGCATCTGATATTTGAGATTTTATCATCAAAGAATGTAACAAAGTCTTCAGAGCTGAGGGCAGCAGGAATATGTGGTTCAACCGAGCTGTGGCTGCTGGTCAGCCTGGCTATAGTACTAAAGAGAAATCGTGGATTATTTGCATTTTCTGCTATTAAAGATGAGTAATATTGAGTTCTCGCTTTACGCAGGGATTTTTTATAGCTTAAGAGGCTGCATTTCCAAGCATTCAGAGAGTGCTCTGAGCCAGAACGGCGCCATTTTCTTTCTAATTTACGAGTTATTTGTTTGAGGGAACGTGTTTCAGCGTTAAACCATGGTGCTACTCTGTTTTGTCTAACAAGCTTGAGTTTCAGAGGGGCAACAGCATCAAGGGTTCCTCTGAGGGCTTGCATGGTATCATTGACAAACTGCTCATTATCAACGGGGCTTAAAGAGCTCTGAGAGTATTTATCTAACATGTTACTAAACATTGGTTGGACTGAGAGTTTAAATTCAGATACAGAACGGTCAGATAATGTTCGTTTCAGCTCTTTCTTAATCACTGGAGCTATGGTGTTTTCTAATATAAACTGATAGGTAATTAAAAAATGATCAGAAAGTATGGGGTTGTGAGGATGGACACTCAGATGACTAATCTCTATGCCATAAGTTAAAACAAGGTCCAGGGTGTGCTTGTGACAGTGGGTGGGTTCATTTACATTTTGTGTGAAACCAACATTTTCTAATAAGGCTGCAAAAGCATTCCCAAGACAGTCATTACAGTCATCTAAATGAATATTAAAATCTCCTGTCATTAGGATATTATCAGAGTGTAGAACAACAGCTGATAAAAAATCTGAAAACTCTGTTAAAAATTCTGAATACGGGCCGGGAGGGCGATAAATAATTATGAATAAGAATGCTTTTTCAGTATTTCTACTTGTGTGATTTATTGACAAAACAATGTTTTCAAAGGAATTATAATTGTATTTAGCTTTAGTGTTAAGAAGTAAGCTTGCATGGGATATTACAGCTAGCCCACCTCCTTTCCCAGAAATCCTGGATTTCTGATGGTTTTTATAGCTAGGGGGGGTTGCTTCATTCAGCCTGACATAATCATCCTGTTGTAGCCAGGTTTCTGTTAGAGCTAATAGGTTAAGTTTATTGTCATTAATTAATTCATGGACTAAGAGGGACTTTGAAGAAATTGATCTAATGTTTAGCAATCCACATTTAATGACCTCATGGTTTTGCTCATTATTGAGAGTATCAGCAGCTAATACTTTTAGCTTTCTGTGTCTCACTCCTCTCACCTGTCTTTTAGTACACAAGCTAAAGCTAGGAACTGCTGAGCTGTCCCTGTTTGGGGTTAGTACCAGCGCCGAAGGCGGCTCAGAGGAGAGTTGTAGACTGCTGCTCTGTGCCCGGGTCTCATCTCTGGATTGTCAGTTTGCAGGACTAAAGCTAGCACAAATGTTCCTGGAAAGAAGAGAGGCACCTCCCAAAGTAGGATGGATGCCATCTCTCCGCATGAGACCGGGCTTCCCCAAACACGTTCCAATTGTCCACAAAAGTAATGCCATTTTCTGGGCACCATCTAGCTAACCAGCGGTTAAATGATGAAAAGCGGCTGTACATTTCATCATTGACTAGGTTTGGCAGAGGACCAGAGAAATTACTGTGTCGGACATCGACTTAGCAAGCTTACACACCGAATCTACGTTCAGTTTGAGAATCTCTGATTGTCTCCGTCGGGCGTCGTTACCGCCTGCGTGAATCACGACTCGACGGAACCTCGACTTACTCTTGGCTAACAACCTGAGGTTTCCTTCGATGTCACCAACTCTGGCCCCGGGTAACACTGACTGTAGCCGCTGGGAGCTTCACGTGTCTAACTTCAGAGGAGCCAATCACCAGAGTTTGGGGATCAGCGGGTGCGTCGCTGAGGGGAGAGAACCTATTACACACGAGAAGCTTCGGGTGCTCTAAGTGTTTGCTTTTTGCACTATGCTTCCTTCCACCGGTACAAACCCATCCTGGGTTTCCCCCGGCTGCGGGAGGGGTGCTGGGATGCTAGCTTCGTTAGCCCTGGAAATAGCGCGGCCCGCGCTACGAGTAACTACCTTGCTAGCTGGCTTAGCTTCCTGTGCGGGCCCGTGCTTCTAGCTGCTCTAGCCTGGCCTCCAAGTCTAAAATCAGACTGCACTTCACACATCTACCACTATCTCCAGTAAAGGAGGCAGGGTCCTCGCTGAACATATGGCACATGGAGCAGGAAAGAGGGGAACAAGAAGACGAGGAGGAATCCATAGCTCAATGCTAAGCTATGGTTAGCGGTGTTTTGCTAACGAAAAATCTACGTAAACGCTTTGTGTGGTTAGAAGAGCAACGGTTAACACAGTAGTTTACTCACTAAAAGACAAAAGGTGGTACTTAAGATTTTAAGTAACAAACAGGATTTATACTAAGATATCAGCAGATCAGGTAGTCAAAGGCAGGAGCTACAGAAGCAACGACCAAGCACTGGGTAACGCTCACCCGGAAATGACGTCACAGGAAACAGTCCGCAGGAAACAGTCCGCAGTCCGGGCCGTGGTGAAGTGGTGAAGAAGGCTCAGCAGCGGCTGCACTTCCTCCGCATCCTGAGGAGGTGTGATCTGGATCAGAGGCTGCTGGTGAACTTCTACCACTGCTCTGTGGAGAGTATCCTGACCTACTCTCTAAATGTATGGTACCCAGGCTCCACATCACTGGACAGAAAGGCTGTGCAGAGGGTCATCAACACAGAACATCATCGGCTGCCCCCTGCCCCCCCTTGCGACTATCAAGATCCCGTTACCAAAGAACAACTAGAATCGTGAAGGACCCAACCCACCCTGCCCACCACCCGTTTGATCTGCCGCCATCAGGACGCCGCTACAGGTCAATCAGGTCACATACCACCAGACTCAAACAGCTTTTTCCCCTGGTCCATACGGATGCTGAACAACATCCAATGAACAAGCTGGAATATTGTAAATTTTGCACAAACTGCACACCACACTTTAAACAGTATTTATTACTACACTTCCTTGATGCTGCAATTATGTTTTGAAATTCCCTTTTTGCCTTACCTCTGTACAGTTTCATATTATTACTGTTCAATACGTTATATTTTACTTTTGTTCTACTTATTCATTTGTTCTTATTTTTAAATTCCTTCTCTATATCTTATTGTGCTGTGCATTGCTGCTGGTGGACCACCCACAATTTAACCGTTCCTGACAGTTACAATAAAAGCCTTTAAACCAGTGGTAACCAACCTTTTTGAAACTGTGAGCTACTTCATGTTCGTACTGAGTCATACAAAAGGCTACCATTTTGAAATAAAAACTTTGCTCATTTTTCCTTTAGTTATACCTGTGAGGACTAAGGCAGAACCCCAGAATGACACAGGCTCAGCTGTAGAAGTTAAGTTTATTCTGCTCAGAGGAAAACGGTGGAGAGCTGAGGGGACCCCTGGATCCTCCTAACCAGTGGAGACAGAAGGTTGTAGTGGAAGAGATCTGAGAACAGAAGACTGGTGAGGTCCAAACTCAGCTTGGAAGGGGATCAGGTTCAGAACAGGAGGATTGCAGGTGAGGTCCACATACAGCTTGAGATGAGATGATCCAATTTGAGTCCAGACTGAAACAATACATCCAAAAACATGAGAAAGGCAGAGGGCCTGAACGGACAAACAAAAATCTTAGAAAGGGAAGAAAAAAAAAAAAAACTTGGACAGGATCCTTACAAATGGCTGGCGAGAAGGCAAAAAGGCTCTTTCCACTCAGGCACCAGTGACAGACAGAGAGCAGCTTAAGAAAGGGGGGGCACAGGTGGAACTAGTCAGGTAATTAGCAGGAGAGCAGTGTGCAGACACCAAGGAAAGAAAGGGAGGGGTGAGCAACCATGACAATACCTTATAAATAATGAATAATGATACTCCTCTATGTGAAGACACTGATTTCCACCATAATCATCAACAATGATAGCAAGCCATGAAACAGAAATTAATATTCAGCACTTTATTAATCTCAGTGATTTTTATTTTTTCAGATGACCAATTACATCACTACATTTCATGGGGAAAATGTACCATTTTCACCCTGTTGTACTATGTTTATCAATTATGCAATGTTAAAGAAAAGTTAATTTACAGATTTTTAAACAAATCTTTTGTTAAAAAATGTTCAACAGTTTGAACCAATGACCAAATCTGCAGAATTTCAAACAAAATTAATGATCTATGAACTGGAGTAGGTCCGAGGTCACTTAAACTTATCTAAAGTTCATGTATCATGAACATATTTTTTAGACTTGCCGGTACCTTTGTAATCTATGAAAATTCAAGTGTAATTAAAAAAAAATAGCAACAGAATAAAATGTAATTATAGATGCTGCTCACAAGTGGGTTTTGCTATTTTTAAAAAAGACCTGTGGGTCCCTTTGGTGGTCTTTGGGGGGATACCCGTTGGTGACCCCTGTACTAAAGTAACTGTAAGGTTATAGCTAATATGAAATAATAAAGCTTTTTATTTCTTTGGAAGAAAATGTCATCACTGCTGCTTATGTAAAAACAAGTTTGTCATTCTTGTGAGATTTTAGCACACATTCCAACATTGTTTCAGTTTCTTACTTCAGTATATTGATGCTTTCAACAGTTTGGTCCTCATATACTAATTTATTACATTTTTGCCTTTTAATGGAAGTGTCTACCAATACAGTATCAGTTACACAATTTTATTTATTGTGCATTCCTTGCAAAAAAAAAAAAATGTATACCATTTAAACAAAGCAAAACTGAACAGCTAGTCAACTGTGAGTACCAAAAAAGTACAGTTACCACGTTAAATCTACATGCATATAGAGCAAAAAAAAAATCTACTGTGAAGTACAACTTCTAAAAGAGGTAATTAAGCAAATGTCATTCTTATCATTAACACTCACCTCTCAAAACAGGTATGTCTGAAATAAATAAAAGAAGCAACACCAAGACGTTCAGCCAGTTCAATTTAATAGTTTTAAACACTTGAAATTGGAAAAAGTACAAAAGTGATTCTGACAACAGTATGAAACCAGCTCAGTAATGTAGGGTGAAAGGTGTGTTCCTTTAAAAAGCATCTTCTACAGACATGTTAATTTCAACTGGCCTCACCATACACATACTTTACTCACTAAAAATGGATACAAGCAATAGTTTAAATACAATGGCTGACCCCTGCAGTACATTTACAAGTGATTCTTTAAAAGACAAAAAAATAAAATAAAAATAAAACAATTCATAATGGGGAGGAGAAAGCAGAAGTCTGGCCACAACGCCATCTTTATCTGGCAGTAAATCATGCAGTTACAATCGTTCCACTGAAGAGAAACGGAAAAGCACGACAGCTGTCACACAGTGAGAAAGAGAGCAGCCAAAAGGCATCCATCCAGACAGCTGTTCGGAGTGCTTATTGTTGTTTTCTGAATTGACACTGAGTTCTCGACGAATGAACAGCAGCTCAGTGGTAACCCGTCCTGCATTTGCATACATTGTAAAGTTGCACAATTGTCTCTGTTCAAGAGAACTTGAGTTCCACAATCGCATTACCTTAGAAAAATATAACTTGCTATTGAAGAAAACCCAAAAATATGAGATATTTCTCTTTATTTTATGAAGGGAAAAAAAAGCTAGAAAATACAGCTGAATAAATAATTGTGATATCAATTTAAAAAAAAAAAAAATCAGGTGGATATATTGTGAAACTGAAATGCCATCCCCACAAGCAAACCATGCTTTTTGTTGTTTATGGCCTGGCAGTGTTAAAAATGAGGTGTCTATAATCCATAACATCAAAGTCCCATCCTTGTATCCTGAGGGAAAGTCGTCCAAAAAAATGTCTCTAAAATATTTCGACAAGTAAAAGAAGAAAAAAGGGTTTCTTCAATTTAAAAACGGACCTCCGGTCATGTTAAAATGTGGTACTTTTGGTTTGACCAATCAATAAGTAACCGATGCAAATGGAAGTGAGGAAACACAGGAAGGAGACTTTCACAGTGTCACAAAAAAATGAAGCCGCTCTGCCTTGTTACTCTCTGGCCAGCCTATTGTTAGGGCACCAGCAGCGAACTTCCTGTCCGGTCAAACTTTTTGCCCTTTGAAAGAGCAGCCACTTGTTTCATCAGCTCCCTGTTCTTGCCCTGTTGAAGCAAAGACCAGCAGTGTTAAAAGAATCCTTCTTTTATGACAGTGGGGTAATCCAACTGTTGGCAAAGGCCAAACTTATATTGTTTTCTGAGATTAGCATTATATGTGCATCGTACAAGCAAAAACCTGACAGAGTTGTGCAAAGCTCTGCTAAAGAAAGTAGTCTAGAGATATTCAGATAATTTCATGTTTATTACTTTATTATAAAATCAATAACATTACAGGATATGTCTATTTCCAGTAAAAGGCAGGAAGCACCTCTATATAGGGAAAACTTAACTATGTGCAATTATTGGACAAAATTCTTAACTATATTCCAACTGAAATACATTTATTTTATTGTGTTACACCAAACGCAGTAAAGGCACAGTGATGGCAGCCTGTTTGTTTGAAAGGAAAAGTGCAGACAAATCTAAATTTAAGTCTAGATCCTCTGCTTCTGATCCTTAAGGATCTATCATTGTCTGTGTTTTCTAGACATTATGCTGCTGGTAACCTGGATCATGTGTCAGTCACTCAAAAACTCCAATTACCTGATCCAACTAATCAGCAGTGAGAGGGGAACTCTAGGACCATGCTCTGTTGTGATCTAACTTTTTTTTTTTAATCTTTTTTTTTTTAATATATCTAGAAAATTGAATATTGTTTAATCTAATACATGAATTAATAATTGTTTATAGCAATTCTTTATTATTTTCTGCTTTCTTTCCATTTTTAATTTTAAAATATTATTTTTGTTAATAAAAGTTTAACTTAATGATTATCTGTAAACAATAAACTGATGTTTAATCGAGTTGTGTAGCACTTTGTGTAGCTCTTCTTTGTGACAAACACATTTACCTGTTGTTGTTCCATGGCCTCTTTGTGTGCTTTCTCCATTTGGTTCATCTTGACTCTCATGTTTGACTCTTGATACTGAAAGTCTGCTTTCAGCTCTGTGAGCTGGAGGAGAGTTTCATTATTTAGTCAGCATGTCAAACCATAACGTGGTGTTAACAGCTTCGGCTCAGTAGGGCTAAGACCAGGTAGAGGAAGAGAACCCACCTTTCTGTCTTTCTCCAGAATGGTTTGATCCCTTTGCTGCAGGAGTCTCTTCAGAGACATCACTTCCTCTTTCAGCTGGCTGATGAGGATAAAGTTGTCAGTTCCTCCAGAATCCATTGACTGGGTGATGGAACTACTGATGAGGTGGAAAAAAAAGAAACAAAAACAGCCAAACTGATTAGTTTATATATTCAAAAACATAAGATTTGCGCAAAAAGGAGTAATTTTTAACCCAATTATGAACAAAGCTAAACTTGAAACCCCCGACAAATTCAGCCCCCCCCCATACCTGTCCCCATTAGATGGCTTCATCTCCAATTTTGGTTTCTTCTTTGGAGTCTCCTTCTGGATTGAAGACGATTTATGGCTGCCAAGCAAATTAAGATGGGAAGTGAACAAGTAATACACTAAAAATTTAATATAGAGTTTTTTCAGTTATTGTGTGCAAATCAGATGCTACCTCTGCTTCCACAGTCCCGGCTCCTGCTCAGGACTTAAGCTCCCACTTAATCTGTGGAAGGAAGAAAAATTGAAATGAAGTGTGTCACTTGAGGCAGTACACCTATTCACCTAACAGTTCAAATATCCTCAGATTTCTTGACAAAATACGAGTGGAAATTTCTTACTTTACTCATTAAACACTGCCTTCAACCCCATAAGGGTGACTCTTTCATCAGATTCTAAACATTTAGATTAAATAGAAGTCCATAAAAGTCTCTTTTATATGTTTGGGCTGTTTGAAAGTGACAAGATTTTGTTGTTGCATACATGAGATTCTGGAGTTTAACTGGAAAAAGAACTCTCCACTTAAATAGATGTAGATCAGATGTATATATTTTTTCTTTATCCGATGATTCAAACAAAAGTCTGTCTTGAAAGCATGAGGTTACATCCACAAGGGGGGGAAGGAGGACATACTTGTGGTGAGAACTGCCGTGTCTGTGGTGGTGGTGATGATGGTGGTGGTGATGGTGGTGGTGCGGTCTGGAGTGATGATCTTTCTCGTTCAGGGACGAGGAATTGGATGAAACAAAGCCCTTCCTCTGCTCCTTAGTCTTCTGCAGGACGCGGCGGTATGACAGCGTGCAGAGCCAACAAAGCAGCTTTCCATCAACCTGGAAGACAGATACAAAGAGTTAAAAAAAAAAAAAAACTGTGCTGACTCCTTCCAGGATGTTACTCTACAATACTTGTACCTTTCTCCTGCCCTCCTCTTTACGGTCAAAAGCGCACTGCTGTTTGCACTGTTCACATGTCTGTGGAGGTCCATACTTCTTTTCTGAGTTTGTACAACGCTGGCACTTGGTTCCGATGAAAGCTGCAATGATGTTACAGTACTGACAAGGTTTTGGCTGAAAAAAAACAAAAATATAAATGGTGAGAAAACTAAATTTATGCCACAATGCAGAATGTATTAACTTTAAAAAATGTTCATTTTGGAGCGAGTTTATCCATTTTATTAAAACTACTAATTAATTAATAAGAGGTCAGAGTCAAATGAAGTAAAAAGGAACAGCAGAAAAATAATCCATAACTTACTGTTCCAAATTGTTTGACGTTCTGGGCACATTTCTTGCAGATTGTGTTTGTTTTACTGGAACAGACGAAAAAGATAAAGTCAAATGTGAAAAATATAACATCTTATAAACATTTAATAAAATGCGTAAATAAAAACACAATAGAGAAATAGTTTTACCTCTCTTGCTGAAACTCAGACCTGCAGTATGTACACTTAACTATTGGGTGTGCGATGCGACACTCCTGTGGGATCAAAACAAAGAAATATCAATGCATTTATTTACTAAAAGTAATATGCAAGTGTCATATGATTTTGCACACATGCATTAAATCCGGTTAGGCAACAGCTGCAGAAATCTATGTACTTTAGTAATGTATACATACAGGTTTAATCTTCAACAATCCTGCATTTTATGACACTGGAACATTGTGATCTTTAAACTTTTTCCCCCAGTAATTGTGGTAAACAATTTGACCTTCTAGGTTACAAGATATATCCATGAATATTCTAAAATATGGAGTATTTGCAAATTAATGGTTTAAGATCCAAGGGTATAAAGCATTTTTTTTTTTCAAAGCAACAAAAAAGTGCTAAAACGGCTGTTAAATATCCACTGTCATTTACTAACACGATAATTACGCTGATAAATCCATCAGTAAATACAGATCAGATCAAAGTAATTACATTTTACCTCCTAAAATAAAACCAAAGTGACAAAGAATGCAAACATGGTCACGGTATTAGGGCAGTTTTCCAACTTGTTACATAATATAAGCCCCAGACTGTCCATGTCACCGAGGCCACAGTAACAGCTTCTCCAAATCCTCATCCATTTTAGTCTTTAATCGTTCATTCGTATAGTTGTCAATAACGGTTATCCTAATAATACACAGAACTCCTAACCTTGCACAGCTGCTGGCCCTGCGACAGCTCCTCGAAAGGGTACCGCTGGTTACACTTCGTACAGGCGTACAAAGCCGACGTTGCCATTCTCATCCAACCGAAGCTACTGAACTAAAGAAGATCAACAAAGTCCAGCAGCAAGTCAGCGGATCAACTGTGGATTTTTTTCCCGTCCGAAAAACCCTTTAAAACCAAGAGCTGAGGACGAACACTAAACTGGCAGTAAGCGTTAGCCAGCCGTGGCTAGCTTGGGTATGCAATGCAACAGAGAAATAGCTTAGCAGGACGGAACAGGCGAAAAACAATAAACTCCAAAATGTTGGTAATCCTCTAAAAGGTTTTGACGCTCGCGGTGACGTCAGATGGGTTGATAAGAATTTTGCCCCAAAGACAACACGGTCAAACTGTCCTTTTCAGTGCGATTTCTGTTGTTTAGCCAGGAAAGAGATTTTCCTTGTGTTTTCCTTCTCTCTTTTTGTATCAACGGCGCAGTCGTCATGTAACCGGAAGTGGCCGCCAGCTCCCGAAGAAGAAAGGAAACCTGTCAAGACGCAACTTCCGTCCGCGGAATTCGCATTTTGAAATGATCTGGGCCAATCACGTGCCTACAAGAAATCAACACTATTCTTTTTAAATATTTTTAGATCTTTATTTAAATTAATAATATTAGTTCCAGAAAGTCATTTTGCACCCAAGGTAATTGTGTTATTATGAGTTAGTACATTTTTAGTGTGACATTGATTACAGTCAAACAGACATGAATGAAACTGTTGGAACCTGAAAGAAACACCAACAACCAGTCTGAAATTACCTAAAATAGTACTAACAAAGAAAAATTAGAGATTCCTCATTGTATTTGATTGTGTATTTAAAATAAACAATTAATTATATTATTATTATTTTTGCGCCTTACATTAAAAAGACCCTGGCTCAACTTCTGGCAAAGCCTTTCCTTGTTTGCATGTTCTAATCAATGCATGGGTTTTCTCCTGGTAAATATCGACACCATTAAAAAACCTAAATATTTTGAGGAAAGCACAGTTTTTGGTGGTCACAGGTCATTGATCACTGCCCTATGTAGTCCTGGACTGTTTCCTCACCGTTTTCCAGATGTTTTGCACCAGGTGAGATTTTTCATGGATTTCCAGCTGGAGGGAGATCATCAGTCATCTTGTACTGTAACAGTTGATCTCTTCTCACCTTAAATTGAACTGGAATTGCTGTGTTCTTGGAGACCAGGTTGGTTACCAACCAGAGCACTACTGATATCTGATATCATGCAGATTCACCATCTGAAAATAGATCTAACAATAATCTAAGGATCCATGCATTACACTGGCTGTATAACCTAAAACATAAACAGGGTTTCTTTTAAGAAAGATTGTAATGTATGATCAAAAGGCAAAGTATTGTGCCATATTTTATAACTGTTATATAAACTTTTGTTTAGTCTACTCTGCTTGTTTGGTTCACTTGAATTAGTCCGAGTATTAAAAAATGTTTGACTGTTTTCAGATCTATTGTCATCACAATGCTCTGTCGCCTTCCAGTGGTCACTTATGGTGTTGTAAGTTCCTGCTGCTACTTCTCTTTCTGAATGAAGCAGCAGGAATGTTGGAGTGTCATCCTCTGTAATAACTGGTAATTAGGTTTGACCTTAGCAAGACCACTTTCTTTTGCATTTTGTGTCTGGGTCAGATAACATGAGGTTGCAACTATAAGAGGGATAGAACTTGAGATTCCTCCCATCTTTTTGCACAACATGCTGTTTCTAAAAGTATGCTGACATTTTTAAACCTTCTCTATAAG
The DNA here is from genome assembly GCA_003999625.1 of Oryzias javanicus. Classification (NCBI taxonomy): domain Eukaryota; kingdom Metazoa; phylum Chordata; class Actinopteri; order Beloniformes; family Adrianichthyidae; genus Oryzias; species Oryzias javanicus. Next base: position 14,781,101 of record CM012450.1, on the reverse strand, counting down.
TCTTTTCTTGGAGTCTCTGTTTGAAGATGAGATAAGAAGCAAGCAACTTAAGAAGAAACCCACAGGAAACAGTAGATGGAAAAACTGATGCATTTACTTTAATCCAAAAAGTGGATTTTGGATCATTTGGACACATGCATTAAAGTCCTTTTTTTTAACTTTCTTGTTCAGGTGTGACCTCATATTTGTACTGCACATTCATAGCCCATGTCTATTATCCGTGTGTGACGACTCGTGATGCATCAATGACTCCCTAAAATTCTTCATTCGAATTGACAAGGCTGTGATTATCCCTGCTGTTGGTAAACAGCTAAATCCACTAAATTTCATTTAAAATGCTTGGATACAGCACTCTGTGAACAACCATCTTGTTTAGCAAAGACTGTGAATTGCAGTCCTTGTGAATGGTGTTGATGACTGTCTTCTAGACTGTCTTCTGGTGTTGATGTCTGAGGTTTTCCCCATGATTGTACAGCCACGCCAAGCCATACAAAGTGAACCTGTTTAATCCCTTTTGGGGTCATGGGGGTGTTGGAGCCTATCTCAGCTACTGTCAGGCAATGGTGGGGTACATCAAGGACAGGTCACCTGACTTTCACAAGGTGACACTGACCATCAGTATTATGAAAGAACAGTGTGGTAAAAAATAACAAAAAAACGTGAAGAATTGTGAGAATCATTTGCAATAACTGTGGCAGCTGAATGTCTCAGTGAGTTGATGGATTGGTCAGTTGGCTTGGTGTAGGACTGGCGCACAGGAAACCAGGGTTTACTTCCCAGAGTGTGCAGTAAACCTAAGCCACTGGGTCCTTAGGCAAACTCTTCCATATAAACTATGTAGCCACAAAGGGACCCAAGTCTGGGTCTCCCTGCTTGTACCGGTCCCCCGCCCAGATAAAATAGAGTTGAGTCAGGAGGGGCATCCAGAGTAGAATACTCTGCCAAACCACCTGTGGCGACCTCTGAAGGTGAACATGAATGTTGCAATAACTGAAGTTGGATTAAATAAAGCTGAAGTCGAGCCGAATCATCCCCTTTGACAGCAAAATACTTCCAAGCATGAAACTGTTTCTAACAACAATGTGAAATATCGAAAGATATACATGGCATCAGTTTTATTATACATTTGAATGATATTGGTTTGAAACTTCAGTTTAGCATTTTTGCCTCAATTAAATTTCCAAATTCTCTGTAAGCTGAACACTGGAAATCTGCCTCATATAGTTGAAGTGTACTTCTTACAATTACATACGGTCTAAAGAGAGAGGCAATGACAACCATTTGCAAAGTATACGTTTATTACAAAAGCGAGAGGGATAACCAGACTCTTACTGGCCACATAGCATTTAAAAGCCACAGTGTATAAATAGCTTTGTTGAGAAAAAATGATTAGTATTTTGAGGCAGTGCTACAAACAAAGGATATTTTAAAGTTTATATTTGTTATTTTTTCATTTTCCTAAAAGGCACTCAAATTGCAGCAAAATTATTAACATACTTAAACAATCGGTGATCTGGGTTGGTTAGAAAAAAACATAAAAATAGCAACAATTCGATCCCAGAGGGATTAAATAGTTTTTTCAATCAAAAACAAACCAAACAATCACTTCTACTGGCTAGAATGCTTAACATTCGGACACAGTGGAGAGGCTAAGGGCTAACAGCGCACTTATTAAAACACAACCTCACTCGACTCTTCTGTTGCCAACACTCATTCAGCAAAGGCACACAATAATTGGAATAGATATAATATTGCAATAGTAACAGTGTTTTCTACAAGGAGTGAATAACACATTGCATATTCTTGGTAGTTTTTGCAGCTTGTGTGGAGACGTCTACATTTCCGATGAGATGAAAACACAGAAAATAAAAATAAATAAGGTTTGCTACTTTAAAAAAAAATTACAAACTGTAAATCATAAAATGAAAGGAATGTCACACAAATTGTTAATGCTGGTTATAATAAGTCTAAAATGATTGACTTGGCTTCCTCATTCTATTGCTATTTTTGATATAGGAAAAATATATAATATTAGAGATATTAATAGTTAATATAAGATGGTAAAAAAATGTTTGCTTTGAAAATACACTTGTGTTCCTGGGATTTCCATAGTTATGTTTAATAGTGCTTTAGCTGTCATACTTTCAATTACACATATGCATTTAATCTGGATTATATGCATTTAAAATCACTGATCGTGTGTTAGCTCTATTATGCTACACAGCCCTTATTTATTTATATCTGTATACTTTGGATGTAGTGTAGTATGGCCTTATTCCTGTGTGCTCTGAAACGCAAAGATCTCTCTGCTCATTCAGACTTATCCAGTTTGGCCTTTAATGGATCCTGGTGTAGCTTTAACGATGATTCCTGCTTGGCCCTTCTCTCAAAGAGTAAACTCAGATTGTGTGATGATCGAGGTGTGTCAAACAAAGGTTTGCACTGGAGTGACGGAGCGTGTTGGGGAGCTCGGGCGCTCGGAGGAAGACGAAGCAGAGCGGTTTGCTGCCTCGCGTTTCAACTCGTCGACTCGTTTCTGGAGTTCGGCGCGCTTTGCCAGGAGCTCCTTGTAGCGCTGGTGAACCGATTCCTTAAAGAGGAGGAAAACATGGAAGTGCTCTGCGCCACAGATGGGATTTTTAATTACATTCAAGCCCCGATTTCCAGATACCTGTGGTCTCATGCTGGGGTTCCAGCGGATGTAATAGCTAGTCCACAGCTCCAGGTGGCGTAAGCTGACCACAGGGAACAGCACGTGGTTGGAGTAGTTCACATAAAAAGGATTGGTAAATTCCTCCAGCTGGCTGTTGATGTAGGACCATAGCGAGACTGTCTTTTTGGGAATTTCCTGCAAAGACAAGGGGAAGTTTTTGAACCATAACTTATTTTTTTAAGCAACCACCGAACAATATGACATAAAAATATAAGTTCCAAAAAAAATAACATAAAAAGCTGAAAGAAGCTAAATAGCCTTACTTCTTTTAACCTTTGCTGCTCACAGTTGCACAGGAAGGTCCCAAAAAGGCAGGTGAACAAGTGTTCCAGGATGGTTATCAGGAAGTATTCGTTAAACTCAAAAGCTGACGGAAACTTGAAAAAGTAAAATAAAAAAATTAAACGACTATACATTATTAGTCTATATTCTATTACTTTATGTGTAGTCATTGTGGCTTACCTGGCGAGTCAATTGCCAGACACAGTCAACAAACTGAACAAAAACAGGAGAACGTTCTGCATCTGTGTAGTTTTTATCGCCATGACCGATACGCTGGAGGACAATCAGTATAGTATATATGTTAACATCATGTTAAGCAGGAATTCTCAAAACTAAAAGACTAATATTTACTTGTTGGAAGCGATGTCCGAAACTCAGCCACTCTTTCTCAATCAGAATTTCAAAGCCCCGAATGGTGCGGTAGTACCCGTCCAGCATGAGCATGGACAACGAGGTAAGCTGAGTCGTGCGGTCCCAGCCGTCGCTACAGTGCACCACTACAGACGTTTTCCCGGACTCCACTTTGTCTGCAATCCTCAAAGCTCCTGCCAGGATCAACTATAGACACGCAGCGATAGATACAAATGACCCAGCTGGAAGTGTGAACGGACTTATATTTACTTTGACGTCATTCTCACCTTGATGTGTTCCAGCCAGTGAGTGGACTCCAAATTTGCAAGCCAATGGGCGTCGTCGATGTTGGGATAGATGGCTTCCTTCACCTTCCGGAGAGACTCTCTCATCACATGGATATTGTGAATGTCCAAGAACACCAGCTCTGCATTCTGATACGCATCCTCACTTTCAAATCCACCCCCTTTCATCTGCGTCAGAACAAGAGGGAGAGTGTTGATTACAGCTGTGAATGTTTCCTGATTCAACAGGGTTTGAAGCATCAAACATGCACACGCTCTGTTGTGCACTTCCTATTTTCAGCCACAAAGGAAGGGGGATTTTCTTCCATTTGTCTAGTTTCCAAAATGAGTTGAACTGTTCTACCAAATACAAATAACCAACTAGTTCATGTATTTAAACAAAACTGACTTTAATTGTTAAACAATTTCAGTTTTGCAAAAAAAAAAAAACAAAAAAAAAACAAAGTAAATCAGGAGACAAAGGATTGGAAGTTTTTCCACAATGACAAATTAAAATGTAGAAAGTCTATTTGCACTGGAAACTGTAGTTTATTATTAAGCTACTTCAAAAAAATCTGTTGATGAAGCTGAATGTGGAAATTAATTCACAGATTTAAGAAAATAAGGGATTTAAAAAAAATATTTAGTGTTTGTTATTCAAACATGTTGGATCAGGAGCAGATGTAACCTGGATGTTTGAAAATGCTCCGGTTTGTGACGGGCCAAAATCTTCCTTCTCTGCTTCCATTCTAAATCCTCCACTTGAAGACAAATCGATCCATTAAACACCTTTTTTTTTTTGCAGCTATGCTAGTGTTAGCTTGGGCTTGTGGGGTGTTTGTCGCTAGTGGGAGAGTGCAAACAAAAGAGATGCTGGGAATTAGCAAGGCCAACTTCTGTACCAAAAAGTCAATTTCTAACGAGCTCCTGATGCTCTGCAGAAAATGTGTCTTAAAAAAAACAATACAGGCTTTTTTGTTTTAACTAAAAACTGCATAATCATAATTAAGACCCTTGAGAATTATTCTAAAATTAGAAAAAAATATATAATTGTGGTGGCACTTTAAAGACCCAAGACCCTAAATTTTATTTTGAAAATCTACTGACTCAGGAAAACTTTACTTCACTGCAGTGGTACAAATGAAATCCTTTGATTACTCCAAGTTCCTATAATATGTTTAGATCAATCATAGTTGTGTTGCTGTATGTTTAATGAACTGTCATCACTGAAGCTCTTATAGATTAGGTTTCTAATTGTAATCAGATTTATCAAGCGATCATTAAGCAGTTTTTGCATCTTGAATTTGTCAAAATTGTGCTTTTTTTAAATTGAATATCATTTGTTTATTCAAAAATTGTTCACTCTTTGAAGCTACTTTTTTTTAAATAAAATCTTGAGATCACATGACCCGATGGTGTGACTTATAAAATGATTTTATCCAGACATTTCTGGACTAGGAAGACTCCATATTTCAACAGTTTTAGGAACACTAACACTATCAAAACTATTTTCACTTAAGCATTACATATTGTTATCGATAAACAACATAATTAAATACTTTTGAAAGTAAATGCATATATTTGCGAAATTAAGCAAAGAGCTATTAAAATGTGTGATTTTGGTTGCCAGAAACGGCAAAATTCTTAATCAAGCTAACTAATCTTACTTGCAAAAATAAAATAAAAAAACAGAAATTAGAGCATATTGTAAGGAATTTACTTTCTATGGTTAATCTTTAAGACACCGCCAAAAAAACAGGACTTATTTAAGTAACATTTCCCTTTGCTCCCTTAGTTCTGTCTGCTAGGACATCGGGCACTTAAATGTTTTATAAAAAAGAAAACTAACCTTATTGGCCACTGCGCTGACGTTCGGTCTAGCGTCAAAAATAAAGAGTTTATGGGACTGAGCATTGGCATCCATGATGGCCTGGAGGTACTTCTCATCCTCTTTGCTGCGTTTCCCATTCACTCCGACCATTGGCTGACTGCAGCGCGTCACCGTAGCTTGACTCTCAGGATGAATCCACGACAACACCTGCATACGATGAAAAACAACATCACACTAAAGCAGGAAAAGAAATCCAAAAGAACTGAGAGGTGTAGAGCAGTTCCTCACAGGTATTCTCCCTTTTCCTCTGAAGGAAGCCACTTTCTTCAGCTCGTCATCGGGTATGTTGACTGGCACCACCAGAGCTGCAGGGTAGGTTTCACAGAGCTCGTAGCGATCGTTGACTTTTGTTATCCTCCAGCTTTCGTTAGGTATGCCCTTAATGCAGCAAAGACCAAAATCTGATGACACATCTCTCACTTCACCTTTATCAAAGGATCTGGTCACCTGGAAATACCTGTCTTTTGTACTCTGCAAGTGCATCATACACTTTCCATCCGTTTTCCGGAAACACTTGATCGTAGTGAAAAGCAAAGAGTTGCTGTTGATGGAGGAGGGGAGCTGGATTAGCTAAAGGAAGATCTCAAAACCTCAAAAAAAAAACAAGCAAAGAGGACAAAGTAGCTCTCACCAGTCCGTTGGAAACTGGAAATGCAAATTTCGGCAGCGCTTCAAAAATTGACTTCTTAAGTGGGTCCGTTGGATGTTTCTGTAAGAATTGGAAATTGCGTGTATCCTGTAGGAAGAGAGCGCACAAGTTCATGGACAAACTGGGGGTTGAATATTCTTCTATAATGTAAAGACTGTAAAAAAAAAAAAACCCCAAAAAATTACTAATACTCAGGACAAAACCTATGTAGTTCCTGCATGTTATTTCTACATTTCACTAACCTTGCAAATGATTGTAAAGGACACTTCTCGGTGAGTTCGGTAGATGTCCAAACGCCTCACCACTCCGAGCGGCATATCCAACATAAAGGCTGGCTCCTGTGAAGGAGCACAACAAAGAAGAGGGGCAAAAGGAAGCAAGGTAAGACAAAAAAAAAGAAAAAAGTCGTTGCATTTTCTCTAAATTCTGCAGACCATACATACCCTGTCTATGGATTTAAAGAAGAGCCTGTAGTTGGTGAGCATCACTGTTCCCTGCAGTGCACCAGCGATAGGGCAAAGATATGTTGCATCTTGAGCTGTAGATATTGACATCAATCAGATATAGGAGATGCTTATTTTCATTTGAAATTAACTTATTTTTTCTTGCAGTAGTTTTAAACCCACATATCAAAGCAGTAAATAAAGCGTACCTTTTTCTTGCTCAGTTTCATTTGGAAGCACTTGTGGTTCCTCTTTGTCCGAGTTTCTAAGCCTAACCTTGAATGAAAATAAGTTTCACACTTAGACTTAAGAGCAACTCAATCATAGATGTACATAGACATTTTCAAATTGGACTTACCTTGGCAGTTGATTTAGGTTTGACCTTAAGGATTTTAACAAAAACAGAAAGTTATGGATCAGTTCTAAGGTCATAAGTCAAATAGTTATGATCTGCATGCAGTCTACTAACCCTGAGCTCTGGAGAAAACTCTGTGGAAGTGGACATGGAGTCAGAGGATAAAGCAGAAGGAGGTTTGGCCTGGGCAGACCGGTCAGAGGTGGAAGCACTGGAACAGACAGAGTCACTTGAATACTGGATTCAATTAAACAACCCAAACATTTGTCAAATGCCTAACCACTTGTTAACTATTAATTAGCTGTAAACAGTTTAATGGGAAACATTGTCAATCGAAACTCTATTCACCAACTGGAACCTCCTTAACAAACAAACTTAAAGGTCACATTTTAGTTCAACTCGGGCTGCTTTATATTTTTTCATATACTTTTATCAATGCTCAGTCTTCCATGGTGTTATCCACATTTGCTTAAACTAAATATTTATGTCAATGTACGCAAAAAAAGCCTAAAATGCCATTTATTAGCTCTAAGTGGAATTTTATTGTTATCTATGAAAAGTTTTAATCTAATTTCAAAAAGTAAAAGTTTTTAAGCTGTAAATTGAGTAACGGATCAGCTAAAAAATAATCAACGCACAAGTGTGGTTAATTTATTTGCAGCTGTCCTGTTAACAAAAAAAAAAAAAAACAGGGTTTGGTTTAATTGCAAAAAAAAAAAAGCAGTTTCAGACGATTGCTAGGAAGTTAACGTTAAAACTTCAGTTTACAGAAATAATCTTGGAGTCTTGGGTTTAATACATAATACTTGTATCAAACTCTCAAATTATTGATTTACTATTTTATAATTAAGTAATAACTGAGCTTAAATTTCACATAATTAGCTTTTTTTTTTATATGTGCCGTGGCATGCCTGATTCTCCTCTTTTTTTTCCTCCATGTCTTTTTTTCCTCTATGCCAGCAGAGAAGCGACTGGAGATTGCTGGAGAGATTGATGTTCTTTAGAGTTTGCAGGATTCTTTAGAGTTTTTTATGATGGCGTTTTTGCATCTACCCTTTTTTACGGAGTGTTCAAACACAACCTGGTGCTTAGATCAGGTTCCATTCTGGGATGTCCCCTAGAGTCTGTGACTATGGTGGGTGTGAGGACTCAGAGGATGTAAATAAAACTGAAATCCATCACGGACATTCCTCTCTATCCTCTGCATGAGACCATGTGTGCCAGTCACCCTCGCTGCAGAAACGAAGGCTTTTGCAGATCTTTCTTCTAGTCAGCTATTTGATTTGAAATCTGATTTAACAGTAAAGATGTGGCTTCTTTTGACATTTTTGATTACTAAATAGAAATTATGCAGGAGGATTTATTTATTTATTTTTTTTTTACTTTGACCTAACACTTTGTGTTTTCAGTCTTATTTTGAAAGTTTAGCTAAGATTTTTAGCTTCCTAAATATATTCATAGTTCTGTATTAGAAATTAAGCTGATTAGTGCAAAAGTAATATAAACGGTGTAGATCTGTAGCTGACGGTTAAGCTACAGTGGTATAGTTTTAGTATTAATGCAAAGACAAATTGCCTTAAAATGACCTAATTTAGAGCTATTTGCATGTAAACAGAAATCAGAAGCAGACTGACAGCTGAACCAAACTCAATCAAATTACAGAGTAAACTGCAATAATTGTGGTCTTTAGTGATTTAAACAAGTTTTATCTTGAACATATTTAAAGGTCATTGGTCCTGATTTGTATTAGCATTGCTACGTAGCTAGGTGAGAATGGAAACTTAATGAGCTGCTTTACGTCGCACCTTAATTAACCACAAGTACAATGCTAGTAAAAAAAAATAAAATAAACATAATTAATTTAAAGTTACGCGACTTAATGAAAATACCATTACGTTTTAAAATAACTTTGGAAAAGTTAAACAACTTCAGTCCGACAAAAGCAGGTCCGAAATCACTTCTTTCGTGTTAGTTGTGGAGGCTTTAGCTTACCTGGACAGTGAATCAACACTTGGTTGTCGGGATGAGGACGGCTTCGAGCCGAGGCTCTCGAAGCTACCGCTCTTCTCCATATTCTCCTTTTGGAGCCCAGAGGAAGCCACTCGGATGGGAGCTTTAAACTAAATCTGCCTTTAAATCCTCACACAGACTCTGGCAAATCCCCACAAACAAAAGGAAGATGCCATCTTTTCCCGGAACTCTCCCAATCCTCCCGAATCAACGTCAAATGCGCCTGTTGAATATGGCGCCCCCTGGCGGATCCACAAAAAACAGAATTGGTGGGATCAGGCCTTTATGATCAGGGCTTTGCCATTTCATTTTATTGACTAAAACGTCCAATGCTTCAAGACTTTTATAGTGTACATTTGCAAATAATCATAATTTTAGATTATTTAAATGCTCGTAGTTTATGGAAGTTTTTTTTTTCTAACCCATAATTTCAAATAATGTTCAGTTAAACTTCCATAGTAGTTGGCTTTGATTGTCATGTGGCTTTGAAAATTTAGAATTTGAGAGGAAAATTCGTTTTTTGTTTTACTAGTAAATCATAGAACAATTGTTGTCAGTGTTATAATTTTCAACAAAGTACAAACAAGGACGTAATAGTCTATAAGGCTAAACAAACTGTCAAAAGAACAGGTCTGTACCTCTCTGGTACCTTTGGGGCCTATACATCGTAATCCATCTTCTCACCTGTCATTTTATATGATTTCTTAATACAGAAAGATAAAAAATTAGGGTAAAATCTGTTTTATGAACCTTTTTATAGATTTTTTTAGAATTCATTTGGTAAAGTACAAAGATGCAGATTTAACTTAGGGTTCATTAATTGTCCCTTTTAAGTAAATAAATCAAAAATGCTTTTACACAGACTTTTTGGTGAGCCAATGTTTATTTAAAAAAGAAAAAAGCAGAAGCTGAGTCATATGTAGAATTTGCATTCAACAACATACAAACTCAGATCAAACCCAGCATTCATTTATGTACATTGATTTATCTATTTGCTTCAAATTCTCTCTCTTTATGAATGTATAGGAATAACACAAAAGACCTGGAGGACTGAGGGTAAGAAGATCTGACCAAAAGGTGATGGTTTTAAACACAACAAACGAGCAAATCTTTATTTGACATATTTTTCCATAAATTTCTTGTGGAACTCCGAGCGCAGCGTGTCATTAACAAAGCGTTTCTCCTTGCGGGACTCGTCCACTCCTTTGGCACAGTTTTTGAACACAACATCATCATCCCACCTAGAAAAACATCAGCAAATAACAGGGATTATTTTAGAATGAGAAAGGAACTAATATAAAACAGTCATGGCATCCATTTGTGTTTCCACTCAGGAGTCTTTGTGCGATATACCTTCTCTTCACCCTGAATGTACTCTGGGTAATCTGCTGCTGCTGCTGCTGCTGCTGTTGTTGTTGTTGTCCTGCCAAGTTTATGAGTGGATTTCCGCTTAAGATATTTTCCATTCGAATCCTCTCCTCCTCTGCCTTTTGCTCTCGCTCCTAAAATGGAAAGAGAACAAACATAATTTGGAAAAAAAACAGGAAAATTCAAGATGTGTCAAATGGCAACTGATCTTTTTTTGTCTATTTCAAGGCTTAACCCATTGAGGTTCATACATTTTTCTTTGACAAATAAAACATTATATTAATAGTCATCCTGCTGACTGTCAACAGAAAGGTACTAAAACAAAGGGGATGACATGTCTTACTTTGCGTTCTTGCTCCTCTGCTCTCTCCTTCTTGATTTTCTCAAGCTCAGCCAACAGAGCTGCAGTGTCGTCATCATCACTATCTTCATCAGAGTTCTCATCCTCATCATCCTGTGAAGAGAAACAAGTTTGAGTGAGGATTAAGGTTGTGATAGCTACGTGCTGCTACACTATGGTAGAACAATGGCAGACAACCCCATCCACCGCCAATTTTCCCCCCAAGTTTTAAAGGAATTGTTAAATAAGTTCATATTTTCAGAGCTATTATATATATTCTAATTAATAAAAAAAGCTGTTATCTCCCAGCTGTAGGTATACTGATGCAATTTTATCTTTATTATAAATAAGTTATAAATGATGCTCGTCTCCTTCACATTCAAATAGCACCAGTGCAAATACTTACATCAGTGAGAGGGTCATCAGCATCGAGGTTAGCAGCTGGAATCTGATCCAGCCTGGGCCTCTTTGAGGACGATGATGATGAAGATGATGAGGATGTAGTGTGTTCTGGTAAAAAAAATAAATAAGAATAAATAAATGCATCGATAGAAAGGGACACTCTCCTCAGTTTATACTTGTGTGTCAAAAATGATAAACCTAAAGGCTAACCTCTTGGTCCCCTCTCTCTGGTCTTCTCACGTGCAGCTACACGCTCCTTCTCCTCCAGCTCCCTACGGAAATCACGGGCACGCACCTCCTCTGGGGCATCCTGGGTTGGCTGTCTGAGGGATCAGGGCATTTTCAAGAATAATTTTAACGACAAAGAAGTTTTTTGCCAATCACTAAGTTTTGAGAGATCTGTAAGATTAATCAAAAATAAACTTTAACTGTGAGAGAACAAATGTAAAATTTGGTAAGGAAATCAAATTGCTGAATTCAAAATAATTATTTGTAGAATTGGTAAATACTAAATATGCAGACATTTAAATCGAGTGAAGAATTTTTTTAAAATTATTTTAATTATTATAGAACCATGAGACTTATTTAATACATCGTGCTTGACAATTTCACAAGTAGTCAGAGAACCTTGAACATGATCAAAAATGTTTACCTTTCAAATAACCGTTTTCCTTATTGAATTAATTAAGCTCTTGAATGAGATTTTGAAAGTGACTAAACCCACCTGTACTTGATCTTGGTGTGACCTGGAAGATCTCGGCTGGAATACTGCTTGGACAGGGCACTCAGGTCGCCTTCTCCTTTCCCCCTCCCTCCTCTCGCCGGCTCAAACGTTGGTCTTGCAGCTGTAGTCATCCCTGATAGTCCTGCTTTATCAAAACAACACCGTATCCATCAAACATAAGTAAAGTACAATTAATTTCAAAAGTTACGTATTTGACTTTAAACATAATCCAAACAATACTAATATAAGTTTTATATTGTAAAACGTGCATTATTTAACCGAAAACAGACTTTATACAAAATAGATAAAAAGGTATTAGCCACCGCATTATGCTAACAAACGAAACTCCGAGATAAAGACTAATCTTGGGCTCTCTAGCTCTCTGTTGTTGTAAAGTTCACAGCACATTAATCAAGAGGTAAATATTAATAGATATTTAGAACGTTTTAACAGAAAAAGTGCCAAAAAATGCATTTGACTTAAGAAAAATACTCACAATTCCACTACACGATTAGCGGAAAGAGAATTTACCTCAGAACGTCACTTCCGGGCTGAAATTCCTGCTACGCATGCGTAAAGAATACGATTCTGTTGGTGCGTTTGTAGACAATTGGAAAATGCGGCACAATAAAATAATAAAATAAAATAAAATAAAATAAAATAAAATAAAATAAAATAAAATAAAATAAAATAAAAAATAAAATAAAATAAATAAAAATAAAATCTAATCAGTGACGTTTTGTCATACAAAAAAAAAAAAAAACAAAAAACAAAAAACCGTAAATGGGAAGTGTGAGCTTGTATCGTCTTGTGGAGTGACTGGTGAATTTTATTTATCTCTTTCAAACACACATTTCTATAGGTTCTTTATCATGACAAATCAGTTCTTTCCAGATTTGAAGGCCAGCTTGGCTCCTCTTATTAACATTTTCACTAACTGGAAATGTCTGACTGAGTCACAAACACTTTAGAAACAACAGACTGAACAAAGATGTGCATCGTGCTGCAGCCTCAGGCAGAGTCAGTGTGACCTTAAACCTTCATACTTTAAAAGTGTTTAGCACAAAAATTCAAGCAGTGCAAAATAACAACCACCTGTAGATAACTCCACGGTGCCGTTAAGTTCATGTCATATTAATTTATTTGCCTATGGAAGGCTTGGTTTTTGAGAGTGGAAATACCATGTAAGGAATTTCCAAACAAAAATTTAGCCTTCTTGTTGCTTGAATGGTGGAGCAATTTGGAATCACACATTTTATCCGTTTTTCTTAAATTACATATTTTGAATGTTCTCTTTTTGAACTTGTTGCTTTTTTTTTTTTTTACCTTGAGATAGTGCTGCTATACTGTAAATCATAAAATGAGTGACTTTCTATGAACATCAGCATGTCATAGGGTGATCTGCCTATTTACCTTCTTAGGCTTTAAAGTAGAAAAAAAATAACAAGAGAGTTTCCTGGTTTTCAGGTTCACATTCTTTGAGATCTTAAGATGTTTTTAATGTTTTGCACCTCTCGAAAAACTCTTGTTCATATGAAAGGCTCACATTAATATAAAGTTCCCCACAAAAATCCAAACGAAGTCAGGTAAGAAAAATCAAAACCCCATGAAGAAAAGGCGCTGTGCAGAGGGCAAGTGTATTGACTGAAACCTGACATATACAGCCCTCTTTAACAACTTATCAAGTAAAAAATGTACTTATTTGTGACTTACACAATCTTTTTCACATTTTGATTATCTATAGAAACTTTTATTATTGAGCTCTGCAGCAACATTTTGAAAAAAAGTACCAACAGTGGCTAGTAGGGGACAATATACGTCAAATTCAATTTCGCAACCCAAAGTACAAGAATAATTAAAAATGCTTTATTAATTCAATTAATTTCTAATTGGACACATTATCTTAACTTTGTTTAATTATAGTTAGGGTAAAAAAAAAAAAAACCCAATAGACTGCATTTTGTGGACCTTATCAGTCTTGCAGATGTTGGATCTACTTGTTAGATGAAATGCTGTCCTCTTTATAAGCATGGTTCTCTGGAATCAACCTGTTGGGCTTTTAATTATAGAAACCACACTGACCTGATTTATATTTATTCTGTTTTTAAGTTTGATGTGTCTATTTTATCCATTCCCAAGATTATATTAATAAATAATTGTAAACAGAATATGAAAAACACCTTTAAGGTTCAAGAACACAATGAAAGGGACCAGAGAAAGAGAGACAGAGATAATTTTTTTTCTTATCTCAGTATTAAATAATATTCACATTCAACAAAATCAAATGTATTTGTTTCCCTTTGTAGGTAAACTCAACACTATGCTTACAGAAATAGCGCGAAACAGACATAAATGTGAATCAAGGAATAATTTAATGAAATCAGTCATTATTCTGGATTTTTTTTTCTTCCAATAGGTCATTAAAAAAATCACAGTCGAAATGACTGAATGAAAGTATTGTTAACTTCAACTTCGAGAGGCGTTTTTACCAAAGAGTTCAGTTTTGGAATCATCTGATCATATTAAATTCTCCCAATCCTCTTCTGAATCTTTCAGATGACCTCTGGCAAACTTAGAGGGGCTGGAGATGAACTGGTTTAAGCAGGGGGATCTTTATCCATGGCAATGTAGTTTGTTACTCGTCATAACTTTTGTCAAGCTACAGATCATTTACCAGCTCCTTAGACTGATTTATGTTCCTTCAGTTTCAAGGAATTTTTTTTATCATAGTAAGTTTCAATGACATCTTGCATCATTCATATCTGCTTTTGCTAAACATAGATTACGACAACTGTGCAGGTTATCTTCTGAAATTATGTGTTTTTTTTCTGATGAAAATCAATTTACTTTTCTTGATCTGTGTAGTGATGATTTCTGGATAAATGTGATTATGTATTCTAATAATCGTCATTGAGTATTACATATTTATTGCAAGACATGTGATTCATATTAATATTTACTGAAATGATAAAATAATGTTTTGTGAGAAAAAATAATAAGCACTCCAGTTTTTTACTTGACAAATATTCTGATTTGACAACTATGCAAAAATATAAAAGCAAATAACTCTGTATGGGTGGAATATACATGAGTTTGCTTCTTTACACTTCTTTTGAAGCATTAATCAAACTCTACTTGACTTTAGTTAATATTCAGTTATTTTAATGAGTGTGTATGATATACTACTGCAAACAATTATATTTATGATCATGGGTATTTATCCTTTTTGTCTTATTACATTTTTGTGAGTTTCTTTGTTTATTAATAAATAAATTTCTTCCTTTCTGAATGAGCACAATATATGTGTCATTTTTTTTTTTTTTTTTTTTGCTGTATAAGCTACAATTATTGCTTTTAATAAATCAAATCAATCAAATGTCAAGGAAAGGGTCATAAAAGTGGTATGTAGAATGTAGATGCCATAAAATAACTGTCTAATTACTGGAAATGTAGTTTGGTCACATTTCTACACTTTGCTACATGATGAAATAGGACTGCATGCCACCAACAGTTGCACAAAAAAACATTGTGATATAACTTAGATTGCCAGTTTGAGGCACTTGTTAAAACAGAAACTAATTGTGTTTTTAAAATGTATCTAAAAATATATATTTGTGCAGTTTCATTTACTGACATCAGTTGATATTAGTTTTAATAGAAAATGAAATCAAAAGAACTAAAATAGAGTAAAGAAATGTAATGCATTTGGTATTATGATGCTTTATTTTTAAGCTGAGTGCTCCCCTCACAAGTTTTTTAAAACTTTCCCTTAATTTTTGAAAATTACACAATTAAAGTTTGAAATATGCAAAACTGAGTCTGGCAAATATGTGAGAAGTCCCAGGAAATTTAAAAATATATACTTTTTTTCAATGATATAAAGATGTATACTCAACATGCCCACTATGGAGGACACCCCCTTATCTTTCTATACTGTAGCTAAGGTCAAAGAAGTCTTTTTAAAGTCGCTGCTGAGCTTCAACAAGTATATCTAAAAAATAAAATTTTCACCAAACTAACTACAAAGAAACCCACCCTTGAATTTTAAGTCATTTGGGTCAAAGAAAGTTCTATTAAAGCCTGTGGCAAAGATCATTCAAAAGCAGCTTAATCTGCAACACAAAATCCTTCTCTCTATACATTCAGACTGACTTGATTTAAATTATACCTATGAAGTATTTCCTTTTAAAATGTATATGCAAGTATCTCTGAGATGCACCAAGGCTCAATAATGGGGACCCTTCTTTTTGCATTCTGAACTGCCTCCTTATCTTTAGAACCTACATAAAGAGGATACAGATTCATACCTCTTTCATCTTCTCGAGTCTCCATGTGACTACTGATGAGCCAAGTTAATCAATGTTCATCTTTATCAACTATCTCTGCTTTTGCTCTCTGGCTAGTTGTATTGCCCCACTGTGCTGCAGCTGTCTAAGATGTATTACTTTCATTTACATTTTAATAATCATAAATATTATCTGCATTAATTACTTTTTATGATTTTTTAGCGATTGCTACAACATAGTAAAACATGCAAATAAATTAATGAATTACTGTGTTTTTTAAGTAATTCATAACCCTTTACAGTACCTGCTTGCTAGTAGTTTATTTACGTTTGAAAAATGCATTCATGCCTTGTTGCAGGATCATAGAGTCAGTAACCAAATCAGTTGTATGTAAAAAAAAAAATATATATATATATATATATATATATATATATATATATATATATTTTTTTTTTTTTAAATGAAAAAAGTTACTTATTTTAATGGGTGAGAAGAGAAGCATGCAGCATTTGTTGAGTTAAATCAGTCAACTATGCTCCCAGTTATTCCTCTTTCTGGAATCTGGTCTCATACCAACACAGCCGCATCCTGGATGCCTCCATTTGTTGTTTCACAATAAAATTACAAGTCAATAGATGTAGAAGCGTCCACTTTGAGGATCCCTTCCTTTTGCAATAACTTTAACGCCCCTCACCATATCAAACCTGTGATGACTCTTTTTCTTTTTACTGAATTTTCTTCACATAAATTCAGACATCATCCTTTGACATCGTAAATGACAGAAAGATAAACTATCTTTGGAGAAGCTGGAATAATTTTGTTATTTAAGTCACTTTAACGTTTCAATCCTTTTCTAAAACTTTCTTGGAGTATGATTTTATTTTTACTGGAAATACATCCAGGTTATAAAAGCAGTCTGATAAGGAAGCACATAAAACTGTTGGATGCCAAGCTTTTCTTGATGTATAACATTCCTAAAAAAAGGAAACAACATATTTGTGAAGGAATTTCTGTTTCAAGTTGATGCAAAACAAACTGCTTCAAGATTTTTCCCCCAAAGAAAAACTGGGTTTCTAGTTTTGACAAAATCAGAACACCGTACCGAGTGGAAATAAAATCATTACTTTTAAGTAGTTGTAGCTCCATAGAAATGTTGGGGTAAAAAGCTCTGGAATTGCATTTATTTAACCACAGTAAAAAAAAAAAACAACAACAGAAAAAGATACCTCCCCCAAAAGAACACACACTTGATCAACCTGTGTAGCAGCACCTCCAGGCAAAGCTTTTTTGCAATGACTGGAACTCGCATTAAATATTCTCTACTTGCGTTCTGAATGTCAGAAACCCAGAGGACACAAAGAAGACACGACCAAGCTGAGCTGGTGAGTATGCAGAATGACACATGAATGGACTTTTCGTGGCTCATTGAAGTCCCATTATCTAACATAATCATATTCATTACGTATGCATCATGAATTTGACCTGGTTTGTTGGTGATGGCACATCTGCAGATTCATTAAAAGAGATTTAAAACCTGCAGCAGGTTAAATGTTATAATGAGGGACGGGTATAGAAAAAAACATGGGCAGAGTCGACAAAGATTGAATGGCTGTGTAAATATGGACTGTTATACTTTTATTTTTTTTAAACAAACAAATAAAATATAAGAAGAAGCTGGATTCAACCACTAGTGTGTTGAAAAGTTTTGAAGTCAGTTTAACTGAGTAGCAGAGTAATCTGTTTGGTGCAGAAAGCAGTTTAAAAGAGCACAATAAAGTAAATATTAGAATAGGGGATTATGGGTAATTCATCCTTAAAACAATCATCTTTACTGTTGCTTTGGAGTGTATAATGTTGTAATTTTTCAGCTATCTTCAACAAGAATAATGTGTGATTTTTGTTTGTGTAAGGGTTTTTTCTTTAACAATAGAGTAGATTTTCACTCAAATAATTATCATTTATGACTGTTTTTTTTTTTAATGTACACAAGAGGACTAAATCATGCTATTTTACTGCAGTATTTTTAAAATATATATTTTGTTTTTTAAAGAATATTGTTTATTTTTCTACACTTCTTCCCTGTTTCTGATATTGTTAATGACTATAGATAATAAATAGCAAAATAAAAAAAAAATCAGCTTTTACAACACGTTCAAATGCTTTATAAATGATTTTTTCAGATTAAATATCGGAGAAAACATCGACATCATGTCAGGTAAATTTATAAAATTTTATTTTATAATGAGTTCTCTTTGATCTTCCTTGAAGCATAACTAAAGCTTCGTTTCAAATTCAGAAAAAAACGAGCCCGATCCAGACACGAGGGTGCGGAGGCTGAGGAAAGATGGAAGCTGGATCCGCAGACAGGATGACAGGTTGAGTTTTAAAAAAAAAATCCAAAACAAATTTTAAAAATCCAGGAGTTTATTTAAGATTTGTTTAGACAAACAAAAAAACCATAACACCTGACAAAAAAAGAAACCTTTTCTTTCAGCGCCACCAGCAAACCAGAAGATCTGGAAACCAAGCCTTTGGTGAAGCGAAATTCCTATGTCCTGATGGCAATAAAAAGATACGAGTAAGTGCCAAAATATTTTTATTTACACCCGAACATCAACACAAGCAGTTCCTTTAAACTGCGGAAGGCCAAAACTGGTAAAACTGGCTTAGTTTAATGTTAGATTATTTGCAACAGATAATTCATATTATTAAATATATCTAAGAAAGAGGCTGCTGCTTTAATCTACAAGATCTAATGTTAAGAGTGAAGTGTAACAAAGCAATGTGGAAAAAGAATCAAAACATTTTTAACCAGTGATGAGAATTTCTTTATAAGAAAGTTCAGGAACAACTTTTTCTTGCCGCTACAGAAGTTTTGTGAAAGGCTGAGCTGTTCATAATCCAGTATAAAGTGTTATGCGGCGGCTTTTTTTGCTGCAGTGTTGCATTTAGAAAACGACAACAGCTGCTGTTCATCATGTCACTGACAGCTGAAGCGACAGGCTGCATCTGTAATTATGAATAAAGACTGGGGGTGTCACATCTGTCAGAGTCACTGTTGCTGTGCTTTACTTGTTAGGATACTGGATGTGACATATGTAAATTTTGATTACTTTAGAGATGGTTTTGGACAGGATGGGCATTAAAGTTACTTCATTGCTGAACTTGTGGGAAGCATCAAACAATAAAGTCGGGCAACTACCTTTAAATTAAATTAAATCTAACCAGCAGGTGAAGTCTGAACATTTGAAAGGCCAAAGAATGAAATAAATAAAGTCTTATTTTCATTGTATTTGTTTTTTTTTTTAATTATTTTTTTTCTGACATCTAGCAGAAAAACAAACAAAAAAATGTGTTCAGCACAGAAACTCAACCACTTCAGTTACGTTGTTTTTAAATCTCCACGGTTCTTAAATTGTAAAAAATACTACTAAGCCTTACAGATTTTTCCACAAACATCCTTGTCACCAAAAGACCTTTCTGTTTGAAAACCCACTTTAATCAGCTTTTGATTTGTTTGAAAAGCATGCACAGTGATGTTTTAATTATGCCATTTCATTTTTAGTCCAGCTCCCAAAAAAAGTGCAATTTTCTATGCTATAGTTTCTGCAGAGTGGCAGTAGTTCATCAGAAATTATCTTCTTCAATTTTATGCTTGACATCCGAGTATTAAAACAAACAATACAGAGCGCAGCGCAGCTAATAACCCAAGATCTCAGTACTGCTATGTTGATTTACTTAAATTTACTCAACATAAAATGTGTTTCGGTTGGTCCTCTGAGCTGCTGCACTTCACTAAAACGTCCTCTGGGAGGTGCTCTTTGCTTCATGTGTTTGAAACCAAGACCTGTATTGTGGGAGGAAGAATAAAGTGACTTTAAAAAAAAAAAAAAAAAAAAAAAACTTTGGCTGTAATGTCTTTAAAGTATTACTTGTCATTAGTGAAAGGAAGCACGTTTAAATGTCAAATGCTGCTCCGATCTAAGCAATGATCATTTTATAGGCACATTTTTCCATAAAATGTTTATTCTGAATATATATATTTTTTACTTTATTCGTCAGACTGGGAGTTTTGTGAGAGAATTTTTTTTGTATTATAGACCCACCTTTTATCAAATTTGTTTTACACCATACACTTGTGGTTTCTCACATTGACACAACTCTATCCAGTGATATTTTTAAGATGTTTATTGCAAATGTTTCTCGTGCAAAACAGGTTTGCCTGCATTGGAATCGTCATTTCCAGTTGAACAGAAACCTGGAACAAATCTTAGAAGAAATTAACAAGTTTGTGCAGAAATATCCTCGTAGAGAGGCTGAAAGAGTGCTGCCATCATTGAACCACAGAACTAGTCACAGATGACTTAGTTTTGTCAAAAATCATCCAGATTGTTTCACTAAGTGATGGATTAATAGCAGTCAAAGTTAGAGGTCCAGCTGCATTGAGCTCACACAGACGGCGGGGCTTCAGCAACAGAGTCCATGCTGTGTGATGGCATCAAGTGGCTCCCGTTGATGGCAAAACGGTTCAGTGGGTAGATGCCACATTTACTAAATCCTTCCTTCACAGTTCTGACGCCCTCCTCTTCTTTTGTCATCTGGTATGTTCTTTTAAACACGCTCGAAAACTCTTTTTTGCTCACTGCAAAGTGCGCGTTGGGAGCACCGGCGTCATCGATGAATGAAGCGAAGCGCTGCTTCAGCGCCGCAAACAAACCGGCGTCGAGCGGCTGCAGGATGTGGGAGCAATACGGCGGGAGACAAAGAAGTACGACGTCCTCCTTGCGAGCGGATTCCACCACCTCGAGGTTTACAGGCGACTTGTGACCGTCGAAAATCAACACCAGCGGGCGCTCCTTGGGGGCCCGAACGAGGAAATGTTTAAGAAACCATTTCTTAAAGAGGTCTGAGGTAATGCATCCTGAGTCGGACCACCCGTAGAGGGCGTTCAGTGGGCCTTCCGTTTTGTAACACACCCCTCCTGGATATGCTTTGGAGTAAATGATGAATGGAGGAATGTCTTCTCCTGCTGCACTAAAGCAAACAAGGACAGATATGTGGTCCCTTGAACCTGACGCTGGCTTGCAGCCCAAACTAGATTTGGGCAGATTTACCCTCCTCCTACCCAGCTGAAAGCCCAGCTCATGGCAGTTGTAAATTTGGTAGGGCTTGTCTCTGAGCCTGTGAGCGTCTATGACACTACTCAACAGGCAAAAAAACTGATCCACTGCCTCCTTCCTGACACACACTGTCCTCCCACGGACAATGCTGTCAGCTGGCTGAATGGTAATATTCTTTTCCTGTCGTTTCCGAAAATTAAGCCACCACGTCTGACCCAGTTTGGAAAACGCCACCCGTCTGTGCTGCCGCTTATAAATTGAGGATGCGAAGGACACCACCTGCTGCTTTGTAAGTGGGAATCCATGCTTGGACATGTATAAGGAGAATTCAACCAGCAACTGCTCATCCGCAGATGTTATGAGCTGAGCTGGCCCGCTGCGACTCCCCGGCGTCACTCTCCCACTCACTCGGTCTCCGAGTGAGGATTTCGGGACTCCAAACTCCTTGGCAGCTTGTCTGACTGTGCACCTTCCTGACTTTACCTCTATCAAAGCACGCTCCATGGCCTCCTCCGTCCATTTTTTCTTTTTCTTTCGGCCAATTTTGTCCAGGTGGTTTCTTGATGGCATGTTTTTTTTTCCCTGAGAGAGAAATAAAAGTAAGAGCTTCAATTATCTTTAGAAAGTATTTATTTAATGTAAGAATTAATGGTAGATCATATTCATGATACATTCAAAGATCAGATAGGATTGATAAAAAGGATATGGTGTGCCAAAAAGATTAAATAACTGGGAAAACATGCTGTTAACTTTATTACAGGAAGTTTATTTCACCATTAGTCTAAATCAGGGGTTTGCCACCTTTAAAAGAGCCATTTAGGCTTTTTTTTTTTTTTTTTACTGACCAAAACTTAGCAAAAGCTAGAAAAAAAATGTACATTATTATGCTGTGTCCATTAAAGCATTTATTTTACAAAATGTAGTTTGAATATTCACATTTAATGCAACTAAATGATGACAGTTTTATAATTTTCTTATACATAAAAACAATTCAAACTTTTTTTGGGGTTTGACCGCATAACATGCAAAGTTCCTTTCAAAGTAAAACAAAACATTTTTTTTATTGAATTAAAAACGTAAGAAAGCTAAAAAAGACATTTTCTATCATGATTTTGGAACACTATCACTCTTTCTTTTAAGCATCAAATATTGACATGACAACAATGGTGTAAAAACATTTTTTTTAATCTATACATGTAAATTAAATTCAATATTTTAAGAACTTTGAACAGCAATTAGAATCTTTTGTTCTACAGAGGGTAAGAATAATAAATCACAAACAAAATATTAAAACATTTTAACACCATTTTGCGCCATTATCTGATTTGTTAATGACATTAATGAAAAAACTCAGCTTTTAAAAATATAAACAAACTACAAATTAATGATTTTTTCAAATTGTTAGCATTTTTATTCAAAGCCAAAGAGCCACAATGAACGGATAAAAGTGCAGCATGTGGCTCCAGAGCCTCTAGTTGCAAACCCCTGGTCTATATGCTGTTTTAAAAACTATTATGTATATATTGGTTTACTTCTTAAGTATTTCAAAACTATGTTAGAGTTGTAGACTTTTGCCCTAATTTGCTGGTGATAATCTTGCTCTAAATATTTACAGATGTTTAATCTTTCAAGTGCCACTCCAACTATATTTTTGTTTCGATGTAAAAGCGTTCCATCTGGTCTCTTAATTAGGATTAACATAGTTTCTGCGGAGCAGCAGGAGTTCTTCAAAAATTGGCTCTAAATTGTGGGTAAGACTTTTGCTGAAGTAAGCCTCCAATGACATCCCATCATTCCTTTGTCCATGCTTTTTCCAGCTATCTTACTGCCCCTTGTGACCTCAAGCTAACTTTAGCAGTTCAACAAAAATAGCAATCAATCAATCAAAAAAAAAAAAAATAGCAATTAATATTGGAGCTATCCATTCATAGAGTTCTGAGCCAGATGCCAGCTCAGTTGAGGAAAATAAATATGAAGATGGATCTAATGGATGTATGGAGCAGAGCAAGGAGGCTTTGCCCCGCCCACTTCAGTTGCTGTTTTCATTGGAGTGGGTCTTTGATTGATTGATTAAAGAAAACTAAGCTTTGAAACAATTGTTTTCTTTTTTTTTTTTTTTTTAAATTGTCATCCTTTCTTATATCCATGTCTTGGAATGTGGAAACTAAAGATTGGATTACTCCTTTTATTTGTTCTTGGATGAAATCAATGCTGATTATTTGACATATTGACATGGTTTGAAATAATATGCATAATTTTTCTGCACATTTCTTGAACTTCTTTCCTCATAACTTTCAATTAAATGTGCCAAATGTCAAACTAAAAATGTGCTTGGAAAACAATTTTGACTGTCAAATTAACACTTTTCCTGTAGTCAATGCTGTTTGCGAACATAAACAAACGTAAAACCACCTGCTTCTCTATAATAACATTTTATTTCATGTCTTTTTTGTGTCAATTTGGGCAACATGCACCAAAAAAGTCGTTTAATTTGGCCAAAATCAAACCAACTGTTTTACTAACTTACAAGCAAACCCAAAAATGCAAATAGTTTCGACAGTAAGATAAAGTTTTACATGGTCTTCATCTTAAGTGACTGTCCGACATTGATATTTCCCTGCTGCAGCTGAACATATCTTCATATGACAATAACAAAAGTAAGAGTCAAACAGAACCTTAGCGGTTAGGAGGGATCTCCGTACTATTTTGTAGTAGAGGAAAGGAGAGGACTCGTCCAGGGCCGCTTGTTCCGTAGCTCCAGCGACCTCACCGTACTATTTACAAACTACGATAATAATAAAGAAAAGCAGTTTTTGACACATAAAAGCGCTAAGTAACAGATTACTCTGCATGTTCCTAACCTTGCAGAAATTTCCATATTTCTATTAGTATCAGAAATGTCAAATTACGCCGCCACTTTTTCCAAACTAGCGTCTAGCACTTAGCTGCTACATTCAGAGCAACACGGAACAAAACCGGAAGCCTGCGCCACGAGCTGAATTTTCAAAATAAAGATAAATTTGCTCAAAGTGTGTTATCATCCATAGAAATGAAAACAGATCGATCTGAATGTGAAAACTGAAAGTAACAAAAAAATTATAAAATAAAATAAAAACACAAGATATATATTTTTAAAAATAATAAAGTACAAATTAATTATTAAAACGATTCATAAAATAGAAACAGAATAAATGTACTACTGTACAAAAGTTTTTGGCTGGTATGGAAAAAAAATTCTTAAATAAAGAATTAATTCCAAAACATATAAAGTGTGATAAAAATATGTCTGATGTCAAATGATTTTAATGTCTATCTTTTTCCAAATCCTTTAGCTTTAGTCGATTCATGATCAAAAAAATCCCATTAAACAACCAGATTAATTTTTCTTTTCAATGTGTTTGGCCATATAACAATAATATAATAATAATTATTATTATTTTTATACATTTATTTATATGGCGCCTTTATGGACATAAATAATAAATAATGATAAAAATAATATTAATAAACCATCGAGATTTAGGCTCTATTTTTCAGTTTAGTTCATTTCTGGAAAATTTAAGTCCTCACTACTAATCTTACTCATCCTTTCTTGCTGAGGGTCCCGGCTTCTGTTTCTACTGCAGTAGGCCTTGAGCCAGCAGCTGCATCTTACAAAGTAACTCTGTGTTGCTTGAGATCTACTGTAGTGATATCTAGCCATTGGGTGAGAGGCTTGCCTTGACAAAGACTCCTGCTTGAGGCTTTTGGGTCAAACTAAGATGGCTCTTGATGAGGGGTCAAGTGGTAGGAGAAAGGACATGGCCAAGCCAGCAGGTAAAGTTTTGCCCAACCAGATCACACGCTCAGAGCTGGCATGTGTGTGCTCTTAGCACTTATTTGTTTGAGATGCACTTGAGTCATTTGATGTTTTCAATGTCTTATTTAGAGGATGTTGAGTACTGGGATGGTTTAATTCAGCCAAAGTGGTTTCCACAGAGACTGCAGGACAGATCCAGCCAAGGATTTTCTGTGAAAGATCTCTAGCTTTAGGTCCCAATTCTCTGTCAATGTAGAGGCAAAATACACAAAGCTTTTTGACAGCCAAAGTAGTTTTATTGCCGAGTGGTGGAGGTCTGGGCCATCGCTGACATAGATGAATTTGGTGTTTGTACAGTTCACTTAGAGCAGAGGTGTCGAATTCCAGGCCTTGAGGGCTGGCATCCTGCTGGGTTTTCACAAACCCTTCTTGCTGCTGATTACCTGAAAATAGCGTGTTCTACAAATGAAAAGCCTCAATTACAGTTGGAAAACATAGTACACAGGCCTTTGAGCCCTGGAGTTTGATACCTACGACTAGGGCTGCCACAAACGATTATTTTAATAGTCGACTAATCACCGATTATTTTTTCCGATTAGTCGACTAATCTGTTCATGGCCAAAGTGGATGTAAAGATGCTGAAGTTGATAACCAGCTAAAATATTAGTTAAATGCCAAATTAGCCAAAAAATAAAAAGAGCCAAAGTTAGCCTAAATAGCTAGCATGCTGCTGAAATATTAGCTAAATTCCACATTAGCCTTTAAAAAACGGAAAAATCCTATATTAGCCAAAACAGCTAGCATATAGCTGAAATATAAGCTAAACTCAAAAATTGCCTAAAAAAACTTAAAAAAGCTTAAGTTAACCAAAATAGCTAGCATGCTACTGAAATATTAGCTAAACTCCAAATTAGCCTTAAAAAATGGAAAAATACTATATTAGCCAAAACAGCTAGCATATAGCTGAAATATAAGTTAAACTCAAAAGTTGCCTAAAAAATGTAAAAAAGCTAAAGTTAGCCGAAATAGCTAGCATGCTGCTGAAATATTAGCTAAACTCCAAAATAGCCTAAAAAACCTTAATAAATGCCAAAATATTCCAAAAAGCTAGCAGAATGCTATTATAACTTTCAACTTTACTACAATCTGACTTCATACAATATAAAGTAACGACTAATCGACTATTAAATTAGTTGTCGATTATTTTAATAGTCGATTAGTCATCGATTAGTCGACTAATCGTGGCAGCCCTACCTACGACTTTACTATACATTTCCATTTAGCTTACAGTGGGATGTACTGAAAAGGATAGCATCATCAGCGAATTATAGGTTGGTCAGGTGGTCTCTTTCTCAAAAACCTGACACAACAGATGATCTATGATGCAGTTAAAGAGGTCAGGAGCCGCCACACAGCCCAGGTGGGCACCACTGGAGATGGAAAACCAGTCAGAGTCTCTGTCACTTACACCAACAGAACTCTGCACATCACCATACACCAGCTTGGGTCATGACTTTAGGTGGTGCTCTGAGAATCTGTCCTCAGCAAACAGTCCTGCCCCCAACAATGTCTACAGAACAGACCCCACAGCTGTCCCCATTTCTGACCTAACAATTCCAATTCTTTAATACAGGTTTGACCTTTTTGGTAAAACTCCCACAAAAGTTTAAATATGTCACTGTTCTTAAAAAAAAAAAAAAAAGCTACTACTTATTTAAAAATCAACCAAGCAATCAATTCATTTATGTGGTAATTTTCATCAATATGCTGTCGAACACGTGGTACTTAGAAAAAAGAATACATAAACATTTGTTAAACAATAAAAAGTCATAAAACACATTAGATTATTAGCAACAACAAAAAAGAAAACAGACAATAAAGGAAGGAAACAATGTGGCTAAGATTTTAGGAGGCTCCATACCTTATAGACAGGGTAAAGACGTACAAACGATAAATCGAAAAAGTTATTAGATAGTTAAAAGCATAACAAATAAGTAAATTAATGATTTGGTTATAATACTTATTTTAAAGTTGAGTTAAAAGAAGCTCTCAGATTCTCAGGTAAATTATTCCACAGGTGATGACCACGATACTGAAAAGAGGGCTCACCTTGAGTCCCGCTTTTCATCGTTGGAAGTGGAGTGGAACCTGAGAAGAAGAACTTGGTGATCTGAGAGTTCTGGAGGGTTTATAAGGACTGAGGAGCCCTAATAAATGGCAAGGTCCCAATCCATGAAGACATTTATAGACAAGAAGGCAAATTTCAAAATCAAACCTGAAGCTGACAAGCGGCCAGGGAAGAGACTTCACGACAGAGGAGTGTGGACTCTCGTCTTTGTGTTAGTTAAAACATGTGCACCTGAATTCTGGACAATCTGTTTATAGGTTACTTAGGAAGAGCAGATAAGAGAACATTGCAATAGTCCAGTCTACATGTGATACAAGCATGGATTAAATTCTGATTCTAGAAAAAAAGTCTTATTCTGGCAATGTCTTTTAGTGAAAAAAACAGTCTTAGTTGTGTTTGAGTTGTGGAAGGAAGTTAGGATCTGCATCAAATAAAACTTCCTCTTTTTGACAGGTTATCTAATTATATCAGAGTTTTAAAGTTTGGGACTGGCTTCTTTTCTGTCAGTTTCAGGCCCAATGATCAGAGTTTCTGTTTTGCTTTTGTTGAGATTTTAAAAATGAGCTACCATTCAATCCAAAATGTAGTTTCCTTACTGTGGAGCAGCTTGCTTTAATTGAACTTCAGTTTCAACCTAAAACAAGCTATATTTTACTATCAGTTATTGATGTCAAGGCTCTAAGTTAATTGTTTTTTCTTTGTTTGTTTTCCTAATCTTTCAGATCATTAGATTCCCCATCAGTTTCTCCTCCCGCAGAGACAGACTCAAATCAATTTGACAAGTATGTATGTATTTTACATCATGAACCACATGGAAACCTTTAGTTGTTACTTATTTTCTTTTAAAACAGTGTTCTTTAACTAAAATTGAATTTTTATGGCATGTGTTTTGTCTGCAGAGATTCAACCAACCAGAAAGAAGAGAAAGCTAATTTTCCCCATGATGGTGTTCAGCCTGATGGATCATCTGCTCAGACTCCAAACAACACAAAGTTAGCAAATAAAATAATCAAAACATGCAAAAACCAGAACATTATTGATGTTTTTTTTGCAAATGGTATATAAATTGATTTCTTCTTTCACAGGCCTAAAGAACCTACAAAGCATCTTGTTACTCTCCCAGGTGAGAACACCAAAACAGGCACTGTTAAGACATCTCCTTCAGTGGATGCACCACTTCTAGACCCAGTTTCAAGTGCCAATATCACCTCAGAGGAACTAGTAACTAGTAAAGTTCAACCAGTTAATGATACTGCTGTTGAAAAAATAATCAAGTCAACCCCTGAGAAAACCACAGATTTTAAGGTGGCTCAAGAGACAGAGATTGCTAACCTTCTGCCATCTGCTGACACTGATAATCAGACTGCTTTTTCAGAAAAGAAAAGCATGAAAAATACAGCTGATCTTAAAGTTAAGTCATCACCTGATGTTCGTGCTGTTAATGTGGCAACAGTAATAAATGAGACATCTCCATCAAACACAAAACAACCAGTCGCTGGTGGTCTGTCTGACGCTCCAGCAGTCAAAGCTGATGTGAAAACTGCAGAGCGCCGAGAGCTCCCTACACCACCTCTAGAGCCATCAACAGTGATCACAGCTGTCTGTACACCGGAAGATAAAACAGCACCACCTAACAGTGAACAACCACTTTCTCAAGATCTTCCCAAAACACCAGCTGACAAAGCTGTCCTTGCATCTGGAGGGAGTGGAGAGAAACCTGTGACATTGACAAAGCTAGTTTCAGCACTCAAAGCTAAGAAGGAAAATCAATTGGCCGATGACGGTCCTGCTGAACCAAGTGTTGTGTCAACACCTGAGCAGGTTTCACAATGCCTACCGAAGATAGTAGTTCAGGTGGAACCATCTCCAAATGTTGATCCTAAGATATCTTCTGAACAAGATGCAAATAACACAGTAAAAACTGCTTTAAATGTTGAAGTGGAGACATCACCTGAAGTTCCTCCTGCTAACAAAACAACTCTAGCAAATGAAGCTACTCTACCTAAGAGCGAACCAGTTTCCAGTGGTCTGTCTGAGGCTCCAGCTGTAAAACCTGATGTCAAACCTGTAGAGAGTCAAGAGGATCCTCCACCACTTCCAGAGCCTTTCACAGTCGTCACAGCTGAAAAGGTAGACGTGACTCCTGTGGAAGATGAAACTACACCTCCCAACAAAGTAAAACCAGTTAGTAACAACTCCTCTCAGCCACCTGCTCCTGAAGGTTTTCTCAAGTTGGCAGAACCTAAAGATAACTCTGCATCAGTAGAAGAGTCTGTTCCAGTGATCTCATCTGAAAGTGAAGTCCAAACTGGTGTTGTTGAACAAATTAATGAGCGAACACCTCAGTACGCTGGAGATGGTAAACTTGAACTGAGCAGAAAGGAGAATGTTGAATCTTTACCATTTGTTCACACGAATAAAGAGACATCTCCTTCAAAACAAGTTACAAATAAAGTAGCTAAAGCCGCAAAGATAGAAGTGGAGTCGCCATCAGAGGTCTCTTCTACTAACAAAAAAACAGTAACAAATGAGACATCTCCACCTACAAGTATGCCATTAGGTCCCAGTGGTCTGTCTGGGGCTCCAGCTGTAAAACCTGATGTCAAAAATACAGAGCCATCAACAGTGATCACAGCTGAAAAGGAAGCTGTGAGTACACTAGAAGATAAAATAACACCAATTAACAGTGAACAACCACTTTCTCAAGATCTTCCCAAAACACCATCTGACATAGCTGCCCTTACATCTGGAGGGAGTGAAGAGAAACCTGTGGCATTGACAAAGCTAGTTTCAGCACTCAAAGCTGAGAGTGAAGTCCAGTCAGCTAATGATGCTCCGGCTGAACCAAGTGTTGTGTCAACACCTGAGCAGGTTTCACAATGCCTACCGAAGATAGTAGTTCAGGTGGAACCATTTCCAAATGATGATCCTCAGACATCTTCTGAACAAGATGCAAATAAAACAGCAAAAACTGCTTTAAATGTTGAAGTGGAGACATCACCTGAAGTTCCTCCTGCTAACAAAACAACTCTCGCAAATGAAGCTACTCTACCTAAGAGAGAACCATTTCCCAGTGGTCTGTCTGAGGCTCCAGCTGTAAAACCTGATGTCAAACCTGTAGAAAGTTCACAAGATCCTGCACAACGTTCAGAGTCATCAACAGTGATCATGGCTAAAAAGGAGGCTGTGATTACACCAGAAGATAAAACAACACCAACTAACAGTGAACAACCACTTTCTCAAGATCTTCCCAAAACACCAGCTGACAAAGCTGCCCTTACATCTGGAGGGAGTGAAGAGAAACCTGTGGCATTGACAAAGCTAGTTTCAGCACTCAAAGCTGAGAGTGAAGTCCAGTCAGCTAATGATGCTCCGGCTGAACCAAGTGTTTTGTCAACACCTGAGCAGGTTTCACAATGCATACCGAAGATAATAGTTCAGGTTGAACCATTTCCAAATGATGATCCTCAGACAGCTACTGAACAAGATGCAAATAAAACAGTTGAAAACATGGAAATCGAGACGTCACCAGAAGTCCCTCCTTCAAACAAAACAGTTGAAACAACTCTATCTGAGAGCAAACCAGTTCCTAGTGGTCTGTCTGAGGCTCCAGCTGTAAAACCTGATGTCAAAAATACAGAGC
This sequence comes from Oryzias javanicus, assembly GCA_003999625.1. Taxonomy (NCBI): domain Eukaryota; kingdom Metazoa; phylum Chordata; class Actinopteri; order Beloniformes; family Adrianichthyidae; genus Oryzias; species Oryzias javanicus. The sequence continues at coordinate 14,750,313 of CM012450.1, read as the reverse complement.
CATCAACAGTGATCAGAGCTGAAAAGGAAGCTGTGAGTACACCAGAAGATAAAACAACACCAACTAACAGTGAACAACCACTTTCTCCAGATCTTCCCAAAACACCAGCTGACATAGCTGCCCTTACATCTGGAGGGAGTGGAGAGAAACCTGTGGCATTGACAAAGCTAGTTTCAGCACTCAAAGCTAAGAGTGAAGTCCAGTCAGCTAATGATGCTCCGGCTGAACCAAGTGTTGTGTCCACACCTGAGCAGGTTTCACAATGCCTACCGAAGATAGTAGTTCAGGTTGAACCATTTCCAAATGATGATCCTCAGACAGCTTCAGAACAAGATGCAAATAAAACAGCAAAAACTGCTTTAAATGTTGAAGTTGAGACATCACCTGAAGTCCCTCCTGCTAACAAAACAACTCTCGCAAATGAAGCTACTCTACCTAAGAGAGAACCATTTCCCAGTGGTCTGTCTGAGGCTCCAGCTGTAAAACCTGATGTCAAACCTGTAGAAAGTTCACAAGATCCTGCACCACGTTCAGAGTCATCAACAGTGATCATGGCTAAAAAGGAGGCTGTGAGTACACCAGAAGATAAAACAACACCATCTGACAGTGAACAATCACTTTCTCAAGATCTTCCCAAAACACCAGCTGAGAAAGCTGCCCTTACATCTGGAGGGAGTGAAGAGAAACCTGTGGCATTGACAAAGCTAGTTTCAGCACTCAAAGCTGAGAGTGAAGTCCAGTCAGCTAATGATGCTCCGGCTGAACCAAGTGTTTTGTCCACACCTGAGCAGGTTTCACAATGCCTACCGAAGATAATAGTTCAGTTTGAACCATTTCCAAATGATGATCCTCAGATAGCTTCAGAACAAGATGCAAATAAAACAGTTAAAAAGGTTGAAATAGAGACATCACCTGAAGTCCCTCCTTCTAACAAAACAGTTGAAACAACTCTATCTGAGAGAGAACCAGTTCCCAGTGGTCTGTCTGAGGCTCCAGCTGTAAAACCTGATGTCAAACCTGTAGAGAGTCCTCAAGATCCTGCACCACGTTCAGAGTCATCAACAGTGATCAGACCTGAAAAGGTGGTTTTGTGTACACCAGTAGGTGAAACAACTCCACCTAACAGTGAACAACCACTTTCTCCAGATCTTCCCAAAACACCAGCTGAGAAAGCTGCCCTTACATCTGGAGGGAGTGAAGAGAAACCTGTGGCATTGACAAAGCTAGTTTCAGCACTCAAAGCTAAGAGTGAAGTCCAGTCAGCTAATGATGCTCCGGCTGAACCAAGTGTTGTGTCAACACCTGAGCAGGTTTCACAATGCATACCGAAGATAATAGTTCAGGTTGAACCATTTCCAAATGATGATCCTCAGACAGCTTCAGAACAAGATGCAATTCAAACAGTTAAAAAGATTGAAATAGAGACATCACCTGAAGTCCCTCCTTCTAACAAAACAGTTGAAACAACTCTATCTGAGAGCAAACCAGTTCCTAGTGGTCTGTCTGAGGCTCCAGCTGTAAAACCTGATGTCAAAAATACAGAGCCATCAACAGTGATCACAGCTGAAAAGGAAGCTGTGAGTACACCAGAAGATAAAATAACACCAACTAACAGTGAACAACCACTTTCTCAAGATCTTCCCAAAACACCAGCTGAGAAAGCTACACTTACATCTGAAGGGAGTGAAGAGAAACCTGTGGCATTGACAAAGCTAGTTTCAGCACTCAAAGCTGAGAGTGAAGTCCAGTCAGCTAATGATGCTCCGGCTGAACCAAGTGTTTTGTCAACACCTGAGCAGGTTTCACAATGCCTACCGAAGATAGTAGTTCAGGTGGAACCATCTCCAAATGATGATCCTCAGACAGCTTCAGAACAAGATGCAAATAAAACAACAAAAACTGCTTTAAACGTTGAAGTGGAGACATCATCTGAAGTCCTTCCTGCTAACAAAACAACTCTTGCAAATGAAGCAACTCTACCTAAGAGAGAACCAGTTCCCAGTGGTCTGTCTGAGGCTCCAGCTGTAAAACCTGATGTCAAACCTGTAGAGAGTTCACAAGATCCTTCACAATGTTCAGAGTCATCAACAGTGATCATGGCTAAAAAGGAGGCTGTGAGTACACCAGAAGATGAAATAACACCCTCTAACAGTGAACAATCACTTTCTCAAGATCTTCCCAAAACACCAGCTGAGAAAGCTACACTTACATCTGGAGGGAGTGAAGAGAAACCTGTGACACTGACAAAGCTAGTTCCAGCACTCAAATCTAAGATTGAAGTCCAGTCAGCTAATGATGCTCCGGCTGAACCAAGTGTTGTGTCAACACCTGAGCAGGTTTCACAATGCATACCGAAGATAATAGTTCAGGTTGAACCATTTCCAAATGATGATCCTCAGACAGCTACTGAACAAGATGCAAATAAAACAGTTGAAAACATGGAAATCGAGACGTCACCAGAAGTCCCTCCTTCAAACAAAACAGTTGAAACAACTCTATCTGAGAGAGAACCAGTTCCTAGTGGTCTGTCTGAGGCTCCAGCTGCCATAGCTGATGTCAAATCTGTAGAGAGTCAAAATGATACTGTTAAAACATTGGAAAGCACAGCAGACTTGAACACAAACACTATAATTAAGCCAGAGCCATCAAAAGATACTAATAAATCTCCTTTAAAACAACAATTTGAAAAGGCAACAGCTGGAATAGTTGAGGAAGCTGAACTGGAGTCAATCCCAGAGGTACTTGCCCCTAATGAAGCAACGCTCGTAAATGAGACATCTAACACTGAAATACGTAGTGATAGTCGGCCTAAATCACCTCCTGCTGAAACTTTGGTAAAGACTGTAGAGCGTAGAGAGAATTCTGCAGCACCTCCAACAGCAGTTCCAGCAACCTGTGCTGAGAGCGATGTCCAATCTCTCGATGATGATGATGATGATGCTCCTGTCAAACAATGTAAACAGGCAACATCTGATCTTGTAACAAAACAGATGCCAGCTTCAAAGACAGACGAAGATGTTCAGACTGTACCTGTTGTATATGATAAGGATTCAGTTCACAAAGTGATTGAGCTAACAGATGCAATGGATATGGAGGCACCTGGACTGGAATCTGTTTCAAAACCTGTGGATGCTCCAGAACCTCGTCTCCCACAGGAGTCTGAGTTGAAGCAACCGCAAGCTGACAACAAAAAGTAAGTGAGCTTTCCAAGAAGAAAGGGCAATGTATTTGTTGTGCTTTTTTTTATTTGTGTGTTCTATTTTTGTGTAGTTTTGAGAATTCGGGGAAAATTGCAGAGAGTCTAAGTTCTACAAAGAACCACACCAGACTCTTGTAAGTTTTTCTTTGCTATTTGTCCACACAATTAGTAAGTTAAACATTTTTATATGAAATAATTGTATTGTGACAATCTTTTTTGTGCTTCAGCAGTAACAATGACATCTGCACTTACTGCAATAAAATCATTGATGGGAACGCAAAGATCGTATTCAATGAACCTGCAGTGATCTGCCACCCGAAGTGCCTCAAGGTTTGCATTATCTTTCTATTTAGAAAACATAATTTCCGTTTTGTATTGTGGGTATATTAATGATTTATATGTTTCTACAGTGTGGAGTTTGTGCGACGAACCTGGGGGGTCTCGAGATCCCCATGTTCTTGTCTAATGAAGCGATCCTGTGTGTTGACTGCTACAGGAAAGCTTGAGTTTCCATGGCAGTGGATGGAATAAATTTGAGCCAAGAATACCACAAATATTTTTATTATCTTGCTTCTTGTTTTTTTTCTTTTCTTCTGTACTAGTTTCATATCATTAAAAGTTTTACCATGTTGTTGTGATTAAAAATTATGTAATTAAAAGACTTGTCAGTAGTAATTACCATAAATGATTGAAATATTTGGCAATACTGGAACACTGTAATAATTCTTATAAATTTACAAATAAACTCCTCAGATTTAAAAAGTTTTATTTGAATTAAATACAAATGTGCACACAAACAAGTGAGCTGGAGACTAGTTAAAGAAACAAAGAGTCCCTTTATTACTTTTTTTTAGCTAGTTTCTAAAACCCATCCATAGACTGTGGCATTCAAACAAATCAATAAGAGCCAGTGATAAATGCACAGTGAACTTCATGTTGGATGAAAAACTCAAAGAGAAAATCTGGCACATTCAATTTCCCCCGCTTTAGATCCACAATGTTGACATGTAAGATGCTGATAATGAGGAAGCCGCAAAATCATGCTCAGAACCAATATGCACATCAGAGACTGAATAGTGTGCATACAGTTATGACTTGCAAAGCAAGCTGGTAAAGCTTTTAATTATTCATGGAGTATCGTACATTGCAGCCAGAAATAGGAAAGGCTTACAAAAAGGATAAAATGAAAAGTCATAAAAGGAAAACGAACAATGCAAGAGATTCATCCGGGGGGATCATTACTGGGTCAGAATTATCTTCATCTCTGCCTGTTGTTCATTCATGACAGGGATGAGAACCATTTGTCTGTTATTAAACATCTACAAGAACAGCAGATGATCCAGGTTTGAAAGGTGCTTTTTTTCTAAGGGGAGATGAAGAGTTCAGATCTAGCGTTGCGTGAGCTGGATGTCCACCTTGCTGCCCGTAAACGAAGGAGAATGGGGCAGATTAACGAATTCCTTTCCTGCCCAGGAAACGCAAGACTGCGTAGTTGTAGGTGGTGGCAATTAGATACAGAAACTGAAAGAAAATGGGAAAAGAGGGGAGGGAGGGTTAACAGAGAGAAAAAAGGAAACCATTTCTTAAAAGTTATTCATCCTTAAGGAAGAGGAAAACATGTCGGTTTGGAATGATTCACATGTTTAAAAATCTGTTTATTAGACTTACCTACAGGGAATTTAGGAGTTTAGATAATAAGAAACTAAATAATTATAAATCACGTTACTGCTAATATGGCAAAACCAGTAAATATACACATCTTTTTTTCTACATTAGCTCTACAGAAAATGCAGAGTTCATCAACATGAACGAAACAAAGCAGCTGTTGGAATAGAATAGAATAGAATAGAATAGAATAGAATAGAATAGAATAGAATAGAATAGAATAGAATAGAATAAAAAAATTTGGGAAACGGAACAGAGCACCACAAAGCAAAGATTGGTCCTTCCTATGTCAAAAATTTGCCAAAGAAATCCCCCCAAAAATGTGAATGACCAAATATTCAAACAATCCATTTGTTTAAATACTGATAACGTGATTTCAGTTTTTTTAAATTAATTTGGTTTATGTTTCACATTTTTATAAGACAGTTTAAATGATCAATAAGTGCGGAAAGTATTTTCTCACCAGTGCCAACAGAGTGACCCCAGCTCCGGCAAATGCAGCAATGTACAAGTCATAGGTCAGGTGGAACTGTGGATAAAACATTTCAACACATACCAAGTAAATCAATCTCTTGCAGATTATTACCATTCCCATGTATAATAATGCTCAGTTACTTTCTACAACATGTACTGATATCTTAAAGCAGAATATTCTTCCTGTCTTCGTTTACTCACTTCGCTGGTTTTGCAGATGGATGCCAGGGTCATTCCACAGCTCTTGCCTGGCACCGCATTCCAAGGGAGCAGACCTTAAATGAAAACATGACGCAAGTGAGCAACGTCTTACCCGTGATGAATCATGAGCGGGTGACACATGTGGGCTCCCGCTTCCATACGAGGGGAAGAGCAATAAAGAAATTAAGCCGCAGTCATCTTTATTATTTCATAGCTAATTTAGCCATCAGTCCTGCGGCCACTCCCCTCTGATTAATTCAATGCTCTCAAGGACACATTAACATTCTCATCAGGGGGACATGCGGTCAGTCATTATGAGAGCAACCCACCATACTGCCTCGCGTCCATACAGATCCAGCTGTGCTGATTAATGCTGGCTGTCGTCTCAGCCAGGAGGTTGATGTTGTGGCAGGTTTGCTCCATGTTGAACAGGAAGAAGACTGGGACGGCGGTGAAAGCAAACACTACAAGCCAGATGAAGGCCAAGATGTATGTCACTACGATAAACTGTTGAAAGAAAAAGAGTGCAGGTCTGTTAGTCTTGGTGCTCAGGTGTCAGAAAAAAAATTACAACAAACCAGAGTTCAGTATCTTAGCTTGACATCATCTTGACGCTCCCTCATTATCTCCACCTCTAGACATGTCCTCACCGTCAGGCTGAGGCAGCGGCCACACTGGGTGCTCCTGAACTCGCCAAAGGTCTGCTTGACTGCACTTGTGGCATAGAAACCCTCAGCCAGCAACAAGATACCATAGAGGAAGAAGAAGGATGCCAGACCGTAGATCACATACTGGAAGTACTTGATGCTGGGATAACCACAGAGAAAAGTCAGTCAAACTGTGAAACAAAGCTCATTGTGAAAGATGGTAGCTGAGGATTACTCACAAAGACGCCATGACCACGTAGTCCTGGACGTTCCGGGCAAAGTAAGTCTCGACAAGGTATTCGGTCTGGGTCAGCGCTTCATGTCCACAGCCACAAAACAATGCCATGCCAGCATAGCACAGCAGGGTGGCCACCAGCGACGGGTAGGGCACTGCCCCAATGCACCGGATACAGCAATCATAACAACCTGAAGGGGCATAATATATCAGCACACAGGCGGCACACACCGCACAAATAACCACACAGCACATCTATGCCACGATGGGGCCAGTCTTTCATCTCATTGGGGGGCTAAGACATAGGGCTCGCTTTGCCAGCAAATCCATGAGCGTACAACAAAAGCCCACCAACAGGCAAGGAAGCAACAGAAACGAATTAGACAAAAAGAGTTCAAGCAGCAATTCCCAATGAAGCGTCCAAACAGAAGCAGCCACCACTGACTTCACAACAGCCTCATGCACTTCTTCCATAAAAGAAGGGATGCTGAAGCTGGGAGCAAATATCCAATTTGTTAATAAATGCATTGCCAGAAATGGGATAGAGGAAAGCACCTAAGGCTTTGCAAAGCCAAGGCTGCCTGACCGGAAACATTTGCTTCCTCTGATCTTGTATTCCACAACGAGAAAGATCCCAGCGCCAGACCGTGATGATCGGAGCTGTCTACAAGGTTTGCTACTGTTCAATGAGCCTCTCTGCGCTGATTTCATCCGTGTGTGACTGATCTTCAGCTTGTGCCAACACCTCACAGCGTAGCCCTTACTAATTTCAGTCCAACCCTCTTTCTTCAGTGGTTACAGGCGTCACCGAGCCACTTTGGGGATGGGGCCTTGAAGAAAGAGCTTCTCTTTGTGATTGCAGATACAATATCCATTGTGTCTGGATCTATCGGGGAGCAACAAAGGGCAGTGATGTCAAACAAACAAAGGCAATCGAGCCACAACACACTCAGTGTAGTGTGTGGTGATGGAGGGGGTCACCGGGACGTCTCAATGCCAATAGCAGCGTTACTAGTGAAGCCACCCACGGCTGGCTGAGGCTGGTACCATGGCATTGAGCAACAATGCTGGTGGGGGCTCAGTTCAAGTATTTAAAGAGTGGGTGGGGGCTATTTGAATATTTTCACAACAACACCAAGCCCACTTAATAATAACAATTTCTAACAGATACAATTAAAAAAGGTCTAAAAATGTTTTTATGTTGCTAAAATCTTTAAATTCATTTAACTTGTTTTCCTTAATCATTCAGTTGTAGGAAAGAGACAACAGTGTTGTAAACAATCTGACTGCAGAGTAAAAATAGTAACAGCAGGAAGCCTTAATAGTCCCCAAAAAGTGCTTGCAGACACCCACACATCAGCAGGAGCTGCAGTGGTGATGGTTATAGTGATAGTGAGAAAAATGTCATCATTGCCTCCATTTTGTACCTGTTCCAAAAAAATAAAGATAATGCATGTCACTTGTTGCAGGATGAGTTATCAATATTTTAGAGTGGCTGAAAAACCAAAAAAAAAAGTACTCAAGCTATTTGTGAGAGATGAGAAATTTACAAAGTTCTGATGGAAATTTGCTAATTTCTGCCATGCCACATGTGGGAGTGTCTGACCTCTTTCACATGAGTGACCTGGCATGGCCCCGGCATGATGAGAGTTGATGCCCATTTCTCTCAGCCACTTTGACTATATTAAACTGTCGTTAAAAATGATAATAATGAGAACTGCATTGATTTTTTTTTTGTCAAAAAAACTCACTTTTTTAAAATCCTGAAATCATTTTTGCACATTGAAGAGAACTGCATGTTAGCAACAAAAACAAAGAGCAAGGCTGCAGAATTTCAATACTTTTTAATAATCTATTTGATGGAATAAAATGGGTGATTTATTAGCAAGAAGATTACTCCCACATTACTCAAGAATGATATTAAAGCATGGAAGCAACATATTCAAATGCAGTAAGTTATTAAAATCCAGTTATTCAAATGACACTATTAAGAAACGATAAGAGTAATTACAAATTGTCTGCACTCACCCATGTCCACAAAGAAGTGTGGGTGAAATTGAGGTTTGGCTGGATGGCTTTGTGACTGCGATATGAGGATATGAGAAGTTATTCCCCGCCACTCCTATATGAATCTGACTTGAGCTTTTGTCCTATCAACAATAGATAGACCACGTCTCCCGGAGTCACATCTTAAAGTCACAAAGTCCCTTTTCAGCTGCCAGTCATTATTTGTGTTGCCACGGGATTTAGGACAGGGGGCCAGCAGAGGACCGAAATCCTTACCTGAACTTTTATCAGATTTTTGAAGCTTTCAGGAAGCAGATGGTTTTGGTAAAGTGCAAGTGTCCACATGAAGTGTTGACGTAAGATATTAGAAATTAAATGTCACACCTGTTCTATATTATTACCTGACTATATTAAATAATTCTTTTTATTTTTGGTGCAAAAAATGACATAAAATCAGTAAAAATCACTAAAAATGTGACATCTAGATGATATGATATTCACCTTGACATGTTTTTATTCCCACCAATTTACATTTTATTCATTCATAATAAAGGGCGTATTGATTTTCAGCATGCACATGTCTTGTGTTTGCATGCCCCACATGGTAGGCTTCATCACCATAGAGACACTGTCTAAAAAGCAGCTTGCTCAGAAAGACAGATATAAAAAAGTATGCACAGACAAAGACGAGAAATAAAATGGAAAAGCAGGGGCTGACAGTGATTAAGTTAACCAACAACGGTGACATTGATGGTCGAGTCCAGCTGCCGTCCTCTCCCCCCCCTCTCCCTAGTGTTTGACCCAGTTGATGTCAAAGCTGGGTTCACCACAAAAGAGCCAGTGTGAAGCAGGAGAAAACCCCCCCCATTGAGGAGAGAAGAAAGCAAACATCCTCTTCTTTTTGACATTTTAAGATGACAATACAAAAAAAAGATGGATTTGATGGATGGAAATGTGATAACAGAGCTATTAAATTTGAAAAAGTTCAGTTTATATAGAAAGAGCATTAATATTTGTAAACATATGTGTTAAAAACTGATGCAGAGTTAATTTTAACAAATTGGTCCCCTAAAAAGGGTTTTACAGCATAAACTAACTCCTTTTAATCCTGTTAAAAAAGAGCCACTTGTTGGTCTTTGTTTTTTTTTTTATGTTTCTTTCTGAAGCCTTTTCTGGAGCAATCAGACATTAAGTAATCTGTTTGTGGAAAACATTAATTAAAACTGATTGTGAAGTGCAAAATGATTGGCTTCCAGAAAAATCTTTGAGAGGAAGATGCGAGGAACTCAAACAGTTCCCACCTTTCAGATGTAAATTTAGAGTGATGTTAGCAGTTAAAGGATCAGGACAAGATTCAAGAGATGGATCCAAGAAATAGAATTTATGATTAAACGTAAAATTTTGTTGTCGTTGAGGTAAATGAGCACTGTGGGTAATTAAGATGAAGAAAATACACAATAAAAATAATAAAGACGGTCATTAATTAATACAGATGATTTTAGTCTATTGCAATACTCTGAAAATATGCAGTAATCACCAGTGTATATTTAGCAAGAAAGGCTCATACATGATTATAAACACAACATCAGTTACTTTTACACACTGAGTTTATTTGCTGTGTGTGCGTTGGTTTCTGTTTTTCATTCCTCATTATTTATGTTCTAAATACAGACATCCATCTTTTTCTCCAGCAGTGATCATCTTCCAGAAGGAGGCAAAAAATACACGTTTTTTTTCTGCGAAGCAAAGTAAAACTCGCTTGGTGCTTTTTACATAGGAGGGTGTTCATGATTTGAGCTTTTGGACTACGTCAGCACAAATTGTGCTTTATTCATCTTGTATTTTGAATTTGCTTGAGCATTTGTCACTGCAGAGAATCACATTAGATTTGAAATGCGATCAGGAAATTGTGAAAATCACTCGTTATCAATTAGAATGCTGCTGTAGAGCAATAAATGAAGAAGAATCCTCTTGTTTTGCAACTCACGCTCATTTTACAAAACCTTATTTTTTAATGACAAAAAGTTAAAAGTACAACTAATGCAGCATGCTTGTGGTAATGTGGTCCCTCCATTCTCTGAGTCCCTGAGTGAGCACATCTGAATGTGATCAGCTCATTAACCCTCAGCTTCAGGAGCCACGGCAGCTGCTGCCAGGCTCTCTCATTAGTTTGGCGAAAGTCAGATGGGCAGCTCTGCTATTTCTTTCATGGTGTCAGTTAAGTAATCCACGTTTTCCTCTATGTTTAAGTTTAAAAATCCTTTTGGGTGTTTTTCCACTATATGGTCATTGAGGAACCATCATTTCCATCTGTTATGTCCCCACAGCTCTTTAGGTTAACTGAAACTTAACACTTCACAGATTCTGTACAGGTGAAATCAGTAACTCAAACACAAACTTTAAAAAATTCAGCCATGTCAAATCTTCTTTTTTGTGTGTAGGCATTGTGTTGAGCTTATTCCAGATAAGGGAGTTTATGCTACTAAATCACTTATCAATTTGAGCAAAATGAAATGCTTGTTTTTCAAACCCTTGTTTTGTTTTAATTGCATCACATTAATTTTGTTGTTTTTTAATTAAAAAAAAAAAAGAATTACTTCACTGTTTGTGATATTTTGCAGATTAAAGACAGTTTAATTAATTGAGTTATTTATGGCTACAATAAAAATGTGAGATTGTTTTTATTTTTCCATACATGTATTCAATAAACCAGGTATAGAAATCAGGACATTTTCCTACATCTATCAGAAAACAATTTTGTCAATCCTTGGTGTGCTCCCCATGAGTCTGCATAATAAAGACCATTTGAATGAAATGAATTATTGAAATACTGCAGACAGGTTTCATCCATCATTTAGTTCAACCAAGCAACTAATAGCGTTAAAATGACACAAGATGAAAAGCTCTGTCTGATGTTTTTTTCATTTTTTAATTCTGAGGCATCATGTTCAGTCCAATTTTAACTCCAAACGTAAGCTGTGGTTAAGCTTTGCAGAGTTTTAGTGCATTTCAAAAAATGAAGGAGCACACCACTGGGATTACACTACTTTTCTATAATGTTGCAGGACACGCCATTGGAAATGCACATGATCGAAATTTATTGCGCAAAACCACGTTGATGTTGCAACAGTTTGGTTGTGCAAATTAAACTTTGCAAAAAAAAACCTATGATTTTCAGAGGAGACGGGGAGTGAGTGCATCATCCTGGTTTCTCAGATGTCCCTTTCTGACCTTCATCTATCATTTCCAGCAGGGAGTAACTTTGGGGTTGATCAAATTCCGATGTCAGAGAAAATCCACCTTTAGTTTGAAAAATCTTTTAATAATTCCTCATTTAGATAAAACAATGTTATGATAAGTTCAAAGGAAACAAATCTCATCTCCCTTTATGTCCAGTCAGTAAAGGACTTCCTTTGGATTTACGGTTTCCGGGGTCCCAATCCTTTGAAGTCTTTCAGTCCCTTAAAACTCCATCTCAAGTGTGAATAACTGAATTGGTATATATACATTTAGAGCCATCTCTCCTTACAGTATTCATAAACAAACAAGAAATTAAATATTGGTCAACGATTATGCTGTACAAAGAAGGAAAGCCAAAAAAATATGAGTTAGTCAGTGAAACACATCTTAAGTAATTATTTTTGTCTATAGTGAGGCAAAAGTTATATTACTACAGTGTACTTAGCAAAAATCATGAGCACATAAAGCTAAAATATAGCAGGGATACTCAAGTAGACTACAATAAGTCACACGACACTAAGTAATGCAAAAGTGAATGATTCATTTAAAAAATGCCTAATTTACATTTTAGAATGTCATTTTTTTGATCCATCCACCAACTCCTCCACTGGTTTCAATATTTCTATGACCAGATGGAAACATTTTAAATGATTTTTTTTACAGTTTGACCATTATCTAAGTGAGATGCCCATGGTTTCTGCTATGATTCCACAGTAATTCCTGTTGTAAGCAATGTACAAGGCATTTTTAAAGCAATTACAGTAAAAATACATTTTTATAATAAGCAATGTCAAATGAGAGATATGTAGAAAATAGCTTGAATATAGTAATCATAATACTACTTTTTGACTTTTTTTTTTTTTTCCAGAACTCATCTCTGTCCACCACAAATTGTAATGTCACTTTGTCCCACTAGAGCAAAATAGATATCACAGAGTAAGAAAAAGCTTCTCATACAAATCCAACTGTATAAACATTATACTAAGTTCTTGCAGGGTAAAGTTCCAAAAAAGCCAAAGTGAAAAATGAAATTTTTACCACCGTTGAAACTGGTTATTATAAAATGACTAAGCAGTTAGATTTCCTATCATGAGAGAGCAAAGGCAGGATGTTGGTGGCGTAACACCTCTGGAAAAGAACGAATAGACAACCTCCATCTTTTTTTTCTATCTTTTATCTACACATCCTACATACAGCTTTACATTTCATGTTTTGTGTATACAATATTTCTCCTTTCAGCTGGCTGTGAAGCTATACCCGCGTGGTTGAGTGGGTGCTGGGCAGACCAGCCGAGCTGTAGCCAGCAGGAAAGGTGCTATATGGGCTCATGTTGGAGAGGCCCATTAGGGAATTGGGGATCATGGTGATATTGTTGGGGGTCATAAGAGGGATGTCATCAGGGGAGCGGCGCTGACTGATGGAGTAGCTGGGCGAGACGTGGAGAGGATTGTGAAGGGCCTCACACGGGTTCCTTTGCTGGGACGACAGGGTCTCGTCTACTGTGTTGGTGTGACCCGCGCTGTTGCCTTTGCTCTCACGCTGAGGACTGGGCTGCTGGGACGTTTCCTGCCGACTGCGCTTGTCCTTGCGGTAGTACAGCGCTGCAAAGGCCAGAACGTTGAGGAAGAGTAATGACGCCCCTACAGCGATGGTGACGCTGAGCTCCGTGGAGTAATCTCTCGGGTTCGGCATGATGAGAGGACCCATCTCACCGCCCCCTTCGCCATGACTGTTGGCGGTGGATATGGGAGGACGTCCGGTGCTGCCTGACCTCTTGCCATTGGACTGGGTAGGATCCAGGGGGGTGACTTTGGTGGTAGTGGAGGAGTAATGAAACATGTCATGGAGGTTGTACAGATGGGGCACCAGGTGTTTCCAGAAGGCCACTTTGGTGGCGCGGTAGTGGTCACGAATACGAGGCTTCAGGCCAATGTGCAAGTACATCTGATCGTATGGGTTGTACTTAGACCACGCCACCTCTTCGAAGCGGTTAGCTTTAGTGTGGATGAATTTGGTGTCCTGCGGCACCGGCTTGTTGGGATCCCTGTAAACACATAACAGAGAGCTATTAGTAAACTTTAAAAACCAAGGGAGACTTACACATTTCATCAAGTCTGGTAAACTTTCCACAAAGAGATACTGAGAGTATGTAATCGTATGATTTTATTTTTTAAACAACTACTTTGCTGTCAAATTAACCAACCTTTTGTTCCAACAGAACAGAACTTTATCTGTGATTTTCTAATTACTTTAATTCTTTGCATTTCCCACTCTCTCAGCACATAATGACTTTAAAATGTACGTAATTAAACATAATGTGTCTGATCTACTAGAAAAAGGAGACCTTTTCTTAAATAAAATGGCAAAAAAAGAAAACATTCTTCACAGACTGAGAATAAAATAAGCTAGAACAAATTGGTATGTCCCCATCTTTTCTCATGGGCTCAGCATCCCCACATTTCCAGTCGGTGAAACAGCAGACATGACCTTTGCTTTGCTTTTGCTGGCTGCTGAAGTCATCCTACATTGCATTCATGGTGGGTTACTTCTGCAGTGCAGCAGCACATTCCTGTCTCAGGTGTAGCCTCAATAGACAGGCACATGTTTTCCCTATGAACCCCATTTCCTTTTAAACCGAATCATTGTATCATTGTAAGCTTAACTAAAACCAACAAAAAGAAATAAACAAATTAAATACATCCATATTTTTAAATTAAATTAACCTAGTTCTGGGATTATAAACAAGACGTGGTATTTGGTATCTTTTTGCAACCGTATTTCTTTGATGTGAACCAAAACTAAAATCAAGTAGCCAGTTTCTGCAGATACTTTTCTCTTTATGATCCCAAACACGTCATTTATGAGTAAAGGGTTTGTCAGATTGGAGGTGTGGAGCAATCAACTGTGCATTTCAACAATGCAAATGACAAGAAAGCATCAGCCAAAATAGGAGGAGAGCAGCTGTTTACGCCAATCTGTCCATCATTTTACAATAAGGAAGATGAAATTTAAGTGGAAAACTACAATTTTTATTCCTGACAGAAACAGGGCTGTACAACAACACCCCACACATTCCTCTTCAACACAATGTGGAAAAATGTATTTGAATACTCTAGAGAAAACTGTAAAATTAATGTTCTTAAACTCCAAATTTTGTTAATGTCTTGGAAGGAAAAAATCAATTAAAATGTTTGACAAAAAATCATGATTAAACATTGTTAGTTTGAGTACTTTCATAACATTTAACGCAGACATGTTCATTAATGCTGCATACCACCAAAAACAGCAGACCAACCTCCAACAATACCTTTATGTAGTTTCTACGTCTTTCATGTCATTCATGAAGTTCCCAAAAAGGAATGTGAAATTTACTTAGTTAATTTTAAATATACATAACTTTTGTTTTATCTCAAAAACCTAATTAAGTATGAATACAGTTTGATCTTCAACCTAAGAGCTTTTTTTTTGTTTTTACATCTGACCAAATGATGAAATATAGGGAAACTTGGTTTGTAATAAGAAGGAGAAAATTAACTACCGTGACCTAGCATTAAAAAGAGGAGCTATGTTTCGACAAGAATACAATCTTTCAACTGAACCTTAATCCCTTTGACAATTATCCACTTTAGTCTTAAAGAGCGAAGTATTTTTTGTGCCTACATTACCAAGTGTTACTATTCTGATCTGACATTCTGTATTGCTGAGTCTGATTCTGCTCCGACTTTGTTTGTCTGCCGCCTGCCCCTACCCATGCCTGAACTGTGTTACGGGTAGTCTGATCCCTGAAATCCCTGAGGTCAACCCCTCGTGACTGACCCCTGCCTTCCCAACCATGCCTTAACTTCACGGACTTATAGTTGTGTCGGACTTCTGCTTTGTCAACACATCTGTCTAATAAACCTGCTGCACTTGCACCCAGCTGTCTGCCTGCCTGTTTGTAACAATGACCCACTGCATAGTTTGCCTTATTCATTTACAGTCTCTGTAAAATGTTCATATTTATTAGTTTTTTACTTTTGAAAATTTGTGACGTCCAATTTGACATAAAAAGTAGTGGTGAGGATAGTGTCTAAATTACTTTTAAGATCGAGGGCGCTAAATAGTCTCACACTATTTTGTTTTTTTAGTTAGGTAGTAGAAGGGAATTTGGACATAGCCACTGTTGTTGCTGTTCACCTTTCGACATATCCCATCAGCATCTGCACACTTGGTTTGGCAGAGAGTTTTACATTGGATACTCTTCCTGACATAACCCTGTATCTTATCTGGGCTTGGGACGGGCACAAGGAGACCCAGACCAAGGTCCCCCTGTGGCTGCACAGGTCAGGAGTAGTGTGAATGGTCTTTTCTATGGACATATGCAGGATTTAGCTCATTGGGCTCTCCTGGGAATAAACTATGGTTCCCAGATGCCGGTCCTGAATGCAGCCAACTGCAGCCAACTGAGCCATCATGTATTGGAATAAAGAGTATCTAGACAAGTCTCTGATCATTTCCTGCTTTAATGATAAAGTGGATCATACCACAGATTAAAAATACAAAAGAGCTGTTTTTAATTCCCTTATGGAATCAGACATTTATTTTCTAATGTGCTTCCAATTCATGGGATTTTAGGCAGTTAGTAGAAAGACACAAATACAAAAAAATTTGTAGCAGTAATTCATTTGGATCCTAGAATGTTCAAACTGTTAATAAAATCTTAGTTTTGTTTTGCGACTCACCCGCTCTTTGCAAAGTTGGTCCAGTACGTCATAACTACAGCACTGAGCATGATGTCGTTCCTGGAGAAGTTGCAGGGGAACAGATCTGTTGGGCCCACCATGGGAATGCCAAACACGTAAGGCACCTCGTCTCCATGGGCTGAGTCCGACCACACCGGTTTCATAAGGCTCTGGCAGTGGTGGTAGAAGGCGTAAAAGTAAGTTGGCGAGCCGTAGCGTGCGTGTAGGTCTGCTGTGACAACTGATGGCTCCACCCACTGGTGGTCGGTGAAGAGCGCGACAAGGGTCTTCCTCCTCGTCTCTGGGTTATCTTTGTCGGCCCAGTCTGTGTACATAAATTTAATTGTCTCTCTCAGCGTGTCTTTTCCCTCTGGATACCCGTACAAACTGTCCACAAAGTCTGACACAGCAAAGTCAAAGTCGCTGCCAGACACGCCGTCCTCAAGGTCCATCGCGTTCTCAACAAAGCGCAGCCCTTCCCCCTGATTGACACCCAGCATTATGTCGTAATTGAGGAACTCGCCCTGCTCCATCAGAATCTCTGGGTCATCGGGAATGACGTCGCCATCGATGACTGGACCGAACGCCACACGGTAGCGGGCGGCCTGGATGTCTTGCTCAACAAGTTCCTTGGCGGTCTTCTTCTGCAGGCAGGACACCATGTCCACGGTGTCCAACACGTTGCAGCCCACCCTCTCAGCCAGCATGCGGGTGTACTTGACTGGCTGGTAGTTGACCGCCCAGCTGGACAGTGCTGAACCACTTTGGATGATGGCTCTGTGGAAGAGACCTTGGGAGACAGAATGTTGAACAAAATAAAATGTAACAGTTAAAAAACAAAACAGTTTGACTAAATGTTACCTTGAAGCTGTTTGGGATTCAAAATAAGGAATTTAGAAGCACAAAGATACAACTGCTTTGATAAAACTGCAGAAAAAAAATTTTTTGCTGCAGTTTTTTTTTTACCTTGTGTCAATTTATAAAGCATTTACAAGGTAAGATTTTGCTCCTGGTCAATAAGCTATGGCTCACAATCCCCCTTTCAACTTATCTTAAGGATATTTGATTACATAGAGAAGAGGAGGGCTCTGTGTGGGGCAGCAAAGCTCTCCAACAACAAACTCCTCCAACCATATCTTTGCTTTGTGCACTGAGGCACAGTCTAGTGGAACAGAAAAGAGCCCGTACCAAACTGCTTTCACACAGCTGATAGCATAGCTTTGCCTAAAATGTCTCGGTATCCTAAAGGATTAGGATTACTCTTTACTGAAAGTAGGGGACAAAACCCAAACCATGAAAAAAAAGCCCTATACTATAATTCATCCGCCATGAAATTCCACACATGGTAAAATGAGGTCAGGCAGATAAAGTTCTCCTGGCATTTGCCAAATTAAGTCTCCATCCCTTTTTGCAGCTGCTGCAGCAAAGTTTTGTGTTTACATTAAGGTTGGTAGAAGTTAGTCATTTTTCTGTAAGAGAATCAACAAAAAAGTCTTACAATTTCGACATTATGAGCCTTCGAAATCATCGACACAACTTACTGCTTGTGTGGGATCTACATCACATTTGAAAGTGTCTAATATCGTATATCGTGTTTTATTTGCTTTGAGAGCTTTCATTTTTGCTTTCAAGCACTGCTCTCAAGCTCAAAAAGTCACAGCTTGCATGTCAACACGCTCTGCTCCTCTTCATGGCTGAATGTCTGCTCTAAGATTCTGCTTCCAGATAGATTCCCTTCCTCTTTCCTCTCAGTCTCACAAGAGAAAGGGGGTGCACTATAAAACGTGTGAACCTGAGTTCAATGATTTATAGGTGTGCCACTGTACTTTTTTCCTCTGAAGTGCACTATAAATGCTGGTTTGGACCATAAATCATTACAAGGAACCATGAAACCAAAGTCCATAAGGAGCAGCTCAAAAAAGCAGTGAGTAGAGGATGAAACCTTGCCGTTTTCTGTTGTTGAAGAAGCTGAAAAATCTCAGAATCCTCTAGTCTGTTTCATGTGGTGCTTTCTCCATGCAGATGACAGTGGGGGCATATTAAACTAATGGTCAATTTGCAACACTGTTTTAGGAAGAAGAGGGCAATTTTTTCCCCCTAGTATTTGAAGAATGCAAATGTTGAATTGTTAATATGGTGTGTCTAACAAGCTGTGCAGAGAGCTGAGGATGCATTCAAATGCATCCTTCTATGTGAATATAGTTTTAAAAAAAGGCTCTTTAAAGTGTTGGCATGTGGAGCATCACTCCTGCCTCTGCAGATTTTTCCATCTACTACAAAAAAAGTAATAAATTATATACATCGATACCATCCAAAAGTTAAGAGACAACAGCTCTTAGAAAAATAGTGCCGCCCTGCGTTTAGCCAAAAGATGTTGGCAAAAACAACAGAATGCCTCTTTGTTTGTTGCAGCATCCTATACAAACTGCTACACCCTCCCAGTCATTGATTAAAAAACACAACATATTTGTCTTTTTGGGAATTGCTACAAATCTAGTTTTCTAAGATCAATAAATCAGTTTTCTTGTGATCCGTCAGGTTTAAAACACACTCGTAGTATCATGTCTTTTTTTCCCAGATGTGTATTTACGGCCTTGTTCCCCCACTTTATATTTTATTAAACCTTCTTTTTCTTCACACACTCTTAATGGTAAATTCTTCCTTCATTCACTTTCTATCTCAAGTTTCAGGTCCAATAATATCTTTCAGTTTAGTGTTTTAGGATATTTTTTTCAAACTAAGGAACTTTTGTAGATATGAAATAAAGATAAAATAAACTATTAAAAAAATCTGTTAGTCACAGGTCCAGCTCACAGCATGTTGGGAACTTTATAATGCCAGTAGGCAACTTTAAGGGCTTCACGTTTTAAAAGGCCGAGCTTTTAGCCTGATTAGACTGAGTAAAGGAACAAAAGCAATCACTTACTCAACAAATACCCCCCTTTTACACTATACTCATATCATAACACTTCATCTTTTAGCCTGACCGTGTGTAGCTACACTTTAAACAATGAATATAATTCCACCATAAAAAATAATTGGACAAACTTGAACCTGGTGACTAGTTCTTACCCTCTGAGTGGTGAGAGAGTGTAAGCAGACTGACACAAGAGGCACCAATCCCAGACCCAAAGACTGTGATGCGACCCGGGTCTCCTCCAAAGTATCCAATGTTTTTACTTATCCAGCGGAGAGCTTGAATCTGATCCAGGAGTCCATAGTTGCCTTTTGCCGCCTGGTCACCGGTGCTGAGAAAGCCTGATGTGTTCAGACAGACAGCAGAAGCAGAGCTAAATTTGAGCTCCACAGTACACATAACAGCTTTGATCTAAAGCTGTAGCCCAGCAGGGCGTCTGAAAGAACTGACACTATTCTCCCTCAGGTGTAAATATGCCTTTGCTTTCTCCTACAGAGTTTCCCTGCTTTAGTCTTACAGCACTTCACACTCAGTTTTCCCCTAAAGAAGAAAAAAAAAGATTCTGTTCATCAAATCTGAACAACTTCTCTTCTTTGATAAGCTTCATGAAAGGAAGGTCTTTTCTTGCATGATAAACACTGAGCTCTTTAGTGAGTTTAGAAGTTTTGAATGTTAAAACATAGAAATAAAAATTCTGTTAATGGTCATGACAGTCAGGGAAGCATTACTTGTGTTCGTAAGTTAGCAATTCATGTGACAACATTGTTTTTTGAATGATTAAGACAAAAGAAACTGTATCTCTTGGCAGCGAACATAACACAACTGCTTATGCAAGCCTATAAATTATAACTATGAAGGTTAACATAAAAGGAAAACTTTAAAATCACACAAATAACGCTACAAAACTCTAATACTATCCTGCTTGACACTTTTGGGATTAATTTGTTATAGGAGTCTGATTTCTCATGTGTTATACACTGATTTAAATCAGTCTTTATCAACAGACAGTAAGGTTCTCAGCTCTGCCGAGACTTCTTCACATGTCAGTCATGGCTTCACTCACTTTGATGTTATTGAGTCGAGAGGAGAGCAAAAGAGATTTCCAAAAGAGTAAAGGCTGATGAGTTATGTAAAGCAGCATGGTGTAACAAAAAGAAACCCAAAGATCAATTGTTCTCTAAATCTGATAGAAAAAAAGAAAAAGAAGTAGAGAATTTAGATGCTCTGTTGAACTGCAGTTAGGTAGATTTTAAGCTCAACTGTCAGAGAAGTTTTTCAAGATTCCCAAAAAACCCAAACTTTTTACCAAAATATGAGCTAAATATGAACTTGACACTATGTTTCTGCTTAAACATGCAATGTTATCTCTAATCAAACACATAACTTATATATGTCTTCAAAGTGCTTAAATGTATAAGCATGAATCTGCCTTTCTTTTACTATTTAAAAATTATGAAAGCAATTCATCACAATTTCCTTCTGACAAAAGAAAAAAAAGCCGGGTTTGACATTTGACATTATTAATCAGAGAGAGACCAGTATGGTATTTAGAGACAAAATTAAAAACTCTCATCACCTAATATTCCAATTCTGTAGTTGAGTGTGACAACAATGACGTTCCCATAGCTGGCCAGAATGCTGCCGTCCATCATGTTGCCGGTGCCCTCCATATAGGAGCCTCCGTGGATATAAACCATCACAGGTCGGGCTTCGGAGTCCCTTATATCTGCAATGATGACAGAGATACACACACACTCTCTGGATGAACACACAACTGCAGGGACAACAGTAATGAAATGGAACCTTAATAGAAAGCTAAAACTTAATATTCGACTGCTCTGCATGAAGCATGGGAGAAGAGCGCTTTGAAAATGTGCTTAAAAGCAAATCATGGAGGCAGCCCTGTGGTTTGAAAGCTGAACGACAGTCAAAATAAGTACAGAAAATACAAGGCTTGTGAACATAACAAGAATTTGTTCTGGTGCATGGAGGTGTTTTTTTGCACCAAAACTATAGAATGCTTAAAACACAGAGAAACAAAAGCTCTTTTTGATCCTAAACTCTGTTTTGAAGAAATTTCACTGTAAAAATTTAAAGACCCACTTCAATGAAAAATGTGTTTTTGGTGTTTTGACAAGATTTTATTGTATTTCCTGATGATGGAGGACACATCTGAAGAAAATTAGACTTAAAATTGCATTTGTGATTATTTTTTAATTCAAATTGTCATGAATCAGGAGCAGACAAAAAATGCTGTTCGAACAGTAGCTTATTTGCAACATAGAAAATACAATGGGCAGGCCATAAACTCCCTGCAACGGGGGAGGGGAAAAGTGGGCGGAGTTACTGTGTGCCGACAGCCCCACCCGTAACCTACATAGAGGCAAATTTCTAATGAACAACTTACCACTCTGCAGAAACTATCTTCTAGAAAACAACGGTTTTTAAAATGTTGGGAAAAAATTGAATAATCATAACTACAAGACTACTGGGAATGCCTTTAAAATAGCTCAAAAGATGATCAAAGTGGGACTTTAAAGTTTTGAACTGAAACATTGAACTTATAACTGAGTTCAGAGCTCTTATGATGCACCAAACAAAAAAAAAAAAATACAATTAGTTACATTTGCAAATATGCTCATTTCAAATTATCTCCAAACATCTTTGGATCGATGGAACTGTAGTATTTGTGGACATGTATTAGATAGCAGCTGATCTCTTATTCCACTTCAAAAAAAAAAAAAAAATCTGTGAAGTTCTTTAAAAGAAAATGTCTCAAGAAATACAAAATCTTTCAAGAATTCAAAAAGACTCCATGCATCTTTAAAAAAAAATACCTTCGGATATATGAATCTCGGCATGTGAGAAAGACGCCCCCTTTTTCCTGTGTTGGCTTCCTGGGATTCACATGGAGGGAAAAAGAAGTAGAGAATTCAAAAAGGCATGGTAAATCTGATTTATCCTGTGCAAACACAAATGGTTGAGGAGAAAAAATATATTTAATCTCCTTCATCTTATAAAATTAAAAAAATAAAAGAGGTCATAGATCTGCCCCCAAATAAAATGCATGAAATGCTTGTTTAACCCTTTAACACCCGAGGCGTCGGTGACACTTAAACATAAAATCTTAAACATACTGCAACTTTTCAACTGTTAACACAATCAACATAATTCCAAAATCTGCTGGAATTTTGTTGATCATTTAAACAATTATAAAGTTACAGTAAATCAAAGAACATTAACACTGGAGCTCTGGTGTTAAAGGGTTAATAATAAATATTTACAGTGTTGATTTATGCAAATGTTTGCTCCCTATTTGAAATAAGAATTTGCACACATGCACCCACATACTCACACATCCTTTAATTACTTTGAATAAAGTAATTTCTACTTGATGATTAATTACATTTTTGTCTTCCACTGTCAATTTCTTTGGTAAATGCCAGCAGGATATATTGGTTCATAATTAACAGTTAATAAAAATTTAATTTTGCTTGAATAGATAAGTTAAAGTAGCTCAAATTTCCAAAACATTCTCTTTAATTTGGTAAAAGATGGCTGGAGATAAGCAGACATCGCGACACCTGAAGAATTAATTAGTCAAAAAATGTCTTACAAGGTTTTGTTTTTTTTTTTTTAATATACAAGGCGTGCAAAAAGAAAAAAAAGAGAAGAACAAAAGGGGTTTAGTGAGAGCTTTGGAAATAGATGTGTAGCAGTGACATTTAATTAACTTGTGTAGGTGCCAGGTGCGGCGGTCTGCAGCATAGGCGGCCATCAGGCAAGGGGCTTTAAAAAATGTGGGCTGCACCATTTTGGACATCCACCTCTCAGGCAGGCTGTTTGTCTGTTGTTGCTATGCTACCACAGGGAAAAAAAAAACATCCTCAAAGAGTGGCGTGTTACATACACAAGCAGAACACAGGTCGACTTTGAATGCTGAATGTTTTGTGTTGCACTGAATGGCAGAGAGGGGAGGCCATGCACTCTCAGAAAGCAAACCTAATTAGTTGAAGGAGGCGGAATTAGGGGAAACGTGTTAGTTGTCAGTGGATCCGTGTCACATTGTTCCGCTAATCTACAGATCCACACATAAAAAGGTTCCTTCGTTGATTAATCCTACAGATCAGAAACAGAACGGAATTCAGCTCACGATAGACAGTTGACTCCTCACTAATTGGCCCCCAATCAGACACACTGTCTGAACAGTGACTCATTAATAGTGAATTTTTAACAGAAAGTCAGGTTTTTTCAGCCTCTCTTTTTATGTTAAGCCGCTGCTGTGAGAGGACAACATAGTGTGATCGCCATTTTAAACATTGCTGCTTTGTTTAAATAGACCTGTGTGTCAACACTGCCCAAACTCAGCAATAATTCATTGGATGTCTCTTGGTTGGACAACAAGCACATACCTCATTGATTTTTTTCTTTTTTTTTTCGCTTGCGTTGCTCAATGTGAATCTACACAAAACATCAATTCAGAAGCAACAACATCAAACAGGAGCTACCAGAGGAATTCCTGCACACCTGCGTAATGGCAACAAAAAAAACAAAGATGGCATTGCTTTGAATGGAATATCAGCCTTGGGTTGGCAGCAACAAAACAAGCCCTGATCACAAGACAATGAGGGCAACAGCAACAGGGATGATTGTGGAAGATTGCTGCTGCAAAACTCACCATCGTCTGTCGGAGCGTAGATGTTCAGATACAAACAGTCCTCGCTCTGATCCTGAATGTAAGTTGCTACAGTGTCCAGGTTGTACGTGAACCATATGGGCATCATGATCTCTGGCACTGTGCTGTGGATGTTCTGAGGGCACACAGGCATGAAGTGGGTCGCATTCTTCACACCTGACCAAGACGACGGCTGCTCGGGCGGCATGAAGCGCTTCTCGCCCACAGGTGGCGCCGCATAGGGGACCCCGAGGTACTGATCAACTGGCCTGAGAACTTCGCTGGGCACAGGAACCCTGAGACCCCGCAGCTTCCCAAACTGGGTAGTCACCGTCGGGTAGAATTTCTGGCTTGTTGCTTTGGTCAGTGACCAGCAGGAACATGATATCCACCAAAGAAGGGCACAGTGGGCGATGGTTGTGGTTCCTTGCTGATGTAGCAGGTGTGTAGGCAACAGATGGCCTCTAAACGTAGCCAGCCACATGGTCTGAGCAAGACGGCGTCCTCACAAAACACAAATGCACACTCTAGTGTCTGTTCAGCCTCTTTGCACCGACTCTGTCAAACGGGCATCTCTCAGTGCACCTTTAGATCCAACAGTTTCCAAATCCAAGTTCACCTCAGCCAGGTATGGAAAGCCTCTGATCCGTCTATTCATTCCATTGGGAAGAAATCTGAAAGAAAAACAATCAAATTAACACAAAAAACATCAGTTTTGTGAAAACATACAAAGTGTGTGTGTACTTTAAGTATAAAAACAAAAAAATATTTGAATTTTTATATCCAAAAAAGTGGAAAATGAGAAACAATTTATGAGAAATCTCAAAAAAAAAAAAAAAAAAAGCATGGTCTGCTTTAATTTAATATAACAGCTTTTCAGGGAAAGCTTACTGTATGAGAAAGAGTGTAAGAACAAAGCTTGTCCGCGTCAGATTGAAAAGAATTTGGGGATTTTGTCTTGTGCAGTACATCACAACATTAAAGGAAGCAGAGAATCCTGAGAAATCTCCGTATCCAACAGGGAAGGAGGAAAAGCAACACCGGATGATCTCCTAACCCTCAGACCACACTGCGTTAAAAGCAGACATGAAGTGAAACTCTCTGCATGGACTCTGAAGGGCTTCTTTCAGCGCATCATTTAAGGATATTTTTAAAAAGTGCAAAAAATTTGCTTTTTGTGCAAATAAAAGAATAATCAAAGCATCATTTAATCTTTTGTTGCTTCTTTGGTTTAATATTCAATTGAATTGTCTTTTTTAATAACATATTTTGGAGAAAGTGGATAAAAATAACGGTTATATCTTTAATTTCATCTGCAAAAAATCTCTTTTTGGATGTAATTTCTTATGTTTCACTTGAATGCATTTGCTGTGATCCATCAGAAGCTCAGCACAAAAAGAACTCCTTTTTTCCAGTAAAAAAAACCCTCAAACGAATCTTCAAAGTCCAGGATAAAAGAGGACAAACTCCTGTTGAATCAAAAGTGTGACCTGGTTAAGTTTCATTGTTTTATTTCAAAAGCACAGCATGACAAACCGAGTTATTTCTGCCAGTACAGCTGAGCTTCACTGTCAGTTGCTGACATGAAAATGCATAGTGGAAGTGTTGCTTGCTCCCAGAATAAACATGTCTGATGGGACCACAGACCCTCCACATACAGGAAAGTAATTACAGTCAAACTGGAAGACGAGGAAGGAGAGACAATTCGAGTTTTTGCAGTTTACCCCTGAAATTTTTAGTGAAAAAAGTGTAAACGATCAAGAAGTAATGCAACCCGCGTTTAAGCTGTTTACTTAAATTACTGCATGAGTGCTTCATCTGCAAATCAGAGCCAAGCCAACAATTTCTTTCCTGTTGATTCCACACTGAGTTACATTTTTTCAGATTATGGAAACACTCCAATAACCGTGGAGCTTGATGCATTTAACTGCTGCCATGCATGCATGTAATCTGTCACTTATTTTACAGACAGTTTTCAGATTAAACAGCACATGGAACTATCGAGTACCTTCTACCAGATGCATTCTAATGTAAGCTCCAACATGTAGCTCCTTCTATTATACCACTTTGTTATTCGGAATACATCAGGTCTTCTCATTTTCTTGTCATTGAACAAATTAAAAAACAAGCTTGTTAACCTGAGCAGATTTATTGATGTGCACGGATCTGGCTTTTCCAAGGTTGCAGCTCCGTTTTTCAATCTATTAGGACAGTGGACAAAGCCTTACTGATTCAACACACGTGTCGTCCCTTTAGCTTCTCTCTGTTGCTGCAACATTTCGTTTGCAGTGGCAGGAATTCAAACACAAGCAAACGCAGCTCCGTCCATCCATTACGGCAGCAGCAGCAGTGCACTTCGCTTATTCCATCCTGAGCAACGACACAAACATTTCAGTCTCCCACCATTACAGAGGGTCATCTGAGAAATATGGGACTCGTCTGCCCCAGGCCTTGCTTTGTCTGATTTAATTAACAATTATGCATGTTCCCCTAAGCCAAAAAAATGTATAAGACGTGTTCTGTCACCAAAAAACAATGATGTAGAGCTCCAGAGGCATTAGCATTGAAATGAACCTGATTTTTTGCTCGAGATTGGGGAACATCTGTTCCAAAAGTGTTTTTATGTTTGGAGTTATTTTGGAGGTGGAGAAAAAAATAATAAAAAACCTTCAGTTAAATCATTGTCAGCTCTGAAATGTCAGTGAAAGAGACATCCGTCTGATTAGTTGTATAAGCAGCCCTGACATTTGATAACGAAAAAAAAGAGAAGAAGGAAAAAAAAAAGCCCACAGCGCTGCCGTACATCACAGGAATAATATATATTCTTAAAACGAGAGGCCTTTCCTTATAAAATAAACATGCGTGGTGCCACAGTGAGCAAATTTCTTTTTTGCCTGGGTGAGATCGGACTTCATTGGCTTAGTACAAGTAAAGCCTCTTTTAGAGGTATTCCTAATAATAATAAAAATAAAAAACTTATTTCTTTACACGATCAGAGCAGTTATAGACTTTCAACCCCTTCTAGTCTAGGACAGGGCAGATGTGGATAAAAGCTTTATAGCTTATACCAAATGGGCCATGTCATAAAAGTGAACCATCACTCAGTCATGTTTGATACAGGGCAAGTTATTGGGCAATTTAGACTGGCAGCATGCCTAGAACTCAGTAACTGATATGTGCAAACTCTTAGTGTTTTACAACCAGAACAGTTCTGTTCTGCAGCAGGATGATTTGGACAGGAGCTCACCTGACAATAATCTGTAAAAGACCTATTAAAATGATTGCCACAATTTCACTCAGACCAATACTATCTCCACACTGACAGGAAACAATTCAGCAACAATTCAGCTCTAATAAAAATCTCTAGCACAACATCTTATCGATTGGGGTCTGGTAGCCTGGGGGGGCCCTTCACACAAGAGCATCTGGAGAAAAAAAAAAAAAAAAAAAAAGGGTTTCTTGTATTCCAGACTCCAATGTCCTTGTGATTCGACAGCATCTTTGGAGGATATCAATCCCCACGTAGCAGTAAAATACACAGGAATACCCTCAAGTTGTAGGGAGCACTCAACACAATGATCACGGTTTCATTAATTATTGCAAGGATTCACAGATAAACCAAGCCACAGCCCACGAAGCGTCGACAGGACCGCTGAATGGGAAGCTTGTTTAATTTAGGTCTGATGTGGGATCATACTGATGGGGGGATGAATATTATCAGACAAGAATCATGCATTCTAGCAGTGAGCTGATAGGATGGAGAGGATGCGAAGAGAGGAGGGAAAAATGGAAAGATATCTATTCTCGACCATTAGGTTAACTCACCTGCTTTTACAGAAGCTGGACCGCGCTCCATCCCGACATGTCCTCCATATCATGCCCGTGTGGCTGCAAAACAAAGGGGTGTGTGTGCGTATGTGTGTGTGTGAAATATTCCTCCCGGCGTCGGTATCAAACGCGCAGATCTTCGCTCTTATCTGCTGCTCCGCACCGTCTGTGCGCTTTGCGCATTCACGACGCCAAGGTCAGGAGCGCCAACGGTTTTAATGGAGCGCCCACCATAGAGATCCTTCTACGGCGCCCACTGCCAGCGCGTTACTAGGCAACCACTGGGATACGCCAGTGCAATAAATCCAACCATCCTCCAAAAAAAAAAAAAAAAAAAAAAAAAAACCGACAGATTCCCCATTTAGAAGCCATTAACTAACTACATTAACCTCGTGAGCGCACAAACCCGTCCTGCTCTGACCACAGGTAAAAGTGAGGCTTATAGGCATGCAGGCCTGCAGAGAGGATGTGCGTGATAAGCACGCGCTGCACTGCAAAATCCTATCACCAATATAGATTCATGCGAATATGTTTTAATCGCTTTTTTGTTCAACAGAATCACGTAAGGATCTCACTTTATATATTAAAAAAAAAAAACCAACCAAATCCTTTAAGATTCTTTAGATTATTTTTTAATCACAATTTAAAAAAAGAGAGCAAAATTTCCTTTTAAATCTTTTTCAGATTGCTTTGAAGCTGAATTTTAAGTGATTTGCTTAAAAATAAATATTTTGCTTAATCTAATAAGAAAATCCCTCTCTATGACCATATTTAGCTTTTTTTAAATTCAGATGTCCATTTTTGTCTTGAAGACTAATATTTTACATTTTCCAAAATGTTAAGTTTGTGGTTAATCCTTATATGGGGATAACAACTAAGTTTAAGGGGATGGATTCAAATAAAATGATTGGTTTCAAGTCTTGATCTGTGTCAAAATGCATAAAAAGTCATTTAAAAAGTTACTGTAGAGACCTGGCTTGCTTGGGTGCAACAAAGCCCCCTCTGATGTCTGGTTCATGTGGTTGCAGTTGCACTGTGATAATGGGTCCTTGGTGCTTTTGTGTGCAGCTGCTGCAGCAGAGGTCTGCCCTGATATCACCTCTTCTTGATTATGTGGTTGACCAGTCTCCACTAGGCTTTAAATTGGGAAGGGAACTACTATTGCCACTGCGGTTCTGAGGTTTCCGATTCTATATGGTTGTAAAACTGGGATTGGGGTTTTTTTCATGCATTCTGTTTGGAAAAGCTGCTTCAATCTTACATTTTTTCTTCTGTTTTGTTGTGGCATGTGGTTAGGTCTGTGCATTATTTGGTTTTAGATTACAGTTTTTTTATTTTATTTTATATACTATCATATATGTAAAGTTATTGCAATTCACTCATTTTAAATCTTGGTTAAACTTGATGCACTTGACAACTGACTTTTAACTATTTCAGTTTTGGTTTTAGATAGTATATTTGTATCTAACTTTGATTAAATTTTAGACATTTAAAATTCACTCCAGACATTTTACCTTCTTTTTCTATTTTGGATCCTGGATTTAAAAATCCAATTGGAAAACACTTAATTACCAGTAACTGTCTATGATGAATTCCAGTATTGTGGAAGTTAAGTCTCCAAAGAAAATAGATTTAGGTTTTGCTTTTTCCGTCTTTGATTTTGGCTTTATTTCAGCCACATGAATAACCGCTCTGTGTATAAAGGTATATTGTTGTTTGCCAAAAGTTGCACTCAACTCACATCAGGACTTACTAGACAATAAATAAAAATACTTAGTTCTAGAAGACCTATAAAAAACATTGGATTAAGAGAGGTCGTATAATGTATAAATCATTCAAATAATAACAACATCTAAACTTAAAATTACCTGAGATTTGAAGTCAAATAAACTTTATAATTGTGAACAAATAAATTTTTATGCCACAGTTTAAAAATATTTCAAAAAATTAAATCGAAACAGGGTTAAATTTATGATTTTAGATTTTCTGTTTAACTTCTAAGGTTTTTTTGTTCATTTTCGTAAGAACAGACTATAAAAAAGTATTTTTTTTTCTAATTATTGGCAAACAAATAACTACAATGCCCAAGACAGATAAATTAATTGTCTCACCTTAAGACTTATAAAATAAAAGTAATTCATGTGAAAATTTGTAATTGCAGTGATGCATTCTTTCAATAAATATAAACTAAAAACATGATTGTGGAGGAGAAAACTGTACAAAGTAACTTACAGTATGGACGGTGAGATATTGGGCCAGACACATTTGCTGACCGAGCAGACCTTTTCACTGCATGTTTGTTCTTAATAATGCTCAGTGGCCGTTTCAGCCATTTAGGTGAGGGCTGCTTTTTATGGTTATTGTGAAAAATGCTGCACAATGATGTCTCTTTTAAGATGAGTTACCAAGTAAAGCTTTTTGCAAAGGCTAAAGTGGATGTGTTCCGTTGATACTCATAAAGGCTTGTTCTGTTTGAGAAAAGGTTTATAAGGCCTCTGGTACATAAAATGTTCTGTGGTTGTGCGTGAGGATCACTGAAGCAAGTATCGCCATGTATCCCCCTGTGATTATGGATATACTCCAGATGATAACAGAGGATTGCTCTCCTCTCTTATATCATCTGCGCTCTAGTATCTTTGTCACATTTAAAAAGACCAATTAAACTTGCATTTTTGAGTCATTTTAATTAAACATGGACTTTCCAGTCCAGATATTTGCAGAGATGGTCACTTTCTCCACACAAACCTTAAATACAGGCTGAATCAGCCTTGTTAGCCATAAAGTTAAAGTAGCCTTCCGTGCCCAAGGGTATCCTTTGGTGAAAATGAGACAAAGCAGCTTTACCTCCTGATGCTCCATTTCACTGAGACACTTCACACATCCTGTTTTCTTTAGGAAAGACATGCATACAGATATACAAATACTGTTTCAGACTTTTTATTCCTATGGTATTATTATCATGTGAAAACTTCTAGAGTATGTGTCTAAATTTCAAGAATCATGGCTTTCTGCAGGATTTCTGCCGACAGCTCTTAGCATAATGAAGAAGCTGAAAATATTTTAAAAACATTTAATGGTTTATCAGAACAAAACCCACCCGACTTGTGAGTGACGATAGGGTAAAGTAAGAACACTTTAAGGAGGTAAAAACATGGAAAACACTCATTTTAATGCGATACTTATCTTTCGGTTTCCTGCGTGAATGTAAACAAATGTTATATTATAAAATAAAATCAATATGTTTTTAAATCAATTGGGCAGTATTCACTCCGATTTTTGCCAAACTCTTTAAATTTGTACACAAAAACAATGCCAGTGATGCGAAGACATAAAGTCTTGAATATGAATAAATATAAACAACTTATTTTCATATGTTTAATGTTTGCAGAATCATAGTGAATATTTTAAAAAGTAATTTTTATAACAAAGCATGATCAGAGTTATGGCGTTTTACAAAGAAAAAAGCAACAAATCTAAATTATGAAAAATAAAATGCTTCCTATACATGGTTTATGCCAGTTGGTCATATACTGCAGAGACATTTTTTGAGAAAAGGGCATCTCACTGCCCTTTTTCAAACATTTACCTTTGTTTCAAGAAGGGTGCTGTGAGCACAAACCCATATTTCAGAGCTACAATTGTTTTTGCTACAATCGTTAATCTTTTTACCCTCTGCTATGAGTCTTTTGAGGTTAAAGTTCTGTTTTTGGGTGCTTTTTTTTGGTGGTGGTTTTCAATCCCACTTCGCTCATGCTTTGTTGTTAAGAACTTTCTGTGAAGTATCATGGATCAAACGGGTGTTATATCAATATACATGCAGAGTCTGCATGGTAAAATAATGTGCAGTGCTCCCTCTGTGATCTACTGCTTTTTCAATATTTAACAGATCCACACCCGACCATTCTAGTTGCTGCATAATCTTTCTTGGCGCGTGTGTACTCTGCTTTGTTGAGACAACTGTGTATCCATTTTCACAATCAATTGACATCATTTCATTGTCACCTTGAATCAACATTTGATCCCTTATGTAAAGCATCAACATTTGACACCATAAATAGATTAAATCAGATTAAAATTTAATGAACCCCAGGGGAAAGTGGGTCAGAGCAGCTGCAACAGAGTAGAGGATATATACTCCAGGTGAGAGCTGGTTTGAACAAGCATGAATGGATGCTGCAAAAGCCTCAGAAAAAATGCAGCATAAGATTTTTACTATGTCAAGAAATATAAACACAATTTATGGATTTCCATTATAAATATTTTAGAGCAGCGCTGTCAATCATTGCAGGAAGAACAACTCTTATACCACATCTGTTAATATACATGTTTATTATTGCTACAGTTTTTCTCTGCAGTTTTGGTGTTAGATTAATAAATTATAAGCATTTAAATCTCTATCTATGTAAAACACATTTCTATTTTATTTTATTGCTATTATTATTTTGCCTTTGATGTTGTGGTTGTTTAAAAGTCAGTGAAGCAGCAAAAAAGTGTAAAAAGGGCTAAAATCTCTAAAAGTATTTGCCTCAAATGAAAATGTGGGATGTTTTTTTACGTTTAAGTGAAACAAGAACAACCTTCAAGACAATATTTAGGGCAAAATTATAACCACCCTTCCTTTTTCCCATGATGCAGTGCGCAATTTTAGCATTTCGCTAAATTATTTAAAAAATAATAATAACTAATCCATTTCATGTATCTTGTAAATACGTTTTAAATTAATGTGTCTTAAAGTTTTATAAATAACCAAGCAATTCACGTTTACAGCTGCGCGAAAACATTTGTTACCGTAACTAAGGTAACGGAAAGTGACGAAATGACTCATGGGAACGTAACCAGTTCATTCTTTTTTTTTGAAAGCAGAAGTTTGACCGTCTCTTGACTCTTTCTCACAGCCAAACAATCATGGAGAGGGATAATATTGCTAAGGAAAAGCTTATAGTACCTACGGACTTTCTTTCACCGGCGCATTTAAGTAAGTAAAAGTTTGACAGCTTGAAAGCCGGATTAAGAGTAACGTTAGCTAGTGTAGCTTTAAAAAGTCTCAATTGAAGTTAAAGTGGCCTAGTACAGCTTAAATCATTGCTATAAGAGTCGTGTTTACTTTCATTTATGCTTTAAACGATATCCTGTCCTTGTAAATTTATACACTAAATAAAAGCTAAATAAGTCGAATAATTTGCTCATTCACGTATTTTTGTGTTGTTTAGCTACTGTCAGGGACCTTATACCTCCGTCACATTTTACATCGAGTGTGCAATTATCCGGAGCCCAAAGAGGGGTTCAAAGCGCCAAAACATCACCTCAGACTGTCTGGAGGAACCCACTACCGACATCAGGACCCAGGGATCCAATTCCATCAAGCTCATGGTTTAACTCTCCTCAAGGTGAACTTAAGGAAAATCAGGGGATGCCTCTGCTACAAGGAGACTACCCAAGTTCAAAAGAAGCTGTGGGTCAGCCTGCAGCACACAGGTTGAGGTTTATTTCTGATATTTCGGTCTGAAAGGCAATATTTGCTTTCTCTTTGTCATTAAGATTGTTTTAATGAATATAGGTTCGTAGAAAAAGGTGATCAAAAGTCCATATGGGAGTCGGGGCTGGAAAAACACAAGGCTGAAACTGAGAGGTTAAAAGGTCAAGTGGAGGCCTTGAAAGAAGCTGCAGAGAAATACAGAGAAGAATTAAAAAACAAAGAGATCACTCTGTGCAGGTATCACGTTTATTTCACTCTGATTTTGGAGTCTGATTATTGGATCTTCGTCTTAGCTCTGTGGAGTACGTAAACAAGCATGTCAGGTTGAACTTGACATTATCTTTGTGCAACAGGTGCACCCATGAACTGGAAGTAACGCGTGAAAATGCGTCGAAGGCAAAAGCAGAAATCAGCCAAGTCAGGGAGAAGCTCAGCCTCAGCAGAGAACAGGAGGAAATGATGAGATCGCAGGTAATGATATTTACTCACAGAACATTTCATTTCAACGACGGACATTTCATTCCTCTGACGTACACAAGAATCACCCCTGGAGTAACTGATATCATCTAACTATTTTTGCAAGTTTGTGATCTGGGTTTTTCCTTACAGATTGGGGTCTCTCTTTAAGTATTTAGGCCCATTCTTTAGTTAATTATTCTCACAAAGACAGAGTTTTCTGTGCTTCAATGTTTTTGTGTCTTGCAGCTTGAAAAAGTGAAAGCAGAGTGGGGAGAGGAGATTGCACAGCTGAGGAGATCAGTGGAAAAAAGCAAAGAGGAATCCAGAGAGCTTGTTCTTAAGGCTGAAATGAGTAGGCTGCAGGCTGAAGAGGAGGCCAAAGAGCAGGCTCTCAGACTCTCCAAACAACTGGAGAAAATGAAGGAGAAGCAGGAGGCACAGGTTTGTGGCGCACCCTGTCACTGCAAGATTTTATAAACCTTTTATTTACAGATTTTATTGACCTTCTGTCAAGCAAAGGGCTCACTTCCAAGAACTCATGTCAGCTGGCATCAGTTCTGCTGAACTCTTGATGTTTCCTGCAGTAAAGCAAGTGTAGTGAGACCCCTTTGCTTCAGTGGGATCAGTTTGGATTCATTCTTCGTATTTGTCTCTCCTGGCTTTTAGTTGCAACATTTAAATGCATCGTACTGTGCAGAGTTGGATGCAGCAAGAAAAGCAAACGCTGAATTACAGGACAGGCTCCAGTCGATGTCCGCACAAGTGCTGCAGTTTCAGAGCACTCTGATGGAGACGTCGACTGAAAGAGACAAACTGAAAGAACATTTAAGGTGCAGCTTTACATTTAAAGCACTATGTAGTTACATTCAGTGGCGTTTCTCTGTTCTTTTTTTCTTTCCTTCACTGCTCCTTTATTAATGTGTATTTTTACTTTCAGTCATGTGGGACGAGCCTTCGAGACCCAATCTGCAACACTGCAGAGCCTCAGAAATTACATCGGCCATCTCGCCCCAGAGAGAGGAGAAAAGGAACAATTAAAGGAAACTGTTGAGGTTCAGACAATATAAACTGTACTGATCAAAGACATCGACAGTAAATTACAAATGCTTTTGTTCACCACACCATAGGAAAAAAAATAAAATAAGCAAAAGTGAAAGTAGTTTTAAATTGAGGACTGTGGAGTGTTTCTGCTGTTAATTTTGTACGTTTTACAGAAGCTTAACAAAGAGAAGGCGGCTCTTCAGACGACCACCGAGCTCCTCACAGTCAGACTTAATTCTGTAAATGAGATTCTCGCCCTCCAAGAGGAGAAGCTGGTTAAGAAGGTGAGTGTTAAGATAGAAGTCTTTGTTTATTATGGCATAGAGCTCTTTTAGGCTAAGCCACTGATTTCCCTTTTAAACAACAAGCTGCTGGTGTAATTTTTAAAATGAGTTTTTCTAATTCCATGTTCTATATATTTTAGTTTTTATGTGTTGTTTAGATGTATCAGTGTTTTAAATGTTTTATTGTCTCAATGTTTTGATCTATTTTTAAGCAACTGTAGCTGCCTCTTGGCCAGGACTCCCTTTCAAAAGAGGTTTGAAATCTCAGTGGGATTATCCTAGTTATATAAAGGTCAATAAAAACAATTTCTTAGAAAAAAATGTAGAAAACTGTTTTTAGAATAATCTACATCAATATCACTTACTAGTGGTGTAATGATTATTTTAATAAAAATTAGATTAATATCATAATGTGTGGTTGCTGACACAAATTATTGTCAATATTTGTTAATTTGTAATGATCCGATTCGCTCACCTAAAATCGATCCAGGACATTTTTAACTAAGAATATAACCAGTGTGACTCAGAAATAAATACCTGGTACTGAACAGTCCAGGTGACGTTTTCTAGATTCCTTGTATTTCTTGCGAGTGTAAATCAAATGTGTTCTCATTTCATGAAATTGTGTGTTGCAGCAAACCTTTGCAGATCCTCTCCAATGGAAGGATTCTCAGATCCTTCAAGTGCTTCAGCTGTGGAGGGAGAAAGTGTTCAAGTTATGCGTCCAGCTTCGCTCTAAAGACATTGAGATGAGACGAGAAAAAGACAAACTTCTATCAAATGTATGAAAGAAAAAAAACTGTTCCTAGTGCCCTGTACATTTCCCCAGTGTTACTGTTCCTTTGTCTAAAGCTGCTTGTTCTGTGTCAGGTGAGATCCACGGAGCAGCAGCTCCAGCAGGAGCAGCACCAGAACCGTGTGCTCCAACACAGTCTGCAAGACAGAGTGGCAGAGCTGGACCTGGAGAGGGTAGAAAAGGAGGTTAGTATCAGATCATCTTAATTCACACTTTAAAAATGACACTTTAATAAAGGGATGAAGGTGTTAACAACAAAAGAAACTCAATGACTTAAGCAAAGCTGTGAAAATAACAATAAAATAAAAATCTTCTATAAATATGACGATTCCTTTCACTTACTCTTTCCTAAATATATTTTTAATCATACCAGAGACTAAAAGAAGATTTAACAAAAGTTGAGAGAGAAAATGCTGAGCTGAAGTCACAGAGCCAAAGAGCAGAGGATGAAATGAAAACTCTAATTGAAGCTCTTCATGGGTAACTTTATTTGTTTTTAAAATTTGTTTTAAGTCCTGTATTTCCTCAATGATAATGCTGGTTTGTATCAACAGGTTCAAGTACGAATTTGAAAGCAATGCAGCAAAAGTAGACTCAGCTAAAACACAGATAAACACTTTTACCCAGAGGCTTTCTTTTGCTGCAAGAAGAGTGGAGACCATCCAGTGTGAGGCGTCTGGCTTTAACTTGTTGACAGAAATTCTTCTTCATAGACATGCAAACAGGTTCCAGTTAAAAAAACAAAAAAACATTTTTGTTTTGTTCAGGTTTGGTAATGAGGCGAGCGGCTCTGCAGAAAATTGAGCAGGCGTGTCAACAGCCAAAGCAAGAAAAGAACAGGTACACCTGACATGATTCTCACTTTTTATCACTGCACACTTAATAATTGTGTACATGCAAACCTTTATGGTGCAGAGAAATTTAGGGTTCACATGAGTTTTTCCTCATCATACATTGACAAATAGACTGAGTTTACTTACATATTTGTTCATCTGTAAGATCTGAATGACATTGAGAAGCTAGTCTTAAATTTTTTTGGCCTAAAAACAAACTATATGTAATTTTAAAGTGTAATGGATACATACATAATGTATTTTTATTTGTTTAGATTTTCTGCTTATTTTACAGAAAACCAGGTTACCAAGTATTTTTGTTTTGTTTTATGGAAACTGTGATCAGCGATTTTGAACCCAATGAAAGTGTAGATTTAGGTTATATATCCCAAAGCAACATTTGATCTCAACCCTGTCAAACATATTCATATATGAATGATGAGAATTAAAGAATTCTTTTTTTAAATGGTTAAAAAATATTTATAACAAGTTTTGCATGAATTTAATTGTGCTTTTTTGTTATTTTTTTAATGTTTCTATTTTACATAGCTTTATTTTTTTTCATCTCACAGCTTGGCAAACCTGCAAACAGAATACAATTTGATTTGTGAGGAGCGTGACAGACTGACTCTGGAGCTCAAAAGAACCCCAGAGCTCATCGAGAAAGCTCTAGCGGATCTGCAGGAACAATGTGAGATCCTGTGTTTCTTCATCATCAGATCTAATGACATTTCTTGAAGACCATGATTGTGATTCGGCTTCTTCTGTCTGCAGATGGGAGTAAAGTCAGGCAGCTGCAGCAGGAGCTGGAGCAGAGCTGCGGGGAGGTGAAGCAGGCTGTAGCCGGGAAAGAGAAGGCAGAGCAGAGCCTGCAGCTCATCCAAGCACAGCTGGATGAGAACAACATCAGCTTGGAGACACTTCACTGTGAGCTGCTCCACCTGCAAGAGCAAAACCAGCAGGGTGAGGCCGAGACTTCACCTTAAACGTAACCGAACTTTTCTGGAAAGGTTCTTGTTTTGGTGCTTCAGTAGCCTCACTGGGATCCAGACACTAACTCCAGCTAATTTGGTTTTGGAATTGAAAAAGTAGTTAAAAACGGATCATTTATAAACCTGAATATCTCCCAATCTCTGCAACCTACTGAACAAACTCCTTTGGGTATCGATAGAGGACATTTAGGGATTTTCAATGACGCCAAATGTGAACGGGTGGGGCTCTGAGAATTGTAGTTTTTGGTTTGGTTTAGTTTTTTTTTTTCTGTGGTTGTCAGAATCAAATCAATCTTTATTTGTGTAGCATTTTTCCCCCCAAAAAAAGTCACTCAAAGTGCTTTAACTATAAAAATAGTCCAGGATTAAAGGATAACACTATATTAAAAAAAATCTGCAGCTCAAAAGAAAATGTTTAAAGCGGTTTGCATATTTTTAATTTTACTGATTAAATAGTCATCTAAATTTGTATTCTTTTGTTTTAAACCTGGTAAAAACTCTGCACAGCTGGATTCCTTAACCTCAGTTCTTTTTGTATATCTCATAAATTGATGATCACACGTATGTGTTTTTGTTTCTTTAGAGGCAGTTTTTCAAAAAAACAAAAACACCATCCAAAAAAGGAAAAAAAAAAAATAGAAGCTGGAAAAGGGAAGAAAAATACCCCCAACAAAACCCGAACTATGGAGACTAAAACCCTGACGCTGATTCTCTGAATCATTTAGGATTGTGTCAGTGGAAGGCAAAGGGCTGGTGGGGGGGGTTGGTCCCTGGATGGCACAGATGTGCAGCCATGGCTGGATGTCTGACTGGCAGGTCGACATGCAGGCATCCACATTAGTTGGAGCAACAAACAGTTGATGAGTGGATGATGATTTTGGCATGACATGCCGCTGAGTTGATGAGATGAATGATTGCAGGCAGGTGTACAGCTTAAGGAACCTGGCAGGCAGCAGAAACGGAGCGAGGAAGGCAGAATTATATCGAACACTTTGGTAAACAGACAAGAAAACCTCAAGGGAGGGAGGGGGGGGCTGCAAACGTAAAGAGTTTTTATTTCCTTTTTTTTTTAAGTGATCAGAAGTGTCTTTTTCTCGTTCCTTTGTGCTGTTTCATTATGTTGTGCTGGAGAGGAGAATTGATTCATTGATGCACTAAAGTGGAGTTCAGCCCCTGAGGTGCATTTGTTCTTCTCCTCCAGCCCTGCAGGAACGAGTGTCTGAGCTTGAGGCTGCGCACGCTGAGAAGACGAGAGAGCTGGAGCTCCAGCTGCACGCAGCCCGCAGAGAGCACACCAAAGCAGGTAGATCCTCCGGCCGCCGCAGCTCCACGTCACAGCGCCGAGCTTTATTACCGATGCAGTCTGTAATTTAATATGGTTGAATCTGTTTACACAGTATATTAGCCGTGTGGTGGAAGGACACGTCCCTGCGGCTTCTGATGCGTCTGTTGTGTCTGTTGCAGTTATGACTTTGCGGCAATTTCAGAGACAGGAAAACACAAACCAAAACGTCCTGAACAAACATCTGACGGAGATGGAGGGGAGCAAAAAGTTTCTACATGTAAGAAAGCTCTTCAAAACAAATTACTGTAATAGAAATGCCTTCTAACTTGAATGTGCTCCAGGTCACGATGGCAGAACAGGCAGAGCCAGCTTCAAGGAGTGGAGAAATCCCCTCAGAGAAGAGGACTCATGTTGAAGCAGAGGCCCATCAGCCTGCAGGTGCTGAGAAACATCCTTGTAATCTCATTGTAACAGATACTTTAGGCCCTTACATCCACACTCTGTTTACTCCTAGAGAGACTCCTGTGTGTTTTGGAGGAGCTCCACACGCTTAGCGCTGCTGTAGCAAACAGCTCTGAAGACTCTTCAGAGGAAGAACTCCAAAGTGAAGACAGGAGGACTTCTGCAGACCTTCTGTAAAGTCAAGACTTAAAGTTAAAGATTAAAAAAAAAAAAAAAACCCTTTTTTACTCCACTGAGTTGATCTTTAAAGGCTGGTATCACTTTTATTTTGACACAATAAAACTTGACATTTTACAGATTCTATTAGTTAATGTAAATTTTTTAAATTAAGATCAGTAAGAACTCAGGAAAGACTCATGGATAGTGGTGCTGCCCTCTAATTTCCAATAATGTGCTAGTCATATTACCTTTTTTCTTAAATTTAAGTCATTTTAAGAAAAACCTTATTTCAACATTTTATTTTGTGGTTCAGCTAAAGTAAAGATTTGCAGTGAGACGCTTTTAGGGAGTTGGCTGAGAGTGTTTTATTGTCACACGCAAAGACTTTCTTTTCAAATTTCATTTAGGACCATTGGTAAAGATTTTCTACTGTAAAAAAAAATCTATATTTTCTATTTGAAACTCCTTTATAGAGCAGTCATAAGAGCGATGAGGATAAACACTATGATGAAGCAGGTAATTGTGCTATTTGTCATGCTGTCACCGGTGCTGATAAATTCAGAAAAAGTTCAAAGTTTTAGGCCTCTAGGTAACCATTTAATAGTGTTTATGAAGTGTAAAAAAAAAAACCCACCAATAAAGTAGTTTTTACTCAAAGCTCTCTGACAGCCAAAGCTGGGTGGTGATTCATCATTTTAAAGTGGACAATAAAGGATTCAGCTTAACTGTTCCAAAAATAAACACCTGATTTAGCATTATTCTTACTTTAATGTGGTTCCAAGCCTAATAAAATTTAATTGAGAAATTACAGAAGTTAGAAGTCCAATCTTGGGTCACATTATGTTGACACACCTAAAATTTATGAATGGATTTGTGCATCTTTTATTATTTAAGGTTATTTGCATCTTTAGGTACTAATGTTGGCAGAAATGTTTAAATTTTGGAGGATGATGGCAGCTTTTTTTGTGCATTTTTTCTGACTGACCAGCAGAGGGCAGTGTTTTCAAAGCTGAGATATTAGATTAAAAGGAAAACTTTAGCCAGTAAAGGTAAACATTCAGGTTGACAACAAAAGGTTTTGAAGAAATGGGAACATGAATATCATATTATATTACATGGCAGAAAACTGAATTTTAATCAAAAAGTTAAAAGCATGAAACAATTTGCAGGTTTTATTTACAATTTAGAACTAAGGATTTCTGAAGAGTTATGAAAAAATAAATATTTCAAATAGTAATCTCACACCTGGGAGTGATCTTCAGGCAGCTGTACCTGTGTATTTTCTTTCGTACTGTGGCTGAGTGTGCAGTATTGTTGCGCTTCTGGCTGAGACCCTCCTGCTTGTCAAGGCTCATTCAGTCTTGTCACAGAGTACTATGTCAAATCCAAAAATCTTTTCCTCCAGGTTCTGCTTATCATCTGTTTTTATTTTTTTAATATATATATATATATTCAACTTTTCCTCATTATATGTGTCTTTTTGTTGTGAGTCCACAAACAAAACCTAATTTAGAGTTTGACCAAAACAGCTGACATTTTTACAACCAGATTTGTGATCGATGAAAACCTTACCCAGTAATGTGAATAAAAACAGAAGACGGAAGATTTGTTTTAGAAATAGAAAAAAAAAATCAAAGGTGTGCTGTGACTTCCTTTCACTAAAATTAAACCCAGCATCATCCTACAGGATGAGTCTCCTCCTGTGTCAATCAGTCACCTTGTTGGTTTTCATTTCAGACTTGGGGGATGAGTGCAATTTAGTCATCAGCGGTATCACATTAATCACATTTACTGGAAGAACAAATGAACAAACAAGAATAAATTACTGATTTTAACTGGCATGCCTGGGGATTTGAAGAGGGAAGTCATTTACTCTTTTTTTTTTATTGTTAAAACCTGTTTGTTTTTTAATTAAAATTTACGAGTAAAATCATGACAAAATCTTTCAGGTGAAAATTCAACTTCAGCAAGAAAAATTAACAGAGAAATTTTAAATGTTTGGAGATACTCAACACATTAAAAGAAAAGATTTATGTTGACTTTTTTTAAAAAAAAAAAAAAGCATACTGTAAGGGTAATGTTTTCTTTTAATTGGGTTTTTAATTTTTTAGTTCATTAAAAAAAACCCTAATATATAAGAAATCTATTCCTTTGAATTCAAAGTCAATATATTTATAGGAAAGGGTCTGTTTTTTCATTAAAAGTAAACTTTTTTGGTGAAGTTATTGCACTGACACGTCTTTATCATCTGCTTACATCAACTGAGCTGTCACACTACAGGAACGTGATTCAGGTCTTTAAAAATCCTTACTTTAAATCATTTAGAAAAGCATCAGTAAGACTTATGGGATGAATCTCACTTTTTCAAAGTTTTTTTTTTTTTTAGCAGCTGCTAAAAAATTTAAAAAGTTATGATAAATTATGGTAAATTATTCACTGTGGCCTATGACTAACAATGCTAAAGTGAGTAACTTTTTTTAAAAAAAAAAGGGTTTGTATAAACTATGAATATTCGACATTAATCAACAGAGGACTAAAATCTCAAAAGTGAAAAAATTATTTTCGTGCATATATTGTAAACTGACCATTACAGTCATTTTGAAGTCATTACCCTTCACTAAAACAGTGTTATCATGTAAAAATGTTAGACTAGATTCAGTTATGACAAACAGAGGTTGGAATCTCCACGAACATTTCCTGAGATTTCCCCCGTGTTGTGTTTTACACCATTTTTTTTGTAACTATTTCTGAAGTGAATACCCATTGTTATCACCAAGCTGTGTCCTAGATGTTGCTATGGTGATTACCAGGCAGCAGAGGTGTGTCTAGACATCACATTGTGAGGTTTGTTAAGTATTTCTGTTGGTTATCAAGGGTTTTTACACCCACATTCCTGCAGAATCTGTTTCCAGCAAGAAAAGAAAAACAAGACAGAGACAGGTTTATTTGTGTGCATGAAAAATATATAAACTGGCAGGAGCGCCATCAGAAACAATCTTTCAAAAAAACTTAAATGATAAGAATGCAGATTTAAAACATTTACTTTTATGTTTTATAAATCTTAAGGTTAAGCTTACACACCTTTTCTCTTCATTATCAAATGACTAGTGTTTTAATATTTCAGCACTGAGCTACAAAGTTAAAAGTTTCTTTGATTAATATTGTTTTCTTGTCAATCTCTGCAACTCCTTAAGAGCATGAATCATAATGCAATGCTTAAAAAAACATTGAGTGTGACTTGTAAGGAAGCGCATCATAAGCAGACAAACTGAAA
The DNA here is from genome assembly GCA_003999625.1 of Oryzias javanicus. Lineage (NCBI taxonomy): Eukaryota > Metazoa > Chordata > Actinopteri > Beloniformes > Adrianichthyidae > Oryzias > Oryzias javanicus. The sequence goes on along the minus strand of CM012450.1, from coordinate 14,707,443 downwards.
ACACAGTTAGCAATCATGAGGAAGTCATTGTGACATTTGAACAAAAGCACTGCTCAAATCTATTCCACATCTCTTGACATAAAAGTGGATTCCACTGCATGTAAAATATACCAGTTTATAAAAAGCTAAATTATGCAGCACAAACACGTCCACAGAAAAGAAGATTCAGAGTGAAAATGTTATCCTAGATGTTGTGCTTTCTAAGACGTAGCTATTTTTAAAAATTGTTTTGGCACAAACAAACACAAAATTATTTGATCATGTGCAGAATGTAAATGCAGGTGTAGGATTTCAAAAGTTAACTTTTTGCATGAATAGAAGTTCAAATATGATGTGCACTTTAACTTCTTCATTTAAGTAATTAAATATGATTGCCTACTTTTCAGCCAGTTGAAAAATTAAACTCAAATTTGAAAAGCTCAACAGTGATTCCGTTAAATTTAATTTTATTTATATAGCCCAATATTACAGCACAGCTGTCTCAAGGGGCTTCACATTGAAAATTGTCCAAAAATCTGTCATAAAATATAAACAACAGCTGATTGCTAAACTAAACTAATCATACTGAACTAAATTGGACATCTATACCCTTCTCAGTAAAGAAAAACTCCCAAAAAAATAAAAAAGAAGTAGTAAAATTTAAAAAATAAAATCAAAAAGAAGAAACCTCTGGAATGTCCACATGAAGGAGGGATCCTCTCCCCGCATGGACAGGCGACGTACCAGGACTGTTAAAGAAGAAGTAGCTTATCTAACTCTACAACTGCATGTTTGAATATAGATGGACTTCATCCAGATAGAGCTGGGGGGCAGCTGAGGGTGCGAGACGAGCCAGAGGCGAGGTCCACAGCCTGCCAAGGACAGGAGCACAATTGAGCCACCTGGAATATGGATCTCTCCTGCTCCCATGTAGGGGAGTGGGAAAGAGGAACAACACACGAATCCCACTGCACCAAACAGAGCTATGGAAAACAAATAAATGATAAAGAATAGTGATAGTAAACTTTTCAGAGTTTAAGTTGCTTTTTTTCATAGTATGGCTGACTCATTCTCAATATGTGATTTTTTTTTTCTCCTTAATAGCAACAACCACTAGAGGGCATTGTAGTTGTATGTTTCAGTATTTGTTCCTGACAGCCACACAGAAGAAGTCGGCTCACTCTTGCGTGTGCTTGACAGAATTGTTTCAAAGCGACACAAATGGATTTGGTGATTTGAAGTGAAACAAATGTTCTAGTTGACTTGTTAACATGTTCTTTACACTATGGTTATTTGAATAATTGTTCATGCGACACTGATAGACTAGATTCCTCATATGTATAATGAGACTAAATAAGCATCAATCTGTTACTGTAGTGAAGCGTACATATATTCAGTTTATTATTGTTATTTATTCTGTTATTAGGATCTGCCTTTCAAAATGAAATGTCTCCTCTTGTTCCCTTATTTTATTAAATAAATGTCTGTCAAAGGTGCAACTTGTACATAATGTTTTATTGTGAATTTATCTTTTTTTTTTTTGGCTGCTGTGACTCATATTTCGGAGTAATTTATAGTCCAAAAAACTTGGTACATGCACGCTAAGAATCCCCTTCTATCCTTTCGCACTCACTGCTATCAGACTTCCTCTGCATGTTTGAGATTCATTTAAAGACAACACTTGTATTATTTTGTCTATTTTGATGACTTAATCACAGCTTAGCAGATGTGTCTGATTGCAGCTGCGTGATATGTGATAACAGTGCTAATCCTAACACTAGATGTGCCTTTATTTAGGCCACTTGACTGCCTCAGGCCCACAGTTGCATAATTCTGTGGGTTATAACAAGCACGCCATTTCTGAAACAAGGTTAGCACTTTCAGAAACGGACAGATCTATATTGAAAGGCGTCTTCATCACTGTGCTGGCTGTTTCTGCAGAGGGTAAAACCCACAGTGACTCAGCAACATGCTGTTATTTATCACAGCTTCAAGATTTGTCCTTACATTAGTCTCAATGGCCTCTTTTATTGTAGCAGAGCATTCATTTTTCTGCGGAAGCGCCATCCAGTCAGTGTTCAATACATGGGATTGTTTCTTAATCTCTGCAGGAAGCGCTCATGTGAGCTCTCACTGCGGATGTGGACCGGCAGGAGGAGAAGCTTCCTGCTGGATCTCCTTTGCTGTTGAGCAAAGTGTGGAGCATGTCCACCGTTTCTGTGGAGCAGCGAAGGGATAACCTGAAAGCTCATCCTTATTGATGATTGCCTGAGAACTCCTGCTGAACCGACTATTAGCTGCTTTTGTCCAGATAACTGGAGAATGAGGGCACAGCAGCACAGGCTCAATGTCACAGATGCATGAATTAGAGCATCAGCAGAGGCACATAAGAGTGCAACAGAAATTATGAAATGATTTTAAACCCTTCCCAAATTTATTGTAATAGTCTCACTGTTTTATTAAAAAAAAGATCAGGTGAGACTGGTACGTTTTTAGTTACTCTTCTTCATGGTGATTATAGTTTGATGGTTTTAGAATGTATTTGACCTTGCTTTTGATCATTTCTTTTTTGGAATGTCTTTTTTTTCAGATTTGAGAGGAGAATAAACAAAAACTAAACAGTCTCACAGAAAGAAGGAGCTAAAAGAAAAATGAAAATTAAATTGAGTCCATGCAGACCATTTGCAAATATTTACATTTTTATTTGAATTATATTTATTTATGTTATGATTCTAGAATCTAAACATAAAATGTTGAGGTTTACATGGATGCATACATATTTAATATGAAATAAAATACATTAGATTCCATAAGGTTTTGCTCAGTTAAGAATTAAAACTAAAACACAAATAATAGAAATATAAAAAAAACAAAACAAAACATAATAATAACTTGAATAAATATAGTTAAATGTTTTTTTTTTTCATTTCCTAGTCGGTTTTTACTTCTGATGTGCAGAACATGAAACAGAACCGTCAACTAAAAATGTAAAACAAACTTGTTTTCAATTAGCTTAAGGATTTAAAAAATCTGTTTTATCAATAGTAAATCATAAACTGAGAAATTTGGAAGCACAAATGTTTCTTCACTTAATTAAATGGATCATGGAACTGGGAGCACATCACGCAGAGGATTAATAATCGGCACAAAACAGACTTTGTAAATCTAGAATTTATAGTCTTTTTCTGGACTTGTAGTTAAATTAATACAAACTCTGGGGATTTTAAGAATATTCATTAATGCTGTGAAATCTGGATGGAGTCCATGCAACAAATTTACAATCTTTCCCTGACACTCATCTTCATCTGCAGCTAAATACACAAACTCTAATTAAAATGTATTGTCATTTATGGTATTTAAGATAGAAATCAGCATTAACAACATTAACAATAATAAAGCTCTGAGCTCGGAGGCCCTTCCTTTTAAGCATGTTGATAATCTTGTCGTGGCTGAGAGAAAAGAAACCATAAGACCATACCAGCCAATAGAGTTGAGCCTTTTCTCAAATACATCCCTTTAAAAACACTTTTGTGCTCAACATTATCAAGCTCAGATGCATTTTGCTCCAGGATTTCAATTGCCGCTTGAGGGCATCAATTTACTTTTCTTTGCAAAACGTCATAATTTAAAACTCATTTCAGGGTCAAACAACTGAGGGAACATATTTGTAATTTTATTCAGAACCTGACAAGCAGAAATTATATTTTATATGTCCTAAAGTAGCACAGAAAAGCCCCCTCAAGGGGTGCCTTCCCCTCACAGTGGATAAATATTTGGTGTTCAATCAGCAGAAAAAGAAAGCAACATTTACCCATTTTCGTGTGCAAACGCACGCAATCTTTTCTGGTGCTATAAGGAAATACCTTCAGTCTATCTAAAACAGATTTTGTATACCAAGACACTATTTCTCATGGTTTACCAACATTTTTTACCCATAATTTTAAGTGTCTTTCAAGTTTTTTTTAAGTAAATGACTCAGACTCATATTTTGTCTTTAAAAAGGTCATGCTGCCCTGACACTATTTTTGCTAATGAAATTGAGCTTAATTATGTTGGAATCGCTTCCCTGAGCTTCCAGTGAAAGATAATAGCTGTCCTCAGAGCATCAAATCACATCCCGATCAATAAACACATGCTGCGTTCACTGCTCTGCTGTGCAGCCTCTGCAGTGGTCTAAATAAGAAGATCTCGACACAGATGTTATAAATTGTATTCTGGAGCTCAAATATCGGATTACGACCATCTCCCTTGGTGAGTAAGCAATTCTGGAGTGAACAAAACAATTTAATTCTTGTGTCATTGAAAAGATAAGTGACTACTCAGACTGAACTTCAGTTTGAGGACTCCAGTGTCTGTTTTTCAGCAGAAATTGCATTTAGAAAGTCTCTGCAGCACAAAGGACAGAATGTGTTTAAAATTTAAGATCTCAATAGCATAAAATTGAGTTAGGAAAGGAGACGTTTGAGTATAAAGACTGTAGGTACCTAAAATGACTAAGATGACAGTTTTCTTCTTATTCTCAGGTAACAATCTTTGTCTCTTTCTTGTTTTATTCAGGTTTGAGGCCACAGCAGTAACTCTCATTTTGGGGTGTGATGCTTTTGTCAAACAGGCCTTGATCTTCTCAAATCTGCCTGCTGCTAATAAACCAACTGTGTTATTAAAATCATAAATTTAACGCTAAAGTTAATTTTTTTTCAGGATCTTTGATCCGTTTTTTCCATGCTAGCTGATTCTGTTCTGCATATATTTAAAAGATTGCAATTTTCAAAAGCTTAAATGAAAGCTAATATTTGCTAACAAATAAAAATATACTTTTTACACATTTTAAATTCTTAATTCAGATTTTTTGAAGTTGTCATAGATGTATGTGTGTACTCTGTTTGAGCACTGCAGGTTTGTGTCAAGAAACTGCTCAGCTGTTTTGCCTTCCATAGTGGGACCTAAAAGTGTCTAAAGTAGGGCAGCTGCCTTTTAGTCTCCATATTTTATACCAGTTTTTTTTTTCAGTTTTGCACTACTTTGTTTTTTCAAGTCTGGATATTAAAAGGACTGTAGCTTGCAAACCATACTTCAAACCAGCACATGTGAGTTTTCAGCGCTGTTTTTTTTTTTTTTTTTGCTACCACTAACTTATGTGTGCACATTTTTATTGTTTAAATGAAAGTTATAATAAACATAAAATATATATAAAATCTTTGTAACTTTAGTTAAATGTAAAGGGAACCTTGATTGTATTTGGTATTTGGGTCAGTCTACAAAGCATTACACTGAAAATCTCAATTTTCTTTTACATATTTAAACATGTGTAACATATACAGTGCAGGAAATACATATTCACGTATTTGCTAATTTTGTAGGTTTGCCTTCTTAAAAATAAGTTGACAGTCTGTCATCTTACAGTAATGGTAGATGCATTTGAACAGTGACAAATCGAAAATCACAAAGGAAATCAAGAAATTGACTTTAAAGAATTTACATTATTTTATTTTTATTACGTTTAGGGAAATAATTTGAACCCTCTTTCTGGAAATACTTACCACTCATAGGAAAACCCTTCTTAGCAGCACAGAGGTCAGACATTTCTTGTAGTTAAAGAGAAGGTTACTGCACATATCAGGAGGGACTCTTCTTTGCAAATGACTTCAAAATCTTTAAGATTAGGGGGTCTGTTGCTTGGTTACTGAGCTTCAGCTTTCCATTGGTATTCTATAGGACTGAAGTCCAGACAGTGGCCATGACCTATCTTCTTCTGACATTTCTTGGTTGCCTTGGCTGTGTGTTGGGTCATTATCCTTCTGGAAGACACATTTTAAGCCTCCTGGTGGAGAGAAATAGGCTCTATATCTGACGCTGTTCATCCTCCCATCGACACAGTGAAGTAGTCCTGTGCAAAACACCCCCAAAGCATAATGCTTCCACCTCCATGCTTGATAGTGGATGGTATTCTAAGGGTCATGGGCAACATTTCTCTATACCTCCAAACAAAATGGGCTGAGTTGATACCAAAGAACTCTATTTTGGTCTGATCTGTCCTCAGCATCTTCTCCCAATCACTCTCTAAATCATGACGGTGTTCATGGGTAGACAATAATCATCTTTACATGTGATTAGTCAGATGACAGGTTGATTAGGAGAGTCTATGTGAACCAGAACTGGTTACTAGGGGATCAAATACTTATTTCTACCACTGAAATGCACATATCTTTGCATTTGATTTGTTTTTATCATTTTGATCTGTCACTGTTTAAATGAAGTTCCCATTGGAATGACGGACTGTCAGTTTGTTTTTAGGTGAAGGTGGGCTTCACATTTTTCCCAAGTGATTAAAGTTGAATACTTTTACTTCCTTCTTACATCTTCCCCCAACTTAACGGGACAAATGTGAATCATCGAGTGTGACGCTTGTGATTTCATCATTAGATGAAATGTATGAGTGCATTGGAGTTTGTGCACTTCAGAACCTGCAGGGGACAGCGCAGGACAGAGCTGGCTCTACAGGAGCTCACCCACTTATGTTAGGACAACAGGGACCGATGGATGGATGGATGGATCTATGTGAACTCCAGGCAGCATAATAACTGACTTCATCCTTGTGATGCTCATTCTCCACACACACACACACCCGCCCCCCACCAGCACAGACTGCACCTCCTCAACTCTGCAGTGACGCGAGGAGGAAGAAAGGAGGCTGCAGTTAGACGAACGCCCCCTTTTCCTCTCCTTCCCCCCCTCACATTCTGCTTTCTTTCAGTCCGCTCTCCCCTCTTTGGTCCATTTCATCAAGAAGATCTCTCCCTCCCTCCCTCCCCATCATCCTCCTTCACCACCATCTTTGAGATAAAACGCTGGCGCTCCGGCATCAGCATCAGCATCAGGAGCAGAGGCAGAGGCAGAGGCAGAGGCTGGCGCTGCGCTGCGCTGCAGTTGCGCTGGCACAGATTCAACGTGGGTGCGCGCAGTGAGGGGGGAGAGGGAGAGACTCCGCCGCATCTTGTGGATTTCTTCCCCCGCGTGTTCATGCTTCTCCTCGCTCGTCCTCAGCCGGATCCACACAAGGAGTTGATTTCTCGCTGACAAAATGTGGATTCGCATAGTTGCGACAATCTTCGCAGTCTGGAACCTCTCCGGGGACTCGCAGGCAGGCTTTCCCAACCAAATCAACATTGGTAAGTTCAAAGTGATGCTTTGGCCGCGTCCCATTGCTTTGTTCTTGCCTCTAGTTAAGATGGCTTTTGCTCAGGTTTTTGCCAACTTACTTCTTATCAACCATGATGTTTGTGGGTGTTTGTGGGCGGGCTGGTTAAAAACATGGTTGATCCTAATTGTCAGTTTCAGAGTCTTGTGGAGCTTTGTCAAGACTTTCGCCTAATAATGCGCAAATGTGTTTAAAATGACTGCTGCCTGACAGAGAAAAAAAATCTCTTTTTCATATCTTGCAAATAAAACATAGAGTTCGTGAGCAGATTCTTGTGTAATCAGAGAATCATGTTTTGTGTGTTTTCTGTGCTGCAGGTGGACTGTTCATGCGCTCCACGGTGCAGGAGCACAGCGCCTTCAGGTTTGCTGTTCAGCTCTACAACACCAACCAGAATGTGACGGAGAAACCTTTTCATCTCAACTACAATGTGGACAACCTTGAGTCCTCCAACAGTTTCTCTGTCACTCATGCTTGTGAGTATCCCCACTGCCTTTTAAAACACAAAAATCCATTGAGACATGTCAAGTTTTAATTCTAAAATATCATTAAAAATTTTCTAACAATTTTCCATCATGTCAGCAGCAGACCAAAGGTATCACATTAAAACTTTTTCTCTAGATTATTTTGCCTCTGTGGGATCAGTACCGTCCTATTCTGTTCTATTATATCTTATGGGGCTTTTTGTGCTTGACCCCTAATCTAAGGTACAATCCAAAAAATAGAAGCTGTTGCAAAGTGAGAAGCTAAAGGTAACTGGACTTAAAGCTGTCTTGGTGGGATGTTTCAAAGTAAAACTCTAATAACTGAGTGGAAATTAAAAAAAAAGAAAAAGAAATGAGCTGTTTTGACTTTTGTTTTTGAGGTTTTGGTGAAGTTTCTTTCTTCCTCTGCTGCTGTGCTGCGGCTCTTCGTCCGTGTCCCAGATTTGACCATGCTTTAGATGTCACACAGATGGCCTCAATTTTGTCTTTACAACTTTCTGCTCTGTTCAGGGGGAATTCATGCTAAACTCTGAGCTTGAGGAGAATCCCAAATTATTGCACCTCCTCTGCCGTGCTTGACGTTTTTGAAGTGGAGGAAACTCTTGTGGACAGAACCAGATGGACATTGTTGATCATCAATCTAAGAGATACTGTGTGGTTTAGACAGATGGGATTTTTTTCAGACTTATGCTTTATGTTTTTTAAAGACTCTCACTGATGAGAATCATGTTTTTTGAGTTTTTAACATGCATGTGTGGCATTATTCTTATGAAAGAGAATGAGTGTAATAAGAAATTATTTCATTTTTTTTTATTTCCAAACATTTCTCTTCCTCAATCAAACTGTCACAGAAAGGCTCTGTTTGAATTGATGGGCCTTCTTTACGTCACAACAGCTCTGCTGCATATGCACAAAACTCCTCATCTGGTACAGCTAGCGTTTCTAGCTCAAGTATCGGAGAAGAGACGATGGTATCTTCTCAGTCCGAGGAGCTGCCGTTTGCATTTCCGTGGTCAAATCAGCTGTCACTGGATTAAAACTGTATGGCTGGATAGCTCCAAAATTGCTCGCCATTTTTGTTGCACCACTAATGTTAATTTGCAACATGCAACTGGTGTGAGTCTGTAAGCTAGCAGGAGAGAACAGAAAGATGACGGGAGGTAGGGCAGGCTTTACTCTTCACTAACGGTACAACCCCCTACTCAGAGATTACTTTCTAATGAACTATTGCTACTCTGTAGAAACTTTACAATAAATCAGAAGATGATTAAAGTGGGACTTGAAGCTTTTGTGAGGCAGAATTTCAACTTTTCCAAACAAAGCATTTGTGGTCACTTTTCCCTGTAAGTGTCCATATTTTCTTCATGTTCAGTGAGACCCATGGAGCTCACAATGTAGCTCTTGGGCTTTGTCTTCTTCCCTCAGCGTCATACAGTCTGACTGTGGGTGAATCTGCTGAGACGTCTACTGGAAAGATTGTCAGCGGCTTGCTTCCCACGCTGTAGATCTTTGGAAATCATTTTACATTTAATTTTGAGAAAAGATGCTCCTAAACTGACAAATAGGTGTGTATCTGCTGATGATCAGATCATTAAGTTTTTCTAATTGTTGGAAATATCTCAATAAATTCCTTTTTATGCCAACCATTGCAGTGGTTTCTAGATTAGGTTGATTTTGGCTTTTTTTTTGTTGTCACTCCATGAGATGACACCATGATTGGTCTGCAGGGACTTCTGTTGTCACATAGGAGATGAGAAGTTCTGTCTGAAGTATTCTTTTTTTTTTTTACATCTTCCCATGAACCACACTTCATGCTTGGATCTCCTTGAAACCTGTCAGCTGTCAGCACGATGGCAGAGTGACCTAAAGTGAGAAAAAGACTACTGAGAGAAAGTCAAATTCCTTTCAAAAGTATTTTGCAACTGCAAAAAAAAAAAAAAAAAAAAAAAAAGTAGTTTCATGAAAAGTCTATTCCAACAGAGTCATGATTTTTGGCCCTCCAGCTGTTCTGGAAGTGTTGTGCTCAAGTGTTGTTGGTGCAACACCCTTGGGGAAAAGTTACATGCGAGGCAAGGCTTACACTCACTGTGCACTCACACCCAAAGCTTTGCTGTGCAACTGCAACCTTGGTTTGTTGGCAGTTGAGTAATTACAGTGTGGCAGCCTTGAGGGGGTCAGTGGTCAGCTCAAGGGCACTTCAGCAGTTGGTGCTTGGGATGACATGCATATTACATGCTTGGATTGACCAGATCAGGGCTGGAGCACAAATTAGTGAAGCTGTCCAGAGCTGTAAATCAGCAAAAGCATTGTCTTTGAAACAAGCTCATGGGTTTTCTTAAGGGATCGGAAGAACGCTGTGATAATCTGGAGGATTCATTTCAGGGTGATAAAATGATGCAAGCGGAGCTCAATAACTGACAAAAAGCAGTAGAGGACTCATTATGCAGACTAACCAGGTCAGCTTGTTCTGAAGAACTTGCTCAAAAAGGCCAAACTCCCTGATTGTTGTCCCAGCATCTGAATTGCATAATGCCTTATCTGGCTGCAAATAATGCAGCATATGAATGTGCAAATCAGAATATGACACTCCCTATCCTGGCATTAATTGCAGATTAGTCAGCTCTTTGCGCTCACGGCTTCCGTTTAGAGAGAAAAAAAAATGCAAATGCTAAAATGACTGAGATATTCAATTCCAATAGTGCTGGTTATATTTGGGCTCCTCTTGTGTCCCTCCATGAAATCAACAAGCTAAGGAGGAGGAGAGAAAAAAGGGCTAGAATAATTACCTTTGCATAGACCTCATCTGCTGCTTGGATTCCAGCCGGAATAAAGCAGGACAGCGCAGCTGTCTTCCAGCTGGGTCAGTAATGGTCTTTACAAATCCCTCATGGCAAATGACTGTGTTATCAGCAGTGACAATCAATAGGTGGAAAGCCGATGTCCAGCAGCGGCCTGTTTGTGTGTGGCTCCAGTTTGTTCTCCAGCATGGAAAAATCAATCCTCTCCAAACTTTCATTCCCTCTGTCTCAGTCTCCTTCTCCTATTACGTGGCTGTTTTTCCAATTTTCCCAAACAGAAAGTCGGAATTTTCTGTCTTGACAATGAAAATGAAAGTCAATAAACAAACTCGTAGGGCTTTAAACAGCAAATTCACAGTAGCAAGATATTTTCACTTATGATTCGATTGATCCTGACAAAGAGAACTTGGCTGCATCGTTGTTTTATTATCTCACCAATTGGGAGTGTATGAGTGTGGAGAAGAGCTGCGGGGTGTATCGATGCGGCACGCCGCTGCAGGACAGGACCGATCGTGTGCACTAATGCAGACACAGGAAGGTCACATCCATTAAAGCTGAGGTCAGGGCAGGAGGACACAGTAGAGGAAGAGCTCGATAGAAAAGATGAACTCAACTACATGATGGGACTTGAGCGGTGACAAGCAAGGATTTATTTATTATTGTAGCATTTAAAATTGAATTTCCTGATCATTCTCTCACTGTTCTTCATCGTCCGCACTGTTCGATGCAGACCTTCACATTTCAAAGACTGTGCTTGTGTTTATCACTGTTTATTTTAGATATTTATCCTCCTCCTGCTGTGACTCAGCCAGTGTTATGATTTTCAGACAGAGACTAATAGAGTCCTAGTCTGTGTAGGCAATGGACGGTCCTGCTAATGCAACACAAACCAGCTTCATTTTCTCTATTTCTGGATTTTGTTGTTACATTAACTAACTAACATGCAGCAGACAGTTGGGTTTTTGAAGAGCTTTTGTGCAAACCAGACTCTAACCTACAACTGTTTTATTATTATTTACACACAAAGTATTTAAACACAACAAGAATTGCCAAGGACATGTACAGTGGGGCAAAAAAGTATTTATTCAGCCACCAAATGTGCAAGTTCTCCAACTTAAAAAGATGAGAGAGGCCTGTAATTGTCATCAAAGGTTTACCTCAACTATCAGAGACAAAATGAGGAAAAAAAATTACATTGTCTGATTTTTAAATAATTTATTTGTAAATTATTGTGGAAAATAAGTACTTGGCTAAGTTCAACTCATTACTTTGGTATATACAGTACCTATTGTTGGCAATGACAGTTGTCAAACATTTTCTGCAAGTCTTCACAAGGCTTTTACAAACTGTTGCTGGTATTTTGGTCCATTCCTCCATACAGATCTCTGATGTTTTGGGGGTGTCACTTTTGACTTTCAACTCCCTCAAAAGATTTTCTATGGGGTTTAGATCTGGAGAATGGCTAGATCACTTCAGGACCTTCTTCTTAGGAAACCACTCCTTCGATAAGCGGGAAGTGTGTTTGGGTTGTCATGCTGAAAGACCTATCCACGTTTCATCTTCCCTGCTAATGGAAGGAAGTTTATAATCAAAATCTAACGATAGATGGCCCCATTCATTCTTTTCCATTACACCAAAAAGAAAGAAACAGAGAGAAGAAAATTTGATTTTTCTGCCCACTTTTACCTAATTAAAAAAGTGATCAGAACACTTATTTTTTCCTTTTCTCAAAACAAAAAAAAAAACAGCAGATAGTAAACACAAACAAATCTGGAATCCTTTGTTTAAACACATACTATACCTATAAAATATAGACAAAACAACAAACATTTCTTATTTTAATTTTTTCAGAATATTCAGTTTTTTAAAATTTTTTCAAATGTTAGTTGTTTTGTCCACCTTGATTTGAGTTGAAGGTGGAGGCGGGTCTACCAAGGATCAGCTCTTTCTTTTCCGCTGTAGTGATTGACAAACTGACAGATGAGTTTAGACAGAAATCTCAAGGAGTCATCATGTTTGCAGATGATATTGTGGTCTGTAGACAGAACAGGGGAAGGAACATCGAGAGAGGTGCAGGATTGTTTTATAAAGGAGAGGAAAGAAGGTCAACACTTCATGACAGAACATCTGTGTGTAAATGAAATGAACTTTGGAGGAATGAGGTTACGGTGAGCAGAGATGAAGAAGGTGGAGGACTGGCAGGTTGGAACAGGTGGAGAAAGCTTTGAGATGTGATGTGTGACAACATGGTGTCAGCAAGAATGAAATGAAAGGTGTAGAAGACTGGTGAGAGCAGTCATGCTTAGAGACTCTGAGAAAGAGCAGAGCTGGAGGTAGCAGAGCTCAAGATGTTCAGACTCTCTTTGGGAGTGATTTCACTGGATAGAATCAGAAATGCATCAATCAGAGCAACCTCAGATATTTAGATTATAAAATATAGGGAAGAAGAAAAAGACGGTTTGAACATGTGATGATGTTGGTAAAAGGATGCTGAGGTCAGAAGTGTTAGGAAACAGCAAGACTCAAGAGATTTATGGATGTAGGGAAGGACGACATGAGGGTGGTTGATGAATGATTTCTAATGGTGACCCCACTGACATGAATAGAGAGGGACAAAACAAGGCTGTCACCTCAGGTTCCAACAAAATGAAGTTGATGCAGTCGCCATTTTTCCACCATACCGATATTGCCTGATTTGGCCAATTGGACCCAGACGACGCTAGCAAGAAGTGATTGGTCAGAGAATCTGTCAATCAAACGCTTTGAATGCTTGAGGTGGGGCCAGCGGGCACCACATGCTCTTATTGAGGCATCTGATTGGTTAGTTTATAACTTGAATAACTAACAACGAAGAGATTATATCAAGAAAAAAAGGTTTAGCAAGAGCATTTTAAAAAGAGACATCAGAGCAAGAATGGTTAATCTGACAAACAGAATGATTCAGTAATAGCTGTTTATTTTTCAGTAGAAGTCTATGAGATTTTGGCTTTCTGGGACCAACGGGTGAGAAGGGGGAGGGTTTGTTCTCTCTATGTATTGTCAATAGATGACCTCCTAAGAGAGAAGCCAAAAGAATGAATAAAATGAATTACAAACAGAGGTAAGAGTTTATTATTTTGAAAACAGTCAGCTTTCAAATGACTGATTTGGATTAAAGTTCCACAAACTATACAATATTTGTGTTCATCTTTGGTTTTCTAGTAAACGTATCAAGTCATTGCCTTTTTTATCCAAACATCTGAATACAAAAGGGGAAAAAAAGTCCCATTTAGTAAAGCGCAGAATACTTTTTTGCAAAATGTTCTAGTACAAGCCCCAGTTAGAGTCTTTGTTTCATTCTCAGGAGGAGCTGACTGAGCTGAGAACATGACACCAATGGAAGACGTTAAGAATGTAGACTCTTTTTGCAACAGACGCCGTTAGTCATTTGGAAATGTTTGCTATCATTATGTGTTCGAAACACGGTTTTCTTGTTTCCTATGTTGCAGTGACAATTGCAAACGTGTTTATAAAAAAAAATAATAATGGAGCATAAAACTTGAAATGAGGGGAGTGTTGTGTTTTATCCTACATTTTTGTAAAAACAGTAAATTGAGGCTGCAGTATTGGCATATATTAGTGGACGCACAACCCTGGTATATTTGCTAAGACAGTTTTTTTCTTTGCTTTGTAGAATGTAAAAAGATTGTCAGAAGTAAAAACATGAAACACAGAAACTAATTTTCTTCTCAATGTCAGCAATTTTCAAAAAGACTAAGGAGCGGTTGAAAAAAGTAGATAAATTGTTCAAATTGAAGTTATAAAGAACATACATTTTTCAGTGCTACATACCAGAGAAGCACGGTTCCTGAAATTTCCCTTGGCATTCTCTGAGACAGTCTTTACTTTTGTAGTCACTGCTGAAGGCAAGAAAATTACTCATTTGAGGGTGTTTTTCTTTAGTTAGATCATTAGAGTGTTACAGCCTGTTAACATATCGTGATACTAAGAGCAAATGTTACGTGGCGATGATTTGCATAATATTTTACTGGAATAACTGAAGCAAAAACAAGCGGCTTCTTCACAGAGGAGGGAAACCCACTGAACCCTTCCTGTGGATAATTTCAATACACATTCTGACCAACATAATGCATTTATATTCCTAAAATACACATTGATGCTGTCACTCATAATCAGAAGAAGGCACGTAATTTGAGCTATCAAAGCGTTTTTAGGATAAAAGCATAAATCAACGTTAAAATGTTGGTCTCTCCCCTTTTCCCTTTTCTTCAAGATGCTCCTATAACTAGGTCTAACTTGCTGCTGTTGGAATCATCAGAATCTTGACCTACATGGTCAGATTTGTCATTCTTTTAGAAATATTTTGCACACAATCCCTACAAAGCAGATGGTTTGAGCCTTAAGTCTAAAGGACGTGACTCATGTGCCATAAGCGCTTGTTTCCATAAACAAACAGATGAGTCATGAAAAAGAAATTGTCCTTATCTTTAAAGAAGAGCTTTTAAATAAATATCAGTCAAGTTCACAAAGCAATACATTTGGTCAAACAAGCTGAAAGGTTATTTTTTAGAAATAGCAGTTTGTGAATCTTAACCTGGAGAATTATTGATTAATCATGTGAAGCTAGATAGCTGTACATCAGAATGGAAGTAGTATGGGTTACACTGTAATAGTAGGGTTTACTGCAGACATGTTTACTGGAGTAACAACATCCTTTAAACACAAAAATTAAATAGATGGACAGATTAAAGCAAAAAAAAAAAAAAAAATTATTACTAGATCTTAGAAGGATTTACAGAAGCTGCACTGCAAAAACAAGCCACTTAAAAATAAGTCTTACCAGATTTGCGTTTTTTATTTAAAAAGGCAAAAAAATCTTCCAGTGGGCTAAGAAAATTGTCCTATTTATGTCTTACAATGATTCTTATTTTAAGAAAAAAAAATTTGCCCCAAGACAAACTAAGAATATTTTCCAATTAAAACTCTTTCTTGATAAGATATTTGTTTTCCCAAGACAAAAAAAAAAAAAAAAAAGATCCTTTTTTTGGAACAGATTTTTGATATTTTTACTTTCTTAAATTCAGTATTCCTGTGTTTCTTATCTTGAATTTTGGAAAATTGTATGTTCTTGAAAAAGTAAAAATCCTTTCTTTGTTTTCTAACAAGAAACACATACAGGTCTGTGTTTGTCTGGTTATCTTCTGTTCAGGTATTACAAGTTTCATTTTTAAATGTTTGGACACAGCCAGAGATTTTCCACCTGAGGTGGACTTTCAAGACGACTTAAAGTACCAGATGCACTTTTAGAAAATCCTAAAATCAGCTCTGAAACAAACGGGGGGTCTGAAGTGGGGAGTCCAAGATTAAGGTCATGGTTTAAGTCTCGAAACAGCCTGGCTGCAGCGTTCTGAACTTTTTAGGGTTGTGAGAGATTGAACTCTGATAACTGTCACAGAAGGGAGATGTCAAATCCAGATAAAATGAAAACGTATTTCTTCTTTCAGGTCAAACTGAGCAAGAAGCAGATTCATTATTACTTTTATTCTAAAATGGAAGGTGTGAATGAAAAGTAGTAGCATTTCTAGATTATAGCTGTTTGATTTATGAGCTGAAAACAGTTGAAAAAGGAAAGAGGAACTGAAAAACATCTGATTTGAGAGGGTGAGTTGTGCTGTTCAGCATCATATTGGCAAAAAAGGAGAATTTATGATTCTGAAGAAACTATTTTTAAGAGCATTTGATGCACTTTACAAATTTGTTATACAGAAACAATAGAATAATTAATATTATGGTCCAAAACTAATTGTAAAATTTACATTGTGTGTATAAAAAATTAAAACTAAAATTAAAAGAACATCAATTAATACATTCTATATAAATAATGTGGAATTGGATCAACTAAGCAGATTTTTAATTGAATTTTAATCTTTTTATACAAATAAAACAAAGAGACATATTTATCAATGAGATGATGATCCTCATGTTCGATTCAACATGAAAATATAATTATTTTGAAGTGACCCAGTGGAAACCTCATGACTTCCTGCTTGAGCCTGATGAAAAAACAAAGTTATTGGAGCAGGTTAGTTCATTAACCACCTGGTCGCTACACCGTAAAGTGTAAAAAAAATATTATTTTTTATCAAATTACATTTTTAGTTCAAGTAAACCATCAACTTAAAATGTATTTGGATGGAAATTAATATGTTTAAATGTAACAAATAACAGAGCTTTTGTTAACTGATGCTATGTTTCACTTTTTTCAGTGTAGTTACTCAAACAAGGCGGTCATTACTCCACTCTGAAACTGGCAAAAACAACTTAAAATATGGTTTAATTTTTTTTAATCATTTCACAATTTTTGTATTGAAGCACAACATTTATAATACTCAACCACAGACTTTAACATAAAGAAATTAGAAGCAGGGATACAGAAGTATTATAAAGTTTCAAATATAACTCATTCTAAGCATTCAATGCGGTCTAACTTACCACAACTTGGAACGTCCCTAAAGAGATTCTCCATCTGGCTCTTATGATCCTCTGTGGTTCCACAATTTGGTGAGTCACAGCTAAAAAAACTCAGTTCAAATCTGTCTACACAAGCCCACGCACAAAATACTCTTTTTTAAAAAAATGTATTTTGTTTAAATCAAGCAATTATTAAAACGTTCTAACCGTTAGAAAATGTCCTGAAGATTGGTAAATGTTGGACTTATATTTAAACATATTTTTTTAAAGAATGTTTCACATAAAGGAACAAGTCAGATGTGGGTTTAGTCGTTCATTGTAGTAGATTAATTAAAGAATCAGTTCTTATAAAGGACATCGGTTGTTTTGGGAAAGTTTCTGCTTAATGACTCATCTCCAAAGTAGATTCATCCGTGCTGTGCCGTCCTCTTGTGGGACCCAAGATTTCCTATGGGTTTAAGTGGAATAAATGAATAAAGAAAAGTTGTTGTAAGTTGGTTCATTTCGGAAGTTTTAGAAAATCAGTTCCTGGATGATTCTAAAATTCTTGTCATGTTTCCTTCACAACGTTGTGTTGTGTCTCTCTGCCTCTGACTGTACTAGTCTTTTGATCATATTTTTTTGTGTATGCAAAAGATGCGTAGGTGGAATGTTTGCAGCACTTTCTCAGAGAAATGTTCAAGTCTGATCTGCTTTAGAAAACTCCTGCAGCCACAGGCCATGTCTGCAGTACGTATGGCTACTGTAGATTCCTCTCCATAGTGTTGCGTCTGGTTGTATTTTTCACATTAGCACTAATCCAATGAGTGCTGCCCCTCTCCCAGTGCATAATGAGTATCTAGAGGGAATAACCCACTGGAAGAAAACATGCGCTTTCACAAAGCTGTAATCGGGAACTCCAGCCAATATGCAACAACACAGCCTGGGGAGAAACACCTACTCAGCCTTCACTTCATATATGCCCTGTGCTTGGTCAAGCGGAGCAAATCGTGCAACAAAGCAAGGCTTAATGTGGATAAAAACAAAATGTTTAAATGTCATTACACAGAAATCAGTTCAGCTGCACGCCTTTTCACTTTAGCTCAGGTTTTACCACCAAACTTTTCATATCCAAAGTGATCAAGCTAATGTAAATCTTTTAGCATGATTCAAATAATCAGATGACTGCATTTACATTTTTTTGTGGCCTTCTCTTCTATTTTAAATAAGTTAGCCAAACACCAGAATCTCCCGTTCATGTAATGACATTAACTATTACTGTTTTAACAATCAATTGTTATGAAAGCATCACCATTTTACAATTTTGTGTGTAAAAATTAAAACTTTTACCATAGAATTTATGGAAGAGTTTTCCATTTTCTATGTTCATCCTTTCTCCTTGAAAAGAGCTGCCTCTGCTGTCCTCAAGCTACAACAGGGAATCCCTGGTGATGTCACCAAACCATCACAAGGTCACCTGTGTCGACTCACAACCACATACACAAACACTTCATTCTGTGAAGAAATGTAGGCTTCCCATGTGACCCAACAAACATGTTTATGGCCATAAGAGGAAGGTAGAATACTTTAAACGTGCACAGAGAGAATGTGCACTCTTCTGTGATTTTTTTAAAATTTTTTTTAAGTTCAAGTAAATCTCTATTTTTCTGCTTTTAACTTCTCATTTCTGTTGAAGGAGTATTGGTGGTGAAACCTCAGTGACTGTAAAAGCAAAATATGACCTCACCTCATTCATCAAAATAATTCAGGTTAATGCGGTAAAAGTCTTTTAGGATTTAGACATTTCTATACAATATTTTCTTAAAATATAGTTCCTTTGAACAAAAAAAAAACTTTAAAAGCAAAGTATGGTTCAGAAATAAAGCTGTTCAAGTTTACATGGAGGCTTAAAATGAATCTTAATCTCAGTTTTTGAATCCTTTTGTGAATCCTAGTTTTGTTTCTATTTACTTTCTGTGTAATTTTTTTGCTTAAAAATATCTGGTGTTAAAAGGGACATTAGCAAAGTTTGCAACTCCATGACGCTTGTTAACAAACTATATATGAATGCCTACAAAAGTGTAAGGTAATCTAATTCAATTTGTTCTCTTGAAGCTAAACATCTATGGCTTTAAATCGTAGTTTGCACATTTAAAACCTGCTTTAGTTTTATCAAAGATCCACAGGTTGTGCCTTTATTTCCCCTGAATATGTGTATTTGTCACATTTTTCTTCTTATCTAGCACACATTCTCCCACACTTATCTCACCCAGGGCTTCAGTTCGGTGGAAAAACAGCAGTGCAGACTTTTTCATGATTTTTCCGTGGGGCGTTTCTTATCAGGAGGGTTGTTCCTGTTCAAATCTCTGCACTGACAACAAGACTGCAGTGAAGAATCAATGCACTATAATGGAATTTCTGTTTAAAAATCCATTGAGACAATATTTGTGTTTACCTTTCCTGACCATTGCAGAGTTTAAGGCTGTCCAGAGGCAGAAAATAAAAAGTTGGGGGTCATTTTTGTGAAGCTTGGGGATTTATTGATCATAACATTAAGGTTAGAAATGCTGATATCAATGAAAAACAGTGGCATTTTTGACAAAAAAAAAAATATGGATCCATGCACTAAATACATCTAATGCAACAACAGCTGTTGTCTTGTTTATCTCTTAATATTTTTATCTAGGGAACCACAGATGTGAGAAGGAATCTGTGCTTTGCAAATTGAAGAAAAATTAGACAATTTCAAATAAATGTTGTTCCATCACAGGGTTAAGCTGTCATTAACAAGAGGATAATATCATAATTTTGCCACAATTTCTAGATCAGTCTTTTTGTTACAGTCATTGTAGCATAAGAAATAATTCAACCTCCATAATCAAGATACATGGCATCAAGAGAATTTAACAAAACTGCAGTCCCGCAGAAAACTCCAACACCCTGTGTGTGCAGAGCTGATCTAAGGCTCTCTGGTCATCAGCTCATCTGAGATAGGCAGAAATAACATTTGTTGTGTGTGAAGTACTTGCTATTTATTTATTTTGGTTATTAAAATGTAGAAATTACAAGCCAGTTGTGAAACTGATTGTTCAAGCAGCTTCAGAGAGAGGTGTAAAGGGTGCACATTTCCTAAGTATGTGTGAAGGTTCAACTATTACAATTATATTAAATTAAATTACATTAAATTACATTGTCACTGCACATGTGGGAACAAGGCGGCAAAATGAAGTTATCATCCAACAAAAGGAGTGATTTTGCTTTGTTGATGTTAATTAATTAAAACATATAAATCAGTAGGACAGTACTGTAAATTAATTTAGTGGTCCAATAAATAAAGTTTTTTTTGTATGAAATTATTAAATCTGTAAACAATGAAGAGTTAAGTTAAATTGAATGAGTGTTGCAAATGAGGAATAGGTGAAGGTTATATTATGAACTCTTATCCTATAACATGAAAATAATTAAATGAAACAGTTTACGGAGAAGAAGTAATATACATTAAGTACAATGACTTAGAACAATGAAATGAGGGCGATGCACTCCACAATAAATAGTTTGGATGTGTAAGGAAGAATGATTTACAGCTCAGGTTTTACATACCAAATGTGTTTGGTCAATTTGTGCATGTAATAAAGTGTAGTGTCAGTGTGTGCGTGACTGGATGAAAACAGAGCTCAGCAAAGAAACAGCTGTGGGGGAAAAAGCTGTTCTGAAACCCGTTTGTCCAGAGCTGGGGGCTCCTGTAGCACCTCCCAGATGGCAGGAGAGTAAAGAGCCTTTGGGCAGGGGGAGAGGGTCCTTTATAACTTTGCGTGCTCTGCCGAGACAATGCTTCCTCTTAATGTCACTCTTTTGTTTTTTTTTTATGAACTTTATTTAACAAAACACACGGTTAAAAATCACAGCAGCGAGGACTCAGTAAGAAACCAACAACCAATGATATCTCTCAATAAGGAGAATTGATTATAATTCATGACAGTAATAGGCACATAATTAAGCAAAAAAGAGCAATTGCAAGAAATAAAAAAACATATTAATGAAAACAAACAAACTAAAAAAAAAAAACACGTTTCCAGTGTTGTAAGCCTTGAATCCTTTTAAGATGTCAATACAACTGACAGACCTTCAAAAATAATCCAGTAAATTTGAGGGTCTTTTTTACTCTGCACTTGAGTATGTAAAATTTAGACTGAAAAATGAACAGCCAAATACTACCTTTTCTACCTTTTTATCATCAGAGTTAAAATATGTGAGAAACAGTTTGAAATATATTATAACATTCATATTTGATTTGTAGCTTAAAAATAATTCCAATTGGATCCAGAATCCAAGTGAAAATTTAAAAAGGTAGAAAAGGTGCAGCATCAATTCAGAGAAATCATGACAGAAACTACAGTTATTGTCTATATTTTAGAATTTGGATGCATTTGTAAAACTATTTGAGAAACTGAAAAACCAGACACTTAAATACACTGAGGTTGATTAACTAAATGAAAACAGCTGTGGATGATTAACCTGAACATGGTGAGACTGACAGAAAACAGAACATGACAAAACCTAAGCACTGAATCATGACACATGTAATGGATTTTTTACACAAAGATAACTTGCATATTTGCTTATTGTTGCATTTTTATTTTTTCTAAAAATATTTCTACAAATTATTATTATTATGTTTATTTGAAATGCATCTCATGCTTAAAGTGAAAGGTCATTGGTTGAATTAATCCTGAGGGAGGAACTTTCATTATATTCTTGAATTCTTTACTTGTTCCTGGAAAACATTTTTTATATAAGAACCTGTCTTAATCCTGAAGTGTTTCATTCTCTTCTCATGTAAATATCCTCAATCCCAGGAGGTCAAACTCCTATGATGTGTTGGAAAGTTTTCACCAGCCTTTGCAGCGTTTTCTTCACAGACACAGTTCAGTCAGAATGCCCTCAATGGTGCGTGGATGAAAGTTGACCTGCATGGTTCTTCTTCAAAGCTAGATAGAAGATGGCTGGTGAGCGTTCCACTTTGACTGGAGCTGTTGGCCAGTAGATCTTTTGTGATGTAAATTATACGGTCCAGTGCCTCTGTGTGACACCCTTCTCCTTCCTGGGTCCACCAAGAGTTCTTTGGTCTTCGTAGTGTTGAGCAGCTTGTTGCTACCAGCACACCACTCAGCTCTTCTCCAAAAGCTGATTCATCATTGTTAATGACAAGTTCAATTTGATCATTGGGTTGGAACTCTGTACTGGTTTGGAGTCACGGCTTTGTGGCATTCCTGTGCCAAAGATGAAGGTAGAGGAGCAGAAGTGATCAATCTAAACAGGCTGAGCCCTGTTGGTCAGAGAATCCAGAAGCCTGTTGTGAGTCCCTGTAGTGTGTTGATGCCCAGGTCTCCAAGTTTGGTGACTATATGGGTGTGATGCTGTTAAACTCTGTCCAGTAAAGTCTTCTGGCTTAGGTGTCTTTAGAAAAAAAAATGTATTAAAAAGTCTTTACCTGAGACGTTTCAGCTGTAAGATGTCAGTTTTAGCTCTGCGTAACTTGCATTCGTGACGTCTAGTGCACACATGACACACCTACCTTTTAACATTCTGTCTCTGCAAGCTAACTTTCTTTTAAGTCAGTCGATCTTCACTCACTTTACTCCATGAAGTTTAAGGCAGGAGTCAGACGAGGAGTCAGACATCAACAGTAACGACGTCAAAAACAGGAGCAGAAAAAAAGCCACCGCTTCCTATCTGAGTAAATGATCCCTTCATTTCTGACGATGGTGACTTCAGGAAATATCTGATTTCACTGCTCCGCCAGGAGAACAAGCTGCGCATTTGAGCCCTGACAGAGAGAAGAAAATGTTTCTGCAAAAAGAATCAGGTGATGCTGGAGGAGCTGGCAGGTACTCACTTGTGGTTAAAATCCACCTTGAAAGGTGCCCTTCAGATGAGAAATAGTGGTGCTACAGCCCATCGAGGCTTCTGCCCTTCATTCTAGCGTGATGTCAAACAGATGCATTTGTGTCTTTTCTGTGGGCGCATGTTTTACATTCAAAACAGTCCTGGCCTTTAAAAAAGACACATCAGCCTGTCGCTGATGCTTGTACTAAACCTAGATGAAAACATCGATCATTAAAATACTAACTAATCAGGTATGGAAACAGGAATCTGATAATGTCACACACGTGCCTTTGCATGTGCGTCCACAAGGGGCCGGTCGTAAATAGCTGCTCCACAGCATTCTGAGAGGTCAAAAGCCCCACATGTTGCCTATAAGTAATGCATGAGTTGTGAGGATTTCATGCATCAATAAATGCGGTATTGTGAATTATTTTCAACAGAACAGGCCACCAGCTGTTTGGCTCAGATAGATTGTGAATATTTTTTTAAAGTTTCCAGAAGTCATGGCAGCAGAGTTGTGTTGGATGCCTCTTTTACTTAACAATGTTGCTGTTTTGGTTAATTAGCATGAATTTTATATGGTTTTTAGCAGCTATGCCACCGCCTCTAAAGCTCTGTATTTACCAGTTCATGTGAAATTGGTGCCCCACTTCCCCTCTGGAAGTGCTTTCTTTGTCGTTTCACATCAGGAAACATATGAATCACCTTCACAAAAAGAGAAATTGAAAATGTTTTGTTTGGGTTTATGACCTAAACTCATTTTCAGAGTCCCACAGGTGTCTGCAGACAGACGCTTCTTATTATAAATCCTCCGTTGTGCAGTTCAGCTCAGAACATTTCTGTTCCAGGGTGTTTGTTTGAACTGATGCGGCCAGTGCACTGACTTCCCAATTACTTCTAGTTGATTACCCTAGCAGTTGCATTTACAGCAAGGAGAAGTGAAGGGCAGTGGGCATTAGGGCATGGCCACAGGGAACGCGCATCCTACAAGAGCCAATTTATTCATATTATCAATGGTTTTCTCACTTGATTTATTCTTCCTGTTTTCAAATGAACAAATAAGTCAAATCATTTTCTTTCCTTATTTGAAAGATCTTAAGTTGCATCTTATGTTGACCTGATTCCACCATTTCTTTGTGTCACCAGTCTGCTCCCAGTTCTCCCGAGGGGTTTACGCCATCTTCGGATTCTACGATCGGAAGTCCATGAACACGCTGACCTCCTTCTGCGGGGCTCTGCACACCTCCTTCATCACGCCCAGCTTCCCCATCGACACGGATGTGCAGTTTGTCATCCAGATGAGACCCAGTCTGAGGGGAGCCGTTCTCAGCCTGCTGGACCACTACAAGTGGGAGAAGTTCGTCTATCTGTACGACACTGATAGAGGTGAGAGTTCCTCCCTCCCCCCCGGATGTATGTATGCTGACTTCAGCAGCATCCTCTCTTAAAGTAGAGGGGCAGAAAGCCTACTTAAAGATGCGCTTTCATATGTAAATCTTTAATCTTCATTCTAAGTAGTCTGATACATATTAATCTTTGTCAGTAATGATTCTTAATAGCTTCTCTATGTGGGTGAACCCTGCTCACAGAAGCACTCAGTACTTCCTTCTGCTTAGAAGTGACTCATTCACAGGTGCTGCTCTTCTGCTTTCATGCTGCGACTACAGCTGCTTCAGTCTTTAATCCCAATCACTCTGATTATTATTTAGCTCTAATTGGATTATATAAATAAAGTGTGTGCAATTCCTCTAACTTCCCCACGTGTTTTATGGCTAATTTTATGCCATGGATGTAGATGTGGGGTCCCAGGGTCAGAATCTTTAGGTGTAAAGAAAGCTTAGCAATCTATATGGTCACAGATCACCTGCTGTGATACAAGGAAAGGGCTCTTTGTTGGAGTTTTGATGTATAAAATGCAAAAAAAATGTATTAAAAATTGGCTTTCAAGAAAGAAAAAAAAAACATTTGTGTTTTAATTTCATATTGCTTATTTCTAGCAATCAGCTTCACGGTTCTTGTAAATTGAACTTTTGCCGTTTCATAAGTTGTGTCCTGTGTGTTTTTTTTAAAACCTGTTTTAACACATATAGGTTGTGTATTAGTATTTGTTTAGCCTCCTGTAATAATTGTTGTATGTTGTCATCTTTTGTTTGAGTTTTGGACCAGACAGAAGTGAGTACGTATTGGTTATGTCCCACTAAAGGGGAGATTTTCACCACACACTCTTGTTTCCTGTTCACAACCTTTTATATTTTTTTTATTTTTTGCAGATTTCTCTGATTTTGTTCCTCAGAATAACTGTCATGATTTGCATCATTACCATCACTGAGCTATAAGGGATCCTGTGCATTTCATTGGTGAAGATGCAAATACATGCTAATATATTTGGTACATAAACAGAGTCTGTGGTAGCATCTAACACACAAAATATTGTAGGCCAAAAAAGGCATTTAGAGGCTTTTACATTTCTATAGACAAATAACCTTCTTCTCAAATGATTTTGAAACTTTTAAAATTAATTTATATTTACATGATTATACATTAAACATGAGACAGACAACTGTAACTGTTTTCTTTTGGTGCGGAAAATATTTCACACAACTTTACATTTTGACTGAAAAGAATTCAACTAAACTCTAAACAAGCAATTCTGGAAGAATAACTTTTTGGTTTTGAGGTGTCAACACCCCCGACATATTTTCTGACTCCTGCATGTTCAGTTCATGAAAGAACTTGGACATGAACTAGAAAACAAACCTCTCTACAAGCTGTTGCTTCCTTTTTGTTTTGGTATCATCCGTTGCACTTCTCAGATGATTATCTTTTGTCTTTAAGTCATGCTGATTGTTTCTGACAGAAACAATAAAGATGGGAAGGAATTAGTTTAGGTCATGTTCATATATATACATATATATATATAAAATAGCTTTTTTTCAGAAGAAGACTGGTCGAACCTTAGGAGGACCAATTAAAAAAAACAACTTTTTGTTTGAACATAACAGTCCCATATTATTATACTATTTAATGCCAAAAATCTTTCCTTTAATTTGTTTCTACTGAATTTAAAATACAGTGGAGCAAAAAAAAAAAAAAAATGAGTCAGCCTCTAATTTTGCAAGTTTTCCCTCTTGAAAAGATGATAGAGGCCTGTAATTTTTATCATAGGTAAACCTTTATTATGAGAGACAAAATTAGAAAAAAAAATTCTGTTGATTCTATTTTCATTAATTCAAATGCTCCTTCAGAATCAATGGAAATGGGAATTGAGACAAATGCTGTAGTGTCTGCTTTAAAATGTGCCACAATGTTCACATCTGTGCGCTGCTAGTATTTTTAAACCGAGCATTTCTGGGACAAACTTCTTCTCTTTCACTTCTTTAGTTAACCCTGGAGAACCGGAGAGCATTTTTTTCTGGAATTTTAAAGTTAATTTGACCTTTTTCACTTCATTTTGGGTAGCAGCAATTAACAGTGGCCAAAAAAATGAAATAAAATACAAATAAAATTACAGAAATAAATGTAAAAATAATAAAAATACAGTATTCAAATATGACCCTGTAGGATTTTCACAGTTAAAATATTATTTTCACAAAAACTTGATAGCAAAATTCAATTGTTTGCTTGAATTGTGCTAAGCTTAAGTCAAAAAAAGCTTTCAGCTTCTCCTCATCAAAACTGAAGTGAGGCTGTCCTGAAGTTCTGTCTCATTTGGTTGATGGATTTCTATCAGGCCACCATCTGCAAAGTTTGACCCGTCTGTGCTGTGCGGCTCAGTGGAAACGCTGGTTTGGGATGGACTCCTCCACACCACACAGCTTGTGCTTGTTGGAGTCTTGTTTGTTATTTTGGCCCAACTGGCTCCTCCAGTGGAGGGTAATGAGTGGTGTGGCCACCACTCATCCATATGTCACTTTAATCTTCATTATGGAAAGATGACTCTATTTAGGGACTGAAGAGGACTGGCAGGGAGTCCTCAAGAAACGCTTATGTGACTGCTGTTCGTTGGCCAAACGAAATGACAGTAATGTGCTGCAGAGGCCTTTTACAATAAGTGAATTCTGCCTCTAAACAAGACAAAGAGCTGTTTCTACTCAGGCAAAGCAAAAGGGATCATGGAGTCCTGGCGAAATTGAAAAGAACTGAAAAAACAGTCAAACCCAAAATGGCAGCTCTGGAGCTCGAGGAAGTGAATGATGATGGCCTTTTCTTTACATGCCATGAGAAGGACTTTTTTAATTTAAGCCTAAAGGCACAGCTACTCATCAAATTTATATCTGCATGACAGGATTTGGGCTGTAATGGAAAATGAAAAGCTCATAGAAATGCATGCATGAACTTCTCGTTGAAGAGTTACGATGTGAAATGACATTGACGTCAAATAGTTCCTGCATCTCTCTGAAGGTGGAAATGTTGTCCTCTGACTGCAGTTTTAAACTCATGGAAATAACTGACACATTCACAGCAATTTGTGAAATATAATAAGAGGTGAATTCTTTCATCTGTCTTTTACACAAGTCAGGATGTTTGGTGCAGCCACTCTGTCAGACACACAATGAGAGTTAAAGCTAAAGCCTTGATGAAAAAAAATAAAAAAATCTCCTTTACAGTTTGGGACATAAATTGTGACATCCCTCTGCAAAGCAACATCACTCAGTTTTCCTAAACGCTTTGGTTTTTAATGACCTTGTTAATTAGACTAATGGCTGCTGGCATAAAAAGACCTCTCGAACCGAAGAACATCTGGGCAGGACCAGCTGGCTGTGGGGAGAGGTATCTCACCGGCTTTTTTCATATCTTTTTAATCAATTTGCAAAATACATGCAGTTTTAACATTCTACGGGAACCGCCGTCGTCATGGTGTTGAATTGAATCTAAAAGCTTTCCTTCTATAAAGATGCTTACAAAATTGTTATAATTAGTCAGTTCCTGCTGTCTTAATAAGGAAGCAATTCCACTGATAGTGGAGTTCATATGTTGGTTCTGGAAGTTTTCTTTTCAAAAATCTTTA
The DNA here is from genome assembly GCA_003999625.1 of Oryzias javanicus. Taxonomy (NCBI): domain Eukaryota; kingdom Metazoa; phylum Chordata; class Actinopteri; order Beloniformes; family Adrianichthyidae; genus Oryzias; species Oryzias javanicus. The sequence goes on along the minus strand of CM012450.1, from coordinate 14,679,639 downwards.
ACCTTTAGAGGTATGCACTTCAGAGGGCTATAAAAAAGGTCATAATGTAGAACATTTTTCTTAATTGCACTTTTGTATGATTTAATTTGCTCTATATCTATGTGCATGCTGCATTCCAGCATGCTCAAAGATACACCAATCATCTTTTGACTTCCAAGAGGTCTTTTTACTAGGATTATGTGGTTTCCTGATTGTAACTTCTACATCACACCAACAAGCTTTTTCAAACTGCTTCTCTTCTGCCCTCGATTCACAACAATTTGAAATACTCAGAAATGCAATTTTAAGCTTTATTATGTTTATGTATGTTCAACATCATGAGAAAAATACCACAAGAACTTTCTGAAAACACTATTTTTATTGGAGTGGGTCTTCAAAAGTATATGTGGTTGAGAACAAGTCCAACAGTTTTATCTGAATTTCAGGATGGGCACTTTCAGTAAAAGAACAAGTATCTTGAAGCTATATTTAAAAACAGTGCTTGGTTAAATGCACCTGTGAGAGATCTTATTGTGTAACCTAATGCTCAAGCACTCCAGCCTTTTTGTTACAGCAACTCAACATAATGAAAAATAGATCCTTTACTGCTCTCAAAATGAAGGAGAGCCATTTGCCAGCATTAATGGCAGCCTTCCCTGCAGCCTCCTGCAGTCGTGACGAATGGAGACAGTGGGCTTGGTGGAGGATTTGCATTTGATGTGTAATCACGCTGCCCTGCTGCTCAATGTCTCTTTGGTTTTGTCTCTGCAAGGAAACATCAGATTAATTGCGCACGGCTAAAGAGCTGCACTCAGCAGTCGTGTGCGCTGGCTCGTTAACAAAGGAAGGAGAGGGGAAACGGCACTAAGCAGCTGCAACGCTCTGTGAACACCTTCCTGCAACTTCACTTCGAGATGGACCACTATTAGCAGGTCTTGACCCCTCCCCTACTCCCACTCTTTTGTGTACACAACATCTTCCTCCCAGGCCGCGATGTTGGGATTGAGGCTGTGATTCATCCGTCAAGCTCCTCTATTTCCTGAGAGCTGTTATCCTGCCATGTTCAAGGACTCTTCTAGGCCCAGTAGTGAACGTACAAAGAGAAACGGAGAGCTGTGATATACTGATAAGCCGAGAAGTGCTTTTCTTCCATCCTAGCAGTCAGAAAGGCTAAAAAATAGAAAAACTATTTCAAATAGGTCATGGAGGATTCTGTTTGTAGTCAAGGAACACAGCATACTGTAAATATATTTATGCTATTGTGCTTTCTAAGATAAAAAATCAGATTATTTTAAAAATTTACTACAAGTGAAGTGTTTTTGTAAAAGGAGTTTGAATGCTGCAGGAGTTTGTGTGTGTGTGTGTTAGCGGGTGTGTGCGTACGGTGACCTTATTGGTGAAAACCTCAGAGTGTTGTGCATTCACAGAGAGCGTGCAGCTGAGGCGTTAGCTGTCTCCAAGCGTTTCTGCACAAACCAAACCTCCTCTGTTTCAATACACTCCATCCACTCTGCCAGGCGCCCAAAATGGCACCAATTGATCCATGAACATCCACGCATGCAGAGGCAGTGCCAGCCTGAAAGCAATGAAACATGTAAGCTGCAGATTCTCTGCTCTTTACTGCAGCACTGAGCTCTTTTCAGCTCCCAAATCGTGTTTGTGTGTGTAAAGAACACATTTTTTCACCTGTTTCTGAGGAGGATTTATTTAAACTGATGCTTTTGCTATTCAGCACAAAAAGCTGTACTGCAGCCTGTGTTATGACTATTCTGTATTTTAAATAAAGGCACATCTTCCATGTTATAAAGACTGTCAGGTTGCTTAGAATATTTCTCCAAAATGCATCAACAGTCTTAGTTAAAGCAATGTATTTAAATGAAAAATTAAAAATCTTTATGTCATTTCATATGCATTAGTATTGTAACTTTTTGTAAGGCTTAATAAAGCTTTATTATGAGTTTGAACAAAATCTGCTCTCTGTTTCAGGACCATAGATAGTTCCTTCTATCATTACCTCTTTTATTTACTTTCCATGTTTGTTCTTTTTGTGTTACTTTGTATGATTTTTGTTCTTATTGCTTTTTTATCCAACATAGTGCTTTTGCAACCAAAACATTCATAATATAAGATGTGAGCATTGGTTACAAATTTTGGAGCTAGATCCACTGTTTAGTAGAATATGTCTGGACTTATTTTGAAGGTGCATCGGTACCTTGTACTCGTTTTTACAAATATATGGGTGTAATTTGTGCGTAAATACAAGATAGCTGAGTAGCACACCTATTAGTTTTTCATTTATTTATATTTTTGTTTTAAAAAAAGTCCATAACATCAACCAATTTTGATCCAAGTTGCAAAAAAGGTCTGCAACTTATTGAAATGAATCACTATATATATATATATATATATATATATATATATATATATATATATATATATATATATATATATATATATATATATATATATTTTTTTTTTTTTTTTTTTTTTTTAACAAATTCTATAAAGAGGTCTGAAACCAAGAGAAAAGACAGTGACTAAATCAACTTCTTTTGGCTGTTGACCTCTATGGAAATCTTTAAAAGTGTTGTCTGTTTGTCATCGCCAAATTTTTTGACAATTTAAAGTAAACTTGTTTAATTCTTGAAAATATAGTAAAAAAAAAGGTCTGCATGCTGCCCTCTACAGGTTGAAATGAAAGTATTACAGTTGAATTTTGTGACTGATCAAACTATTGAAGTCCCACATCATGATCTATTTTTTTTACTTGTCCTGTCCCACATCATGATCTGCTGCTCCTGTAATGATAACAGTCCTGTTCCCCAGCCCCGCCCTTCTGACAGGAGTTTCAAATTTCAGCTGTGGGTGGAGTCAACCTCCAACTTCCCTGTTTGGTTACTCTTTAAAATTGATTATGTTTGAGCCCAGTTACCAATGGTGATCCCTCTAAGTTGCATGTCTTTTTTTGTAACAAGCCCAAAAATATCACATTGTTGGTAACCCTGAAAGCACCATAGAAAGAAAAAAATCATTTAGTCATTTTAGACTTTCTGTATGAATCACTTGCATAAACTAATGCATTTAAATCCAGGTACGATTAACTGTTTTTTCTCTAAGGCTTAAGAACTGTTTTTTCCCCCTGCAAACCTTAAGGGAAACCTAAGCTGCTCACAGACTGAAGAATAGAGCGAAACAGAGGACTCAAGGTGGATGGGCTTTTCTTCAAACAACTGCAAGATGCACAAAGTCTTTTTGCAGCAAGTCAAATTCAGTAGCATTTTTTTTTTTATTTCTGTCAGTCCTGGTCGTCATGTCGTCATATCCAATACTCCTTTTTTGCTTTACCCTCACATAAGAGCAGAGCACTAATAGAAAGTGTGCCTGCTTTATTACTGTCTCATTATTTACTCTGTGCCCATGCACCTGTTTCTGCTCAAATACTAATAATCTGTTTTGGAACACTTGCTTTCAGGATAATGAAAGCCACCACAACAACAGTCGTTTTGTTTTTGTGAGAGAGATTGATGTGATGTGTCCTTTCTACCTCCTACCAAACATAGGAGATGATAATAAATGAATCCGCTTGTATTTGCTCAAGAGATGAAGGTCAGGCAGTTAGTGCAGCTCTCACTGATAGACCGCTGCTTTTTATTTCTTAGTGGCTCCTAAAAAATGTCTGAATTTATTTTGAAGATCAACACAAGTTTGCAGAATATTTTTTAGATCCTGCAAACGGAATTTAAAAGAAAAGAGGAGGGGAAATTTCCCAGAATTCTGTTAGCTACTTAGTTGTCAGTGGATGAGAAATAATCAGTTTGATTAGGACTGATAGAAGATTTGGCAGCAGTGGAGCCGCAGGGCTCCTCACAGTTCATCCTCTATGGATCAGAGAGCTCTAGCTACATTTAACTGCATTTGAAAAGGATAGACTTTATTTACCAAAATTCAGCTAATTAGATCCTAATTCTTCACCTTTGAGCCTCTTTGACCTGTGCTCCTCTGCAAGCAGTCATGTTGAAAATGTGGCATTCAGAATTTGAGATTTCTCTGAAGCAGATTCAGTGACTTTTATTTCAATTTTTTTTTCTTAAATCTTGCCCAGCTTTGAGCACATCGTGACAACGTTGCAGTTCAGATGCCTGCGAGAGAATTTTAAAGAGGTCACCTTCTCGAGGGAGGGGGGAGAAAGCAGTGACTGAGTCACAGTTGAGACTGCACACCAAGCTCAGCCGTCATGTGAGCCCCGGCCTGAGACTTTGGAGAAGAAACACAAGCCCGGCTGCCAGCAGACTGCCTCTCTTTCTCCCAGTCAGTCACAGAGGATGTTGCTCTCCTGGTGGAAGCTTTATTTCTAAATTTGATCAAATAGTTTTCCTTCAGGATTTCAAAATCTAGGACTCAAGTGAAGTAATTTAAGAAGAATCAAGAAGAAATGCTGCAAGTTGCCACAAAGAAAATGTTCTTCTTCCCACTCGTGTCAGAATTCAAACCCTCTGAGTAACAAGCAACAGCATATTGATTGTCTGTGTGGGATACTGAGTTTATATATTTAAAAGAAGCCCACATGCAGGTCACATTCTGCTCTGTAAACTTTTCTATAGGTGAAAAAAATGGTGGACAAATATGTTTATTCCATGTTTGCAAACTTACAGACATCACTCAAAGAAGAAAACAAAGATACCATCTGCCCCTGAGAGCCTAAAAGATTTGACTACAAAAGAACTGTTGAGTCATTAGTTTAAAAAGTTTCTTGAAGGTTGAAGCCACCTCCTGCTGCAAACTGTTATCTGCTGCTCGGTCTGGCCATGGCTCATTCTAACCCAGCTAGAGTGCCTTTGTTTATGTGACATTGAAACATTTCCTGCAATGTTGCTGAGCCATTGGCCTGATTCATGTCAACACCCATCTTTTCAGGGAAAGTGATGCACATTTGTCTTTCTCTACAAGGAGGAGCCTTTAAAAAAAGTAATTGCATCCTGTTACGTGATAAAATGGTAAATTTCTGCTCCAGAAAGTTCTTTTGAGAAAACACAAGATGCATTTCTGCAAGCTGATGCGGTACTTTTGATTCATGCAATGCTAGCGTAGAGATTTATTTCAATTTCAACAGGATTTCTTTTTTATTATTATTATTTTTGACTCTCATATGTAATTTTTAATTCCTCTAAAGCTATCACCTTTTATTTTGGTGATCCACTCTTTTTAGTAATTTATTTTTTTACAATCTTGAAGGCTCAATAATTACGACGGAGTATTAGGGTCACCTAAAAAAAAAAAAAAAAAGGAATATTACGACTTTTAATCTCGTAGATATACGACTTTAAATCTCGTAAATTTACGAGTTTAGTAATATTACAAGTTTTTTCTCGTAGATATACGACTTTAAATCTCGTAAATGTATGAGTTTTAATCTCGTAGATTTACGACTTTTTTCTCATAACTTTATTAAAATCGAGGGGAGTCTACATTCCAGCGAATTTATGCCGTGAACTGAAGCAGACCAACCAAACTGTGAAAAGCGTCTTGGATTTCATCAGGTAAACTGAATGTTTCAAATATTTCAAATATTTGGAAGTTCCTTTATTTGATTTACAGTTTAATAATGTTTTATTCGTTGATGGTGCTTGCAGGATCTCTGCAGATCCCGTTTATGAAGCGGTCCATATCCTCCAGCTGTCCACTTCAGTCATTTCTTCCTCTGACAGACCAGATCTCCTCCAACTCTGTGATGCTTCCGTCTGAAGAGGACGAGTTTTTGGAATTTTCAATGTTCTTGTGCTAACGTTGTCATTTCTCAATGTTGTTTTGTGTTGAGACGGGACGTTTCATTTGGGGAAGGAGGCGTCCGGAGCTCTGTTTACATTCTCTTTTGGTTTCTGAGCATGACAGAGACATGATGTAAGGTAATGAAAGGAAATGAAAGACGTAATAAAGTGACGATCCTGATGAACATGTATCTCTGAGCTCTTTATTTTACATATGAAACTCCGCACTGTTGTGTATTGAAGTTAGCTGTTACCGACTGCATTACCCAGAAGCCCAAGCGACTGGTCACATGTTCGGTGCACGGCAAGTGGTAAGAAAGCAGATGAGCACTAGTCATGCACAGTGCAGCAGTATGAAGAGACTGTTAATAAAAAGTCTGTTTAACACAATAATAGCGCCTCTTTTGCTTACTTGAAGATACGCAAGACAACACACGCACTACCGAACCCGGAAATAATTTGATTTTGAATCGCCAAAAGGTTCAGAATTTCTTTGTTTTTAACACCGATCTGGACATAATCTACACCAGATTCTCCACGTCTTTCATCTTCAAGCACGGCTCTGATAAACAGACAACTTTGGTTCTTTTCTCATTAAATTACGACTTTTAATCTCGAAGATTTACGACTTTAAATCCCGTAGATTTACACGTTTTTTCTCATAAATTTACGACTTTAAAAGTTGTACATTTAACCTATGAGTTTTAAAGTCATAAATATACGACTTTATTCTCATAATTTAGCGGTTACGACTTTTATCTCGTAAATGTACGAGATTTAAAGTCGTATATTTACGAGATTAAAAGTCATAAATTTAGCCTATGAGTTTTAAAGTCATAAATATACGACTTTATTCTCATAATTTAGCAGTTACGACTTTTTTCTCGTAAATTTACGAGATTTAAAGTCGTATATCTACGAGATTAAAAGTCGTAATATTACTTTTTTTTTTTTTTCGGTGACCCTAATACTCCGTCGTAAATAATAAATAGGTATGCATCTCAAACTCTTACAGTTTCAGTTCATGTGCTGGTTACAGGAAATGTTGCGTAAATAAAAATGTCAGCCTTCATATCTGAACATATGTCCAGAAATATTCAGGGCTTTTTTTGGCTAACAACATGTAAATTTAAGATATGTGTTAAGGTGGACTATAGTTGACAAAAATAAGTGCTTACAATGTCGTCATTTTATTGATTTACGAAGCATGTCTGTGCAAAAAGATGACATCTAGATAGCAAACAAAATGCACGTTTGTATAGAAATCTCTAAATGCCAAAAATGCACAAACTTTTAAATTATTATTCTTATTAATGAAAAGATTTTTTTATTACAGATATTTAAGCATTTAATGGCTGTTGGCGCAAATATACGACAAACTACTTTGGCTCTGAAATTACCTAAATGTAGCTTCTACTTAAAAGCAAAAACATAAGTGAAATTATTTTTTCATACTTGGAAATAAATTCAGGCATTAAGTGGTTAACAATTTTTTATTTTTAATTTTGAATATCAGGAAGGCAATGCTGAAAACATGTAAGATGTAATTTAATGCAAAAAACTAGCAGCCGTTAGCATGCTTTTAATTTAATGTCAGAACATTAACGGCAAAAAAACAAAAATAAACATTCTATATTTAACAAGTTTTTATTTAAATAATGTGCTTTTTAATTAATTTCCATTATTTGAATACACTTTTTGATATATTTTTTCCACAGTTTCAGCTTTATGAAATTTACAAATAAATTTGAGCTTAAGAGTTTCGTGTGTGATGCTCATTCCATGTTTTCTGATAAAATACCACGCGACTACTTCCTGACCCAGCTGTCAGTATAGTTTAAATTCCTAGCTCTTTGGTCTAACGCATCCTCTAGGCCAGGGGTGGGCAAACTTGTTCACTTGTGGGCCACAAAGGGTTATAAAACTTGACAAATGACCTGAAACAGCATCAAATTCTTAAAGTGTTTTGGTAACCTCATACGGGATAAAAACTCCTTTTTTAAAATTGTATTTATTTAATCAACTGGGGTTTTTGTTCCTATTTAGAGCCACCTGCACCAACTGGTTGATGTCCCACTCCCAGAAAAATGCTGTGTTGGAATGATCAGAGAAATGAATCGAAGAATGCACATGAACTTGAGAAAAACAACAAATCTTCCAAAACAGCATGAATGCAAAATAACTTTTATTTACCAGTTTATTTATGGGGAACCATCTAAGGGGAGACACAAAAATTAAAGGAAAATATGAAACATTATTATGGATTATCAATATAATTCAATCCAGTGTGACAGGCCAGACAGGGCAGGGTTTGCCCACCCTAGGCCCTAAACAATGCGTGTTTGAAATATAAAAGATATATATGCATTATATATTCTCCTATGTATGGAAACTTATGGCCCATCCTGTATACTAAAGAGTTTCCACCTTAAACAACATTTTAACACAGCAAAAACAGAATCTTGAGAATGAAAAAATAATTTATTTTCTGCCTTGTAAGAAAAACAATCTTACCAAGACATTTTTTCAATGGCAAAATAATCTTAATTTCAGTAAACATGTCTTAGTTTTTCTTCTTAAAAGAAGAATTCTCATTAAGACTAGAATTTTTACATTTTACCCAAGGTTTTTGTTTGTGCAGTGAAGTCATTTAAAACTACTAAAAGTCAATAGCTGTAGCTTTGTGAAGTTTTTTTGTGTACTTAAGCATCCTTTCTTTTTTACAACAAGCTGTTGTGTGCTTAAAAAAGTGCACTGCACCACAAATGTCCAGGCTGTAAAATGAAACCACTAACAGGAGCTAAAGGCTCTGTAGAGGTGCCAGACATTTTTGCCTTATCGCTGACATAGCTAGAAACTCACTTTGGTTGTTTAGTGAAGTATTACACTGTACCCGCATGTGATGTTTTGATTTTTCTCCCTTTATATCTCTGCGCCGGTAGGCCTGTTGCTTGAATATTTATAATTCATTGGGTCAATATGGAATAATTGACTGTAAAACGCCCTTGATGGTGTTCCTGCCTTCTGGCTGGAGCTAAAGCTACCATCTGTTTACAAAGTCAACCAAGACTGTCTGTCATTTGTTTGGGCACCTTCTGATAAGGTGCACTTTGACACCAGTATTTCACATGAGAGTACAGTGAATGTCACTTTCACATGATTACCTCAGTTTGGGGCTTTTGAACCACCCTCCAAACTGTAAGTTAACTTAAGAGCTTAGCATTAACAAGCGTTGAAAAATGTTTAAACCCTGAATATCCAGCTTAGTTTAGAATGACAAAAAGACTGGAAAATAACCCTCTTAAGGCTGTATCTCACACACCCCTTAATCCTTTTCTTTAAGCAGCTGCTAATACATTTCCAAATATCATGCACACCCCGGCTTATAATGTTCAGTGTCACCGGTTCGAGCTGATGCCCAGCTTCTCTTCCTCCCCCAGAGATACGAGGGCCTCCTCTCTGGATTTATCTTTTTGAGCTGATAAAGAAGTGTTTATTTAAAGTCTGGACTCAGACGCCGGTCATCTCACCATCTTCTTATCAACTGTCTGACTCAATTCCATGCCAGCCCTTCTGAAATGCTCAAACCCCTTCGAGTACGAGTCACAGACACGTCTCGCTCTCCGTGGATCCCTGAGCGAGTAATGTGGCGGTGCACAGTGAGAGCCACTTGTCTTTAAAGGCCATACCTGATCTGAATGCTCTCTGCTGAGCACTTCACTGTGAAGGTCACCAGCAGGGAAGAGGAGGAGGAGGAGGAGGAGGAGGAGGAGGAGGGGTGTCAGCTAAGTCACTGTGCTCTGAATACTTAGTAGCTCTGCTGGGGACATGTCAGCTCCCATGTCTGTAACACTTATCAGCAAGTGGCTGAGCCATTTGACAGCGACCGGGTCTTTCTGCTGTCGGAGCACTTTTTAAAAAGCATTGCTGGTTAAATGATTCATTGGTCGAATAAAAAATACACCTGCAGTTGCGCGTTCTCACTGCAGAGCCATAATAGTATTCTCAACCAGGATTGTTAAAGATATACATGTTTAGTCATTTTTTTTTCTTGTTTAGTTGGCATAAATGACAAGATTTTGAGCAAAAAAAATGCTTTTTTAAGATTTTCTACACATCCAGCTTTTAAAGGTTTCCTTAAATGAAGGTGGATTTAGTTGAACAGATTCTTTGTGCTCACAAAGGATGATGAGAATGACATCCTTTGTTGAGTCACATCAGACTTGTGAAGAAAAGCGGCGTGTATGTGTGTGAAATAAGTCGTGAACCATCTGTGCCTGTACTCTGCAGTTTTAAAGAGTCTATGATTAAAATTTCAAAAGGTTGCAGTATTTACAGTTTTCAGAAAAATCAGCTGTTGTTCCTGTGGAGATTGTTCCCAGAAGTTCATGGATTCTATTCCGGGTCAAATAAGATCCTTGCGCATTTTTTTTTTTTTTTTTTTGTTTCTTCAAAGCGATAGTTAATGGAATGTTGTTTGATTGCTTCATTTTCAAAAAAGAAAAAAAAAAGAAAAAAGGTGTTGCGAGTTGTAGTATTGAAAAGGTTCAGTTCAGCTGTGTTCTAAACTCTGTGAGCTAGTGGAACAAAAAATTATCAGTGCAGCTGTGGAAACATCTGCATTTTTTTTCCATGGCAACAAGACCATAAATTTATTAGATAATTATTGAGATCACAGATAATTATATTGCTTATTCCAAAAGTACAATTTACTGTATATGAGAGCCAAATGATTGTGACGTCACCCGTAAATAATATGACTTACTTCCAGCTCCAACGAAATGAAGTCAATTCAGTTGCCATTTCTTCACAATATTGACGCAACCATGAGCTAAATGGGTGATGTGACTGTGACTGTAAAGCGCTTTAGGCCTTCTAACAAGATAGTAAAGCATTATATTATGCCATTGACCATGTTGGAACCAAACATTCTCATAGTAAGAAGTGATTGGTCTGGGTCGGTCTCAATTAACATTTCAATCACTCTTGCCAATCAGGAGTGAACTTGTAGGAAGTCCACAGCCCTGCCCATGAGACCTCCTTTATTTATTAAAGAATCTGATTGGCCAGTTTATAACTTAAATAATTTGCACTACAGAAAAAAAACATCAATATGAAAAATCAGGATTATCAAGAACGTATTAAAAAAAGTTAGTAGAGCAAGAATGGATGTTTTGACAAATACAATGACTGAGTAATAACTGTTTATTTGTCAATAGAAGTCAATGGGATTTGGGCTTCTTGGAACCAGCGGGTACTTCCTGATTGGAACTCAGTCCAATTCTCATACACAGTCACTCATACTGCAATGTATTGTTTCTGTAAGAGATGCATAACTTCTACATATTTTCTCATATAAAACGTGATCATAAAAAGGTTTAGCTTAAAAAAAGGACAGTCTCCTAAAAAAAAGGGCAGTCTAGACAAAACACATATGAGCAACTATAGACCGATATCAAACCTGCCATTTTTAAGTAAGATCATTGAAAAACCTGTTTTCCATCAGCTAAATGAATTCTTAATAAAAAATAACTGCTATGATATCTTCCAGTCAGGCTTCAGACAGAACCACAGCACTGAAACGGCTCTGACCAAAGTGACTAATGACATACGTTTGAATACAGATAGTGGAAATATGTCAGTGATAGTTTTACTGGATCTTAGTGCTGCAGTTGATACAGTTGACCACACTATACTACTCAGACGACTGGAAAACTGGGCGGGTCTCACTGGGCCAGTACTAAACTGGTGCAAAACGTACTTAGAAAACAGGAATTATTTGTGTCAATTGGTAACTTCACATCTGAACCAACAGAAATTACATGTGGAGTTCCCCAAGGCTCCATCCTAGAACCATTTCTATTTAACATGTACATGCTCCCACTGACCCAGGTTATAAAGAACAACAACATTAGTTACCATAGCTATGCAGATGACACACAGGTATATATTACACTGACACTAGGAGACCGAGGCCCTGTGCAGGCTTGTGGTAAATGCATTGAGGACATTAATAACTGGATGTGTCACAACTTACTTCAGTTTAACAAAAACAAAACTGAGGTTATTGGCTTTGGGGTTAAAGAAAAAAGGTTGGATGTCATTACAGAGTTTCAATCTATCCCTCTAAAAACTATCAACCAGGCCAGAAACGTGGGTATAGTGATAGACACAGAGCTAAAATTGGATAAACACATTAAGGCAGTCACAAAATCCGCCTATCATCTCAAAAATATCTCTAGGATTAAAGATCTGATGTCTAAGCAGAACCTGGAAAAACTAGTGCATGCTTTCATCTTTAGTCGACTTGATTACTGTAATAGTGTTTTTACAGGACTACCAAAAAATTTTCTTTTGATTGTTTCTTTTAATGTCTTATGATAAGCACTTTGAATTGTCTATCTACAGGAAATGTGCTATACAAATAAACTTGCCTTAAAGCTGTTATAGTAAACATCTTTAGTATTTACCATTTATCCTAAAGTCAATGTTGACACACTGCCCTTCAAAAGGCATATACCGTGCTCTTCTTCCAGATCAAATCCTTATATATGATTATATATTACCTATGGAACACAAATAAATTATTTATGAAATATTTGGGTTTTTTTTTCTCAACCTGTTTGTAAGACGCCTCACTTTCTGAGGCACCGCCTTTCCCTGTTTGTGGGTGCTGGCCATTTTAAGATATTACCTTAAAGATGGCTTCGGAACTGTGTCTGTGTTTCACCCATGAAAACAAACAACATCCGAGCATTTGCAAAGATGCATGTGTATACTGTATATCTGCCTTAAATAGGCCACACTAGCAGCTGAGCTAGCTGGGTGGCGAAGCTAGCGGCTAAGCAAGGCTAGATGAGCAGCAAAGCTAGCCATGAAGTTAGCGACTAATTACTGCTAGCTGAGCAGAGAAATTGGGTGTTGGTGTTAGTGTGGGGGCGGTGCTGGCAGCGCAATCTCTTCCTGAAAGGGTCTACTTACGATTAATGACGTCAGCTCATGAACCCACTGAGAGCGCAGCTTTTTAGAGGATTACTCAGAAATGTATGAACAGATCAAAATACCATTTTGGGGTTGTTTAAAGTAAGGAATGGACAGTATAATACACTTAAAAGCTCAAAACCTTCATTATCCATGATATTATAATGTCATGATTCCGTGCTTAGGTTTTGTCATGTTCTGTTTTCCCTGTCAGTTTCACCACATTCAGGTTAATCGTCCACAGCTGCCTTCATTTAGTTAATCATCCTCAGTGTATTTAAGTGTTTGGTTTTCAGTTACTCATTGTCAGGTCATCTGCTCATTTATGTTTCTGTTCATTTATGGCACCTGGTTTTTTGTTCTGTTTTGTCATGTTTTAGTTGATTTAGTAAACATTTATGTTTCTGCCACCAAGTCTGGTCTCCTGCATTTGGGTCCTCCTCCACCACCATCCCTGACATATAGGCCCTTTAAGTTAAAATTCAAAAAGCAGAAGGTAAACTACAGTAGGACAAAATAGCTGTTTCTTTTTTACTGAATAACAATACTGAAGAACAGTTTCCTACAAATTGAAATATTCATATTAGATCAGTTTCTGTTGAAACGTTAAAGAATAATGAAATGGAGTGAATCAGAAAAGTGTCGAAACCAAACTTCTCAACATATTTCAGATTTTGAGGGCAGCAGCAACAACTCCTGTCAGAAATTGCTTTGTTGTTGATCAATGTTTGTCTTATCCAATAACAGAAACTTATTTTACCTCAAATGTTCAATATGAAAACCGTTCGAGTACAACCAAAAATATAACAATATATCAAAAGTGTGCTGCTCTTCCTATACAATGCCCTCGCAAAAGCAAATCTCTGTGACTGACAAATACCAGCGCACATAGGTTTTACACTGGCTCATAAAGCACCAAGAGTGATGCAGCATGTGATGCCTTAAAGTTAGTGCTGTCAGAGTTAAGAGTGCTGGCTCTGCTCTAAACAATATTTATTCTGCCAGGATACAATCCAATACAGCCCATGATGGGTTTCTGTCACAATCCCTTTTCCACAGCGTGAAATATTTAACTCACTGTTTTTTAGATAATGAAGCTGTGCAAACATCTGATTGATATCATTCTGGGGTCACCAGTCTTCTGGATCTAGAGTCTTCCTGTGTACTACTTTTTATCATGTATATACATCTTAAATAATTATAAATACAAAATGTAGGTATTTGTGTTAAGATAAAAACTGAAGAAGCCATTTTTAATACATTCCTGTGATTAAAAAATAAACTAGTATCTAAGAGGAATGAGGTCACAAAAGCATATAAAAACTTTTTAAATAAAATATTGCAGCATTCTTGTACTATTAGCAGTGCAATTAATCCAATTTAGGATAAATCCTGGATTTAAAACAATTTTTTCATTTGGTTTATGCAGTAATTTGCTCATTTTTATGATTTTATCACATTAGGACCTTTCTACCGTACCTTAAATGAACACTGCGGAACATTTTATTAAAATAACCCACTGAAATCTATCATAAACTTTCCTGTGACCACAGCAGAGTTGCTAAAAACATGGAGTTCTTGCTGAGAGAAGACATGAGAATAATAGATAATAGCCCTATAATCATATTAGATGTCCATTCTTTCTTAATATACAGATATAGGTGCCTGTTCAAAGCTGATTTGGAGCCTGCCTGTCATGGAAGCTGACAGTAAATCCTGAACCTCATGAGCAAACAAGACTTTTGGAAGTCCCTCGGCGGTGTTTTCTTTCAGTGTCACCGCTCAGCCAGGTTACCGTCTGCTCAGCTTGTTCCTTTCATATGTCTCATGCACTGATTCATCACATTGGGCAGTGAGCTCAGCAAATAAACACAACAATCCTCAGGAGTCGGAATTTACTGTAGTGCATGTCATGCTGTTATAAGATATGTTAGCGGTAAATTTGCACGTTTAAATCCATCCGTCAGGCAGATGAGACGTCACGTTCAAAAATATTTTAACAAAAAGCAAAATAATCTAAAAAATAGGTTGTTCAACTTCTAAAATGAGATATAAAATGTTGCTCCTGTAGGGTTACTGTAAGTTAATTCTTAATTCTATTAGACATATCCTTAGTTTTTGTCAGCTTTGTCATTTAAAATGCTTAAACATGGAATAAAGAAACCACTTTGGCTTGCTTTAGGATTCTATGTTCACTTGCTGAATAAATGTTACATCAAATGTGCAAAAAAAAAGATTTTAATGTTCAAATGTGTTAACAAAGCAGAGCTTTGATCATGTTGGAAGCCTTTGGTTGCAGCTTTTGCCAATTTTTTTGTTGGTTTTCTTTGAGATCCAGATCAATAGCGGTGTGACTGAGCTGTTCTTCCTTTAATCCCTCAGGTTTCGCCATCCTCCAGGCCATAATGGAGTCGGCTGTGGCCAATAACTGGCAGGTGACGGCTCGCTCTGTGGGAAGTATCGTGGACCCCACAGAGTACAGGCGCATCATCGAGGAGATGGACCGCCGGCAGGAGAAGCGCTTTCTCATCGACTGTGAGGTGGAGAGGATCAACCTGATCCTCCAGCAGGTATTGAGCCGGCTCACTATGATTGTTTAGCCTGTTTGGATTGAGAGAAGTTACAGATTGGGAACAAAACTGCCAATGTCATTCTGAAGCAGCACATTAGGGACAGACTACTTTTTATTTCCCTCCACTATTACCCAAAGTTCTCTGGGAGATGATCACATTTGTTACTCACTTTTAATTCATGGTAGAGCAATCAGGAAGGGTTTATTCGACAAAGGCTTGTGATGTGTGTTTTTTTTGTCTTCCTGCATGCTATGTGAGGTCACATGAGGCTAATTCTCATGCTGAAATTAGACAGGCTGCTCTTTTAGTTTCTCGGGTAATTATCAGTTCTGTTTGTTGGTTGTTAAGTGTGCAACTCTGAAGCTGCCGTGAGACAAAGAGTGGTTTTGTTTTAATTATTTTCTAACATTTGGGAAATGTTTACAGTGAAGATGAACCAAAATGTTCTCATTTATGAGATTAAATCATTATATGAAGTTTTCATCTTGCGGATTGACTTCTGACCTCAAAAAGAAGACTGATTTGACTGCACGATTATTTTTGACTAGTAATCGTTTTTCATTAACGTTAACATAATTACAACATATTTGGACTGTCCTAGCTTTGTTGTTGCTGAACTCCACTCCTCAGCCGCCTAATTCTGGACACTGAAGAATTTTTAGGATTTCTCTGCTTAAACATACCTGTCACTATCCATCCTCTGCAGAGTTTGGTGATGAGTTACATCCAGTGTGTTTAAGCAGGGTAACAGAAATTATGCAGGTTGGTAAGTCCTAAGTAGAGTGTGGAAATCCCAGTTTAGACCAGTCTGCTCCAAAGTTTACATAAATGAAAATTAAATAAAATTAAACAGAGAAAATATTGTTTCAAATTTTAATAAACCTTTCATATGTGTGAAAAGACATGGTTTAAAAATGCAGGAGTCATCAGTAAAAAAGTCAAGGTGAGCACAGGATAAGATAAAAGCACTTCCTATAAAAACAAATTTGACAAAATGTGTTAAATTTAGCTGTTATAACATAAGCATAAATGGACAATTTTTGCCATGAATGAGATCTAAATAAGTTCTAATTTCCTGGTAGATATTTACAGGTCTCTAAAAATGTTTTTTAAGGTTTTTGTTTGATGGAACATATTTTAAAGAACCCTACAGTAAATTTGTTATTTTCTGAAAATTTTTAGCTTTTTTATTTATTAGTATTTTCTGCTGTTTTTTTACTCTAGAACTGAAAACCATATAATAATGAAAATAAAAACATAAAATCAGCCTCTTTCAGATTTAAGCAAACCTTTACTCTTGTCGGAAAACCTGCTGATAATGCATCTATATCTTCCTCTTAAAAAAAAAAAAGCTCCCAGCAGAATAATTCTGTCCTTCCTACGTGAGACTAACTGTAGAAGTGGCATCAGTGAAGTGATGCCTAATCCGTGTTTCATTGGACACGGCCTCCTGAGAGCAGTTGCTGAATAGCTCAGTCTGTTTAGGTGAATACTGGCAAATCCCCAGCTGCTGTCAAGCATATTTTAGTGCTGAGTGCCGTTTACTTACTGTAAAAAAGAGCCTGATTGGTAAAGTGCTGCTCTAAGGCTTGTTCTTCTGGACCATGTCCTAAAAAAAATCCTTGATCTAGTTCACTATTAAGTCAACTGTTTAAATGAAGACCTTTATTTGTTGTTTTTCTGCTTTCCTTCTACACTCTATGTTTGAAGATTTGCAACTATCAGTATATTTAATGACTGTCTTGTATTTGTTCTATCAAATAGTATAGAAAAATTACATTCGTATCCAAATTTAAGCTAATAAATTTGGTGTTTTTAACATGTTCTTGTGGCATTTTTTCTGATGAGGACATTTATTAGGAAAATTAGACACAAAAATGTGTCTTTGAATTTCTATTGATTCAAATTGTGGTGAATCAAGAGCAGACAAAAAAATATATACATACATATATATATAATTTTTGTTGATATTTTTTTACCTAAATTATATGCTGGGCGGGCCACAAGCTCCCTACTATGCTCTATTATGTTAGGCTGTGCGTGTGGGGGGATGCAAGTCAGCAGGAGAGCACATAAACAGTGAAATCTCGAAAACGGGAGCTCTGCAGAAACAAATACCTATAAAACGGCTTTTATTTTTTTTTTTACTTTTTAAATTAAAATTGTACATAAATTGTTATAAAAAATTATTATGAAAAGACCCTTTGGAATGCTTTAAAAATAGATCAAAAGATGATTGAAGTGATAGCTTAAGTCTTGATATGGTTTCGACTTCTTATAACCTGCAATACGGTTAATTAAAAGCACATTCTTTACTAAAATGCAACTATAAAAGCTCAAACAACCATCTTTTATTACAGTTTTCTCCTTTTTGTTGTACTATTTCCACAAATGAACTCCAGGTTAATAGAAAAATCAACACATAAACTACAAAACATGTCAAATTCTGTATAAAAGTGGCCAAATAAAATACAGTTATTTGGGGTTTTGTAATGTACACAACCAAAAAGAGAAGAATTTCCATAGAACAATGCCTGCATGAATCATTTGAGTTTATATCCTTAAATATGAGCAAATCCTAACTGTGACTCTTTGGCAAGAAGTAGGAAAGCTTTGAGCTTGACTCCACACACGTGTTGTTCTGTCTCCTCCTTTTTGAGTTCTAAACGTCTAGCCTTGACTCCGACTTTAACAATTTTTGCTTAAAATCTTCTCCAAGCGTTCGGTCTATGTCACGTCGAGTTGTTTCGATCACAATCCCTTTATCTGCCACAAACAAGCGTGGCATCAGATGCAGCACCTGCCTGCCAGGAGCTTCTCCAGATGCTCCAGAGTGAGAAGCCACACCTCACGGCTCTTGAGAGTTCTTCTCTCATGCAAGCTGGGGCATCAACACTTGCTTTAGTGTAATATCAGCTCCAATGTAAGTAGGACACACTGTCCCATAACAGCAACAACAATGAGTTAGTATGAAACAATGAGATCTCTTATAAATTAGCGCCTACTGCTCACTCAGCCAGAAGGAAGATCCTCTTGGTGAAGGCGGAAGTGAGCAAACATAGCTGAGATCACTCAGGCATCAGAAGGTAGCGCTTCTTCACTTGATATTGCTTTCAAGTGCTTGAGATTATCTCTCCATCTCACTCAGAGACATTCATCATGCAGGTTTTGATGATTAGTCGTCCGGTTATTTGTTGATGAAAGTGTTGCGAACATTTGTTTCTTTAGTTCCTTCAAGTAAAGCAAAGACGGAGTGACAACACCTTTGAGGCTTCTCATCAATAATTGAATCTCTGTAGATTTGTTGTTGCCCCCTAAGAGGATCCGTCACCTCCCAGCCTCCTGCTGCACGATGGAAAGGCAGAGCTTTGATGGCTCGTGGTGTCTACAGAGTCTGGTTCTGCAGAGAGAAATGAGAGTGCTGCTGAGACCCCAGCGGCACACTGCTCCCACATCCAGTAAGCAGGAAAGTAACATCTGAGACTTTAGATGAGATCACACGATGATCCTTGGAGTCAAAGATTTTCTGTCGTTTGTTCAGAAGTGAGGCTTTTAGAGCTTTTTTCAACACTTTACAGAAACATTTAAAGAAAAACACACAATCAGAGGACCGACCTAACGTGCATTTTCTGCATTTACTGACAGTACTGAGCGCCACACCACTGCACTGCCTGACTCAATGCCATCATCTCAGAAAAGAGAATTTGTAGAGACAACTTCAAACCTACTTCCCTTCCTGACAACCTTCAGAGAGGCAGAGAAGACGATGAGCCTCCTCTTGGATAAACTGTCATTTTGAGCTGCTTTACAAACCTGCAACTACAAAGTCCTTTGATTTGGAGGACTGACACCTCCAAATAATTCTCTTTCTCTTTTTAGAAAACCTTATGAGTGTGTGGGTGTGTGCTGTTTGGAGTTCTTATCTTCCAGGGATTATATTTAAGGATGCATCGGGGTGTGACTCAGGACAGCAGTGGTACAGCAGAGATCTTAGCGTGGTTTTCTTTTTTTTTTTGTGTTAAAATCTTGCTTGTCACCCATCATAAAGTGGAGAAACTCCTCGTCTCACACATGCAGATTTATTGTTTGAATAATTTCAGACGCAATTAGAGGAGCAGTTGACAAGCTTCAGATGATTTTGACATGCCACGTGAGAGAGTGAAATGCAAATCACTGCTAAAGTTGATCACAAAACATGATACGTTTTTTGTTATTTTTAAAATCAAAATATTCTTAATTAAGATGTATTTTTTATAAAAATTGGATGGCTCGGTTGGGTGGATGTAGGGCTGGTTTATGGGAAACCAGGTTCACTTCCAAGGGAGCACAATGAGCTTATACTAGTGTGGGTCTATAGGCAAGACTCTTCGTCCAACTTAATTATGCACAGTGTGGAAAAAAAGTATTTATTCAGCCACCATTTGTGCAAGTTCTCCTACTTAAAAAGATGAGAGAGGCCTGTAATTTTCATCATAGGCATACCTCAATTATGAGACAAAAAGAGAGAAAAAAATCCAGATAATCACATGTTCTGATTTTTAAAGAATTAATTTGCAAATTATGGTGGAAAGAATATTTGGTCACCTATAAAACAGGCAAGATTTCTGTCTGTCATAGATCTGTAACTTCTTTGTAAGAGGATCCCCTGTCCTCCACTCGTTACCTGTATTTGAACTCGTTATTTAAATAAAAGACACCTGTCCTCAACCTCAAACAGTCACACCTGGAACTCCACTATGGCCAAGACTGTCAGGGATTGTGGTGGAGGACCCAAATGCAGGAGACCAGACTTGGTGGCAGAAACATAAACGTTTACTAAAACAACTTAAACAGGACAAAACCAGGGGAACAGATCAGTGCAGTGACAGAACGAAGAAGAGCAGATGACCTGACAATGACAACTGAAAACCAGACACTTAAATACACTGAGGGCAATTAACTAAATGAAGACAGCTGTGGATGATTAACCTGAACATGGTGAAACTGACAGGGAAAACAGAACCTAAGCATTAAATCATAACAAAGACCAAAGAGCTGTCTAAGGACACCAGAAACAAAATAGTTGACCTGCACTAGGCTAGGAAGACTGAATCTGCAATAGATAAGCAGCTTGGTGTGAAGAAATCATCTGTGGGAGCAGTTATTAGGAAATGAAAGACATACTGATGATCTCCCTCCAACTGGAGCTCCCCTGCAAGAACCTACCATGTGAGGTCCAAAGGATCACAAGAGCGGTGAGCAAAAATCCCACAACCACACGGGGGACCTAGTGAATGACCTGCAGAGAGGTCTCTCTCATCTTTTCAAGTGGGAGAACTTCCACAATTGGTGGGTGAAAAAATACGTTTTTTGCATCACTGTAGCCACCAAGTTAAGTTTGCATTTCCCTGTGCCTGTCCCCAGCCCTGATTAAATGCAGGTTTGTGTCAGGAGGGGCATCCGAAAAAAAAACTCTGTCAAATCAGCTGGGAGGATGTGCTGAAAGGGGAACAACATAACTGACTTTTATGCTTTTTTCACTAATCTGCATTCTGTAAATATGATTTCCAGACATCCAAGTATCTCTAGTTCCCTCATGACATAAAGACTGTTCATCACATCTTTACAATCTGCAGTCATTTCTCAAATCTTGCTGACATTCAAGCTGTGGACATCCAAAGTTCTCAGTTTCTTTCCTACCACAGATTCAGTCAACAATGGCTATCATCAGAGGGCAGATGACAGGACTCTGAGTTTAGTCGAGGCTCAGTACACTCCCCTGAGGTGCTCCTCTACTCTCACGCATATCAAAAGCGATTCAAAGTTCAGGTCCAGCAAAAGTTTCAATATTTTCCATCTAATTTGTCTGTTGAAGTAAGAATTCTTTAGACAGATAACTCCACAGAGTGAAGTTATTGTGTTTATTGCCACATGAAGGCACAGGAAAGAAAAAGTGAACTGACGGATGAAGAGTGTCGACATGTTCAGGAATTTTCTGCATCTACACCCATCACTCTTTCTTTCCCTATTAGTTTTTTTTTTTTGGCAGGTTTGAGACTAACATATCAGAAAGAGTAAGGAAAACCTTTGGTCTCATAAATAGTTTGATTTGCTTTATGTTAGCTTGTTTGTTTTGCAGGAAACCCCTAAGAAATCAAGTTAAAAGGAAGTAAGCTGGCACACCAGAAAATTATATTTTAATAACCTGTTTTACTTTTGTTTTGCTAAAACTGACAGTCAATAAAAGGACATAGTGTTCAATAGTTGTTCGTGCAACAAACAATGTTGGATTATAGATCTTTGTGGCAAAGTTTTACTGGAGCAATTCCTTGATGTTCTGCCTTTTTCCTCCTCATGATTAACCAGATTCAGTGTCTTTATACTTTGTCCAGGTCTGACTACTAAAGTAATAATTAGCTGTATAAAAGCTCAGTTATCAGCTTCAGGATTTGTGTCCTACTTCTGAGGAGGGCACGTGACCATTCACTGTGAGGAAAAGAAGCCTTCATCAGTGAGGAGTGAGTCAAATCCTCTTGAAGGCACTTGGGCAGACATCCAGCTCTGCACAGGATTGTGGCTCTAGCCTGCTTAATTAGAAACTGTTCCCCTGGGAATTTTTAGGCTGATGCTCGTGCTGCTCAGCTTGGCTCAGGCCGGCCGCAGACGGCAGAGAGCAAACCTGCTCCTCCAGGAGGCAGGAGGACAGACAAATACCTGCTCACAGTTGTCTTTTTTTCTCTCTCAAAAGACTCACCTTCAGCTCTGAATTTGCCCTCAGCAAAGACACGACCGCTGTTTTGTAGTTGTTGTAGTTTTTGTTTGACAATTAAATTCAAAGAGTCAGAAATGAAAATAGAAGCTGCAAATGTTTAATCTGAAAATCTTAATATTGTGTTTTTACATGTCTGATGACCGTTTTTTTGGTCTCTTTATCTGAATATGAGATTATCAAAAAACAGCCTTTTTGAAAACAGGGAATAGATGAAATAAAGAAACTCCAATTTCTTTGAGGGCTAAACTATCACAGCCACATGTCCATCAAACACCTAAACGATAATCCCCATAGCAATGTTTTAATTATCTAAAAAGACACGTTTGAACCAATGTTCAGTGACTTTTCAAGTTGAACTATTTAAAATGTATATAAAATGAAGACTTACTTGTTTGTTTAACAACTCCAAAATGGATGCTGTGTGAATAACACCTGGCTCCAGTTACTTTTCTATTTCAAATGTGCTTCAGTCCAGAAGTTAAAGATCCACAGAAAAAAATGTGATATTTGGTGAAAATTATCACATGGTGTGATAATAGGTAGTTAGCATTTTTACTATTGCAAATCAACACCTGCCCTGAGAGGGTTAAGATAAAAACTGTATGTATGTGTATTTTATTTATTCAAATTATTGTGAATCAGGTGAAAACACACTGGGTGGGCCATAAGTTCTCTGCTCCAAGGTCTTTACAATGGGGAGGGGAATGGGGGTGGGGTTGCTCAGCCCCAACAATCTCACCCATAATTCAGAGGTGAATTTCTATTAAACTGCTGCTGCTCTGCAGAAATGACTTTTTTTCAATTTGGCTAAAAACAGCATAATCATAACTGAAAGACTAAACTCTTTTACAGCACATCAAAAGATCATAGCGGGATTTCAAATCTTTATTGTTAGAGCACAACACAACATGATTTAGGATATTTCCTTATTGCACTGTTACCGTTTTTGCATTTAAAAATTACTCTTTTTTTTCCATTTGAGCTTATATAAACCACATAAAGTGTAAAATTATGCTTTTTTTTATAAAACAAAAAAGCGTAATTTTCCTAGTTTCACTTAAAATAAAATAGCTAGATATTCTTTCCTTTTCTTCTGTTCTCTGAATTCTTAGCTTGAGTTCTCATAACACAGACACATGCTGCTGAGGATTACAGCAAACACCTGCCTCAATTTTCACCTGGTGGCTTCCCAAACAACCACCGGAAACATCTGGGACTGATGAAAACCCTGCTGCCACACTTTATCATTGCCAGATTGACTCCCCCTCTCCTGGTGTGCTTCCATCAGCCCACAGCTTGACTGCATGTTCGCTGTTTGATTGTCTGTTGGAGAGGATCTTGTTGATTTTAGGTTTGTCCTTTCTAATTATGCTTTGTAGAAACTCAGAATGCGTCTGAAATTTGGTCTTCCTCTGACAGCAACTGAAGAAAAGACCTCATGCCACCTTGACTATAATTTCCATTCAATGAGCATTAATTATTTAAAAGCTAGACAGCCAGGCTGCCTGTCGCACTGCTTTTTTTATTCTGAAGTATTAGGTCTTCCTGCAATTACTGAATAAGCAACACGTGAGACACAGATTCTGTGGAAAATCTTGTCCTAATAAGTTTTATACTTTTATCTACAGTAGTGCCTGACCTATCCCAGGTTCCCTGAGAACGTGCGCACCAACAGAAAGCTGTTATCCCAGGAGGAGCTGAAACTGGAGCATCAAGATCCTAAAAATATTTGTTATGCCCACATGCGTTTTTTTTTTTTTTTTTTTTTTTTTCCCTTTAGATCAGAGCTGCTGACAGAGGAAGCACCATTTCCACCAGCAAATCAAATGTTGCAAATTTCACATGAAAATGAGGATGGGGATAGATTAAATAAAGATCTGATGGCACAAGATTACTAAAATAAGGACTTTTTAAATAAATTTTTTATGTGATGAAAGTCACTTTTAAAAGCAGACTTGAAGAACAAAAACAGCAAAAAAAAAGAGATCCTGACTGCAAAATTTGCTCAAATTGTAAGTTTATTATCCCTTTAAAATTTGAATTTTCACCTGATTATTTTAATCTCTATTTCTGTTTGTGTTATATGAATGTTAGAAACAAATTAGTCATTAAAGAAGAATAATCAAATCATCATTATATTTTTATCCCCAGTAACAGAAAACAATTTATTGGTGGCCACTATCACAGATACTGAATTATTCACCATCAACCATTAAAAAAAAGACATTATATTTTGGTACCTAAAACGCCTTTTTAATCTGAATTTAAAGGCTGTTTATTGCATAAAGTTTGGGATTTTATTGTTTTAAATTCAGTTGTGTTATGTCTATGGTTAGAGTTTGCAGATTAAACACAAGACAAATCACTGAAATCACTTTTTTCCTTTTCTTTTCTTGCTCTGGGAAAAGGGATTTTTCAGATGGCTTTATTCACTTTAGAATATCTGTCCCTCGCCACGCTCATTGCCCACTCACAAATTTATGATTCAGCTGCCAAGAGATTCTGCCTTTTATAGAAGTCAAATATCTTTCATCTAGAAAATAAATACTTGGATTAAGTGCAGAAAAAAAAGGTTGGATCACAGCTATGGAAGCCTTTAGGATCAGCTGCAGTCTTGGTTTAGTGTTGCTCTAATCTGTGGTGAGAATTATTGTCTTTGTTAGATGTATACACTGAATAAATCATCAGGTGTTATTTATTTATACATTTTCTCTCATCCGTGCAGAATAGATGTTCATACAGAAGCGCGACTCGCTTTTTTGCTCATGTGTGTGATAAGTTCAGATTCACAAGTTCACAAATAGCCTTAGGCAAAAAAGCCACCGAGTCCCACAGCCAGACATTAGTGTTCCACCTTTAGTCCTGGAAAGATGTTATGACAACAGCATTCTGAGCAGAACTTCATCATGGCTACCTTTAAGAATGATACCAAGAAGATCCAAGATAGATAGGTGATATAATAACTCCAGTCATTGCTGGACTGACCCCAACAAGGATCGATTTTAGGTCTAAATGAACCAATATCGACTATGAATCATAACAGCAACCACAAATTATGATGTGAATCAAATTGTTGCTAAAATAAATCCTCCGCTAAAGTGGTCTCAAACCTTCTTCAGGTCACAGACCAGTCCAAACGGGGCCGAAGTTGGCATTTTTAAGCTTCCATTTTCTGAAATTTTATTTTCAAAATAAAACCCTACTACACCAAATTTTGTTTTAAAAAAGTCTAAAAGTATCAGTAGGTTTTTATTTATTTACTTTCACGGAAGATGAAGATTTATTGAAACAGAGATGGTTATTTCTTGAAGCCGTTTCTGATTTTAAAATGTTCTTGGAAACGTCACATAATTTTTACCCATAGAATGTCTTATCAACACTCAATCCAGGATCAGTCTGATTATCTTTCAGGGCAAAAAGATTGATCATATTTTGTCTTGACATAATCTTCATTCATTGGGCATTTTTTTTCAACAAAAGGAACATTTTCTGTGCTAAAGTTTCTGAGTGGATGCCTCCCTAACTCAGCCTTGCTGAAGGAAAGTTCTCAAATGTCTTTTTTACGAGTTGCCACAAATCTTGCGGCTGGTTTAAACTTTGTTATGAAGATTTTCACTTTAACGTTAAAGTTGAGGCTAACGACCAGACGCTAGCTTCAGCTACGTCTGACTTTTAAGGTGGGATAAATAAATATAGCAAAATAAAATGACGTGACTGTCATAAAACTGGTATTTTCTAAAAATTATATTAATGTAAATACAGTATCTGCAACTTTATTTTCTGTGATTTTCTGTCTTAATAATCCTGTGTGTTGAGGAAGACTCTGTTTTTTCAGTAAACAGCAGTTTTATTGTTCTCTGAAGTCGAAGGCTCTTCTTTGGTTTCCTCACTGTTTCTTTTCTCCTCAAAGAAACTTTTCAAATACGTGTAATTGTTTGGTTTTTTTTAGGTTTGGGCTGCTATAGTAGCGCTATAGCTTAGCCATGCAGGTAGCTGCTTTAAGTCACATGACCAAAACGAATGTTGTGAACAGAATCCTGCAGTTTTTCAAAATGAAACTTCATTCAGGATCAGAAAATAAACTAAACAAAAATAATCTAAATTACATTTTTTTTTGTTTATGTCTGTGGCTTCATACCATACATGTGTGTATTGCTTCTTTTCCTCAAAGATAAAAAAAACCAATAACTTAAATTTTAAAAAAAGTATTTAGGAATAGTTACTTTCAAGTAACATTCTTTATGTGAGATTGTATGAAAATCTGAGCAGTGTGAGAAGAAACTGGATTTATTGCTCTGATGTATAAACCTGTCAGCGGCTCAGCCTTGCAGCTTTGAGGACCTTCTCCCTTTGGAGGCTGTTATGAGCCTGTAAGGCAGAAGTAAGCAGAAGGCTTTAAACTTAATGACCACTAGTGAAAACAGTGCCTGTTTGAGTGAAACCACTAACCTAAAAAGAAGAATAAAAAGCACCACATGGATGTAGTGTGTTGTTTTAATAAAGTGCATAGTGAGAGATATCACTATCCCGGTGGACGTGTAAGATTCAGACGATTTCGGTGGCCGAGTGCTCTTATCAAGACTGTGGAGGAGTGTAGAAAATAAAGAGCGGAGAGAATGGGAAAAAAAAAATCTCTCCACCCCCACAGTTTCTTTTTGAAGCTGCGTAGTCGGTGATGGAGAGAAAATGAGTTTTTACCAGCGCAGAAGTTGAAAGAAAACAGCAAATGGAGCTCTGTCAGTCTGCTGCTTCTGACAGGTGAAGTCCAACATTTCTGACTTAACGAAGACTCGCGTGCTGAAACTTGCAGATCACCACTGCTTTGGAAGAAGAGGGAGGTCTTCCAGAACCATGACCTTGTTTTATATTTTGAAGTTAATGAGAAGGAACAAGGCCTGTCATTGCAGCTCTTTCCCCAACTGGATGTGTGTGTCTCTCATACAAACACACCAATGTACAAATGGGTTCACATGCTCCTTGTGGTCTGTGAAAAGGCTGTGTCTTTCTCGGCTAAATATTCTGAAACTGCAGCTTTTTGTTGGCGCTGAGTCGTCTTTGCGCTCTGACTGTTGTGAATGTGACTCATCGTGTCTTCTGCTGTAACTTGTAGGTGGTGACCTCAGGAAAGAACAGAGGATACCACTACATCCTCGCCAACCTAGTGAGACAACACAACAGTAAAAACACACAACTGAGTTTGATGCAATTTAGTGAAAAAAGAAGTGCAACACAAGTCAAACAAATGTGCCTTTTTGAGTCGTTAAAGATCTTTTTTTTTTAACTGTCAGCTGGCTGTGCTCTTTGCTCTTAGGGTTTTTCTAATATGAGCCTGGACAGGGTTTTTTCTGGTGGGGCCAACATCACAGGCTTCCAGATCATCAACCCAGACAGCACTGTCGTCCAGCAGTTCCTCCAGCGCTGGGAACGCTTGGATGAAAGAGAATTTCCAGAAGCCAAAAACACTCCGCTGAAGGTCAGTGAAGCATAGCTGCTGATGATGCGTTTGATGATGCAAAGAGTCTATCTCAGCACTGGCAAACTTTTAAAGTTGTAACTCTTCTAACAAGAGGGAATGTTTTTCACGTTTATTAAGAGCATCTTTTTCATCAATGCCTCAGCGGCAAAGGGAACGAGGATAATATGCTGCTCTGCATTGTTGTTTTTGGCTTTTCTTTCAGTACACATCAGCCCTGACTCATGATGCCATTCTTGTGATTGCGGAGGCCTTCCGGTATCTTCGACGACAGAGAGTAGATGTTTCTCGCAGGGGGAGCGCTGGTGGCTGTCTCGCCAACCCAGCTGTGCCCTGGAGCCAAGGCATTGATATCGAGCGAGCCCTCAAAATGGTAGGAATCACTGTCTTACCTTGAAATGTGGACCACAGTGTTCCCTCATTTATCATGGGAGTTACATTACCTGTGATAAGAGAAATCTGCAAAGTAGGTTCACAGATGTTTTAGGGCTGTCTTGTTTAAATTCCGGTTTGTCATCGAAGATGTACGCAAATTTGACAACCAAACGAGATGCAGATTAAAGCAAATTGTTGGAAGAAAAAGCAAAAATATGTAAGAAGCAACTTTTCCATTCTGAATACACCCTCAAGAGCTCATGAACTGTTTCATTCTTTCTCAGAAAACTAAAGTTCCACATCAGGACTCTGCACTAGATAGACAGAATTTCAGGATAGATTTAAAACAAATAGCATTTATTGCTCAGGTGCTGATGCCTGACACACACGTTATTCTTCTCTGTGCACGGCAGGTCCAAGTACAAGGTATGACAGGAAACATCCAGTTTGACACATTTGGGAGACGTGCTAATTACAGCATTGATGTGTATGAAATGAAACCTGCAGGTCCCAGGAGGGTAAGTGAGCGCTCAGTCTTGAGAACATCTGTCGTAATTTAATTATTGTCCTTAGCAGGTCTTGCCTGTGATATTAATATCTTTATTTTTTTTAAAGCCCAATTAAGTACAGACAGGAAAGCTTTACCCTTTTCTTTAGCAAATTAGGAGGTTGCACATGTATAAAAATTTAAATATAACTAGAATTATGTGATTTCCTTTGTCATCTTAAACTTCTAATCCCTGAATTATAGTTAATCTAAATAAATGTTTACAAATCAGATTTTAAGAATGGCATTTTATACCTGAGAAAAGCTATTCTGGGTGAAAATTTATTATTTTCTGTGCTTTTTTTTTTTCTTTAAAATTAGCATTTTAAGAGCTAAAACCAGACCTGTACTTTAGTTTTTTATTTACAGCTAAACAGAGGCAACAAAAGAGCTGAACGCAGTAAGTTAATATGTCAGCCTAAAGGTGAGATCTGAACTTTTGATAGAAATATATGTAGTAAATCATACAAGCGTACTATTCTACAATTGCTTGGCTTGCTAAGTAACAAGAGCAAAATGACAAGCAAACAAATGTAGGGATGATGAAATTTATCCTTATAACTTGAACTCATGTCTACATCAGACCATCTGTGGTCAAACTTTATTATAGCTTTTAACTCACTGTGCACCAAAACCCCACAGTGCTGTCTTTTAGAAGGAATTTTTAAAGTAGTTCAGCTCATTTGGGTCCTGTTAGGGGTTTCTGCGGGTTACCCATTCCTGGTTAACTGAAAAAAATAAAAATTCTTCCTTTTAGTGGGATAGATCACACAGGGTTCATGGCAGCTCAGCTTTTGTTGACCCCAGGAGGATTTTCCGAAGACAACACATTCCACTTTGGTGGAACACTTTACCCCAACCTGCCCACAATTTATCATAAAAATTGATAAAACATGGGGTAAAAGGGCAGAACAGCCACCCCATCCACATACCCAGCAGAATATGGACACACTTGCCCTTATAAAATTAATAGAAGGTGCTGCTTTTATTTTGAAACCCCTGACTTACAAGCATGCGTCATTTAGCTTGTAAAGTTAGGGCACAGCCTGCTAACAGTCACTTTGTGAATTTTAATTGGACCACGACATGCCAACGCATCTCCAGTTTTTCAAAAAATCCACTGCTGTCAGTGAGATTTTTATAATGGTGGATGCCAAAGGCAAACCGAAACATGTGCGTGCTTCAAACGTGACCCCGGCTGCAGAAACGGCGCCACCCTAAAGTTCTCACAGAAGCTGACACCCAAGCGGCCCCATAACGTCCGCGCAGCTCAGCTCACGAGGCGTCATACATCAGCAGCCCACATGTCCAACCTCAGTGTGAGACAATCTGCGGCGGCAACAGAAGGAGCGCTGAGTTAAAGCAACCAGAAATAGGAGAATTCCTCTTCTTGGCTGAAAAAATTAGAGCCAGGAATAAACATAATGCAGCAACTGGAATCCTCTCAGGGTAAGCTGTCACAGGCCAGTTATTTTTTTTTCTCTTTGTATTAATAAACCAGTAAAAAATGGCTAGATAAGGCCCACGTACTGGTATTAAATGTATTCCATGGAACCTGTTGTTATGTAACGGGAGATTAGTAGAACCAGGAATAGATTACTCCTACTCTGCTGAAGCGTGGTCCAGGTGAAGCAAGAGGCCCCACTACACACTTTTTTATTAAATCACACATCAGGCAAAGTCAAAGTGTTTCCATTTGAGCAGATGGAGTCCAACTCGCACGCTCTTCTATCAAATGCTTTTCTACTTCCTGTGATAACTCTGAGTCTCTGTGTTGTTTTCAGATCGGCTACTGGAATGAGTACGAAAAATTTGTATATATAATGGATCAGCAGGTCACCAACGAGTCCTCTTCTGTGGAAAACCGAACAATTGTGGTCACTACTATTATGGTACACTCTCAAGCAAGTTTTAAGTGTTTCACCTTAAGATTTCTGCCACTCAAGGTCAAGGTGTCCATTGTTGCAATCTGTCCTGGGAGGGTAGAATTATTTTACTTTTCGGTTGCTTTCCATCCACTCACTACATGTTGAAACAGTCGATTCACAGAGAGTGTTTCAACTGTATCCGTGTGGGTGCCAAAGCATTTTGGTTTTTTTATATCACAGAGGGCTGTCGTAGTAGTGACATCACAATAACGGCTTTGGTAAAGTTAGCTGTAGAGATAAACGTGGTTTTCACGTTGAGTGCGTACGTAAGTAACAAAATCTTTCCCTTTCATGAAGTAATCGGTCAGTGACAGACAAATGAAATGATCTGCAAACACCAGGTCGAGGTATAGCCAGCGCCAGTTTGCTGAAACAGCTAGACGAGGCTGGAGAGTAGAGATCATCGGCCATCCTTAAATGTAAAATAAGGTGCGCCTTATCTTACATTTAAAACTGTGGCTCTGTGTTCCTTCTGGCTTTGCCTATTATGGCTTCATCTTAGGCAAATTCAGAATGAAAAAGTCATACATTCTCATTTCAGTGTCTGGAAACTCACTGCCATCACCACCAGGCTGGAGAAAATACATAGAGAGGGAAATTAAAGGCATCTTTTTTGTTGTTGTTTTCTTTACTTTTAATTTTTCACTGAAAGCAATAATTATTTTAGCCGCCTCTCAGTCATTTCATTGACTTCATTTTTACCATTTAGAGTTGTCTCATTGATTGAGAGACGCCCCTTTCATTTTGTCTTGAGTAACAACCGTACATGACTGCTGAGCAGAGGAGACATTAAAGGTGATGGATGCGACTGGTGTCGTACGACAATACAGATCTCCTCTGAAGATGCGAAAACCATTGAGACTTAAGCAAAAACAAGCTCTGGAAAACATGTACGGCGAACGACAAAGTGAAACCCCCATTATTCAAAATCTCAAGGTGACATTGATTCATGTTTAGTGACTAACATGTTTTACATTGTGGAGAAACGTCATGATGTTTCCTTAGAAGTCAGGGTGGTGATGAGTATTGATTGCACATAATCAAAGGAAAAAAGCAGATTATTTTGTTATTTTTGAAATGCAAACAAACCCTCTTTTGAATGGCTTTAATCTCTGCTGTCACTGATGTTTACTTGATGAACTTTTTTTTTTACTGTATGAACTGGAGAAGTGCTCTATTAAACTTTTCCTGCCCCTCCCCCTCCTTCGCCACAATGATGCAAAGTACATGTAACCCCCCTGCTTACTTCCCATTTCAAAAGATTTAGATTTTGTCCACAGATAGCATGAGGAAGCTCGACGGCCTGCTTTGCTTACTTTACTTGTCCAAGGCTTTGCTGCTTCTTCAGTCCCCCCCACCCCTGTCTGTCGAATTCCTCAATAATGCAGCTTTAGTTTGTCTTCTCATGTGTCCCACATCTACTTTTTTTTTGGCTATCGAGTTGGGGGGTGGGAGCATCCCTGCATGTGTGCATGCCACATTATCTATGTGACCTGTGTGACGTCTGCCCTCTGTGGATGTGCTCTTTCTTGTTTACTATAAACTCAAAATTCTGTCTAATTAACAGGAAGCTCCGTATGTGATGTACAAGAAAAACTTTATGCAGCTGGAGGGGAATGACAGATATGAAGGCTACTGTGTCGATTTAGCTTCTGAAATTGCAAAGCATGTGGGGATAAAATATAAGCTGTCCGTAGTGCCGGATGGGAAATACGGCGCCAGAGATCCGGAAACTAAGACCTGGAACGGGATGGTGGGTGAACTGGTTTATGGGGTGAGTACCAGCAAGAGCTTTTAAACCATTAATTGTTCAGTTAATAAAGCTACGGTCACAAATACAACTGCCACCGCGTGATGGAGGGGTATTTTTTTTATATTTGGCGTGGTCATGACGGGGGCAGTCAGTTGGCAGGGACAATGCCCGAACTGGGCGACAACAGGCCGGTGTTAACCGGATTGCCCACTGACAGCAGTTCTGATTGGACGATGTGTAAATGTCTCGGACACCAGCAGTCCATATCAAGTCCCACTGGCTGCTTGGTAGCCTGGGGTTTTTTAAAGAGTCATGGGTCATTCACAACTCAGAATTTGAGCACACATCATAATCGTGTCAGTTTAAAAATTTTAAGACAACATACCTCCCAAGAAAGCACAGTGTTGTGTCATTTTCAATTCTTCTCAGCATCATCTGCAATTTGCCAATACACAGGTATCGGAGTTGCTGTGGTGCTATCAACGCCATGAGTTTAATGTAGCATCAATTCTGTCTCCCCATTTGGTCTCATGGTGGGCGGGACCACTAGATTCACGTCTGGTCATCGCCATACTGCTGCCATACGATTTCTAACAATCGAATGGTGGCAGTGGGACAGCAGCATGAGGGCAGTAGAGTGGCTGTAAGTCTGCCGATCATCAGACAATTTTGGGGACTTACAATTCTTCATTTGCTCCTGATTCATAACAATTTATATAAATAACAAATCAAAAATGCAGTTTTTATCTTAATTGTCTTAGTATTTGTGCTCCAATGTCACAAAAATGTCACAAAAACATGGTAAAATTCACACAAAAAAAGATATTTATCAGAGTGGGTCTTTAATTTTCTCATTCTTATTGTGAAAAAATGCACATTCCAACTTTTGCCGATTGTTTTCACTGTTTTTTAACATTTGTAAAACTGAATTGGTTTGGTTTTGGATTCATCATTAGATTTCAAATAACTACCCCCCTTGTGCCTGTTCCTCTGTTTTGGGGACCTTGGAGACCCTGCTATCAGTCAATTATCGTGCTGCCACCCGCCTGTCACTTCACTGCCACAGCATGACTTACCGATGTGCTTGGGCAGGCACAGACAAATGTCAAAAAATTGTCAGGTCACCATGAAGTTTTACATTTTTCTTAAAATCTCTATGACTACCACGCAGCCAGTAAAAGTACGACCGCTGCCTCCCAATTACAAATGCTGCTGTGCGGCCATCTGCTTAATTTGCTGAGAAACTTGTATTTAGGTCGGCACGCGGTGGCATTTTGGGATATGTGACCGAAGTCAAAGAGAAGCAACATAAAACATCTTTATGTCTGTTTAGAATCAAATGAAACACTTGCTTGGATCATTTTTTATTTTTGTTAAATGTAAGTGACTGTGCAGTCATGTTTCCTCAAATGTTTGTTGAAGTCTAAACTAAATCTGATTTAAAACAGTTTTTTAACAGTTTAATCTACTTTGCAGGTCTTATCAAGCTTGATTTTGGTAACTGATACTAAAGCTGGCTCTAACAAGAGGTCATGCATCTTTTATGAGATCTCAGCTGCTGAATGAGTAATGGGAAAAATAACTCGTAGCAGGAAAAAAATCAGCATGCACACTGCGCATCACTGCAGAATTCCGGATCGGAGACCTGTAGTTACCCACTGTAACAGATCACAGATAGAAACCTCATTTCTTCTACGCTTTAAAGCGCAGTTGAAGAGTAAATGAGGATAACTGAGTATTAATAGGCTGCTGTAAAATGAAGCTCGAGTATTTGCAGGCGCATGTCGTGCAGTCTGACGCCAAGTGTTCCTTTGTTGGACACTGCAGAGGATCTCGTCGAGGTGAATTTCAAAAGGCTGATTCAAATTTCATGAACTGCTTGCATAATCCCCTCCATTTTCATCTTGCAACACTGCTCGATTCATTAGGGAGACAAAGATTTCAGCCAATCCAAATACAAAGTGACTCATTTCTAAATGCCACATTTGCTCGGTGACTTCATGTAGGTTTATTATTTATTTTAAGCCACAAGGTTGCATTCCATAGTATGCGATCTAGTGCAAAAGTGTGTTTTAGTGTTTAGTTTTTAGTGTTAAAACATCAAAAAGATCAGCTGATTATTGTTAAACATATTATACAACAAAAAAGAGTGAAAAGTCAAACAAAACTGACAAAAAATACATAAAAGTGCAGTTTACAAATCTCTAAATATTTTTTCTGATTTATTAGAGTTTTAGTTCCCAGAGTGACAATTATCATTTTAAAATGTGAAGTACTCCAAACAATTGTTAGTTTTTATTTAGTAGTTTTGTATTGTTTTTTTTTTTTGAGAAAAGATACCTTTAAATAAATACAACTAAATAAATAAATAGTATTAGATGTTTAGGTTGATATAAGCAAATATAAATAAAAAAGTAATTCAAATTTCTAGAAGTTCTAGATTAGGGTTCTAGATTAAGTGCAGTCTTTAGTACTGAACCCACATATGGTAGAACCCCTAGTGTGGTGGAAGTGTGATGATTTGGGGTTTGTCTTATAGCCACCAGACCATATCACTCTGCAGGAATGCATGACTTGATGATTTCTGTTTACAGATGTTTTTCATTTAATTGTGGTTGTACGTTTACGTCATTGTTATCTGAACTGTGTGTCTCTTCTCTTAATCAACAATAGAGTTGGGAGGAAATCGAACAGTCTGTATTCAGAATTGATCTCGTCCAGAGCCGTCAAAGCTAACTGAAAAGCTTTGATGGAGCCTCAGTGCGGTCGTGCATTAAAGACTGAAACATCAATAAAAGAAATGTTGTAAAGAGGTGTGGCCAAATGTCGTTCACAAAAATGACTGATTGTGCCACAAATTCTGTGACAGATGAAATTTCAAGCTGTCATCTTTAGCCAAAGAAGTTTTTCTGTGTTTTGCTTTGTTTGAGACTGCACTAGTGTGTTTAAGGACCCACTCCGATCATCATTTGATCTATTGTATAAGAGTTCCCAGTGGTCTTTTAATTCTGAAAATTTAAAAACTTGTATAATTTTCTAGACATAGTTTCTGCAGAGCTGCAGGAGTTCATCAGTTGAGTACGGGATGTTTCTGAGAGCTCAGAGCAGGGAGCTTGTGGCTTTTCCAAAAAAAACATTTTTCCATCTGCTCCCGATTCCCAACAATTTTAAGAAAAAAAAAACCTAGAAATGCAATTTTAAACTTAATTTTCTTTATAGTTTGGCTCCAACATCAGAAAAATGCCACAAAAACATGGCAAAGACACCCAAAACCTGATTTTTATCAGAGTGGGTCTTTAAATAAGTCATTTTTAGTTTGAAAAATGTATAAGTGGTAACAATATTTTTCCAAATGTGTTACTGTTTGTTTAACAAATGTTTATAAAACTGAATTGGTTGGATTTATTGTTATTAGATTTCAAACTTTGCTTGGTTTGTCTTACTAAACTAACTCCGCCCTGTGCCTGTTCCCATTTTCACAGAGAGCTGACATAGCTGTGGCTCCGCTAACCATAACATTGGTACGAGAAGAGGTGATAGACTTCTCAAAACCCTTCATGAGCTTGGGCATCTCCATTATGATAAAGAAACCTCAGAAGTCCAAACCAGGGGTGTTTTCGTTCCTGGACCCGCTGGCCTATGAGATTTGGATGTGTATAGTTTTTGCCTATATCGGTGTGAGCGTGGTACTCTTCCTGGTGAGCCGTTTCAGCCCTTATGAGTGGCATCTGGACGAGAACGATGAGGCCAAAGACCCTCAGAGCCCCCCTGACCCTCCAAACGACTTTGGGATTTTTAATAGCCTGTGGTTCTCCCTGGGTGCCTTCATGCAGCAAGGATGCGATATTTCACCAAGGTTGGTTGTTGTGTTCATTCTCCACCACCTGTCAGAAGTCCTTGTCATCTCTCTGCATTTTATAGTCCCATAAACGCATTTCCATCATGCAATGGTGAATATAGGTTATTTTGAGCTTTTCTCCTGCCCACCCGGCTTCATGCTCCACTTCGCTGCACTTCCTTCCCATTCTCTGTTCTCTCGATTATTTTGAAGCGGCATGCTGGCAGTGATCCCGTGCATCCACAAAATAACGTATATCCACCATGCTGAGAGCTGTAAAATGCACTGGGGTCAGCACATTTCATAGCATCTTAAATTCCTCATAACTCTTGGAGGGCTACCGTGTTTTTGCTGCATGTCCCATTTTATGGTCATCTGCTGGCTCATTGAATGCATTTTGCCTGAAAAACTATCATCATGTAACATCATTATGCATTTGGAAAAAAAAGAAAAAAACATGCCACATTTCATCCATTCATCAATCCGTCCACTTGTCTTTTTGCTAAAATGCTTTGTTATGTCTTCTTTTGGTTTAGATCTACAGGATCTGTTTGATATTTTCTTGTAATCTCAAAATTCTTTAGTCAGTTTGGCAATTAATAGTTTGCTTTCTTTCTCAAAACAAAATTCACATTAAGTGACAAGGCATTTCTAAAAGATAGAGATGAGTGTTTGGAAATGTGTGGATTTCAATTATCAAAGAAAGTGATGAAAGCATTTGTTAAACTTGAAATATAAACAGAAAATATACATTATGCTGAGATTTTTTACTATTTCTTCATTCATTTAAAACTGTTTTTAAATGTTCTCCAGAAAGTTGGTTTGTGGTTCAATTCCTGGTCCCTGTAGTCTGCATGTGTCCCTGTTTGAGGCCTTTAACTCCACATTGCTCCAGATGTCCACTCATCATAGGCTTTTTGTGGTGAAAGTTTAAAAAAAAATCGAATTTTTGGAAATTAGTGATATGAAAAAATATTATATTTTGACATGTGTTTATCGTTGTAGGACATAGTTTAGGTCAAATTAGAATAAGTCATGATTTTAGATAATAGATGTTGAAAAATCTGATTCTGTTCAGTATATATGTGGTGGCAAAAATATCATACAATGTTAGAATTTTAAGTATAAAACTTTTTCAAACATTTTCTGGATTTGCAAACTTTAAAGCTTAACCTGAACTCTCCGGCGGGTCTGGATGTAAACAGTTCTCTAACAAGTGTCATGGCATCCCATGGCATTTAGTTTGAGTGCTGTTGATAAATTGAATTTGAGTTATTAAAAATGCAAAACATAAGCAGATGTCCTTTCCTCAGGTAAGCATGGTGGCCCTGAAGGGCAAATCAACAAATCACTTGTTGCAGAAATATATTAAAGATTACTACAACAATTAAGAAATCAAAACAAATATTTTTTTTAAATTACATTTTCAAGGTTAAAACAAACTTCCAGAACCCAAAATGTAAGAAAAAAATAGAAAATAACAGAAGAGAAAAATGTACAAAAGTAATTTCAAGAAATTAAAAGGAATTGTTAAAAAATGAAAAATAAATAAGAAACCAGAAAAGGTAAGTATTATGTGACATCACTGATTGGATGATGAGATTTTAGTTTTTCAGAATAGGGAAAGCAGACAGAAGTTCCCCCAAACTTTTGTAAAGAGTTGATTGAGCAATCACTAAATTTTTGCTGTGCTTGTGGCCAGAAGCTGTAAGAAATATCTTCAGTTGGAAGATACCTTATGAAAATGTGAGCAAACATCATCATCCAAATAGAGATGCCCAGTGACATCCCATAATACCCATCTATTTCAGTTTCTTATTTTGTTTCCTTTATTAACATTTCATTTTAATTTATAGAAATTACTTTTACAAATTCTAATTTTGTTTCATTTTTCTGGAATTGTGTTTCACTTCTTTGGAATTTTATTTTAGTTTCTGAAATTATTTTTGAAATCTTAAAATATAATGTTGTTTTTTTATCATTTGTTTTGCATCTGTATTAGGTTTTTTACGATGAGTGATTTGCTGGTTTGATTTGTACTTCAGGGCCACCGTAGGTAAGAGAAGTGAGGTTAGAGAAGAACAGGAAGCATCATAAAGTCACCATGCAAAATGCTTATGAGCATACTGTACAATCTTGATTGTTTTATTTATGCACCACATTTAAATATGTGAAGTTAAAAAATTACTTTGTCAGAAGTTTGCCCGACAATGCAGCATATTGTGAGAATGTAAACAGCTCTCAGAGCCGATTCAGCCAATCAAAAGTTAATTTTTAATTCCATTCCAAAGCCTCTTCCTCTTTAAAAACAAAAAGTACCTATTGCTTTAAAAGTGAACACGTTTTAAGATAATGAAACTTAATATAAAAACACTGTAAAGTTTTTCTTTTCAAAAAGAAATGATGTATTATATGATTCATAACCAAATATTTATAGATTAATCAAAAATATTCCAGTTATCATTTTGAAGAAAACAAACTAGGAAAACAGTTGTTTCCTGTATTTGCAGGCTGAGTTTTTTAGCCTTTCCTTTACTGGTTCTGCTCTGTTTCTTTAGAAACTAAATATGAACACCGCTATATTAAGTTAATGAGGCTTAGGCATTCATTTCAACAAATTAATCATCTATATAGACGGATAAATTAAGCTAATGAAACTTCTGTTAAGTTATAGTGAGAGGACAGATCAACAGGAACACTGGAATCATTTTCCTGTTTGTTGGTTTTTGTGCCGAGTGGAACAAATGTCCCAAAGAAAAAAAACTAAGCAGCCAGGTCATAATTGACTGGAAGCTCTCATGTCACTGTCTACTCTTCATCACCCACTCCAGGTCTCTGTCGGGTCGTATCGTTGGGGGCGTGTGGTGGTTCTTCACTCTCATCATCATCTCTTCCTACACGGCAAACCTGGCTGCCTTCCTCACCGTGGAGAGGATGGTGTCCCCCATAGAAAGTGCAGAGGATCTGGCCAAGCAGACAGAGATCGCTTATGGCACGCTAGACTCAGGCTCCACCAAGGAGTTCTTTAGGGTGAGTGTCTGGGCCAGCCGTCACCTCGTCACATAATGAGTCCTGTCCGGACTCTGTCAGACATCAGCAAGTCTCTGGAGCTTTTAAATGTATTAACTGCAAACTGACGGAGCGATCAATAAGCAAAGCCTGGATCTGGACGTTTCTGTTTTTTCTGATGCAGCACTTCTAAAACCACCAAAGTTGAGCAGCAGATTTTATTAGCTTAATTCACTTCCTTTGAAATTAAAGACGCACTTTGTTTGGGATGATGGAATTAAGTACAAATTAAAGGGCTAATCGTCTGAAAGATGTTGCATGCGTCTGTCTGGATATATCATTATGAGCTTAGAGCTTCTAACATTTTAGTCCTTTTTGCAGCTAAAACATTTCATTTATGGTTACCTCATCATCCTTACGATTTTCCTCATAGCAAAACTGGGATATTAATCGTTTTTACTCTGAATGAGACATCAGCACATGATCTAAATATTTATGAAGACAATTATGAAAGTTATGTAGTTTTAAAAAACTGTCAGTTATGCTCATTTACTGTTCTGCTTTTCAATCTAAAATAAGATGAAGTTCCATGTTTTTTGAAGTTTGCCAATTTTCTATCTTTCTTTCACAAATCTGCAGCCTCATAAATGAAGCCCGACATCTCCAAAATAGAAATTCACGTCCAGTGTCCTGCTTTGAGCTGCTCCTATTTTTAGACCGAGTCATTCTCTTGGTGTGAATGCTCGGTCTGAGCCTGAAAACACCAGATAAATACAAAACCTTCCCCTCCGTCGGTCCTCTTTCTGGCTCTGCGTTTGTCCACCAGCAGCTGTGGAAGAAAAATCTCACCATCTCATCTTAATTTTAGGAACAGCAAACGCGGAGCAGTTCTCATTTGGTTTTATGATGTGCTGCCGGCAGGAGAGAGGGCTTTTCGTGTTAAGACGCAGCCAGCTCGAGCATATCAAAATCAAAGCATGCATGCATGAAGGAGACAAGGGAGACCACGTTTCATAAAGAAATGTCCCTAATCTTGTTTAACCGGCTTACAACAGAAACGACAGGCAGAGATGTGACCAAGTGTTTTGTGATTTTAATGTTATAACAACATATTTAAGCAGAGCGAGCTGCCGTGTTAGAGCAGACTGATAAATCCTGACATGATCTGACAGGCTGAGCAAAAATTTATTGATACTAAAATGAAATAGAAATATAATGTTCACATTTTTATAAAAAAAACTGTTGTGCCTTTTGTGTGGAATGCATAAACCTGCATGTAAAACCAGTCTTTTTAACGAGATACACATAAATGTGGTGTTTTCTATAACTGCAAGGCAAATGTATTTAAGTCACACTTTAGTCACATTTTAAACAAACTTGTAGCAAACTGAAATTCAGACTTGGTGCATTGGACAAACTAATACCTGCTTGGAATATTTGATCAAGTAGCTTTTGTTGGAAACTATTTATTTTCAAAGAAACACAGAAAATGTTACTATATAATTTAAAATATTTCAATTGTCATTTGAGTGACTTTTTCTGGAGAGAGAAAACCTAAATACTGTAAATCACACAAGAAAGTATTAAAAAAGTTGCTAATTAATAGCTAAATGTGATACGAGGCAAACGTCAACCCTGCTCATGAGAGATGAGATTTTTATACAAAAACAATCGATTCCTATAAAACTTCAGAGTTGCAGAATTTAAAATGTATCCTGTTTTCTATTCATTTGAATTAGTTTCTTTTTTCAAATAAGCATGATGGAGTCAGCCAAACTTTACAATCTGGCTGGAATATAAAGGACTTTTTTTTAAAAGAACGTTTTTAATCAAATACCCTCACTGACATTACAGAGACGTTACTTTAACCCTTTAACACCTGAGGCATTGCCGGTGACGCTTAAACAAACAATTTTCAACATACTGCAACTTTCAACCCGATTAACGTAATCCCATCAGATCCTGAAGGAGAAAAGCGACCAGCGCTGCTGGAATTATGTTGATCATGTTGACAATTGAAAAGTTACAGTAAATCAAAGAACATAAACACTGGAGCTCCAGTGTTAAAGGGTTAAAGTTATATAGGTTTTTATAGAAATATGACTTTTAAATTTAAAAGTTTTTATTCTAGGAATTCTTATGTGTATATAAAAAGATTTTCCCACTCAAAGAAAAAGGAACACATGAATAGCTTGATTAAAAAAAAACAAACATACAGAAATTATGAAAAGTACAGAGCCCTGGACATGGCATAAAAAAACAATAACGTGTTCTCTCAAATTAAAAATTTGTGGCCACAAATTAGCATTTTTTGCACACATTTAGAATTTTCTGTATACAGATTAGTATTTTGTGTATACAGATTAGTATTTTGTCAACAAATCGATCATTTAAATTAAATTGGTGGCTACGAAATGCTAATTTGCTCCCACAAAATGCAAATGTATGTGTAAGAAAGGCAAAAAACACAAATTTATGTGAATGCTCACCCACAAAATGCTCATTGTGAGCACACAATAGCATTGTGTGGTCATAATGGTAGTTAATGTAATAAAATGCTAATTTGTGTGCACATATGCTAATTCCCAAAATGGTAATTTGTGGCTACAAGAGACTAATATTTTGTCACGAAATATAAATTTGTGGCAGCAACATACTATTTTATTTGCACAAAATAATATGCAAATATGTGCCCGCAAAACACTAATTTGTGGCCAGATATTATATGGTTGATGAAACTAATATTAATATTTTAATTTATTTAAAGTCAGATTCAGGGCTGTACGGGACCACAACTCAACACCCTTTCTGTTAAGCAGGAAGCACATTTTACTTTCAAAATAAAATACAAGCTTTGATGGAACACTGCTCTTTAGGATTCGACCAAGAATTCAATCCTTTTTAAAAGAAAAGCCAAAAATAGATATACTGTCCTGTTTTTATTACTGCAGTCAATCATTTTATCAGTGGCAGTAAAGCAACATGCAGGCCATGAGAATAATATTCTGAAAATATTTTATTCCACTGATTTGAACAAAGATTTGAAGTATTTTCTTTCCCCAACTGTTTCTGCAGTTAACATAAACTCAGTCTGTTGGCAAAGACATCATTTTAATTGGTTGTGATTCATACAACAATCGCACAGGAGTCAGTTACATAACTCATCAATTAAAAGGAAAAAGTAAAGTTTGGGGCATAACTGGAGACAGATGGGAATGGTTTTAATTAGGCCTCTACTTTGAGTCTTAATTTATTAGTTTGTTTGCATCAACATTCAGTAAGTGAGTTATAATTTCTAATTAACGGTGCATGTTGCTCAACATTGCTTGCAGATAAATATTAAACTTCAAAGGGAGGGTTTGGTTTGCAGTCTGTGCTTTAGGGGAAAGAGCCTGACAGACATCCATTAAGCCGTGAAGCAGTCTCACTTCTTTCAGCTGCTGACTGACAAACTGATGGCTGCGTAGAGAACTAGTTCATTTCCAGAGTGTTTGGTCTTCAAAACAAACCCACCAGTCTCAGTTGTTGGAAATGCAATCAGCTTTTTTCTGTGGATCAAGTAACAGAAAGATACACTGACCAGTTTCCTTTTGAGAAGCTTTTTGTTGAGGTTGATGTTTGGTGGTGGCGTTGGTCTGGCAGCATCTGGAGTCTCACAGATTGGACCAGCCTGCTCCTGACAAGCCTGCGTCTCTATGTAACCCAGAAAAGAAAGGCTTGTTTTCACACCATGACCGGGCCCTGTCATCAGCCATTATTGTCATGTGAGGTGTGTTTACATGAACACTCCACTGAACTGAAATCGTGCATATGTCAAGAATGATTCACTTACAAGCCTGAGCTCACAATCCATTACATCTCTGATGAATTATTTATACTGCTGTATATGTTGCTGGGCTTGGCGTGGTCTCGCAGCTCGTTTGTTTTCATTTGTTTTTGCTGACAACATGATATGCCATACAGCATGAAGAAAAGAAACAGGAAGAAGTCCACATCCGAAGGCTGAGCTCCATTTATCACAGTGTACGTTTTGGATTATGTCTTCATTGTGCAACAAAAACTGTCGTGAACAGTTATTACTGAGTCTCTGGTTCTTTTTTTTTCAGTTTTTGCAGAACTGGAAGCAACCTCTTGTTCAAATGCAATATTTACAAATTTTGTGACATATCAGAAAAAAAATAGTTTGCATTTTGCTGACATATAAGAAGGTGATATCTTTTTTTTGTGTGCTGGTCCTTTTTCTTGCTCAATTCCAAAAACAGAAGGTCACATTAGCCCAGTTTCATGCGGCCTCCGTCATTTTCTCCTCTATTGTAGACAGCTGTGTACTTGTGCTCCCCTGTGACCGGCAGTGAGCCTCTGCTGGCCATTTTTAGCAGTGTCAGAGCGGGGCTGTGCTGTGCTCGTCTGCTCCAGCTCCATCTGGCAGCTGACTCGGCCACAGAGGTAAAGCCGTCAGTAAGGAGGTCAAACGTGTTAAAGACAGTGGCCTCGGAAAGCACTTCTCTACCCTGTCTGTCACACTACAAGAGCTGCATTTTAAGCGACAGCATCCCGTATGGAAACTGACAGTGGCTTTTTTGTGATGGGACAAAATGGTTTCAGCCCAGAGCTTTTTGCATTTACATTAACTTCTAAGATTTTATGCAGATTAGACAAA
This sequence comes from Oryzias javanicus, assembly GCA_003999625.1. Taxonomy (NCBI): domain Eukaryota; kingdom Metazoa; phylum Chordata; class Actinopteri; order Beloniformes; family Adrianichthyidae; genus Oryzias; species Oryzias javanicus. Next base: position 14,636,007 of record CM012450.1, on the reverse strand, counting down.
TTAAGTCTCCAAAGAGTGTAACTTTCCCTGAGCAGGTAAAGCATCCCTGTTATTCATGCAGTAGCTTTTAGTGGTTTGCTTTGACTTTAAACTTTATGGAACCATCAAACACTTTTTTTTTGCTCTGGTTTTCTGTCTCTTTGTGTATTCCAATCCTTTCTCAACTCTGCATCCTGCTCCATTCAATGTCATCCCAGCTGAATAAAACTACATGAATATTTAGAAAATTAGGAATCAGACACTTGAGTTCAGCAGGACAAGCCCTCAATAAAAAAGTGAATCACTGGACCAAGCGGCTGCAACCTGCGGCTCACGAGCCACAGGTGGCTATTTTACCCCTCCATTGTGGCTCTTTTTATTAAGGAAAAATAAAAAAATGTTTCTAAAGGTTAAAAAGTACCTTTAAATAAGAATTGTGTAAGTAGTTAAGGGGATAATAAAAGTAAACATTTACAAACATTTCAAGGGCAGTGCGCATCACAAGTTGAACTACAACATTTTGACACATTTTTGTGTCCTGTCTTGTACTTCAGAAAATCAATGGATGTCAACAAGCAAAACCACTATTAAGGTGCATCAGATTGAACTTTCAATTTTTTGAAAAAAATAAGGAATTTTATGTGGGTTCGAAAAATAGGGCAGGGGTCACTTAATTAGCTCGAATTTCATTTTGGTTCAATTTCATTTCTGGCAGACATGCACCAACAACACTGAAATTAACATTTTTACTTAATCACTGCTGACATTACACTTGCTGCTACTACTTTTGCTGCATTGAGAAGATCATATGCGACAGGGAGTCATATTTTGAAAGAAACTTCAGTCAAAATGAAAAAAAAGGCTTTTTTCTTTGATAGTCTCTTTTATAGTTTGTTTTTTATTCGTGCAAAATTAACAGTAGCATACAAATCAGTGTCTTATTTTTTTAAAGGGTGAAGGAACAGTTCGTGGCTTCTACTGGGATGTAGTCAATGAGAAATAAACCCAAATGGCTCTGTCAGAGTTGAAGGTTGCAGACCTGCGCATTGGACCAATTACAAGAAGTTCTATAATTTGTAACATTAAAACTTCTAGTTTTCATCAACTCAAATTTTTAATTTGATTAAAACTATTACTTTTAAATGTAACAAATTAAATAACTTTTTTTTTTCAAATTGATCCAATGTTTTTACAGTGCTGAAAGCAGTCACATAGAAGGTTTTCCAGCTGACATTTCTAACTAAATGTTAAGTTTTGCACAAACAAGTGGGCATCTCCTTTCAATTTATATTATTATTTTTTTTAATTACCTACTAAATAATTTCTATCTGCAGAAAAGCTTTGACAAAAACCACTTCACATGGGAACTGGACCAGAAAACTGAGAAAAAATAAGAGGAACATTAAAAAATATTAAGTTGAAAATGACCTTGAATATTTGATTCCACTGATCTGTTGTTTTAACAGAAATGTGTGTTTTTGTTCCACATATCATATGATGTGTGTATTAAATATACTATTACTACGCACCAATAAAGTGTTCATATTTTGATATTTGGTGGCTCAAAATAATTCCCTTTTCTCTAACCAAAGTGTTGAAATCAGTTGTATACAAACAAGCTGTGTGACAAATGTAGATATTTATGAGCATGCTGGAGCCATTGGACTCAACAGAGCTATTATAGCGTATAATGACTAGAACCAGGTGTGACCTGCTGGTAGGAGCATGAACTGAGAAAGAAAAGGTCACGTCTGCCCAGCAATATTGATACTCGCTTTACTTCTGCTGAGCTGCCAGATTGTCTGGCTTCCGGCGGCTGGCAAAAAGCCCACTCTACCTCAGCTGAGCTGTTTGTGTATGAAAGTGGGGGAGCCGTGCTGAATCACAGGAGGAGGGAAAACTGTCAGTGTGTCGTTAAATTGTGCAGAAATGTTTGAGGTGAGGTGTTTAATGATCCAAAACACCTTCTGCGATGCTCCTCCCCTGACATCAGTGGGTCCATGACAAGCAACAACAAACACCACAGAGCTTCAGGGTTTAGGGGAAACATAAATGAGGGGCTTCAATTCTGCTGCGTGAATGATCAAAAGCAGGAATGAGTAAAAGTTTGTGCAAGAATCAAAGTACTGGGAGATCTGAGGCGGGAGGGTCAGGTTTTTCTTCGTTTTTAATGAACTTTATTTCACTTTTTAGATGATTGTCACCAAACTTCAAAGTTCCGATCTGTCGTCTGATCCTGTTTAATTTGTGCCTGCTTTAGTTCTTTTTGCAGCTTTAATATCAAAATAACATTTCAAGTTTAGTTAAAAATATGTAAGCTCTTTCTTGAAACATAATTTTCATCCCCAGGATTTAAGCTCCCATCAAAAATTTTACAAAAGCCTTAAAGTTCTACTCGAGTTATAATTATGATCATGCCGTTTTTAAAAAATAAAAAAAACAATTGTTGACATAGTTCCTACAAAGTGGCAGTAGTCCATTAGAAATGTTGTGGGGAGGAACTGTTGGTGCACAGCAGCCCCATCCCCTCTTCCCCTCCCCCTTACTGAGAGCTCTCTGTTTACACTCTCTCCAACTATCTTACAGCCCCTCACAACTCTAATCTGACATTAAAGTGCAAAACAAATGGAGAGCAATATTGAATCTATCCAACCGTACATTTTTGAGTCTTGATTTCGTCAGATGAGGGAGGAAAACAAAGACGATTATGGATCTATTTGTGTACAAATGGATGCAGGAAGCTTGTCAGCGTATTTTCTATGTAGCAAATAGTTTTTTAAAGCAGCATTTTTTCATCCTGATTCACAACAATTTGAATCAAGAAATTCTCACTAATGTAATTTCTTTGTTTATGTCCTCAAACATCAGAAAAATGCCACAAAAACACAATAAAAAGCTAAAATTACAATTTTCATCAGAGTGGATTTTTAATATAAATATGTGAGTAAAAGCATGACTAAGGCATTTCTGTCTTCTCTCTCTGCTCCACAGCGCTCCAAAATAGCAGTTTATGAGAAAATGTGGTCCTACATGAAATCCGCAGAACCCTCAGTGTTTGTCAAGACGACACCAGACGGGGTTTCCCGGGTACGAAAGTCAAAGGGCAAGTTTGCCTTTCTCCTGGAATCCACCATGAACGAGTACATAGAGCAGCGGAAGCCGTGTGACACCATGAAAGTGGGCGGCAACCTGGACTCGAAGGGCTACGGCGTGGCCACGCCCAAAGGCTCCGCATTAGGGTGGGTGGGATAATATAACAATCTCCATGTTGTTATAGTATTCCACCCTCCCTGATGTTTCCTTTTGTCATTCTCTTTTTTTCTATAATTCATTTTTTTGTTTCCCAAGTGGGAGAAAAGTTCTGTTTGAATCGACTCATTCTTGTTTGTGTTGTGCGTGCTGATCTGTTTGTGTCGTTCTCTCTGAAGGTCACTGGTATTTGTCTCATACTCAGGATGTTCGTTTGAATGTGGATGTGGACTGTCACCCTCTCCAGCCTTGTTTGTTTCGTTTGTCCTCCCTCCCTCCTCTCCTCCTGGTCTCTGTTGTGCCTCTCTGCATTACTGCTTATTTCAATTATTCTTGAATTAATTTGCTAGTTCAGATGCTGCTCTGTCAGTTGTGATGAATGTCAAGCTGCATGCCGGTTTGTTCTTATTTCCCATTTAAAGATGACAGAATGTCCCCATCCCGCACACTTCAGTTATGAGCAACCCTCCATGCCACCTCTCGAATACTTAATCGTTTTTTGTTTTGTTTTGTTTTTTGCTGTAAATTTGCTTCTTGCCTTTCCACTCCAGTGAAATTTTTTTTGTACCAATTTGTCCCTCCCGTGCTCCCCTAATGATATTTATGACCTATTTCTTACTAATATTCCATATTAGATTTCTCACGGACCTGTTCATTTTCTTACAAGTTATGTTTTATCGTTTCAAGAAATGCTGTTAACCTGGCAGTGTTAAAACTGAATGAGCAAGGCCTCTTGGACAAATTGAAAAACAAATGGTGGTACGACAAGGGAGAGTGCGGCAGCGGGGGAGGTGACTCTAAGGTCAGCCTCGATGTCACCAAAGTCGGGTATCTTAGATCAGAGTAATCGGCAAGGCTGTTGTCACTGTGGAGCCTGAGGCTGACGGCCCCTAACAAGCTACTGATGCACCCGTATGTTTAGCCACTACGTTTACAATGTGATCAACTGGGAACCCTTTACTAGGCTAATAGAGGAGATCAAACCATTTCAGATGAAAAAAAAATTATTTGATCTAGAGGTAAGAAATGCAGCGTTTGTGCGAGAATAGAGGTTTGGCTTGTGGCTATGAAAGACAGGAACATTTCTTCACTGTTTGTTTTGTACCCACAGACCAAAAGTGAATTATGTTAGTTGAATAATAGCAACTCTCTAGCAGTCAGTGAGACAGGGCAGGCACAGGGAACAGCGTTGTCTTGAGGGGACTAAGCATCGCAGGCAAACGTGAGAACTCTAATGACAGAGTGACCTTTTCAGGACCAATTTTTTTATCCTTTGATTTGTTTATTTGTTTATTTATTTTTTTGTCTCACTGAAATCCAACGTGCGACTGATAAAAAAACCTTTGCTTGGTCTCGATTTGAGGCCAGCCAAAGATTCTCCCACCCCCACAGAGGCTAAGAAACAACCAGAAGCTCCATTTCCACCACAGGGTCTGATTTGGATCTTGTCTTTTTGGGGCAGATTTTTATAACTGTGTAACTTTTGAATTTGATTTAAAACAGCTGCTGGAAGAGGATACATTCAGATGTGTTTTTTTAAATATATTTATATATAACATGAATGTATTTGAACCTGCAGAACTGTTAAAGCTTTTTCAGGTAAGCAGCTTTAAATAATGTGGGTTTTTTTTAGGTTAAATGAGAAGATAAATGTAATATCTGTCCTTGCTGAACAGCCTTTATGTTGCAGCACGATCTGAACCCTGCAAAGCAGCAGGGACACGTGTCTGATCAAGATATCTTTTTGTCCCTTCCGACCTCCTGCCGCAGACAGCAGTGTGTAGAAACAGTGGATCCATGTCAGACTCTGCTCCCCAGCTCGCTTCATGTTCAAACAATTGCAGTGTTTTTATAGTTTGGAGACCAGCTAAAAACTGCTGGTCTACAATTTTTGGGTGGACAGGGCACGGATGCTACCAAAGGGGTAGCATGAAAATGTATTTTTTTCTTCGTGCTGCTGGTTTGCCTTCATCCATTTTAGGCTTGGTTAGAGGGAAGCGAGCGCCTTGAAGCAACATCTTCATGTCTGACTGCCACATTTCTCTGTCCTTATTTCTCTGTCAGAAAGACGCGTGCGGGTAATCTAACAATGAGATGCAAATATGTTGTATGTAACAACCACTGGGGAAATCTGGCTTTCAGAGGAAAAACATACAGATGCATAAACACCACAAATTAGTCATTCTAGTTTTCATTTTACTCTGGAACATTTCAGAAATGCAGCTTCACATTCAGTTTTTACAAAGCCAAATATTTGTATATTTAATCTTTCGTATTATTTATGATTTTTTAGCACAACTTTTGAACTCTTTTTTTTTTTTTCGGGTATCCTGAAAGGTAAAACACAAATATTCACTCCAGTTCAACAAATTCTACAACTGCAGTTGCAATTGTAGTTTAATAACTCCTTTTCAATTTCCGAAAAGAGGACAAAAACTCACCTAAACAGGGGATTTTTGGTCTGATTCTATGTATACAGTGCTGTTTGCAGAGGACGTTTTTATAGGTATGTAATATTTGTTTTGAGAATGAACAAAAATGACCACAAATTGAACAGTTTAAGTAATTCCAAGGCTGAAATAGTGCAGGTAGTGTGGATAACTTGCAAAAGAAAAGTGGAACAACTGGACTGGAAAACATTCAAACTTGAATTTAACTGCTGAATTTATTTCTAGTTATGAAAAAAAAAGAATCACTTCATTTTAAGTAGATTCTATATTTAGGTCAAGGGTCCCCAAAATTTTTCTTGTGATGACCACATAACTGTTTTCTTCTCTAATCTGGGGCTTGAAGACTGACAGAAAAAGTGTAACAATAAAAGCCTAAAAATAAACTATTATGGCCTTCCAGATAGCCACACGTAGCCAAATTTAAATTAATTCATTTCTGTAATCTTCACAGAAAAAATAATGCTAAAACATAAAAAAAATTAAACCAATAAATAGTCAATCCTCTCCTATCATAGCTCAGACTGCAGAAGGGTGAAATAAAATGTCCCATTGTTTGTAGGTCTTGGTCAGCCAGATTGAGAAAAAAAAATTGATGCGTCTCTGATGGTGTTTGGGGGTCCGGGCCAAATGAGAAGGTGGGCTAAAGCTTGGGAACCCCTGATTTAGGTCATTTTAGAGCCAAAGTGTTGCTGTTGTTTGTCACATATTTACAACAACAGGCATTAAGAGTTTAACAAGTGCTTCATCAATTTTTGAAGATGTGAGGTAGAGAAAAATAGAAATTTAAAAAAGTTAGATTTGTTTAAAGATATACTAATAATTTCTTTAAAATAACAAGAGGGAAAAAATAAATAATGACAGAAATCCTGTGTTGCCTTATTGCTGCAGCACAATGTTTGGTTTCAGAGCTGACAAAACAACTGTCACAGAATCTCAGAGCCCTTCCACCTTTTGCACCGTGGCTTTAATTCCAGGGTTTGTTGCAGATTTGTTCTCCAATCGATAGAAATAGAAGTGAACTGGGGGTCAGATAAATCATCCAATTTCTCCGAGGTTCTCACTTGCTGCTGTGAAATTGCTTCTCCTTCAGATTTTAGAGGAGATTGTAGTGTTTCTCTTTCTGACAGTTGAGTGCAGGTGGAGGTATTCTGGAAAACTTATCACAAATCAAAATGACTCTGCCGAGTTCAGGAGGAACCGTTTTCTGCCCATTTTTCTTTCTGTTATCTCCACTTGACCCGACAGCCGTTTCTCCTCTGACTTCTCTGTAGGTCAGAATAAATGATGATAAATCACTCCACAGATTTTTGAGAGAAGGAACCTGAAATTGGTCTCTTCTGCAGAAACAGTTGCTGCACATTTCAACGCTTTTATTAAATACAACTGGTTTTATGAAATCTTCATAATCTGATGTCAAAGGAAAGAAAAGTATCTCAGCAGAAATATGTCTTTAAAAAGAGAATTACTTGCTTTGTTGGCAATACCAAGAAATATTTCACCAATAAAATTATGATATCTAATAGTTCTTTATTGATTAATACTGATGTGTAATTGAAAACGTTACAAAGTGCAGCAAAAAAACTTCACCATCATTACTCCATTTAGGTTATAAAATCTGCCAGTAAAGTAGTTCTTCGCATGTTGGATGTATTTTATGCTTCTTCTAAACTGAAGAATTTTGTGTCCTATGCTACAGTCATAAATAAAACTGCCACTGCCTGATGGGGAGGCATCGGATGAATCTTTAAGACTTCATGGATTCTACCCGATTTTTTGAGTCAGTCAGGCGGGGATGACGCCATTACAAAGTCGGGTGACGGCGAGGTGACAGCCGGACCGCCGGCCGGCAACAGCTCTGATTAGACGACGAATAAATGTCTCTGGACGGCCCATCTCAACACCCCTCATCAACTGCCCCCGCTGCTACAGTGCGATTTCAAGAGAGTGGGACGGCAGCACAGAGCCGGGGGTGGCAGTCTAAAATCTGACGATTTTGGGGATCTTGGAGACCCTCATATCTGTTAATTATTACAATGCTGCCTTCCTGAGTCCCACCTGTCACTGGACTGCCACCACGCGACCTCTAAAGTACCTTAGGGGCGACTGACTGATATCAAAAAATTGTCCGTCATCAGAAAATGTTAACTTTTTCTTAAAACCTCAGCTGCCGCATGTAAGCATGCAGCTGCCAAATTTGTTGAAAAAAATTGCATTGAAGTCTCTGTGTGGTGGCATTTTGGGATATGTGACCGTAGTCTTAGGTTGTGTCCAAATTCCTTTACTACCCTAACTATTATCAAAATATATACAGAGCAGATCTATCAAGTGCCCTGGATTTTAAAAGCAATTCGGAAGACATTCTCACTACTTCTTTTTTTTTTTACGCGAAATATGACGTTAGCAATTTCACAAAGTAAAAACTCTTTAAATATGAACATTTTACAAAGATCATTTATGAATTTACTGAGTTCTGATGACGCAAACTTGGAAGGTTAATAAAAATCTAAAAAAATACAATAAAATTGTTAACGCAACCCATTCTGATACAATGACCTCTGATGCACACTGGTTTTTCGCAGAGGCTTTTGGGAAATTTCTAGGGAACGGATTTTGGAATTCTAGATCCGACCTCTGGAAAAAATATAAAGCGCACTTTAAAATGCACAAGGTAATGAGTAGTGAGGAAATTTTGACACATCCTTGGAGTATTTTCAAAGATCTCCAGTTGAAAACAAGGTGTTTGAGTCATAATAGTAGATCCAATCAAAACATAATCAAGTGCAGGATGGTTTTAGTTATTTTATGTTTGAATGATAATTTAAACCAGAAGATTATGCATAAAAGAAAAAGAATGGAATCACAGATGAAATAAATACCAACGAGAAAGACATCTTTAGCTTTAAACTTTTCTATATAAAAAGGTCAAAAATCCATTTTTAGAATCCCTTCGTCTCACTATCAGATTTCTTCCAAGCATTAACTTTAATTTCAGATGATTTGATTACCCTGACTCCCAAAGCTGTTTGAGTTTTACAGTGCTCTGATTTTTTTTTTGCAGTTTGCATTCAGATTTTTGTTTTACATTTATGTTGATTTTTGTTTCATTTTTCAGAGTATGATTTTTTTTTTTTTTTTCTGTTGTGAACTAAGGAGACTGCATATTGTTTGTTATTTCAGCTTGTATTAGGATCAGTCAGTAAGACACTGAAAAAATCTGCAAGCTACATCACTACCACTACAACATTTTCTTTAAAAACAAAACCTGGAGGAAAATTCCACTTTTTTCTTTAAAATATTTTATTAAACTGTTGCGGTGTATTAAAAAAATTGATATTTATTTTTCCAATCTGGAATTAAAAACCTCGATTTGAACATTGAACATTTTTGTATTGAGAAGGGACAAAAAACATTGATGTTTCTGTCCTCTTTTTGCTAAAATGAAAACAAAACTTTACATTTCATGTTACCCAAAGATCACGAGCATCAATCTAATACAATATATTTTGAGATTACATCTAAAAAATCCACTAATCGTTTCTAAAAGGAAACAAGCCTGGAAATCTAGCAGTCAATTAGACTGGGCGTAATGTGTTGCTAAAACAGCCCCCCCTCTCAAATGCAGCAGCTACACACTAAATTTCCTCCGCCTTTTCTGGCTGCTTCATCGTAGCAAAAGCTAAAAAAAAATTAAAAATGCTGATCTGGATGGTAGTTGGAGCTTTTTCAAGCAGCTCTCGTCTGCTCTGTGTTTGAAGGGGAAATCTGTAATGAAAGTATGAAGCTACTGTGTTTGTCTGTTAGTCAGGAAAGGGTTCCTATTAGATCCACTTTGCTAAACATCAAAATGTAAAAAAAAGAAGAAGTATGATCATTCTTTACCAGCTAACAGAAGCTGCTTTGAGAAATTCTTTTTGTGATCAGTGTGTGCCGATTACTCAAAGCGATATAGGTGGGGTCCGGCATGTTAGGACAGGTCTGGATGTTGAAAGTTTTTACTGTCTGCTTTCTGTGACATGTTGGCCTGGACCCTGCCCTATCGCTTTGTACTGTATAAAGTAGTTTAAAGTTGAATAACATAAAATAACATAATACAATGTTATTTATGTTATTTCCCACGTGAAGAACTCCTGTAAACCTTGCAGTATTGAAACTCAGTGAACAAGGCATCTTAGACAAGCTGAAAAACAAATGGTGGTACGATAAGGGTGAATGTGGAACCAAGGACTCTGGAAGTAAGGTCAGTCGCTGCAGGTCTTTTTTTATACTGATGGCTAAACTGCATTTTGACTTAACTGTTCATATGCAAACATCTGAAGCATACATTTCTCTTAGAAATAATAAGCATGAACTTTTTTATTTTTATTTTTGTCTTCAGATCAATACAACTGCAGTAGTTCTGCCACACAGTTTACTATTTCAAACATGACTCATTGCATAAACTCATCACCACTGTACGCAGACAACTGCAGCATGATTACACACACTTTACATTCATGCCATACAGTTTTGAACCGAACTGAAACCATTATACTGCTAATTTTCATCCAAACCTTTATTGAAATTTAGTTTATCGTCGGTCTTATTCATTTGTGTCTGTACCTGTTGTGTCAAAAAAAAAAAAAAAGTTAAAAATTCAAACCATATTTCCAATGAAAAACAGCACTTTTGTCAAATCAAAGAAGCTGGAATTTCTGTTGTAAGAAATATAAGAAAAATCTCATTCTAGCAGTATCCTATATGAACTAGATTTAGAAAAGATTCTTAATTCCTCAATACTAATAACATTTAGCATAAATTTGCTAACATATTTGACTGTAGGAGCTATGCATGAGTTTATGATCAGGCTCCAGATCATACATTTAAAGACAAAATAGAAAAACAGGCATTAAAGGGTAACCAAACAGGGCAGTTAGAGGCTGACTCCATCCTCAGCCCAGATTTGAAAAATGCCAAAAAAAAAAGGGGGTGGGGTGGGGCTTGGCAGGCCAGACTGAGCGGTGGAGGTGTGGCTTAGATCTTTGATTGACAGTTTGGTTAGCTTTATGTAATGTATGCTGGGTCTTCAATATGGAGAGGGGTTTGTTATTATGTTGAATTAAAAAACAGAGAATGGTACAGAGCAAAGTGATGCAAGGTTCTCCACAGAACTTTCTGTGGAGGTTGAGGATTTTCCGCCTCCCTTTCTCCCAAGGCCGGCACTGATGATGATGATGTTGGGTTTATTATGAAGTTCAGGATAAGAAGAAAGGCAGGATGGGAATCATGGTACAGAATCAAAGATTCTGATCGGTACAGAATCAGAGATGGGCGGGGCTTTTATACTGGAGCTTAGAGCATGATGACGTCAGACTTTAGGGATTTACACCAGTTGATCAATCAGAAAATTCAACTGTAATCCCTTGTTTCAACCTGTAGAGGTGAGCACACAGTCGGTTTTTGATCATATTTTAAGGAATTAAACCAGTTAATTTAATTTGTCAAAAATGTGGCAACAACCGACAGACAGAACTTTTAAAGCCCCATTTATAGATGTCAACAGCCCAAAAAAGTTGATTTAGGATTTGGTTACCCTTTAATATTGAAATGTGTATACATTTGAACTATTTTTTATAACTTTTTGAACAGCTGTGGAATTGTAAAGTATACCTGCTAAATTCTTACCTTAAAAGACCTAAAACATCTCTGAAGTGCTATTTTAAAAAAAAACATTTTTGAGTCTGAATGATAATTCTCCCCAATAGTTTTATTTGTATAAACTTTTATTATTTTGTAGTATTTCACAAGATGTAAGAAACAGGCTGTAGTTTCATGTTTTTTAACCCATTTGGAATTTGCAAAGTTTTTACTACTTTATGCTCTGAAAAAAAAGTTTCCTCAAAGTGTTTTGTAGTTAATTGTTTTTAACTCTTTGCAATGTTCTGTCTTTGAAAATAGAATATAAACAACTTGATTTGATGATAAAAAATATTTTTGTTTTATTTTTGTATTTTTGTTATATTATTTAAATTTATGGGTGACAAAAACAACAAGAAAATAAAATGTATCTGCAACAAATGATCTAAACCTAACATGCGTCAATCTAGTTTAATTTAATAGGCATTAATTCATTAATATATTTATTTCTATTTTATGTATTTATGCTGATGAATGTGTTTTATCAAGTTCTACAAGTGTGGGCCTGTGCTTGTGCTGACGTTTGGTCTGCAAATTAAGTTCCTGACAGATAAATAAAGTTATTTCAATTTGAATTCATTGCAAGGAGATGAAGAAAATCATCAAAAAAACAAAACTATCCACATCATCATTCAGAGGAGCAAAAAACAAGCTAAAGATATTTTCCCCAAAATATATGTAACAATTTATTTGATCAAATTTGTTGAAGATTTTGGAGAAAAATACTTCACCTAGCGTGACATCTAAAACTTCCTCAATTTTAGTCAATGTTAGGTAAATATTACATCATCTTTTGGTGAAAATTATCTAAACAAATCAAAACAAAATAGTTACAATTTTAGATATTTTTTAGTACAGCATACCCTAAAACGAACTCATTACACTCATTTACTGATAAATAAATTGATACAATGTACAGAATGTTATCATCTAACATTTACTTATGCAAAAATGGTTATATTTCAATATAAAAAAAGAGGACTTTACGATTGGGTTCAATTCATGCCTAAATAAAAATTAAAACGTTCTCTCCCACAAACTATGCTCTTCCTGTCGTTGTGAGGAGAAGCTGTGGAAAATATAACTGTTTGACTTTAAATAGACTTTATGTTTTCAGTTGCAGCCTGGTTCACATGTTTATATTGCTGTGTGCTGTTTTTTAGGGAAAATGTGTTTTGGATTTTTTAATAATCTTAAATCTCTTCAACAAACTGACCTTGAAATGCTCAGATAGAGTTTAGAAATAGACATTCAGGGGAAAGAACACACAAAATGACAGTAAATCAAAGTAACATAAATAAATAAGTAAATGCAAATGGTAAAACTCACATAAATGAATTTCAATACGACTGTTTGGCTTTGAATGGCAGCAAAATGGTTCAGTTCACCGTCCACAGCTTTGATTGTTTAGATGAAATGTTTGGAGGGAGAAGTTGAGCAGATATGATAGACAAATGAGGATTTAATCTGTAGACCTGTACGACCACGACCACCTTCCTCTTTGTGTGACCTCGTAAAGAGGCCAGAGAGCAGGATAGACAGTAAGTCTCTCTACATTCACCTTTTCAGATCTTAGATTACAAAGTACTGGAGAGGAGAAATCAGATACTTTTCATCCTAAATAAACTGTTATATCGCTTAATGCCTAAATTTAGCAGTTGTAGGTTCTAGACACAGTCAGCTACCTCCATGTTTCCTCATAGCTCAGCAGGATGTGAATGTAGGTTTTGTGTTTTGTAATGTCATGTTTGTCTTATTGTGTCATTTCAAAACTCTTAACAGTGGTCTTTAACCCCCCCAGGACAAGACAAGTGCACTAAGCCTGAGCAACGTGGCAGGAGTCTTCTATATTCTGGTTGGAGGCCTTGGCTTGGCTATGACCGTGGCTTTGATAGAATTCTGTTATAAGTCACGGCAAGAAACTAAAAGACTCAAGCTGGCAAAGAATGCCCAAAACTTTAAGCCAGCCCCTCCTGCAAACGCCCAGAATTTTGCCACGTACCGTGAAGGCTACAATGTGTACGGGACAGAGAGTGTTAAGATCTAAAAGGTATTCTTTTTGTTTATGTTGTGCTTTGTGTTTGCTGCATGCCAGAGTTAATTGGGTTCATCATCCTGACGTGATGCTTCGATGAGCAGCACTAACGCTCTTCTGCCTTTTAAAGCAATAAAACTATAAATAGGGATGTAATTAAAACTCATCTGATAATAGGATAATCTTTAATGTAAATCAGAAAGAAGCTTTGCGCTCAAGAAATACGGGTTTAATGTGTAGACCTGCACAACTGCAACCCTCTTCCTGTTAATGTGACCTTACATGGAGGTTGGAGAGCAGGACGGGGAGAAAGTCTATCGACATTTCCATCCTTTACCTGAGCAAAAACCTGAAATCTTTAATTAAAAGCTGGGTTTACGTGGCTGATTACTACAGGATTTAATGACTTTCTGAATGTTAGCAAAAAGGCTGAGCTAGAAATCACAAAAGTTGAGCAAGGCTGTCTTAAAGTTCAGGGTTTGATTACTACATGAGAATTAAAAAAGGCTGTCCAAGGCTGTATTTTTTTGTTGGACACACGTATTTAAAATTAAACGTAAAGTTAAAGTCCCATTAACTGTCATGCTCCTAAATGTGTGAAATGTGTTCTCCACATTTGACCCATCCCCTGGTGGAGCTGTGAGCTGCAGAGACAGCCGCCGCAGTCGGGAACTATTTGATGGTTTAACCCTAAACATAACCATAATCCTAACCTTAACCCCTTTCCCCTGGGTCTGTGCGAGTATGAAAAAAGTTTAACACTTGCCACACGTTTTTTGAAAATTACTAGCGAAGAGACACTTTCAAAAAAAAACTTTCAATTTGTATGTAAATTTTAAGTAACAGTAAACATAATTAAGTATTATTTATAATATTAAATAAAAGTATGAAGTCTTAACACTTCCCCCCTCTATAAATAGCTGTTATGGGTTAAATAATTTGATCATGGTGGCAAAAAAAAAATCTTTAATTGATGTTGTAAGTATTATTTCCATCTTAAAGTCTTTTATTTTGGAGAAATAAGAACTGATATTGTCGTGCAACAAGGAAATAGTGGTGGATACTCTTGCGTTTTCAAATCAGCTTCAATCTGGAAGTCAGGCTTCCCCCTTGCTCAGCATTTGTTATCCCACAACTGAATAATGAGGTACCCGTGAGGATTGTCAAACATGAAAAAAAATAAACCTGTTTATTGAACTCATGCTAACAGGTTAATGTGTAAATATATCCAGGTTAGGTCATAGTAACTGTCTTTTCATTGAGACTGAGTCGAGATCTTCTAAACCAGGGTTCTGCAACCTGCAGCTCCTCCTTTATCCCTTCATTGTGGCTCTCTGGTTAAAGAGAAAGGCTGAATCCAAATTCTCACACTATTTCGCTTCTCCCTGCCTCTTCATTTAGCCCTCAAAAACGGAGAGTTATAAAAAAAAATTGTCTTCCAATTTGGACCTTACTGTCACTCGATTACATCATCAGGGGTTGCCAGTCAGCCACATTGGCTGCTAGCTGCTAATGTAGCTAACCAAGCTGCTAGTGCTCAGAAATACATTAAAAATACATAAAAACATTGGTTGTATAACTTTTAAAAGGCCATGCTAAAACAAAAGTAATTACATTTAAATGTAAAATTCTGTTTATATTTTAAAGGCCATGCTAAAACAAAAAGTATACTTACAATTAAATATATTCTGTACATCAGAGCACACCCACGAGAAGAAATGCGCTTGTCCTCCGCGGCACAGAACGACACGGCTTACCCTCGCGGAGGAGGGCCCTCTGCATTCCTCCACAGCGATGTTACTACTGAAAAATAAATAAATAATAATTTTATATATATATATATATATATATATATATATAATATATATATATATATATATATATATATATATATATATATATATATATATTTCAGAAAATCCTTCTAGCAATTATAGTGGTAGGGGAAGAATTCAGAATTGACCAAATAATAGTTTTTTTTTTTTTTTTTTTTTTCATTTTAAAAAACGACTTTGTTTTAAAGTAGAAAAGAAAGTAAAGTAACTCAAATTTTGTTCAACTCGCATACAAACATCTAAAGGATAGAACATATCACAAGTCGAACAAAATCATTTTAACACATTTTTGTGTACCATGTATCACAGAAAATCAATTGGAGGTTACTAAGCACAGCCAAAATAAAAGTTACACCAGATTATAAGGCAGATATTTCATTTTAAACAAATTAAAGGATTCTAAGTCCGCCCTATGTTTTGAAAAATATGGTCAGAGTCACCTAATTAGCTCTGATTTAATTTTTAATGTTAGATTGGCTTCTGGCTGAGATACATCACAAACTGCAAAATAAACTTGTTTTTTATAAGTGCTGACATTACACAATGCTACTATATTTTCTTTGATAGATAATCATATGAACTTCTTTCAAAACGTATTTAGTATTTTGAGAAAAGGCTATTTTCTCTTTATATATGTGTTTTTATTTGTGTGAAAAACAATAGTTAATTAATATTGATCATATAGTGATACAAAGAAAAGATGGTAAAGTAAGCCTTTATGCCTCCTACTGGGTTGTGGTCAGTGAGAAATCGACACAAATTGCTCTTTCTTTAAGTGTTGAAGGTTGCAGAGCCCTGTTCTAAACATTCCTTAGTGGGTTGGTTCTGGAGGCTGCTATGTGCATCAAGTGAAAAAACTGTATCCAGTCAGAACTTCCAGTGTCCAAATGTTCCTCCCACACTTGTGAGTAATCAGAGACAGGACCTCAGGCTGGGCTGAGGGGTAGGTGTTAACATACAAAGAGAGGTAGCAGGAAAAGCTTTCTCTGAGCTTAGTAAATGTTTTTTTTTTTTAAGTTTCCCAGCTGTTATCACTCAGGCAAAATATAAAAACTCGCTGTTTTTTTTCTTTGTTTTGTCGCAGATGTGGCACATGAATCCCCCTGGTGGATGTAAACAGCACTCAGTGTGACCCCAAAATCCCTCCATGGACGCCATCAGGGAGGAGGGCGCCCTGTCCTCAGCTCAAGCCTACAAGTCAACAAGTGCTCATTGTGGGTTTCAGATCTGTCACACTAACAGAGGACAAAGACACAGCAGGACGCCTGAAAGGATTTGCCTCTTGTAGTGCCTTACGGAGCATTTCATGGCAATGCAATTAAGACTAAAGTCACTTGAAAACAACAAGAAAAAAAAAAGACTGAAAGAATTGAGATGAACTGATGGAACGGCTGTTTTATATTTCTAAAGGAAGAGAAAAAAAAAAGCCATGGTTTTCATGACAAAGTCATACGAGTCGTTTAAATACATATTTTTGTGGTGAGACTTGGAGCTGGATAAATGTTATATTAAGTCAAGTAAATTTCTTGTTTTATTCTAAGGTTTTTTTCTGGATATTTAGGACAAGCCTCAGTCTGTAAGGTTAAACTGTGTTGAGAAAAACTCCCAAAATGCAACACTCATGATCATCCACTGCTTTTAAATAACACAGTTTATTCCAACTGCCACCATTTCAATAGTTTTGGAGAAAAAAAGGCACACTTTGTTTCATTTAGTCCCAAAAAGGCCCCTTTTCATATGGTCGATGGTTCCGATGTTTAAGCCGAGCTCATGGTTTCTACTCTTCACTTCTACTGTGTTCTGATTTGCGTGCTGTTCTGCAGCTATGATTCTTTTCTTGGTGACACTTCATAGCTTCTTGGGTTGTGATAAGCTTTCTTTGCCTATGCATTTTAACTGAAGAGGAGCTGTACAGTGAGGAAGACGGCAGCAAACGCCACACCCGTCTGCAGAAGGGAACTTTTCTTTCCACGACACGGAGGACAAAGCCAAACGCTGACAACCATGCGAGCCTACATTCGTTTAGTCAAACGGACTTCCATCCCACTCCTGCCACCAACATAAAGTGCATGTGAATTTGGTGACCATTAAATGAGCTGCAACTCCAAATGGATCCTGGTTTGATTGACTTACATTGACGAGTTTTGGGTCCGGTTTGTCTTTGTAACGACTTCTTAACCAGGTTGCATGTGTGGACTCGAGAAACCTTCTAGAGAGGTCATGTACAAAGTTTTATTACATTTCCTTAATAAAAAAGCAAGTTTATATAACTTTTGGCTTTGTTTTTTCCTACACAAAACTTTTTTTAAGGAAGTGTCCAGATATACACTAAACCCCCCAAAAAAGGAAACACTTAACTCAATGTTCCTCCAAGTCAATCACACTTCTGAGTAATCAAACTGTCCAGTCAGGAAGCAATCAAATTCTCCCAACAGGTAGAAATGATAGGCGATCAGCAAGATATCTTCAATAAAGGAGTGGATCTGCAAGTGGTGACAATTTCTCCACCCTTGTGGTGTCTGGCTGATGTTTTGGTGACTTTTGAACGCCAACAGTGTTGTCCCTCCAGCATTACCATGAGACACCGTCTGCAACCCACACAAGTGGCCCAGGTAGTGCAACTCATCAGGATGGCACATCAATGCGAGCTGTGGCAAGAAGGTGTGCTGCATGTGTCAGCGTAGTGTCTAGAGTGTGGAGGCACTAGCAGGAGACAGGTCAGTACATCAGGAGATGTGGAGGGCAACAACCCTGCATCAGGACCACTGCCTCTGTACAAGAAGGAGCATTGCCAGAGCCCTGAAAAATGATCTCCAGCAGGCCACAAACGCTCACGTGTCTGTTCAAACTGTTAGAATCAGACCCCACGAGGGTGGTATGAGAGCCCGACGTCCACAGGTGGGAGTTAGTCTAATAGCCCAACACCATGCAAGATGCTTGGGATTTGCTGGAGAACACCAAGGTTGGCAAATTTGCCATTTGCGCCCTGAGCTCTTCACAGATGAAAGCAAGTTTCGAGACAGACGTGACAAAGTCTGGAGAAACAGTGGAGAACGTTCTACTGTCTGCAACATCATCCAATGCAATCACTTTGACAGTCTTCTCCATGTGGTCATAGTTCTCCTAATGCAAGACAATGCTAGCCCTCGTGGTTGGAGTGTGTGTGCTGGATGAACGTATGATGTAATGGTCTCGCCCGTTTGTTCCCCAGACCTGAATCTGAAAAGGTGGGATTGTATAAAATCGCTAATTCCCCCTCCTTTTCAAGCAATCAATCAAACTCAACTTGACTTTAGGTACTTATAATTATATTTAATAAATCAAATGTGGCATAAGTGTCTTTGTTTGTTTTCTATTTTCTAATCAATGCTTCTCATTATTTCTGTGATGTGTTTGAAATATTTGTGTTTTGTCCTGTATTTTTTACAATTTACACTTGAAATAAACCAAATCAATCAATCAGCTGAGCACATCTGAGACATCATGTCTTGACCCATCCACCAACACCAGGTTGGACCACAGACTGTCAAGGAGTTGACAGATGTTTTGGCTCAGGTGTGTGAGGAGATCCTCCAGATCATCCCTCACGAGACTATACACTCAGGTGTTGCGGGAAAGTCCTACGGGCACATGGAGGCCACACCCACCACTGCGCCTCATTTGGACTTGTTTCAACGACAGCTTGAAGTATGTTTTTCTACTTCAATTGCAAGTGTAGTTGCATATCCAGACCTCCATAGGCTACGGTTAAATTCCATTAATAATTTGTGTGGTTGTGTTGTCAGCACATGCAACTATTAAAAACAATTTTAAAAGTTAAAGAATTCAAAGGGAATATAAAAAATTTAAACAACATTTCATGCATTCAGGTCAGGGGTCTGCATCTTGCCGCTCTGGAGCTGCAGGTTGCAGACCCACCTCCATTGTGACTCTCTGGTTAAAGACAAAGTACAATATTTTCATTTGAACATATTCTTTGGACAGGGTTTTATTAAGCAAAAAAGAAAGTAATAAAAGTCTAACTTTTTCCAACTCCCTCACAAACAGTTGAAGGACAGCATGTATCACTCAACCAGGATCCTGACTACAGTACCCATAATACTCCAACAATTCATCAAGCAATTTGGCTTCACAACCCAAATTCACACACCAGAATTCATGGTGCGCTTGCTATTTTTGAATTAAAAAAAATCAAGGATATTAATTGTGAAAATCATAAGGGTCTCATCTGGTTTATTTATTAATATTTATGCATCTCTGATTGAGATGCAGTACAAATAGCAGTATTGTGTGTATTTTTGTCATCACCACTGACATTTTACTACATACTACTACATTTCCTGCATTGAGAAGATTTTATGTGGTACGGCTGTCTTTAGTTATGAAAGAAAGTCATGTAGACCTCTAAAAAATTAAAAACTATTTCATATTTGGAACAAAGATCATCTTCTCTGATTCTTTTTTATGCTTTTGTATTTATCATAACTGTAACAATACCATAAATACAAATCAGTTTTTATTTTCTACAAGGTGAAATAAGACTTTGTGGCTCCTACTGGGATGTAGTCATTGAGAAATCCTCAAGAACTATTCTTTATATGTTGAAGGTTACAGACCCCTGGTCCAGGTATAGGACGTGTTTCCTGTGTTTCTTTTATTCTTTCGAGTTGTGTGTTTTAATGTTTGTAGAGTTTCAAATAAATAAAAAGAGGAGACAATGTCAAAGTTCCACACTATGAAAACTAGCATTTATTAAGTTGACTTTTTTTTTAAAAAAAGAAAAGCATACACTCGAGTACAGCAGATAAAATCTCCAAAGGTTTTTTTTTTTTGAAACAGGTGTATTTGGAATACAGAGCATCAGAATTTTTTGAGCAGTTTTTCTTTACAATTCTACATCTGAATCAAGGTTGAAATGACAGATAAATTATGTAAAAACCTGATTAACAGAAAAGGAAAATATCACAGGACAGTATGAGACATCGAAGGAGAAAAAAAAAAAGAAATAACATGACATTCATTTCATGTTACTCTTTATTATTGTACATAATATACAAACTGGTCCTTTGTTTTGTTTTCTCTCACTTACACTTCCTGTTTGATTAAAAGGGAGCTAAATAAATAAAATGCGTCTCAAAAGGACATGAGGTAAGTGAGTATGGAAAGCATGTTAAATCCAATAAAACAAGCCAAAAAAAAAAAAAAAATACAAAAACAACATTTTTGATTCCATGACCGGGTGCTACAAAGAAACCATTTCATCCAGTAACCACAATGACAAAAAGAAGAAAACACTGATCACAGCAGCACAACGCGCCCGTTTGGAATAGGAACAGAAGATGTCAGTATTTCAGTTGGCTTCCTGTTTGAAATGGTCAAAATAAAAGGCGAGGAGCTTACAAAAAAACAATAAAAGCTGCAACAGCTAAAGAAGGGAGTCGCAGATGTCTGTGGATAAAAGCGCAGCTTCTCCAGTTCTGCTGAAGCACATGTGGATCCCAGAGGACAGAAAAATAGATCAGGTACGACTCGCAGGGCTGTTTTTAGAGCCCAGAGAGAAGCCCGATGGTTCTTACCTCAACTGACTAGAGCACATTATCTGTGCTTGTCACAGGATTTATGAGTGTGGTTGTTAAGGGAAATGCTGAATTAGAAAAAAAAAAGAAGAAAAAAAAAAAGTTCAAATTGCTGATTGTCAAAAACTTCTGTCGCAGCACAGAAATGCCACTGAGTGTTTAAAGGCATCGCAGAAACGGAGAGGATGCATGAGAAAAAAAAAAAAAAAAACACATTTTGACCAAGTGGAAAAGTTTAAAAAACAAATACTGTAACTTCTGAGTTTTTAAAAATTCTTAAATTGAAGCAGCTGAAAGGTGGTGCGTGGTGCGCTTTATGTTTACTGACTCCTTCTATCCGTTCTCAGAACTGAATGGTGGATAGAAGTTTGGTGCTGTGAACAGCTGAACTGGAGACGTTTTGCAACACAAACGTTGAACTTAGACAAAAAAAGAGTGAAGCAGGACATCATGACCGCTGTGTTTTGGCTTCCTGTTCTTTCAAACGGAGCAGAAAAACATTGAATGCTTTAAGGATATTGCTTTTTGTCTTCCTTTCCTCCACTGCTGTCCCTCTTCTCTTTCTTTTCAGACTTGTCTTTGTCGTGTCTGGACTCCTGCAGCACACATGGAGACAGGCGCGGTGGTTACAATGATCCGTCGCTCTGAAAACGGCTCTGATTTCACCAAAAGTGAATCAGAGGAAGCTGGAAAGGGTAGAAGGCGACGAGCTCAGCTGACCTTTTTGCCTCCGGAAGACATTCGCTCGGGTTTCATGGACTCTGCCTTCTCTTTGCTGGATGACTTGGATCGTTTGCTCTTCTCCTTTTCGACTGACAGCGGCGAGTCGCAGGTAGGACTTGTGCTTTTGCCGTTTTTGGAGGAATCTAGAGAGAAAAGGTGCATTTTGTAGATTTAAAGGTAGGGCATTTGAATTGAGGGCAGATAAAAAGTTTGCAGCTACCATTCTCATCCTTCCTGCGTTTGGATTCCAGGCTCATCTCATGATCGTTGATGATGTGATCCTAAAAAAGCAACGATCCCCACGCCACAAGATCATTAAATGAGAAGCCTCAATCATGGAAATGTTTGATAAAGCTGAAATGCTCACTCTTTTCCTGTCCTTCCGCTCTTTCTCTTCTTTCTTCTCTTTGGGTCGGCCTTGAGCGTTCTCTGTATCTTTCTTCTCCGTTTCCCTCTCTCTGCTCTTGGACCGGGCAACTGAATTAAAGTTGATGTGGTGCTGAAAGGAATTGAACACGGACAGAAGAACAGATGCGTTAATAACCTACACACTCAGCAGAAGAACTGACATTTTTTCCAGAAATCAAGACAAATTTGTTACTTTGGAATTCCAAACATTTGAGTTCAAGGCTGTAAATATTTATAGTTTACTAAAAATGTTTTAAAGGTAATGGGAACAAGGTGCTTAATCTTTAAACACAATCTTTGATCTCTAGTAAACGGGGCAGATTAACGAAAACAAGGAAACATAGCTAAATTAAATAAAAATGAAATAAGATGCTCATTTTCAGCTGGTTCTTCTCACTAAATAAATCCTTAAAGTGTCTCTAAAAAATATAAGCTGGAATTGAACGTATTGAGGTGACAACACAAGCAAAAATGCATAAAGTCACATCAGGTTTAACAGCTGGATTAGTGCTGTCTTTCAACAAGCAAACATTAAATATAATTCTTAGCCAAAGTGGAATTCTCTAGAATTTAAAGAGCAAAAAACACAACAATGATTACAACTAAAAGTTTTAGCTAACAAAACAAATCTAGGAGGAGCTGCTTAGTTTCATTTGCTTATTTTGTAGTGAACAAAGGAAGAAAAAACACTTTTATTTATTTTTAGATCCACTTTGAAACTAATTAGAAAATGTTTCATCCGAGATCACTTTCAGTTTGCTGCCTCTAAATAAAAATACCAATAACTAAAATTAAAACAGAAGTGGCAGTTTTTGACATTTATTCTAATTATTAGTTAAACAGTGATTTTATGGGTTTGGAGAGCCGACAGTTGTAAATGATGACTTTGATCCAGCTGTCTCGTGTCGGCTGTCTACAAACTTCAATGCATGTGAACCAGAAGGTCAAACTATACATTTGTACAAAATTTTTACTCGTTTAAAAATCTGTTGTACAACCGACAGTCTACGGCTCAATCTGAATTCTTCCCTTCTTTCTTCCCCTCCATCTGAAGGGGCAGTTTCAGTGTAAGGGTGTCCAGGAAATATTTTTTTGAAATCCGACCCTCCAAACAGAGGGATATAAAGTCCTCCCTCCCCGTGGCTAAACTGTGCTGCGCTGAGAAGCGCTTTTCATCATATGGGTGTGCTCTGAACCAGACGTTTACATTTAAATGCAAGTAATTACTTTTGTTTAGTAGCATGACCCAAAAATGAAACCACTGTTGTTATGCATATTCAAGCAAACGGGTGATTATTGGTGACGTCATCAACGAAAGCGACTTCCGAAATATGAGACCCTCTCTGTTTGGAGGGCTAAATGAAAGGGAAAGGAGATAGGCTAGGAAGAAGGGAAGAATTGGGATTGGGCCTTCCTTTCTGGTGAGCTGAGATGACTCACACCTCTGCAGTAAATACTACAGAGCTACAAGAAATGACCACAGTTGTAGCCTTTAGGGGAGCATTTAGAGGGAAAAAAAATTACAAGTCACCCAAATGTTTCAAAAATATTGACAGGAAAAACAATCTTCTAGTTTCTTCAGGAGGAGGAAAATGCGGGTTAAACAAAGATGGAGTTTGTTGAGGAAGACAGAGAAAACTCTGCAAATGGGAAGTTTGGGGTCACCAACTCAACCTGCGATTCTTTCCAAAGAAACCCTTTAGTTATCTGGAGGTTTCTTTACGTTGCCCCACCATTTGTGGATGAAAGTGGTCCCGGTGTGGAGCCACTGCTATCAAACTGCAAGCAGAATGACCGAACCCTTCGCTCTGCTCTGCACACCAATCAAAGCACTTCAAGACAATCGTATAGATAGCATTGTTATAATGACATCAGGGAAAAAAAAAGCTTCATCTGTGTTACAATAATTCACATATTTTCTCAGTTTATGGCTTTGTAACAATATTAATTGCTTTATGTAAAAAAAAACCTCTTATTTATGAAATAACTCAGCATTATTTAAAGTTCCACTCTGATGAAAATCATGTTTTTGGTGTTTTTAACATGGTAATCTGGGGGCACTTTTCTGGTGATGGACATATACAGAGCTCAGCATAAATGAGTACACCCTCTTTAAAAAGTACCAATTTGACCAGTAGCTTAATGAACAAAATAATTTCCAAACTTTCTGCAAGGATGGAAATTATGGTTTTGTTGAACTCCAAACATGAAACTTTCATGTATCTCATAGAAAAGGTTGATTCTGTGAGGAAACTAAAGGTTTACTGGAAAATGCAGAGGGGTGTACTCATTTATGTGGAGCACTGTATAAAGAAAATTCTAATTTCATTTTTAAGCATTTATTTATTCAAATTGTTGTAAATCAAGATCAGATTTTTAAAAAAAAAGCTGTTTAAAAAACATCTTGATTGTCATGTAGAAAATATGCTAGGCAGGCCACAAGTCAACAGTCTCCCCCCACAACTCCGAGGTGAATTTCTAATGAACTACAGCCGCTCTAGAGAAACTACGTCCTAGAAAATGGCAGATTTTAGTGCAACATTAGCAGATTTTAACAGCCACTCAGCTCTCTAAAATACTTTTTTCACTTTATATACAGAGGTTTTTCAGAAAAAATGTCAGCACGATTAAATTGATAATAATAAATGGTCTCTGATAACTACGCTCAGAGAACGCATCAGTCAGCGGCCCTGGGTTCTGTCATTCAACCTGTTTGTTCGGGGGCTTTAGGGGAATAAAGGGAGGGGGGCTGGTGCATGAGACGGAATCAAGGTGTTTAAGGGGCGTAGATCCAGTAATAAATTTAAAAAAAAACTTTTCTGGGGTGTCTTATTCTGCCGTTTTCGTTGTTAACCACAAAATAAAGATACTTGAAGAGGTTATATCTCATTGTTTTCGTGCTGAAAAGTAAGAGAGGGATGCTACAGTTTGTTCTTCATTATCTCGTTATAATGAATTTCGTTTTCTCGTTGTAACGAGAAAATTAAAAAAAAAAAAAGGGCAGGCCATTTTCAGCTTCGCACAGAACATCTTTATTAAAAACAATATTAAGATTGAATGAGGATAAATGGACAGATTTCAGAGGAGGATCTGACAGAAAGTAGTAGACTGAGTTCAAACCTTGGGTGCGGACTCCTTGGGTTCGTTGCTATTGTCCTGTAAGGATGAATGGAGATGACAGATGAGCTGGGAGGGGGTGGGGATTTGGGAGGAGGTTGTCAGACAGCAGTAGAGAGTTGGAAGAAGGGGGTGTGGGGGAGAGGGGGGGTCGAGGCTGGCCGGACCGACAGCATACTCCTCTCTTGACCTCTGACCTTCGAGAGCTAGGCTTTGACAAGGTTACGACATAGAGGAGAGTTCAAACGCTCAACATCTGGAATGTCAGTGTTAAGAAAATGTGAAAAAAAAAAAAAACTACAATAGAAAAACCCTGAGTATTTGTTATTTATAACTACAAAATGTAGGACTACAAACATGTCTGCTAAGTCAGGCAGCATCATGTGAAGGCCTACAGCACAGCTGGTGTTTGATGCCTTTAAAGTGCAGGTAAAGTGAGGAGTAGGGGTGTCTGCATGTGTGTGAGACAAATCACTCAGTTAAATGTGCGTCCCTACAAAAGGTAACTGTTGCTGTCACTTACAGTTCAGGAATGGTAAGACACACGGAGCATATTTCTCTGGTGGAAGGGTAAAACAAAGACCTATCACAACCTTCCAGGTTTGGGAATCACTCCAGGTGACTCCGCTCCCTCCCTCCCTCTCTGTGTGGAGGCAGGCTTTTTTTGGCTGATTAGAAACTCCAGCATTCATCCTCTCCGTTGCTGCTGCTGCTGGTGGATTTCCGCCCCTCTTCCCGACGGGCTGTAGAAGTCGTGCTGGTAGGAGGGGGGGGTCTTGGAAAACTGATGGGACGTGCATCTGCACGTTTTCTGAAGCAGGTGACGTGTGCGACTTGAAGGGGGTTGTGGGAGGCACAGTTGTCGGTTTTTAGCAGGGGCGTGGGGGGGGGACTTGGGAGATCTTCACAGCTCCAAGATGCAGGCGAAAAATACAAAAAAAAGAAAAAATAGCAAAACTTTGGCCACCGAGGAGGAAAAAATGCCTTCAAAGGCTCCTTTTTTGCCAAGAACTGAACAGGCGAACATTTTTCCAAAAAAAAAAAAAAAAAGAATAAAAATCCACTCGAATATAGAAATGCTTAAAAATTTCTTCCAAAGGCACGACTGCTTTCAATATATAAAAATAGGCAAATTTTCAATATGAAAATATTTCTTTCTATAATATATTCTTGACTAAGTCTTTGGGGGGATTCCTTTCATTTGGGTAAAACATTCTGCAGATGTCCATGGAATGACTTCCAACTCCCTTGTTGCGGTTGGGATCTCCAGGTGTGAAGCCTGCGCGTGTGGGAAGCTCTCCGCAGATGGTCTTCAGGACTGCTGGAATGTGCAACGGCAGGGAATGCTCCGGCTGACACAGAAGAAACGGGCACTGCCTTCCTCAAGCCATACTAACCTTAGCAGATGAAGAGTGGGATGGGGAAGAGTGGCTGTCGATCTTTCGTCTTTTATGATCTGAAATGAAGAGGCGAAGGTGTTAGGAAACATTGGAAAAAAAGAAATACTAATAGTTTTTCTGCAACTGAGAGGTTCCTCTCACCCCGCTCAGATTCAACAGAGTCAGATCTGGGAGTTGGTGACTTGAGGGTTGCAGCTGCAGCGCTCCTGTCTCCTTTCTCCTTGCTCTTGGACTCCTTGATGACGTCTCGCTCCCTGGACAGCTCCGTGGCGTCCCCGTTTCCAGCTTTGACCTTGTCTTCTTTGTTGATCTTCTCTTCTGGCTTCACTTTCTCCCGGTCTGTCTTGGGGGTCTTCTCCTTACCCTCGCGAGCCACTCGCTCCTCCTTGCCTAACCTTTCGTCTCTCTGCTTCTCTCTGCGGTTCTCCGCCTTGGTTTCTGGAGTGCTGCCTAATGCCTTTTCTTTCTTTTCTTTCTTCTCCTTCCCACTCTTTTCTTTCTCGTCCCGCTCTTTGACGACTTTGGTGCTGCAAAGAGAAAATGTTTAACCCTTAAGTGATTTAGGAGTGCGTGCTTTTATCATGTGCATGTTTTGATTCCTACCTGTTGACAGCACCGTTCCCGTTGCTGGTGGCCACTTTAGCTGCTGCATTGTTGGCTTTATTCACTGGCTTTACAGTCCCCTGAGATTTATCTTTCCCCCGATCTGCATGACAAACAAACAAATGCTTAGATTTCACCTAAAAACAAAAAGCAGCTTTCTTATAGTAAGCTTAACAGTTTTTTTTTTGTTTTTATCATTTGTTTCTAGACTCACCAGCGTCCTCCAGCGGCCCCTCCTCGGTCTTGATGGAGCTGGCGGCAGGTTTCCCGGCGCTGCCAGGACCATTCTGCTGGCTTGCAGGCGTGGCACTGCGGGCTTGCTGATCCTTGTGGTGAAACTCATTTTCAGGAACCATGTGTACCTTCTGGCTTTTCAAGCGACCTGAATAACTGAAGATGCATAGAGGGTTTGTAAAAAGCAAAGGGGAAGACCTCCAAACAAAACTTCTGCAAACCACACATTGAAGAGATTTTCTTAGAGCGGAAATAAAAAGTATTTACTTTTTCTTTAATTCAGACTTCTCTGAAATAAGTCACTTGGATCTTTAAATAAAGCTGAGTGGTGAGCAGAATTACTGAGAGAAAAAAATCCAACCTGCTATTCTTGCTATTTACAATTATACCTAAACAGCAAATTGTGGATTAGTTTATATATCAGTGGTTTGATTTTTCAGGCACTTCAATTTATTCTAATTTTGCAAAAATCAAAAAAGGGGGAAAATACGGATTAAATCCTATTGAAAGTTCTTTTTTTTAAATACAATTTTATAGAAAACATACTAAACAGGACTATATGACAAATTATATCGCCTGCCTTGTTTCATTAAAAAACAAAAAATTGAATCCTAGTTTCCCCTTTATCTAAATTTTGACACATTTTGTCATCGAGGTCAATTTTTTATATACAAAGGTCTAAAAACAAATAAAATAGTGGATTAAAAACCAAACACTTTGTATAATATGAACAAGAACACCTAATTGTATTAACTGAAGGCAGAATGAACGCCATCCCATAATCAAAGTAACAGATTGATGTTGACATTTCCAGGTATCTGTGACCTATAACTGTTTTCTAAGTGCAGGAAAGCACACTGGGAGAAATTCTTCTTATATGTTAAATGAGTTGTGGTGAAATAACTCCTCCGCAACAATTAAAGATCCCTCTCACTTTTGTATTTTTGATGAGAGAACTTCAAACACAAACCAACTTTTGAGCACGCTCCCTAAACTCTGAATAAAGTCAAAAGCTGGTACAAGTTTCAGAATTTAAAACAAAAGAAATAATCTGTTTCTTCTGTATTAAATTCTATCTGGTTCAAATAAAGCACATTTCTTGCTCTAGTTCATATTCAGACTTTTACTGCAATGCTCCACAGAGAGCAGCAGACAATGCTGTGTTACCCCATTGCTAAGGCATAGAGGTCTGGTCTCTTATCCTTCTCCTCGAGGCAGATCTTGTGGACCCGGCACTCCAGCGCTTGGCCGAGGTTCAGGACTTTTGGGTAGCAGGGCAGGATCTTGGTGAGAACTATCAGAATGTTCCGGATGTGGGTGTAATCTCCAGTCTCCAGGCAGTGAACGGAAGCCTGGTAGGGACAAAAGTAGAAGATTGGAAAAACGTACACTTTGGGATTTAGACAGAGATTTAAAAATGTAAAACGGCTTACTTTAGTCAGCATGTAGTGCCACTTGTGCACCACATGCCTGAAGTTCTCGTAATCTAGCTGGTCTGCTTTGTTCCCTCCATCAAAGCCTGTAGCTCTGAAGATGGTCAGGAAGCCAGGGTAGTTGACACACTCCTACAACACAAAATTAAAGTTACTGCAAAACCTGCTCAGCAAAAAAACATCATAAAAAGCCAATGAGCTAAAGTATAACTTTCAATTGTGGCCCAACTCTTGATGACGGTAGGGATCTCAATGATCACCAAACTCACGGTTCGGATCGTGCCACAGTTTGAGTCACAGTTTAGATCATTTTGCAGATAAGTAAAAAAGAACAATAAAAAAGGCAAAATAACTAGCATAAGCTAAAAAAATATTTTTTGAAAAGTTTTGCAACATATATATTTACTATAACATAGATAAAGTACTTCAAAGCATGAGCACACAGATCAGAGAATGGCGTAAGCAGATGGGTGACATTGAGAATACGGTTGCAGAAAAAGGAGAAACAAGCAAACGGATTTCCTGGTGGAAGTGCATAGAAAGCGAGTGACGAATTAGAAGAACTGGCTTGAACATGGATTACTGGGCAAACGTGGAAAAGTGTGCATGTCTCCAGCAACATGATTGAAGCAGATTTTTGATTCAGAGATTGATGAGGCTTCAAAGAGAAAGGAAACGTTCACAGCCAGTGCTAATCAGAACATAATACAATGTTCTTATCAATCCAATAAATCCTGAAATGTTCCTCTGGTGTTGCTTGCATTTTGTAAATGAATTTCATTGCAATGTGAACCCATTAACCATCACCTTCACTGTATTAGAATAAACGTCTATCTCCAATAGACGCCGGTCTCAAAAAAAAAGCCAGGGCCACCATTAGAAGACATATAGTGAGTGGTATTTTTAAAAAAAAAAAAGGACAGAGGTGGATACCTTCTCATATGTGGTGCGATTGCTGTGCCACCTTGTCACCGTCTCCAACATGCAGCAGAGGAAGCGTCCATAACGGTGCGACTCGTTCTCTGTACAGCTGGCCACAGTGTAAATGATGGCAGAGAAAACCTGCAACAAGGAATAAAAGTCCATCCAAAATAAGACTTATTGTGAAAAACGTTCATATTCAATCGTTCCATATTCTTCTACATTTTTTAAAAAAGTATATAGATGTTACAACTTGTATTCCTTACTCTGTCATAACAAAGAAGAGTACAAAAGTTGGGCGTCTTCTGCTGGTGGACCAGCTCCACAAAGCGGGCGCAGTACACAGCGTCAATGGAAGAGAAGATGCAGCGAGGGAACAGACAAAGCTGCAGGAACTTTGTGATGGTCTCATTCTTTGTGGATTCTATCGGAAAGATGTTAAAGATGAATTAGAAATACCATGACATTAACGTAAACGTTAGATTTCGGATGAAACATTTGTTAAGTTTCTCATATTGAATCTAAAACAGAAAACTGCAGCTGTAACCAGTTGGAGTGTACTTACTCGCTAACAACCAGTTGTCTTTCTCCAGTTTGAGGCGGTGCAGAACTCTTTGGACGTGATCCATCTGCTTCTTCTCTTCTTCCTGTAGCTTTTCCTGCAGAGCTGTGCAGCGTTCCTTCTCCTTCTTTTTCTTATTTAGGGGCTTTTTTTTGGTAAGAAACAGAAGAAGTCATTTCAAAATTAGCCTAATTATTATTTGACGTATAGTTTGTTTATTTTCATTAAAAAAATAAAAATAAAAAAACCCTGACATTTCTGGGTTGTTAATACCATAGATAGGACATGTTAAGGCTTCACTCACAATCTCAGGGTTATCCTCGATGGCTTTAATCTGAGCTTTGAGTTTGTTGACCTCCCGGTCGTAGGCAGAATGTGGCACGGCCAAGTCGTACATGGTGAGAGACCAGAATGTGGCATAGAACTGAGGACGGAGATCATCCCAGACACGGGGAGGGTGCAGGGAAACCACCGCCTCATGCACCGGTGTCATGACCTGCTCACAGGCTGACATGTATTTGTGCACCTTCTGCTGCTGCCGGTTCCCTTTTTCTGCTTTCTTCAACTCATCGTACTTGGACTGCAAGAAGCAACAGAACAATTCAAAATGATTCTTAACACTTTGCAATCTTAATAAACATATAACTCAACTGTTCTGGACATTGTGTGTGGTGTCCCTCAAGGCTCAGTGCTTGGGCCAGTTTTATTTAACCTTTATATCAATGATATAGTCAAAACATCAGACGAAATGAAATTCGTATTATTTGCAGATGATACCAACAACCTTTTTTCTGACACAGATATCCAGGAACTCCTCGCTAAAGTGACCAGAGGAATGTACAATCTAAAGGACTGGTTTGATAGAAACAAGCTATCACTTAATTTGGACAAAACTAAAATCATGTTTTTTGGTAAAAACAATACAAAAGAGCAAATTAAAAAAAGAATAGCAGGAGTAACATTAGAAACAGTGAATCATATCAAATTCTTGGGCGTGACAATAGACGACAAGATTTCCTGGAAGCAGCATATTAGTTCTTTACAAACAAAAATATCAAGAAGTATTTCAGTCATGGCCAAAGTGAAACATATTCTTAACCTCAGATCACGCCAGATACTGTATAATTCTCTGGTGTTGCCGTACTTAACCTACTGTTCAGAAATTTGGGGAAGTACATACAAAACCTCTTTAAAACCACTGTGTTTGTTACAAAAAAGAGCAGTAAGAATAATTCATAATGTAAGTTATCGCCATCACACTAATCAATTATTTCTTCAGTCAAAGATACTAAAACTTTTTGATTTAATAGAACATAGAATACTTCAGCTGATGTACAAAGCAAGACATAATTTACTCCCAGTACATCTACAGTCAATGTTTTCTGACAGATTGGGTGGTTATAGTTTAAGAAAAGAAAATAATTTCAGAGTACTAAAAGCACGCACAACAAAAAAGATCTTTTGTACAACAATAAATGGAGTGAAGCTATGGAACAGTCTGAATGATGAGTTACGAATGAGCAACAGCATAAACCACTTCAAACATAAACATAGAATATTAGTCTTCAGTAAATATAGTAAGGAAGAAGGATAACAAATCTAATGTAGTGATACAGGTGTTGACTGTGAAGTATATAATTCATATAAATCAATGTTTTGAGTGTTTTATTGGTGAAGTTGACAGAGGCTGGGTGTTGAGGTCCCAGGGGAAAAATTTATGGGAAGGGAAAGCATGTGAATGGTAAAGCTGGTATATTTGTATATATGTACGTGTTTTTGTATAGATCTTGTGTGTATTCGATTATATGGACAGATGTCTGATGGTACTTAATTTCTGCTTCTGAAATAGTTTATATTAAAGATTAAAATGAAGATATATTTTTAGGGGGTAGGATTAAAAAAAGTTTTTAAACTTCTTCCTACTCCATTTTGAACTACACAATTCAGGTGTAATCTTTTATTTATAATTTATATAAAATTTTGTTTTCTTGTTTTGTTTTGTTTTTTACCATGTAATCTGTATGTTCGAAATAAAGGACTAACTAACTAACTAAATAATTCTAGCAATTAATTTATTAATTATGGGTTTCAATAAATTGATTCATAATCAAAAGAAAACATATTTAGAAAAAGGAAAATGAATGCATCAAATCCATAAATCTTACTTTATTTAATGCAGTTTCTTGTCTTTTTTTCAGATTAAAAAAAATGCTTTAAACTTCTAAAACAAGAATTACTTTATTTTTAGATAAAGCTCCACTTATGTTTGGATTTAGTGACTAGCGATGTTATATTATTATGGCCATTTGAAAGATAGAACTACATTTATCAGGCCTGTGCAAAACTCAAATCCTAATGTTAACTTGTAAATCAAAATCTATCAATTCAATCTGTATTTTGACTTTACTTAGTAGCTAGATTAGTGTCTGTGCTTTAAAAAAATCCCACATTAAAAAAAGAGATTTCTTTTTCAAATGAAAATAAATTAAACTATTTAAATAAGCACAAACTAAATCGATGGGAAAACTGATCTCAACTCTCAAAATATTCTGGCCCCCTGCTGGCCATAAAGAAAGCCTGCAGGTCTGTTACAACCTAATTGTGCATCTCATCATGGCTGCAACTTATTTAACAGTAATTGATTTTTATTTGGCAATAATTTTAATAAAACAACAACCAGCACTATTAAAGGAAGTGAAAGTAATTCCCTTACCAAAATCTGATGGGCGTACATTGGCCGAGAAAGAAAGAAGGCGGCGTCATGAGGAGTGTGAAACTGGTTACAGAGAACATCAATGGAAGGAACTCGTTTGATGTAGTCCTCTGTGCTGAGGTTTGATGCCAAAAAGCCGCCAAACTGCACCAGTGTGTCATGGCACTACAAAAAGTAGACACAGAAGAAAAAAGAAACAGAATTTTTGAGCATGTAACATATTTTATTCAAATACAGAAAATCATCAAAAATCCCATATTATCTATTTAAGAATTGGTGATGCATACCTGATCATACAGATGTCCTACAAGTTTAAGGTGTTTCTCTCCCCCCTCTAAGAAAACAACACCGTTTCGTTGCTGAGCCATGAGCAAACACAGAGGAAGAGCCAGCTCGTGGTCCAGCAGTGCATCCTTCAGACGCTGTGAAGACTTTTTAGTGTTTCTGATCTGACCAAAGTAACCCCCCTGCAAAGGAAAAAAACAAAAAAATATTTACAAAAACTAAACTGAGTGAGGCAGTATCAAAGTATTTACAATGTTACCTCTGCTTTGAGTTGTTCTCCTCCTGTCATGGCCTCTAACTGCTCTGAGGTCATCTCATCTGTAATCTCAATGCCGGCCATCTTCTGCACTACTTCCTTCAGAATCAGGAGGTCAAAGCTGCAGAAAACAAGCACAAAAGACACAAACATTGAAGAAAAACTCTAAGGAAAGGCTGTGTTAAAAGGGAATTCAAAATCATTTTTGTTTTCTTTCTTATGAAATCCAGATTGACACGTTTTATGGGACAGAAATTAAAAGGATAAAACAGCTGCTCTGACTGACAGCACACGACTTCTCTGAATTACAAATGAAATCTTTTCTAATTTTACTCCCCAGTTCCTGTATCTCAACACTATAAATTATTTAATGTGCGACATGACCTGCAGTTCAACAGCTTGTCCCTTGGAATTAGTTTCATCTTTGTGTTGCTTTGACAGTCATCGCATTAAAATGTCACCTCTGGTTCTTCTGTAAAGTGGAATCAAATCTCAAATGTCTTTCATTTTACCATAAAACCTCAGCGACGACTTTTTTTCTCTTCAAAAATGTCAGGCGGTTTCTGTTGTGAGCATCTTATAAGACAGTAAAATGCATCATTCAGTGATAAAACTTACTGGAAAAAAGGACAAAAAGGCTAAATCTGAGGTCAAAGTCATGCATAAAGCAGGATATAATTCCTGGTGTTCCACTGGGAAAGCTCACTTTGATGGTTCAAATCAGTGACAGATTAAAATAAAAGCATTAGGAAGCAACCTTTACCCACAGGAAACATAACTGTCTCAAGCTATTCACCAAACTTTATGGCATTCAATGAATGATGCAAAACATATTTAATATTAAGATTATTATCTCAGTTTATTTATTTTTTGCTTTACAAGTTTATGTTAACATATTTTTAAAAATAAATCTCATTTATGAAGCATATCGATTTAATTCATATGAGCTGCAGTGTGGTTACACTATATGTGCTTATAATGATAAATTCTGTTTTCGTCATCCTAAAATGTGATAACTACCAAAATATCTAAAGCCTGAGAAGCCCTAAACCAGTCTGCAGATGTGGGTGTCACTGATCTGCGCTCCTCACCTCTTCCCTGCTTTCAGCTGGTTGGTGACATACTGAAGGAGACCCCCCAACTCAATTGGGTATTTTCTGAACACGGCTCCACACAGACTCGCCAGACCTGGGTTCACAAAGAGTCACAGCTTCATAAAACCAGTCGAGCGGGTAAATGGATGATGTAACCGAGTGAAGCTGCTTACTCTGGAGCCACGAGGAGATGGTAGTGTCGTCATGCTTCATCTTCTCCTTCTCTGGATTGGCCAGGGCCTCGATGATGCAATCTGAAGACAAGAGTTAAGTGGGGCAACACAGACATGTGGACCCTCTCTTTGTGCAGAGCTCTGCCTACTGCAAAACGTCCTTTAAGAGCTTCTGAGTTAAAACCATGTAATGTAGGATACAGGCCAGAACATCGTAGTTGAGGGATGTGAGGTATTTCAAGGAATCCACCACAGGAACGATGAGGTTGTCGTACCATTGGATTTGAGACAACATCTGGCAAACAGAGACAACAAACTTAAAACCTCTTCAGGTTAGAGCTTTCTAAAACAAACAGAGGAACACCAGGACAGATGATTTCCTGACCAAAAGAAGACGGTTTAGAGGTCTTATGGCTTCTTTTTCCCCACAAAGACCAGAAACAATAAAAAAAAGACCTCTATCCCACTGATAACCTTGCTTCCCAAAGACAAATTTTATTTTTTTTAAGACAAGAATTATGCCAACCTAAATTCATATAATCAAATCAAAGCTAAACTAAAGGATAGCTCGGTGAAAATTTAGATCGAGTCATTTCAGCAAAATAAACTGTAGGATGAAGTTTATTAAAGCAACACCTGAGGGATTTTTAACAACTGAGGAAACATTAAATATGATAAACTCAGGCTCTCTTTTCTTTTTCTGACTGTTTTCCGATTAATTCCAATAAAAGCTTTACAGTTGTCATATGTACTACAAATGTTCAGATCAACTCTATCAAAGTAGCGTTTACATTTCATGCATGACACATCTTAACCAATCAAGGTTCCTGTAGTGCTAGAAAGAATCACATACAGTGAGTCAGACTTTATACCATAAAATAATCTGAACTTACATAATCAAACAGGATGGTGGGATTGCTGTGGCTCAGTTTGCCAATCTGCCTTCCAGATTGTTTCACATTCTCTTTGGTCAAACGCCTTCGAAGGAGAGAGAAAGAACAGATTTAAAAACTAAGAACTAAACAAAGGAACTACAGGACTGGTGCTGGAAGCAAAGCTGTCACTTCTGCCAGCTTCCCGACAGATGGGAGATTATCACATTTTCATATTAGAACAGATGACTCAATGTTTTTCCCCAACTTTCTTTAATAAAACAATCTGTAAAGTTCAAACAAACCAAGGGAAAGGGCTGAATTTGAAACAGTTCAAGCAACAAAATAAGAATAATGTTACATCGACAAGTTTAATTCAGTTAAATTGGACACATTAACAATGATTTGACCATTTTAAGAGTTGGATTTTTTTGTTACTTTTTCAGTTTTGATGCAAAATTGTATTTAGTATGTAGTGAGGGTTTTTACAACCTTAAAATATATAAGTATAAAATAAAGATGACTACTTCAGGGATTTTTCCAAAATAAGGTTATTTTTTAAAACATTATTCCCATGATTAGTCCAATGTACTGAATTTACACAGCATGCTGAGATAGTTGGGTACTAAACTGATTGAATATATGGAATAAAATCTTATGTAAATAACTAAAAATCACAGTATGAAAATAATTCAGTCTTGAGGAAACTGATCTAAGAACAAGTGACTTACTTCATAATATACTTTGCTCTTTCCACAGTCTGAGCTTTGACTTTTACCAACAGCGGATGGCTGGAATACGTTTCATTCTTCCACTGCCCGTACAACCGGTACCTTGGATAGATGGGAAAAGATGTTTCAGCTCCAAACTTAATCTAAAACTATTAACAAGGACATAAAAGGCAATGCGACTATAAACCAACAGAAGTTACAGCATAAAAGTGACTTCGGCTCAAAGATTCCAACTTGTCACAGACTGATAACGCAGGTTTAAATCAAAATGCCTGCAAGCTGCAGCCCAAGTGTGATTATCTATTTATGTGTCAGTGTGCAGACAACATCTGTCTCTAAATGTCCTGTGTGTTTGTTCACCTGTGATGATAGGGAAAGAGCTTGAAGAGACCCCAGAGTTCCTCTGACATACAAGCATTGCACTCCATCAAAGAGAGGGAGGGCAGCAGCACCTGGTCTGCAATGCTCAGGAAACAACTCAACAAGATTTCCTGCAAACATTACAAGGAACATTAAGGCCACAACAAGTCAAAACAGTTCCAGACACTCGGAAAGACCCTGAAAGTCATGAAACTCACCATCTTGTCTTTGACCTCAGGTCTGCCGTCACTTTGGTACTGAGAAGTAAAAGCAGAGTCGACATGAACCTTTGATGCTTGAGAGGGAAGCTGCTAAATTGGGTCACGTTGCGTACCTCCTTCATGAAAGCCTTTCCCAGGCGCACGATTTTTGCAAACAGGATGGGGTCATGAGAGAGGTGGGGGCCCAAGTAGGAGAGCATGCTGAACGTGTCCTTGCGCAGATCTTCGAAACTCTCTGCCGGCCGGGGAGCTCGACTGTTCCTCAGAGCGTGCATGGCACAGCCCCGCGCCCCTTTGGGGACGCCAACCCTGTGAAGAGCAGAGCGTTAAGAGCTCTAGAGTTTGCATCTCTGAATCCACTCTTAGATTCCAGTTTTAGCATAGCTGCATATCGCATAATGGGCTACAAGTGACAGGTGGAGATCAGCACCTTCGGTAAAGAGGCTCCACAGTTAGGTGGACGAGCTGGCAGAGTGCCAGAGCGATGGTTTTGTGAGAAGCAGAATAAAAGGAGGGCATCTGGTCCATAATACTCTGGGCGTGTTGCCAGTCTCCAATTTTAAGTAGCGCCTCCAGGAGACCAAGCTTTTGATTATCAGGTGGCTGTGGGACAACATGAAAAAAGAATAAACATCAAGAAAAAAGAGGGATTAAAGCAAAACAGATGCAAAACCAAACACAGAGGCACCAATGTAAACAGTGATGCCTTTCTCAATCAGCTCTTATTGAAACGTTTATTATTAAAGGTAAGAAAATGAAGTATTTTACTTTTTTAATCTTGTGAATATGTTATAAAACTATGTGTGCAGTGAATTTTTTTCTCATGTTCTATTTGAGTTCATTCTGAATGCAAAAAAATGCTCAAAAACCTTTTCAAGTTTCTCCTCTTCTTTCTCTTTCTCCTT
Organism: Oryzias javanicus; assembly: GCA_003999625.1. Taxonomy (NCBI): domain Eukaryota; kingdom Metazoa; phylum Chordata; class Actinopteri; order Beloniformes; family Adrianichthyidae; genus Oryzias; species Oryzias javanicus. The sequence goes on along the minus strand of CM012450.1, from coordinate 14,598,199 downwards.
CTCTCTGTCTTCATTTTTGTCTGAGGGAAGCACCACCATCACCAGTTTCCGAGCGATCTGCTTGGCCTCTGAGATTTCCCGCTTGTGTTCTTCAATAATAGTGGCATCTAGTGGCATCAGCTGGAATTGCAGAAGTAACTTGATGTCAGGGCAAAAGCTTCGAGTTTGTGCAAATTAAAAAAAAAAATCTTCTTTATTTCATTGTAGGAATGTATGTATGGAGGGGAGAAATTCTAAAACTCTGCAATGTCAGGCTTACATGTACATAAAGGTCTTCCAGCTCTATTAGATTGTGGTGGAGCAGTGCAGCAGCAATGTGGTAAAGTGACTTTGGGGTTTCCTCATTGGGCTCCTGAATAAAAAAAAAGACAATCAATACAAAAAAAAAAATCAATATAGCATCATTATTAGAAAAAATACCCAAATACATGCCTGTCCTCATATTTAAACTGATATTTGAGCATTCTCACCTGGTAGAATTTAAACTTGAAGCCCAAAATGTGGCAGAGAGTGAGTGGCTCACACATGTAGGACTTAATGAGCGACAAGAAAAACTCGTCTTGATCTGAGCGACTTTCATAAACCTCAAGGATGATGTCCAAAACCCGGTTAGGGTCCAAGTTGAAGCAGCCTACAGGGGAAGAAAAACAATGATTATCAGGGACACCATGTTTGTAGTTACAGTAACTATTGCTGTTCCACAGCCTATTTACAGCTGTGAATTTGTTAGTAATATAAGTAAATGTTTGCATCTGGTCACAATGATTTCAGGTACAAAAAAAGACTAAATCTGATAATGACCTCATCTCCATTTGAAACATATAAATGTATATCATCACCACATGTTATCTGTTTACCAAAAGAGAAATAAGTGAACTTTTCTAAGCTGTTAGCAGGGTTTTTCCTGGCTTAGAATAAGGTGGTGGTGGTGTCTCATCACGACCACAGATTTTTTTTTAAATTCTCTATGCAGGAAAAACCCTGTGTCACTGTGAAATGGCATCTTTTAAGAAAAAAATTGATTGTTTTCATTGAGCATTATGTAATGATATATAAATACTTTGCTTCCAAACTGTATGTATAAAACTAAAACTTGCTGGTAAAAAGTCAAAGAAAGAAATTGTGGCACAGAAGTCTCTAATACTGAGAAAGTTCACTATTACACAATAATGCTATTGACACTGCAGAGAAAGAAAGCTTAAGGCAGAGATGCTGAAAAATGACTCATTATTTTATACCTATGAGAGACTTGATGTTCTCGAGGACGAGGTGGCTGGTGACGTTTCCATACAGGTCTTGGCCGAGCTCCGTTATTAATTTAGCGTAACCTTCGTTCTCCTCTCGTAGCAAGTTGAACTTCTGTTGCTTGTAACTTAAAAAAAAATGTTGCATTAACGTTAGACATGCATTAGATGGCAAGAGTAGGGTTTCATTATCCATCGGTGTTTGCACTTACAAAAGTTTAGTCTTGATTTTTACAATCTTCTGATTAAACTGATGAGCTTGTTTAATCAATCCCAGAGATTCAAGCGTCTCGGGATCCAGTCTCTCTTTCAAGATGGCTTCAGGTATTAGACTCTGATGAGGCAAAAGCAGTGGATTTATGGGAATTACTCATAATAAGACATCAATAATCAAAATATAATCAAACATAATGCAATTGCAATCCTGACTAACCCCTGTCTTTAAACAATAGGTGCCACTAAGACTAAAATTCATTAAAAAAATATTGGCGACTCTAAATTGTTCACGGGTGTGAATGTGAGTGTGTGGTTGTAGGTTCATTAAGCCCTGTGATAGACCGGCAAACCATGTGTGCTCCACTTTGTCCAACCGTGGCTGGTATAGGCTCCAGCAACCCAATGACACCAAAAGGAATAAAGCAGGTTTGGAAAATGAATAGATTGATGTATAGCAATTTGATTTGGGGTCAAATAAATAAAGAAATGTTTAGATAAAGTAGAAATTGGACAGAAGTTAAAAACATAAAAGAAACTGTAACACAAAGTGATCTAGTATTAAAAATGAGAAGCAGGAGGGAAACACTAAGGGCATATACAAGCACAAAATGTTAAGAAAATGTATATGAATTTATCCAGAGTCATTATTTGAGTTGGTTAGTATGATTCATGATATCATGCAAATTATCCATCTTAAAAACTTGCTGAATCCCTTTCGGGGTCACTGGGTTGCTAGTGCCAACCCAGCAACTTTTTGCCCTGAACAGGTCGCCAGTCTGTTGCAGGGCCACACACTCACATGTACACCTAGAAGGAAATTCAGAGTCACTGATTAAAAAATAACTGAATAAGAAATTGTAAAAGAAAAGGGTGATATGTTGCCTGATGTTTAACATTTACCATTATACCAACAAATATCAAGCCGGCAGAATTAATTACTACAATTCACTACTTTGTTTTAATTATGTGATAATTACATCAAAAAAATTGTCTTACCAAACATGATCCGACCAACTGAGTGTAATGGTCTCGCTTGTTTTTTTCTTCTAGAGAACCAGTCTCTAAATCTGTTCAAAAGGAGAAAATAAAATACAGATATGTCCAGTTTCATCAACACATTTTATTATAGATTTTTTGAAGATCAGACACTTACCTAATATACTGAATACATCTGCTAAAATGGATGGCATGTCTTCTCTGAGGTCCTGAAAACAACCCAAAAACTTAATCAAGATTGAGTTTATCACAACCACAATTCCATTTGCTTCAAAATGTAACATCTGGTGATATAGGGCTGTTTTCCCCTTAACATTATTTGTGATGCACCAAAAAAAACAAAACAAAAAAAGAGTATATCTACCATCATGTCCCCGAGGATGCTGGTGACAAGATCCAATTTCAAGTTTCCCTGTATGACGTTTGAGCAGAGCTCATATAGGGCAGCCTGTAATTCTGTAGAGACAAAAAAAGAACAAAATCTGACCAAAACTGAATGAAGACAAAAACTAATAATAAACGTGTACACACATTAAATAATAACATTTAGATTTGCATCAATACATGGGCTAAACCGATAGCAGTGAATACATCAACACGACCATAAACAATTTAGATACTTTTTAAAAGTTTTTTTTTTTATCTAGTTAGCATCTTAAACTTGTAACCTACTGATATTCCAGCATTCCTTTGTTTACACTCTCTGCTGCTAGCTGGCAGACTCTCACAACTCTAAGCTAACATTAGCATAACAAAAACGGCAAGCGATATCAGAAATATCCAGCTTTTGAGACAGATGTCAGCTAAGATAAGGAAAATGAAGACATTAATGGATCTATTTGTCTGCAAGTGAAGGATTTAGAATTGGAACTGAGCAGGGAGACTTTGGCCCTCCTATTTCAGTAGCTGCATCACAAACTTCAGTTTTTTTTTATCTGCTCCAAATTAATCATGACTTGAAAAAAAAAAAAAAAAAAAATCAGAACTGCAGTTTTGATCTGAAATATTTTTTATCCATGACTCCCATGCTACAAGAACATGTTTAAAATAAAAATTTAAAAAAAGCAAAACCATTATTTTTCATTGGAGTGGGTTTTCAAAGATAGCTACAAAAGAAGATGACACCACAGCAAATCATTAAAAAATGACAAGGAAAAAAATCTTCAAGACAATGTTCTTTGGATAGAACTGGAGTTTTTAGTTTCAAGACACATCCTCACAAGAAAGACTGAAGCATTCAAAGAAAACCAAGACTAAGGTGAAACATGAAAGAGGACTGCTTTGCTACTCTTCCCAGTGTTGAAACTGTGCAAGTTCAATAAAAATATTGAGAACATTCTGCAGCCAAACACGCTGCTCTGTGCTCAACAAAACAAAGACCCAAAAATACATACAGCATAAAATATCAAGACTGGCTAAAAGCAAAACTCTGGACTGTTCTGGAGTTCTGTAAGCTATAAATCCCATTGAAAATCTGTGGAAGTAGCTGAAACATAAAGACACCCTTTAAAACTGACATATTTAGAGAAATCAGTGGGACATGACACCTGTTGACAGGTGCAGAAGTCAATAGATAGCAGTGACTGCCTCAGATGTTGAGCATATATATAAAGATAAAAGTCCCATCAATTTTGTCAAAGCATGTTTTTATATTAATTTTTGAATGATTCAATAAAAACAATCATTCAAAAGCAGTGTTAATTTATTGTGCTGACAACAAAGAAAGCTTAAGTCTCTAAAGTCACTTGCGCAATAAACTATGCATTTCTTTAACTGCAAGAAGTGAAGAATTTGAAGTGCTCTTTACACATAAATGACTTCTATAAAAGAGAAAAACTAGATGACGGTTCCCAATAGTGTCACCAATAAACTGTAAAATATAGTAGGTTCAAAGAAAATCACTCAGTCTGGCGCCTCATGACAAATAAGAGGTGGTCTTCCTCTTCACTATTCTCTGGGTTAATAGTACAGCAACAACACAAAACATCCTTTATCTTTTCTAATCCAGTCTTCCAATTATTATTATTATTTTTGTTTTTTTGGTTACCTAATACATTATACAAATGCTCAAATTCAGAAATGTTAAATAAAAAACAGCTAGGCTGGACTTACTTTGACTTCCATGACCACTTTTCTCTGTAAGGTCTTTGCAGAGTTGCATGCTATCAAGAAAAAAACAACAACATATCTTTAGTAATCCCGAACATAAAAAAAATTAATGGAAACAATGAAATGCCAAATCTAAATTCTTCTCCTACCCCTCCAATTTTAGGGCCTTTTGAGGTTTTAGTGGTGTCTAAATTTGTTATTTTAATGGAAAGGTACCATCTTAGGGTTGTGTATCCCTCCACCAGTTAGGTGATCCACATTGCGCTGTGTGCAAGGTAAAGATACCTATTTCTTCCCATGGGTGTGCTCTGAAGTACAGAAGATTACATTTAAATGTAAGTAATTACTTTCTGTTTTAGCATGACTTTTTAAAATAATAAAACCAATGTTATGTATTTTCCGAGTGCTGGAAGCTACACGCTAACGTATATGACCGGCAACTAATGATAACGTTAGCGAGGTCTGAATTTGAAGACACTATTTTTCCATATTTCCCCGTTTGGAGAGCTAAATGTAGGAGTAGGGAGAAGCTGGACACACACACACACACACACACACACACTGGTGGTGATGGAAGAGCCATACAAGACGGCAACCAGACCACCAGAAAATATGGGTGTAATGATTAATCGATTAACTGATTTATACTACTACAATTCAACCAGACCGATCTGATATTTATTTCAGTCACACTGGTTGAATTTTTTTGGCTAAAGATCCTGGATGGATTTTAGGTCAGTAAATCAGATCATTCAAAATACTGAAATACTGGATTTGAATTGTATTGGCAACCACAAATTATGATATGATCTGAATCTATGCTAAAAGGAATTGTTACTGCCCTACCAGGAACATGAGGTTTAGTGTCTTGCCCTTCGATATATGGGGAGGCTATGGGTGAACCAAGACTGCCATCAATCAGCCAAACCTGCACTCTACCTCTGGACCACAGATGTTATTTAAATCAAAATATAAACAGCATTGAGAGGAGTAGATTTGGAACCACAATCAGTGGATTCTGCATGTTGTAAAAGGCTTTCTTGTTTCCGTTTACTTCTATTTCAGATTCTATTTTAAGCAGAATAGTGTAGAAGAGAAAGGATTTATATGTTCAACTTTTAAAAAAGTACGAGATTTAGTAAAGTAAACATGGCTTTAGACAAAAACCTTACTTGTCACTTGGTTACACCGGATACCAGATAGTGTTTACAAAGCTGACTTGTTTTCAGCAAGTTGAATTTGATAAAAATACTAAATGGAAAACTTTTAGGTGAAACTTTTAAGGGCATCTGGTGAGGACCAAGCATGTTTTATTAGCCTCAAGCACAAGTCGTTTCAGCTAGTACCTCAGCGCAGGCTTTTCCTGCCTCTGCAGGGCCTAAGTTGACAGAAGAACGGCTAACACTGCGCGTGTGAGCCTAGTGTGCGTCAATCTGTGTCTGATGTTTGCGCACAAATGCACTAAATGATTCCTTATATTTTTACAAAACATTTCTTTTGATTTATAACCCGATCTTTTGTCCTATTCTAAGCGTGTAGGGGTCTTTGTTGTGGTAAATACTATGATTGCTATTGTATTGCTGATGGGTAAAACGGATGCTTCTTATAGATATGTCACCGTGTGGTATTGTTCTTCAAAACTAATACTAATTTATAGTTTTTATTTATCAACAAAATAATAACCAGTCTGTTGTTGACTAGCGCAAAAGGAAAAAAAAAACCTAGCTTATTTTAAGATTAGCTAACGAGGTGTAAAAGTTGTCCGCTATCTAAATCCAATCACGAGTAAGCGTCTATTCCAGAATAATATACAATGTATACTTGTAAAATTGTCTACTGTGTTTAAAAATAAAGCACTTTAAGACATTTTTTCCTCACAATTTGATGCATTTCTGGACAAATTATAAAAAATATTTCAAAAGGCGGCCGATAGCACAAACCAGCACTGCAGCTAACTATTGTAAAAACCATCGTTTCCCTCCACTTGACCAAATGCATCCCACAAACAAGAATTTAGTGAAAAGAAATGCTGCAAACTGATAAACATACGTCTGTTTTATACATTTATATAAAGCTACTCTTTCCTGTCCAAGATTAATGGCTAACACGGTGAGACGCTTTAGCTAGCTGAATGTATTCCAACTAGCTTAGCTTTGATAGCCGTTATGTTTGCAAGACATTTTGAACGTCATAATTACCTCACAGGAAAAGTAAACTAGCATATTTTAGTTTGAACTCTTTTTTTTAATTGTAAAGCTTTATGTCAAATGTGGCAAATAGATATTTACGCAAGTTTGGAAAAGTTAGCAGCTGAAGCACTCTACCAACGTTGATGCTAGTCGGCTAATGCTAACACCGCTAAAGGACTGTCCTTCGCTAACTAAAATGCTAAGAGCTTAAATGTTGTTTTGTAAACACGATGAAACTACGCGTTGTCGACCACCAAATTTCATCAAAATATACACTCACAACTCATGTTTTCCAGACTTCTCCCAGTTTCTGATCCATTCACCAGGGATAATAAGTGTCGCCATCTTCCATACACACCGCCCGGATGTCTTGTTCATAATCATGGCACACACAGGGTCAAATGTGGAGATGAGCGTTGCATGGTGGGATTCTGAGGGTTTGGTGCTGGTGTGGCAACACATTTTCAATGTTTTTTGTAAAAACAAGACAAAACGATCAGAATGCAAAAACATTTTAAGGTTAATAAGGTTGAGAAAATAGCATATTCAAGTCTGGTGACTCTTAGCTTCCAGGATTCAACCACATGGCCACATATACATTTATTTTACTGAGATTAATAAAGAATTTACAATACTCAATTTTCTGATATTAATTCTAAAAGTGGACTATTTTGGCATAAACTACATTTACATATTTAATAAAAGTAGCCTCATTCCCCCCCCCAAAAAAAATCCACATTTAATGCAGACCTTTAAGATTACAAACACTGTAAATGTCAGATATTTCGGAGTGAATTAAATGTCAAAATCCTAATGGATTTACTATGGAAACAAAGGTGATGCTTTAATTAAAAAAAAAAAGTTGGATTTAGGTTAAGATGAAATGTTATAGATAGTTTATTTTGCGTGTGTTACATCTCTAAACTTACATACAAAATATAAATGGAATACAGTGAAAACTTTGCTAAACAAATAAAAGCAAATTTAATAAAGCAAATATTTAAAAATGTGCAATCATACAATTGTATGCACAGTTTTAGCAGTTTATTGGAAAACAAATAAAACAAATCCAAAATTGCATGTTTACAGGCATTTCTTAGATGCATCATTGTTGTTTACCTAACAAGTATGCTTGTCATGATTGTGCTAATGTTTAAGACAACATGTTTTCTCCAGTTTAACGACATCTTTAATGGAATTAGGCTTTTGTTACTAGCAGAAATAAGACAATGGTTACATAATGTGGACGTCTGCTAATCAATTTCACATAATTAAAAATAGAAACAAATCAATAAATGCATACTTGTAGTTAATCAGCGTTCAATATTTTTTTCTTTAAACTATATTTAAATTTTACACAGTAAAGCCCCAAATCCCCAAATAAGGAAAGAAAAGATGAAAAAGCACACAAAAGACCACAACATTTTACAGATCTGAAGTCCCATATTGTGCCATTATAATATAGTAGCCTAAAAACATGGGAGACTTTGGGGTCCACAATAAATATGTATAGGGATATTTATATATTGAATATAATGACATAAAATCTAAACTGTCAAGCAAAATTTTTTTCTCAACATTCATAAATGCATCCTAAATATTTTAACTTGACAATATTGACGAGCGATAAAATAAAAAAGTAATTGTGATAAAGGACAAGATGCATGTTTAGAAGTGAATATTTTTTATGTGGCAATATGATTATTAAATCTTAAACATATTTCTGGATGCATAAAACTGTTAAGTACCTCTGAACGATGCATTACTTCTGCACTCATATACTTTATAGAGACAAGAGAAAAATAGAAAGAGCTGGTCGTACCTATGGCAACACTTTTCCATTTACCTTAAAAACGATTATCTCAACATCTGTAAAATGAAATGACTAGAAACATTCAATTTTACATGTGATTGTCATTACAAAATATCTATAAATAAAAAGGATTATTGGGTATAAAAGCAAAACGCATTCCTCTAAAAAAATATCACAAATAAAAATCTGAGAATGCCGTATTATACTAGTTATGACAAAGCCTTAGAACATTTTTACACGCCAGCTCACATTTTACTCAACTGTGTACATATGTCTATAAATAGCCACATGCCATACCCACAAATCTGCAATTTACAGCTACAGCGAGTGACAGCAACACCACTGACTCCTTTACATGTAATAATTCCTGCATTTACGAAACTTTAAAAATGTTTAGTTTCCTGATTAGACAGGATTAGAGGCATTCCAGACGTATCATTTCTAGATATATGGCTGTAAGATTCAAGCTGAGAAATGTTTTCACTCTTGTGACAAAGTGCAGTATTACTAAGTCTTAAACAACAATTAAACATATGAAAAAGTTAATAAAAGCAGAGTTTTTAGATTTCTAGATCTTCATTTTTTGTGTTTATCCTCCATTAAAATGGTTACAGGCTATTTACATGACATACTTTGTTTTTCTATTTGAACAGTGATACTTTGCTAGAATCAAAATAAATGATTTCAAGGTTTTACAATAAACTGTTGAATTTTGGTCAGTTGCTACCTGTACTCTTTGAGCCTAAAGCACAATGAATGCAAACAGATTTTGCTGACAGACAGATCCCACCCCTGCAAAGCTTTGCTTTTAGAGCACAGAAACAGATTCTGACTGACTGCACCCTGATAAGAGTTTAATGTAAGAAGTAGAATACAATTTTAAAAAACAATCAAGCAAAAGCTGTACATCCAATTTTGACAAGTTTTAAAAGAGGCAAACGGTGTCTGGCAAGCCATTTGAAGCAGTCCTTTTGACTCCATTCTGACTTTCACAGAGAACGGTCTTTCAGGAATTTCAGTGACATACGCTCCATCATCCAGTTCACATTAGAACATTGAGAACCTGGAAAAAAGAAGAAAAAAAGATCAGTAAAATATACTTTTGTTTTTTATTTTTCTACATATTATCTGTCCTAAGGAAGATCAAAAATAAGAAAAAAAGACCAATATTAGCTGATAGTTGGTTAACATTTCTGCAACTTTATTTATGACATTAGGAATTCACTTTTAAGATTCCTATGATCAAATCCTATTTCTTCATTGTGATCAAATCTTTGTTTTCATTCTAAAACACTGGTCCTATTTTTCTTTGAGCTTTGAGAGTTTAAACAAGACAGAAAAGTATGACCATGTTCATGTCTGTCTGAGATAAGTCTATAACCCATATACTGAGGTTGTTTACAGCCTGAAAACATCTGTATTTTGTGGATTTCATCTATCATGGGTTATTTTTGGTTCTTAAACGAGGGAACACTGTATCTCTGTCCTATTTGAGGAGTTGAATATCCTTACTGAATCATCCATGATGGAAGAAGGATCAAAGTAGTCCGGCTTTAGCTCAGTCCTTTCTCTGCGATTCTTCGATGCCGGCTGAAAAGTAAAAGAAGACATCATGAGGAAACAGATGAAATAATGGCCAACCGGTTTTGGTTTAGAGTAAAGAAAGTATATTCAGTTGATTTACATAAATGTTTCAGCAATTACCAAATCAATATCCATGGTGTCAAAATCAATGCCCTCATTGATGTCTTCTGATGACATCATCACATCTTCCACAATGGGTTCTTCGTCTTCCTCCATTAATCCAGGACCTCTGCGACTGTGGGGTTCAGACCGGAGAGCCGTCAGCTGACTGAGCTCTTCTTACATGTAGTCAGTAATTAAACCACTGAAGCTCATTGATGCTCTGTGAAGTACAGACTTACATCGCTTGCTGCATGTGATTTCTCATCTTGGCGTAGTGCATGTTGACCCGCTCTTGGTGCTGACGAGCTTCAGCTTGTTGCCTTTGTGCCAGCATCCACGTCACCTGTGTACTGTAGAAATAAACTTAGTAAACGTGAGCATTTAGATAAGTCAGCAGAAGCAGAATGAGTTTTTGTTTGTACTTGTAATCAATGGTAGCTTGGTGCTGATGGAGCGGTTGCTGCTGGGGGGTTGCAGGCTGCTGGTGGTGTTGCTCTGTTGGCATGAAGAAGGCAGCTGTGCAGCTTTCCTCCTGCCTCATCCTCTTTGGATCTCTCAGTACTGTGGAAGTGAGGTGAGGCGAATGCATCATCATCGGCGTCGAGATGTCCTGCTCCCGGTTCATCCAGACAGCATCGCTGCTGTTACAGCTGTTCTCCTCTGCAGGAAGAGAGACTTCTAGAAATGTAGGGAACAAAGGAAATCAAAAGACTTCAGCACAATTTGTGAAAGTCTATTCAGTGACAGAAAACTCAGAATTCAGCACATTTTCTTATTATTATTTTAACTTAGCATTTGCATTACTCATTTCATTAACTTTCTTGTATTTATGAATTTGGCTTTTATGGTTTATCATTTGTACATTTTTAATCTAAAAAGTGCCTTCCCAAACAATTATTCAGAGTATTTCTCTCCATTTTAGGCTCAACATTTGATAGCTGTAGCTTTCATTCTATTTGGTTTTATAACTTTTTATTGTCTTAACCTATCTTTGTGTCAAATTATCACATTAATTGCGATTAATTAATTACAGATATTTTAGCGCATTTTTTTTTATTGCATTAATCTCTTGCTTCTGTGATGTATGTCCATTTCTGATAAAGCACACCTTGAAGGGCATTATCCTGCTTACACCATGGTCTTTCACAAAAAAATAAATAAATCTGTTATTAGATCTTCAATCATTTTACATTTTTTGTTGAAATCATTTTTCACAAATATTAGACAATATAAAATGCGGTGAACTATTCTGTCATGGTAACAGCTGCTATACCCACACTGACTGCGCTCTGCTCTCGTTCTTTCCTCTCTGAAGAAAAAGATCGTCATTTCAGAGGGAATTTCAGCTCCTAATACTTTTTTTTTGTCAAAATGATGAAGCTTAAGTTTTTCTCTTAAAGAAAGAAAGTTCAAAGTCTAAATTATTTAATTCCCCCATGTTTCACCTCCTCGTGTCTCATTTCCTCCTCCTTAGATTCTCTCCTCTCTTTCTCTTCTGCTGCATCCCAGTCTTCAAAATGATCAAATTCACTAAACAGGTTAAACATAAAACCACTCATGTCTTTTCTACTGTCTTGCTGTTGTGATGAACGGTGGAATAATGTATGTCAACATATGTGTTATGGTATTAATAAGAAGCCCGTGGTTAATATTTTTTTTGATTGCTCAGAAAAGTGTTCCTAATGTTTGATTATGTAGTAAATTGGGGAACCTGCACTTTAAGTTTTTTTGTTTTGTTTTCTTAATTGTTTGCAATAGATAAAAAAATATATACAAATCTCCTTTGGTGGTTTAAAAGTAAAGGTTGGAAGTCTGTTATAATAAAAAACTTAATGAAGCCACATTTTAGTTGCATTTTGATCTTTTACTGTGCCACAATGTCACAAATGTAAGCGAAAATACCCCAGAATTAGGCTTAAAACAGTAATCATTGGGTTAAAATAATGTGATAAAAATGGATACATTAATTACAGGTCAAGATTAATTAATCACATAAAAAAAATTAATCGCACAACAGCAGTAGTTTATGTCTTTTAAATAAAGCTCCTTGTTTTCTATGCATATTGATGAAAGGACTTCTACAAATAACGTGATTGATAATAAATCCTAATTTTCCTTAGAGGCAGAGCTAAACATATTGGTGCAACAGATTTAAACAAAAAATGCATTCAAACTTATAAATATATATATAAAAAAACATAAATAATCCAGTACTGCACCAATTTGGAATTTTTCAGGTAAAATGTAACATTCCTCGAACTTCTAATTATTATAAGGGTAACAAAGTGACTGGAAGTCATCATTTATGATATTGAGTAGCTACTTTTTTACTTTTTTTGTACTTTTTTCTATGCTATTAAAATGTTCTTTTGCCCTGCGAATAATATATTATCATCTCCTTAACTTCCTTTTTTTCAATAGAGTTTTCTCCAAACTTGAGTTTTTCACTGATCTTTTAGATCAAATCTGCTTATGAAGAATTACTTTCACTCAGTGCAGAGACAAAGTTCATACAAACCACAGTTCCAAAGTTCTAACAAATCCCAGCATCCATGCGGTCTGAATCAGTTCCAAGAGTCGGAAAACTTCTCAAGCTTATAATTATCTTCTTTCTGCCATACTTTGTTTGATAGATAAGAGCTCAGACTCACCCTCAGGCAATTTTCTTTTGCTAGCAGCGGCTGGCTTGGATTTCTTACTCCGAACTGTGGACCCTCGACTACTGATCCCACTGATGACTGACATGGTGTCATCGTCCCCTCCTGCCTGTAGAGAGTTCCTGTACGAGATGAGGGGCAGCCAGCAGTCCTCTCTCTGAAGAGCCATCTGAAATGTCATGAATCTCTCCAAGTACGTGTGACTATAGGAGTCAGAATGACAGAGGGTTGTTAAAGGGTCTCTATAGATCTTTATTGAACAAGAGGTGCTTCAAACTCACACTGTCCTCTTGTCCTGTCGAATTAGTTTGCTTGAAAACTCACACAGGATGTCCAAAAATGGCAGGTTAAGGGGTGTACCGCCTTCTCCTTGAGGACTAGGCACTTTAAACGCAAACTCAATTCCATCTCTACATAAATACAAACAAGACTTAACAGAAACTTTTCACATTTAATCGATTATGTATGTTTTTTTGGAAGCTGCTGAAAGTTAAGGATTGATTCTGACTGTAACTCACTTGTGTAGCATGGCGATGGCCTCTCTCGTCTTCAACTGGTCCAAACCGAACGTCAGTGAGAAGCGACGGGCGAGCTCTTTAATTCCACAGAAAGCTGACGATGATCGGTCAAAAGTGAATCCAAATTCTGAAGACATGTCATTGAACAACTGCAAATAAGAAAAGGTGAAACATGTTATTAAAGGTTTTATGAGCTACAAGTCTGCAAAACTGTAAACATTATTTATTAATTAATATTTTAGAGCTTTTTTACAGGATTATCATTACGGAAATGTACAATTTCTAATAAGTTGCATCATTAAAAGTATTGTTACCTTTTGAAGGCTCAATATGAGCGTCTTTGCATATTGGAACTTGTCAATTTGTCTTGTTTTGCTCATCGTTTCCTTGATAATGTCTCCATAATCATTGTAATACTGTGTAAAAAAAAAAGAAAACATGAATAAAAAGAAAAAGTGAAGACGTATTTCTTAATTTTAAAAGTTTGCACTTACTTTTGTGTACTGTTTAAATATATCTGCTCCAGTGTTTATTTCCACAACATTATAAATGATTAATTTGCAATAAGCAGCAAGAAGGTTCCTCCTTTTGTGCAACGCCTCAATTTTGCTGGCCTCATCATCTTGCTGTCCATCTATAAGAAGTACATAAAAAAAAGGTTTTTATATGTATATATACACTCAACAAAAATGTAAACGCAGGACTTCTGTTTATGCTCCCATTTTTTATGAGATGGACTTAAAGATCTAAAATCCATTCCAGATGAGACCAACCACTCAGACAGCTGCTGAAACAATTGCAGAATTGTTTGGTTATGCAAAGCACTTGTGGCTGGTCTCAGACAATCTTTGAGGTGAACATGCTGGATGTGGAGGTCCTGGGTTGGTGTGGTTACATGTGGTCTATGGTTGTGAGGCCGGTTGGATGTACTGCCATATTCTCTGAAATGCCTTTGGAGACGGCTTATGGTGGAGAAATGAACATTGAATGCTAACGAGCAAACAGATCTGGTTGACATTCCTGCTGTTAGCATGCCAATTGAACGCTCCCTCAATGCTTGTGGCAAAAACAAAAGTGTTGCGTTTATATTTTTGTTGAGTGTGTGTGTGTACATATGTATATATATATATATAAAAAGAAGGTAAGTTTACATAATAATGGGAAATGTCCCCAAACCTGTGCTGTTGTTGTCATCCTCCTGATCAATGAAAACATGATCTAGAATGAAGTTGAGAAGCTCTGCCTGCAGAGAAGAGTCTGGCGTATAAATCAGACTCTCTAGATGTTCTCGGCCAGATGATATAATCTGATGACTGAAGATCAGCAGCAAATCACACAGAATGGTGAAGGCCTTAAATAAACACAACACATTACTTATTCATGACCAATAACAACAGATGAACTGTAAAGAAACATTATTGTTTATTAACCCACCTGCTCTTTGACTGCAGTGTTGATGCTACTAATGTAGCGCTGACACATCAAGCAGAAAGCTCTCATTTGTTTTCTTAGTGTCATCGTATCCCCCTAAAAGAAGGAAAATGATGAGTGGATGGAACTCTAAAACTTAATTGATTTGATTTTCTGATAACCTGGTTAACATTTGACGTAATTATTAAACGGCAGAGAGTTACAATTTACATAAAAAAGATAGTTTTCCTCAAGGTGGAAAAGACGTATACATTTTTAGACCAATACCTTCACTGAACTGCCATCGGAGACCTTGGCAAGATGCCATAGAATGATATAGTGTGTGCACTGCATGGCATGAATCACAATCTGAGGGATAGAAAATGAGGAGGGAGAGATTAGACACAGTAGTAATTCTTTTCATAAGGATGGACTCATACTCAGGTCAATAAACAATTATCTGAGTTCTCATGAGCTGTTCCAAATTTTAACTGCTCAGCAAAGATACTTAAGGTCAAAGTTGACATTTATTATGGTTTATAATTTATTTTACCAGAATTATGTCCAATATATCTTTTGAAGGTATTTGCTGATACCAAATTTTCTTAACATTATGATATTAAGGAAATTCTCAAAACTGAGCAAAGTGCCAACATTTATATTTACTCTACGTACTTTTAAGTGAAAATAGAAATAAGACGCTTTAGAAACCCAGGATTTATGATTCAGACTTGTGCTGACATGATAGATATAATGACATTAGCATGCTTACATTTGTTCTGATGCTCAAGACAAACAAGGATTGAATGCATTAAAATAGAAGCTGTTCTGTGGACACAATCAAATATGTTCCCATCTGATTTCATTCAGAACTTCTTGTGACAATGTCCATCTGCATAGTTTAGCATAAGTGATGGAAACCTGTTCAGGCATGTCTCCGTTCTGCAGACCAGTGTTCAGGAGCCTGTAGTTGCTGGTGAAGAGATCCCACTTTGACAAATCATGTGCACTGGGGATAAAAAAAAAAAAATTATATTTGATCTACTCTAACTGGATATTTTAATATATCTAGTTGATTAACTCAAAATGAAAAAAAAAAAAAAAACAACAACAAAACATAAGAAGTATTACTTGTGAAAAGCGCTGATTTTCTTGAGTGTGGATAAAACCTGGTAGGCATCATCTTCATCTGGTTCTTCTCCCTGTAAAGGAAGATTGAAACTCCTGATAGCCTGAACATTCACAACCAACAGACTGTGAAGCTGAGAATATTCAGTCCAACTGGTGTTTGACCTGTTTATAGAATATAGCATGCTTTGGGAAAAATTTAAAAAGCACTTTGTGTTTAAAGTACTGTAAAATGTTGTTTTTAAATTTTTATTTAATTAAAATGTATTTTATTCGGGATAGAGTGTATACAAAGGACTGCTGGCATATCAACGTTGGATTACTTCCATGCCATCAGCCACAAACAAAAGATTTCTAATGAACTCCTGCTGCTCTGCAGAAAATATGTCTTTAAAAAACAACCCATTAAAAGATCACTAGGAACGATTTTACACAAGTAAAAAATATAGTTGGAGTAGGACTTCAAGATAAAGGGAATCGTGACTCAACCTCTTGAAGGAAGTCTTCCAGGAGTCTGTTGAACTTATCCAGCAGCTCGTCAAGCAGTTGTGAGCGGGCGATGTCCACCCGGTTGAAGATGGTGAACTCCTCATTACAGAGATAGTGGTATGTGGTGGAACAGGCCTCCAAGACGTCGCTGTCTGTGTGCTTATCCAATACTTC
The DNA here is from genome assembly GCA_003999625.1 of Oryzias javanicus. Classification (NCBI taxonomy): domain Eukaryota; kingdom Metazoa; phylum Chordata; class Actinopteri; order Beloniformes; family Adrianichthyidae; genus Oryzias; species Oryzias javanicus. Next base: position 14,581,570 of record CM012450.1, on the reverse strand, counting down.
ACAGATTTGTCGCAGCAAGGCATCTAAATGCTAAAAGGAAGACCATAAGAGGTTCACTGCATAGAATCCATACATGAAACTGGACTTTAAGATAGTGAATACTCACAAACCTTCTCTAACCGTCCAGTTGTGTAGATGTCCAGATCAAAGTACTTTGGTATTTGCAACAAATTGGTCACTTTATCAATATCAACGCAGTACTGCGACAGGACAAAAAATTGTTAGGTTTGGTTGTTGAGATATAAATCTGTTACAATACAAGTCAAAAGGTCAAACGTAATCACCTTTGCTAATAACAGTGGCAACGCAACAGCAAACATCTCTGTGATTCTTGTCCTATCATCCAACTGCATTTTCTTTTCCTTTGCACTCAGAACCTAATTCACAAGCAAACCCCAATTTTGTTAATGAAAAAAACAAAAATAATTGTTTTTTCTAATTCAAGCTTGACATTAATGACTCTCACCCTTTTCCCTGTGCCTCTGCCGACAGGAGGATGACATTCACAAGCTTGACGAATGGCGCATAGCATGATTTCCACCAGAGCGGTCTCCTGCCGATCATTCAGAGCTTTAAAGAAAATATTAATCAATGAATGTTCACGCTTGAAAACACAACCTGCTAAGTGATGCAGCAAAGCAAACAACATTTTCTTTTCCAAATACTCAGCAGTAGCTCCTCACCCTCCTCCCCTGGCATAGGTTCATCCAGCAGCAAACTAATCATGGTCTCCCAGTCTTTCAGCAGCTCTGAGGCGCAATCCCACAAACTATCAACCAAGTATGCTCCATGTTCATGTAGCTAAAAAATATATATAACATTTGAATTCATCAGTACAGCTGGAGAAAACTCATATGGATATGATTTCCACAAGCAATGAGATCTAGGTCATATAACTGACACATTTTATAGATGAATTGATGATAAATACAAATGTTTGGTCACCTCACTCTCCAAAAAGAAGAAGATGGTTGTCTTTATGAGGCTGCCGTTCAAGCTCTGTCTGCCCCTCCTGGGTAATCCTTCCTCACCGGGACCTCGATGGCTAAAAAGCCTTTAAGTGACAACAGAAGAATGCCATCAGAAAAAGGTGGAAAACATTCAACATTTTTAACTGTAAAGATTATTGTTCACAATAAAAGAAAAGTTGTTGCCAAAGGAAAAAAACTACAAGAATCTCAGAGTGGACTTCCTGGATGTAAAAAGTGTTTTCAGAGATGAGCAGGTCTTCCTTTTACAGATCTGAGTGATGGACACAGCTGAACCTCAACCAGACTCAAACGTACAAAAGAAAAATATAAATGGCATTATACTGAAATTTTTTTTTATTATATATATAAGAAATATTTAATATATATTATATCATATATATAAATATATAAGCAACTTACTCATATATTTGAAAAATATTGTAATATATGGATGGACAACCTATATCTCTTTACTGATTCACAAATTCATTGGTGTGTAAATAAACTTAATTTCATAATTGCTTTTATTCTTGTTAAAATATATTTTTTCTTCATTAGGCAGGAAGTCCAAATCTGATTTTACAACCTACATTTCTTATTATAAAGTGATGGAGGGACCACATTAGGCTATGTAATATAATTTATATAACTTAAAGGGCCTATAACATTCTATTCTAAGCCTTTCAGAGTAAACTATATCCATATATTTGATAATATATTATCTTTATTACACTAAAGAACACATTTTTTAATGAAGTATGAGTCATTTTAGAAAGCTCCTTTTCCTACCCATGAGTAAGATACCTCGATCTCTGAGGCACCGCTTTTTTTCTCCTTGTGGGCCTGTGTTGTCTATTTCATCCCATCAACCTTTTATTTATTATATACCTATGTAGGGCCTTGCCAGTGTGTCTGCATTGTTGTCTCTGCAGATTAAGTGCAAGAAGAACCCCTTCTTCTCAGAGTCTATGCTAAAATTAAGGCTTTTTGCCAATCACCAATAGCTCCTTGGAGAAAGTGGGTGCTTGTATTAGCCTTGGGGCGGTGCTAACAGCGCACTCTTCCTGGAAGGGCTGCTCCACCGCGCTCATAAGTATGAAAGCGAGGACCCAGTCATTCTCAGGGATTGGGAGGGGCTGGTGCTGAGAGAGCACGGTTTTAGAGGAACCCTCAGAGCAAAATACCACTTTGGGGAAGTTTTTCATGGCAAATTAACATTATAGTACATTTTTAAAGTTGATTTTGCACGATTTAGGCCTTCTTAAATGTCACTGACTGTAGTAAAAAATGATTATTTACATCAGCAAAAAAGGAAAGAAAAAGATTCCGAGCTATAGCTATGTATTTGTAACATATGTAACATCATATAAGTCTGGGTATATGATGTTTTATGTTAAGGTATATTATATGATATATATAAATATATTTATAAGGCCTCTTTCAATGCATGAATTATTATTAGCGTGTTATATAATTTATTACATAGTATATAAGACATTTAAATCCCAATATATTGTATATTAATTTTCATACACATTACTATAAGGAAACTACAATGATTGCAGTATTTTAATATGCTGAAATGTATATATATATTGTCAATAAATTAATAAATACATAAAATACTGGTTTGTTTGTTAGTGTTATAAAAATTATCAAGATTCTCAATGAGGCTTACATTTTAGAGCAATTAAAATTATGTTAGATATACGTATGAAACTCTCAGTTTATGGATACCTTGCAAAATATGACTTTTCTCACAAAGAATTTTGCTGACATTTTCCCCCAACAATCCTGTTTGACAACGCATAACTCACTTCTTAAAGAGAAAGTCTCCTGCTGAAACAGCGATGGGTCTGTGCGCCGAGTAAACCAGATGATAGACGCTCTCACAGTCCTCTGCAGTCAGAATTTCATCGCTGCTCCTGCCAAAGAAAGAACCAAAGTTTCTCAGAACAGAGGTTGACCGCTCTACCACTGCACCATGGCTACCACAAAACTGACCTTTACAACTTAGAAAACATGAAAACAACAACAATTTGTAACCTATGTTTAATGTCAACATGTACTGTAACACAGATCTCTGTACTCTAAAGGCGTTTCAATGAAAATGAAGAGAGATTACTCACTGTAAGACAAGAGTCAGCAGTTTAATGGCCTGTACTGCAACATCATATTCCTTGTCCAGAGTCATAGACACAATACGATCCTGTCAAAAATGGTTCATTTATACAGTTTACTAAGTAAACAGAAAAGGCTGTTTTTATTTCAATCTACATATGACATCTAGTAGATAAAACTTTAAATCAGAGCAGAAAATAAATCCCTCAGTGCACTTGTGAAACTGTTTGTTAGTCTTTGCTGTCAGCTCCAATGATTTTCAGTACAGACTTTATAAATGTGAAAAAATACATCAATGATGAGATTTTCACAGAAGCTCATTGTTCAATTTTGCAGGACAAAGTTTTGCTTTGATTAGTGGATTTCAATTTGGCTTGGAATTTCTTGCTATGTTGTTATCCAATCAATCAACCCACTGTTAATCTGTTCTTTTTAACCCTGTTCAGTAATTTTCATTTACCAGTAATTATTTGAGAAACAATTTCCTATTTTTTTTACACTTCTGTCTGAAAAATTCTGTCTGATTTGGTCCACTTTTTTTTTTTTTACTTATGTACATTTTGGTCTATTTTGGTCTAAATCTTATTTTGGGGAGACAGGAAACAGCTGACATTTGTTGACAAATTTCATTTAGTGTTTCAGTTTGGAAAAAAGTTTTACAACCTTTGGAATTATGTTGACTGTGTTTCTCATCAGTTGTTGCAAATCAACAGCTTAGTGGTGCCTTCTTGAATGCTCTTCAGACGAGTTTTCATAGTTGTACTGCAGAGTAAATCTTCTTTAGAAAACCATAAATGAATTTCATTTGACTGCGTCAGCGACTTTACCTTGTTTGTGGAGAAACGGCCACTCGCTCAAATGTCTTGTAATTAACTTTTTAAAAATCCGAGCCCAGTAGATATTTCAAATCTTAAATCAAATTAGTTTGAGCTTTAGGATTTTTTTTTTACTTAAAAAAAAATGACCAAAAGAGTTTGTCAGGACTGATAGAAACAGGAAATTAGTGAAAAATCCTTTGAACTTTCATAATTGAGATGAATAATGAGCATATTAGAACAGGTAAATAAGTAAAGAGCTAACTCACTTTGAATCGACTTGTGAAGAGCTCCAGTCGAGAGCCAAGTTCTCTGCTGTAAAACAAGCCTTGCAGTGCGGTCAGGCACTTCAGCCGCACCTCTCCTTGCTAAAATCATAGTAAAACATTAAAAACATTAAATGTTTTGATCTTTTCTCATAAAAAGTTAAGAAAATAGCATACATTTTATAAATCTTAGCAGGAAAATAAGTAAAGCAAAAAAAAAATCCTTTCTTTTGGATGAAATGTATTCCTTTTACCCCTCCACTCTTAGTGTCCAACTTAGTTTTTGCTTCTTAAAAGAAGGGCTGCTACTTTGTGTGTCACTTTAAATGAAAGCCTTTGTAGTTAACTGAATGGAAATATAACTGTTGTAAAAGTTTAATTTAGTTTTTCTGCAACAATATTTTCCTGTTTACTCACTTTGTCGTGCATCGTCCAGCCAACATACTTTAAGTAACTGTCGTTGAGGAAGGCATCACTGTACAACTTCATCCACACTCCAATCTCCTCAATACATATCGCTCGGATTTCAGCAATAGCGTCCCTAAAAATCACAAATAATGTTTAGTTCATTTAGTCAAAAATAAATACACACAAAAAGTATGTTTATTTATTTTGAATCTTTAAACTTTGAAGTATGTAGACTTAGATGAGTGCTGGCAACAAATTCCCACTAGAGGGCGCCAAAGCCCCTTTATGGAACACTGACAGAGCCACATCTCAGTGTTCAGTTTCCTCACGGGGCTCAAATTCAAGTCACGAAAAAAAAATGGACATACCGATATCTGTGAACAAACACCGCCTTGAAAATTGCATTCATCATGTTTTCAATTTCATCTTGATTCTCTTGAAGCTGAAAGACAAACATCAAATACATGTTTGTATTATTTAATTAGGAATTCATTAATACAATTTAGAAACACCTTATAATTTAAAAGACTAGAAAGTGATCCATTTGACATTCAATATTCGTAAATATAGTGTAAAATAACAATTAATGTAAATATAAATTATCAACATTTTCTTTTCATTTGTTAATTGCTTTTGCTAACAATCTAAGAATCTAAAAATAATTCCGCAATTTAGCTGAGTCACAAACAACTGGACCCGACAAAACATTAAAAGTGAATAAACAAAGACTTCAGATTAAATCGTAAACTCTACAGCAACAATCTCCTGTACCGTGATCTGTGTACCACAACCGACACTAGAGGTGACATGTCATGCAATGACTTGTGAGTTGAGAGATTATTGCCTCAGAGGAGAACATCTGTGCTTGACTTTACTTGCAATGATTTATAGCCTAAGGCTGTGTTGAAATGTCATCTTATATTTTAAGTTCTAATAACCTTGACTTTTAATTAGCTTATTAATCATTAATGGAGCCATTTAATGACAGTAAAGGCAGTTTTAAAAACAGCTTCACTTAGAGAGTAAACATCACATTTTGTGAGACTTTCAAACGATTAATCATAACCGGCAAGATGGGCTTTAAATAAGACAGCCGTGTGGTGAGTAAACAGGCTGAGGAGAGCGCTCAGTGAGGCAGAGGAGGCAGATAAGGATGAGTCTGAGAAGAAGAGAGATAAGGAGGAACACAGTCTTCTCTCTTCCAATACTCTGCCTTGGCACGAGATTTTATCCTCACCTCTTTTCGTTTTTGTAACAGCAGCTCCAACCTGTCATTGGCCCTGTTTGCAATGACTTTGTTCCTTTCAGCTTCATACTGTCTCTGCGTGTTGTCCATGTTGATGCTCAAGTTCAAAGCAACGTTTACCAAAGCTGTCATCAATTTCATGGCTGCCAAAGACAAATTAGAAGTTCACGTTAGAAGAAATGTCCACTTGAGTGTGGAGGAGAAATGCACACGGGTGTTTCAGACTGACCTGCCAGTGTGCTTGTGTGTCTGAATGCTCTGACCTGTGAGTCAGAAAGGCCAGTGAGTAGTGAAATGACCGTGTCCATCATATACTCGTCATAAATGATGCTGTACTGACATTGCCGCACGAGTACTGCGATGAAGTCGCAAAAGTTTATCCTGAATTTCTTCCACTGCGGCCCTGAGAGTGTTAATGGATAGTCTCCACTGTCCTGTGGAGATGATACGGAGAGATTATAGGATTCAGCTTGAGAGGCTGTCAGACATACAACATGTCTACTGCTTTCATATCAGAAGATGGATATGTTCCTGTCTGAACACAGCCTCCAGCACCTCATCAAACTCCTCGGTCATTTTTCGGATGATCTCTGAGTTCTGCATGTGTCTGAACATCTCTCTGCTTACAGCACCTAAAAAAAGAATCAGAATCGACTACATTAGACATCCTGGTCCATCCTCTCAAATCTCCAAACTGCTGCACAAATACAGACCCTTTCCAAAAACATTTAAATAGCATGGAAAGGTTTATTAATTTTCATTATTCCATTCAAAAAGTTAAGCTAGAATGTAGATTCAGGGCCCAATGTTTAATTGATTTCAAGTACTTATTTATTTTTTAAAAAGTTGGAGTTCCAACTCCCACAAAAACAGAATTTCAAAAAAAATACTGTGGAGGAATCTCCTAAAATCTTTCAGAGCATGAATGCTTTAAACCGAGTTTCATCTACTCAGTATCTGCTAAATTGAACGAACCTGCAAAGGTTTCCTACATGTCATCAAATTGGTTCAGTTTGGTTCAATATGGGGAAGACTAACCAAAAGACCGTCATTGATCCCCTCAACAGTTTGAGTAAAACACAAAAGTTTGTAGTGAAAGGAAGCTGGCTGTTCACAGAGCGCTGTGTCTAAGCAGATCAATGGAAAGTCTAATGGAAAGGTAAAAAGTGGTAGGAGAAGATACACCAGCAAAGAAACGACTCCATGAGCTGATTAAACAGTGGGCTGTGTATCTAGATTTTATGAAAGATGACATCTTTTAACGGAATTATAGAAATGAATACACTTTTTCATGATACTCGTATTTATTTGTAAAGGGTCTGTATACCCTTCATGTACCTTTACAGCCAGAGCACTGGATGAAGAAGTTGATTAAGTCCAACAGGGCGCTGTCTTTGTCCTGTTTGTAGGCCTCAATCCAATCATCCACAACAGCCTTGAACAGGAAAAAGTCACAACTTAATGCATTCAAACCAAACTCAATTTTAACCAAGTTACTTCTAATTAAATCAAAAAGATGAAGTACAAGGCGGTCACCCACCTGTGTGGCACTCTTTCCCATTTTTACCATCTCAAATAGGGTCATCATCTCTGTCCCATTCTCCTTGTGATGACCGTTCACCCAACCCACACCTGGAGCCCTCCCTGCTCCTCCACCTTTAGATTTGTCTCCTCCCATCTTTTTCCCTCTCCTGCTGGTCTGCTAAAAATAGATGTTTTGGTTGTTAAATCTTAGCAGATTTGTGGGACAGTTCTGTATAGAAACTGGAAATTAAAAATAATTTATAATGTAAAATTAGGTTTATTTCTGATTATAACAATTCTATTTTTCTAAGTTTTGTGGTTTAGGCACACAATAACAGATGAATTACATCTTTAACAAGAATGATGACTCACTTTTACAAAAGATAAGCCAAAACAAAACTAAAAAACACACACCATGCCCTTTCCAGTCTTTGCATTTCTGCCATCAAAATCCTCAAAGTCGGCATCTGAGGAAAACTGAGAATCTGCCTCTCTGTATTTGAGAAAAAAACAATCACGAAGATTGAGAGACACTCACACAGACAACATGAAGCTCTAAGATTGGTCACCCACAAAGAAGCAAGCATGTTTCATTCATGACACCAATCTGTTCTGATGCTTACTGGGGAAACTGAAACTCTGCGTGCAAATCCTCTGCTGCAATCATTTCTTCAACATTTTCCAGAACTAATGGGGGAACTGCTCTGGGCCTCAAGCGACAATGTATGCGGCCAGCAAGCCTGAAAATGACAGCACATTAAGACGAATGCGTTAATTATTGTCCTTATGACGTGAAGCAATTACATTTTATACAAGGCTCATAGAAGGAACTTCATGCGAAGACACAGGAAAAAAAGACAGTAGCCTCTCTTCTGAAATAGCACCACTTGCTTTAATCCAAGTTTAAAAAACATAAAAAATGTAAAAAAAAAAAAAGAAAAAAAGGACTAAAATATTATATAATTAAAAGTGGGGAAAAAACAAGGATGCTGAGTTTTAGGATTAGTTGAGTTCCAGTGTTCTTGACTACGTTCAAACATTTCTGGGCTTTAAATTACATTTCATTACATTAGTCATTACTTGCTAAATTCAATGCAACATTTAAAAAAAAAAGGTTTTTTTCTATGGTTATTATAACACTTGAAATTTATCAAAAGGGCTAAAGAGCATCCAGAGGTTTTAAAATGGATTTCCCACGTCATCATTTACTAGAGATGTTCTCAAAAATACCTATAGAAAAACCTGAAAGAAAACTATTATAACAACTTACATTAAAATGGAAACCTTTCTTTTTGTACATTATTGGCTTAGTTATCTCTAAATGCCATCCATTTGAGTGTTATTTTTTGTGTTAATGCTGCTTACTGATCGATTCAGACACAACAGGGAAACACATTGATATTTGAGTTAAAAATTGTAGTTATTTTTACTGCAGAAAACAGACAACATTATGAAATTGCTCATGTGATCGGTTTTATTTAAATTGTGTCATATTGCTTCCATTAGCATGATAAATGTCTTAAATTAAATCAAACTTTATTTTTATAGCGCTTTTCCAAAAATCAATTTCACTCAAAGTGCTTTACATAAAAACCTGATCAAATTTTAAAAACAAAGAACAAGACATTACTCAAGGAAAATCCCACACAATGACACACAAACACACGCACATGGTAGAAATAAAAATCAAAAATATAATTACTAAAATTATGGAAAGTAGAAATCTTAATCTTAATACTGGAGGAATATGTTTCAGCCTTTTTAAAATAAACTGCAGATTCCTTTGAAATATAAGTTTTATCATGGTGAAAAGGGGTTTTCCTCAAATAATAATAAAAACAATCACCTGCACTGGTGTGGTTTTTATTGGTTTCAATAAAATCCTTAAGAAAAAACTAAAAAAAAACTTTAAGGCCAGGCTTATGTCCACATGTTTAGTATGTAATAGTTTGCTCTAAAAAAAAAAAAATAAAACTGATGATAATAGGTTAAATTTACCATTAGAGAGTCTTTTTGTTGTGTGAAATTATAGCTTTCTTGGTTCTTATCATACAAGAGAGAACACAGAATGAAATATAACAGCTCCACCCAATTATAGGGGTTTTTGTGCTGCTTGTCAATCCGTGGTTTGTAGTCCAATGCAGAATGAATGGAAGTAAAAGGATCCTACAGAACCTAAATCATCAATCTTAAAAAATAAGGTGCAAAAAGTTTTTCAAAGCAACCTTAGCTTTTGTTGTTCAGTTAAATGTAATTTAGCCTAATACTAAAATATTTCACAAATCCTTATTTTCTAATCTAGTAACCTTCCTAGAGTTGGTGGTTGACAGCCCCCTGGTTTGGAGCTCTGACAACTTCTTAATGACTGCACATTTGCCATTTGTCAGAACACAGAACCATTAGGTTCTCTGCAAAGGAGCAAGATGTCTATTTATGATGAAATGGGCATCAGGATATATCATTATGGAAATAAATAGAAAGCATCCCATTGCCTTCATTCTTGGTTTTCACTGACCAGTCTATAAAACTCATCAACTGCCAGCAACGAGAAAAGGGGAAAACAAAAAAATTAATCAGCCTCAGATAAATCTAATACAAAATGTTTAAACTGAATAAGACTAACTTTCATTGTATTATCTACACATACTAGGCCACCAATCCTCTATCCTTCAGCACAGAGTTCATAAGTGTTGGATTCTGTCACCATTTCCTTAAGTGATCCCCAAACTTGTTACATATGAGGGCAGGAGCAAACAAAGCTTTTCTGTCTTAAACTGGAATCAAAAGCACAATAAATAAATCAGTGTTTTACATGCATGCACACTAACCAGTACAGCTACCTTTGACCAACACAAGCTTTTGTTCAAGATGGTTCATCACTTCCCCCAAATTTACTTTCCTTTATAAAATGGGACATGACGTTTGTGTTCACAAAACTATCCACTCTCTGGAAAGCGCTTGATAATAAATATGACGAAATTTAGACTCCAGAATTTGTCATGAGACTGCAACAGCTGTACAAGTACTAAAAATAAAATAAAAAAATACAGAATACTGCAACCTCAGACTCCTGTTGTGTCATAATTATCCTCAGCCAGTACCAAGTATCCACCCTCCATTCCTGATTTAAAGGCAACCAAGAAGTACCAACATTTGCAGTTCTTCTCATGACTATTGAAAACAGGTTACAAAAAGGGGCAATTTCCCACAGATCTCCATTCTAAAATGTCAGATTTTACACCAACAAATAAATGTGGAGAGTCGAGTTTTAAAATGTTATTCAATGTTTATTGCTTTATTTTTGCATTCAGAACAACTGTAATGGATATTTTCTTTCTAATGGAGCTTAACATTTGTGGGGGTGTTTTGTCTTTTTAAGGGCAGGTGGGTAAACCCATGTGTGGCCAACTAACTGTATATGAGAACTGGACTGAGTGAGTGTGACATCACCCATAGAAAACGGCTTACTTCCCTCTCCAACAGAATAAAGTCAATTCAGTCGACATTTTTTCCATGATACGGACCCCGCCATGTTGGAGCCAGATGACATAGTAAGCAGTCATTGGTGCAAGTTTGCCTGAGTCAACATTTTTTTGACAACCAATCTTGCTAATTAGGAGGGAGCTTGTTGGAAGTCCACACCCCTATCATTTGAAAGCGGGCTAAGGAAAATCTGCCAATCAAATGTTTGAAATGTTCGACGTGGGGGCCAGAAGGCATTTGGTTCAAACACTGTTGAAATTAACCAAACAGAAGAGTAGATATGGCGGGGAAGACACAGTTGCCCAAACGTAATGTGACATTGGGAAATAAAATGTATTTCTGGTATTTACACAACAGAAGCCTAGAACTCAGTGGATGAATAGATTTTTTCCATCAGTAACAAAGACATGCCAACTTGATTCTACGCCATAGTGGACAGTGGGACATGCTCCCTCCTTTCAATGTTAAAGTCATTACAGAACCCCAATCATCAGGCAGTAGCATTAGCACTGCTGTTGGATCACCACCAGAAAGACCGGTGGCAAATACAGTAATAACTTACTGTGAATGTAAAACAATAAATAACCAATGAATTACTTTTTTAAGATCTACTGTGACTTTACACCTTTATAATGTTATGCCGCTTTTCCACAGCTAGGTTGAATTCTTCAGCACGTTCATTATAAATGCAAGCTGTAAATTACTCAGTGGATCTTTTGAAAATTTACACCAATTGTGGAATTTGTTTTTAACTATCTTTCGTGCATTTTTGGTGCTTCACAGATGACAATCATCCTTCCTAACAAAATGCAAACTGTGTACCTTCAGTTTATAATAAATGAAATTCCCCTAGTTTTTTTTTTTTTTTGGTTGGCATACTAATAGTGTGTAGTGAGAACAAATGTAACTAAATATTGGCTGTTGAAATCAAGTCTTGACATGAGAACGGAAGCAGAGCTTACTAAAGCCTATACTGGTGACCTTCAGGAAAAGGCAGGGTGCACTCCAGACAGATCACTGGGGTCACATAAATAAAAAACCATGCACACGCTCACTTCTAATCTAGGCAGGAGTAAAAAATTGCACTGCTTTAAGATCTCTATGGGTGCATTCAGTCTTAAAAATGACTTACTTCTGTCTTTTGACTTTTAATTCATCTCATATTTTCTCCTAAAACCATAACTCAAACATTTGCTTGGAAGAGAAGTATGCTGCTTCAATGCAAAAGCAGATCACAGATGTTTCTAGTTAAGAACCTGGTGTCCAATTTTCAGATCTCCAAGACATGGGCTCATTCTGAAACTACAAGACATACGAGTGCCAAAAATAAAAGATGAAACTATTTTTATCTGCACCACCAGTGTGTCATTCCATCTATGTCTAGCAAAAAGTGTCAAAACAATTTATATGTTGGTATAGACCTTCCCAAAATTGATCAGATCTTAAAAAATACTAAAAACTGCTTTCTCTTAAGAACACATTTTGCCACACACAGAAGAAGAAATTAAAGTAACCAACATACCTCACACATTTGTGATAACCTAGCAACTCTGACACTAAACATAAGATCATGTTGTGTATGTCAGCATTTACACATGACAAAAAAAATCAAAGATCCAAAAGCTAATCAGAAAATTTGGAGATGTAGAAGTGCATAGCAGGTCAATGACAATGATTTGTTTTTTATGACTTGTTATGGTTATAGCATAAAATATTTAGTTTTTTTGCCTTTTTAAATGCTATTGAGAACTACTAGACAAGGGTAAAACTTATGCAACTCTGGGGGAGCTGTGCCAGAAGTTAATAATATAAATATTTATGGTAAAAAAAATTGTTTCATTAGGACTACATCCTACATACAACCACAAGTCCCTTTAACAAGTACTCACACATTCAATTACAGCATAGTGTAATACATCCCTTTTTAAAATGTATTATTATTATTTTTTTTTATTTAATGTATAGTCAAGACAAAAATATTCCTATACGTTGGGGCAGATTTGTGAATAATTTAAATAAATTAATAAATGTTCAACTTTAATTTTGCTTCGAACAAAAAGTAACATATCCAAAAAAATTAAGCAGACAACGTAATAACTTTGTATTTTAAGTTTAAATTGTATTTGTGTATAACTACTACGAGGGCCTTATTGTACAGGAATTGATTTTTTTCTAAAAATTTTGGCTATAAAACAGAATTATTTAAAAAGGAAAAAAGGACAAGTGAGAAAAATTTAAAGGTGTCTGAAGACTAAATCAAGAGAGGTCAATTTTTAGAATTACTAGGGTTAAATGCTGACTGAAAACAGGTTTCTGTTTGTGCATTACATATGCCTATCTTTGAATTATCATCAACATACATAATGGTTAATAACTAAACTTTTGTGGTCAATGAAAAAGTAAAAGACTACAGGAATGTGTGACACGCAATTGTGCGTAAATGTAATTAAACACAAACGTCACGTTTGCAGTTCAGACTAGCTTGTTCTACTTAAACTTTATTTGTGACAGGCGCAGTGGTAAACTTCGGAAGTTCAGAGAAGGTGGCGATACAGATCCCTGCAGCTTCTTAGCTTTCATCTCTGCTATGACAGCCAAGCAGCTTTAGCTAACCCCTACTACTAATAAACATTATATATATTCAAGTGACAGACATGTAAAGAATTTGATATGTCATTAACATTTTAGGCTAATTTGATAAAAGTGACCTTTTTTGTGGTGATTTCTTCAACGATGTTGGATATATTTTACATATTTCTTTCGCTAGCACTACAGTTAGCTTTGGGGGGGCTAACGAGACAGTTAGCGTACACAAAACAAGCTAAATCGTCATGGCACTTTTTATTTCTCTAGTGGTGATTTTAAGAAGTTGTTGATATAGTAAAACACATGATGACACAGCTTTTAAGCGCATTGTAGGGTTGCATTTACGGTCGCATGTATGACAAACTCCCAGGATGTTAGCAATCCGCCATTTTACAACTTACCTTGTTTTAATTGCAAGACGGAGTAAAAATATAACCCAAAAACAAACGTTGCCGATTTTGCGCAATGGATTTTTTTCGTCAGTTCCTTACACACTTTGTTATTTCCACTTCCGTAAAGTATAGAATTTTTTTAAGACGACAAATAGCCACTTTTGTGGCTAACAAATAGCAAGGTACACAGTGTTTTTTACTCATTTATTTTTAGTCGCCACACGCCACCTGTCGGTGGTAGTGCACACTGCAGAAAGCCTTTTCCCTTGTTGCCACCACATGACTTGAATGACCACATACTGCAATAGCAGGCTTTCAGATCCCAAATATGATGTGATACTGTGTTAAATTTCAGTCTAAAATACAACTATAATATGGGATCTAAACCATTTATTTAAAAACACGTATCTTAAGTTTTCTTAGGTTTGAGAGAGAAAAGAAAACAGAAAATATAGATAGCTTTTTTATATTTCTCTTTTGATTATGAGGCAGGTGAAAAAAACGTGAAGATTTGTAGCATACAGTACAAATAGTTATAAATTAATAGTTGTTTGTGTCCTTAAGGTCTTTTTGTTCAACATAAATAATACAGCTTAAATTTCACTATTTGAACAGGAAAAAAAAAATGTTTTGTTTTTCACAAGTATTTTCTAAAATAGTACTGACTATAAGTTTTATTATTTTAGAATTTATTATTATTATTATTATCAGTTGTAGTAGTAACTACAAACAATGTTGTTATAGCTAATAGCTAAAAATAGAAAATTAATATCTTTACTTAACAGGAGATTCTAAGAAAGTACTATTCAATGGACAAATAATTGTATTATTACTAATTTCTTTTCAGCATCCACATTGAACAATTACCAATTACCAAACTTTCCACAAGGAGGAATTCTATTGAACACTTTGTGAACTCTAATACATGAAATGATTATGTATCTCATAGAAAAATGTTGATTCTAAAATTATACTAAAGCTTTCCTTAAAATTTGAAGATGATTCTTCTTTATCTTCTTTTTATCAAGTTATAAGACATGGAGTGTTAAATATTTCTGTCATTTGAAAGATTATAATATGATCATAAAAGTTTTCACTCTGAGACTGGATGAGAACAGAGGTTAACAAATCCCTCAATGGTATGAAGTCTAATCATGTAGGATTTTCTTGTAAATTATATTTTGGTTGAGATCTGTTTGAGGTAGTCAGCAGGTGGAGTCAAATAGAGTGAGGCTGAATATAACTTTTATGTAAAATACAGATAAAAGGTTCAGATTTTATTCAAAAAGTGTCTTTCAAAACTTTTCAAGAGGCCCAGGCCGCAGACATCAACATCCAGACAGAAAGCTCTCCTTCTGAAATGTGCTGAGGCAGACAGTTGTAAGGTTTGTGGGAGATGATTAGAGGAAGCAATGTGAAAGAGTTCATATAAATATTGAAGAGAAATTTGAAAACATAAAGAAAGACTTCGATTAAATCCCAAATTTAACAGAGACCCAGCGAAGTTCTCTCACTCAACTTGATCCACTTTCACATTTTATAAAACTTTGTTAACTTCCAGTGCATTTGTTGTGCGTGATGTGACATTGTCACTCTCTCACATTTTCCATTTACTTGTTTGAATGGCTAACCTGTTTTCAGTCTATTGTTATACTGCTACTCATGATTTTTGTCAGTGAAGCACTTTGGGTTGCCTCTGTGGATTACTGATGCTGCATAACAGCTGACTACTATGTGTCATCACTGATTGTAAATTTTTCAAAGTGCGCCAACTAAAAATAAAATAGTGGTCACTAAATGTTTCAATCCAAACTGCATAATAACCCTTTCTTGACTGTTCTATTGTCATTTTTTAGATGATGTTTAATTTGTGTGATGCTATTTCAAAATTAAAATAAGATTTTAATTATTTAAATGAGAATTTGTACAGTTTTATTGGACTCAGAACAAGTTATGGCCTGCAAGGTTTTCTTTACATGAAGCCAGAGAGAAAACATTATTGTATTTCTGGCTGTGTACATCATAAAAGTACATCAATGACCAGCTGCCATAAAAATCTTCTTACAAAAACATGGTTTTATGGTTAAATCTGCCTCTGTTGCAGTTCTAATTAAACCAACTTGCTGGATCAATGAAGGTAAATTTACTTTTATTCATTTAAACTTGTTATATGGCATTCAAACTTTTTTGTTTAAAATGCTCAATATACACAAATAAAACAAAGCGATTAACATTCCACTTTTAAATAGCATATATCACACATATCGGTGGGGTAAAAGGCTCTCTCATTGGCTGAGCTCCATGATTCTAAGAAGAAGTTTGATCTATGATCTTCCTATTCAGTTCCTTTGTCTGACAAAAAGTTAAGTTATGCAGGAAATAAAACATAAATAAAACAAATAAAATATTGTTTCTTACGTTATGCTCACAACCACAGGGGCTGCGTACCTTTACCTAAAAAAAAGTATAAAGTTATAGCAAAAAAGGCATCGACATATTGCATAATAGAAAAAGGTCTCAGGACAAAGACCTCTCTCTTGGACTTCAACATGTCCCCACATGTCTGCAGAATGTTTTCTGATAATGCAGCTGTGCTTACAAACAGTAGATTTTTTTGCTCAATGTTTGGCAATTGGTCCCGATTCAAATTTGTTCATGAAGATATCCAAGTTAATGCAACAAAAATAAATATTTGTTTTTTTTGCATCTGGGTTGCACAAGCCATACTTGAGGTCTTTGGGAGTAAGGACAACACAAAACTGTTGACTGAGTACATCAGGATCAAGATGATATAAAAACTTTGAGAAGTACAGAAATAGAAGCCTTTTTGAGTGTGAGTGTAGTAGTTTTTTTTTTTTTTTTTTAAAAGTATTTCCAAAACTCTAAAGGAAATCTCAATAGTACCACTTCACCCTTGCGGAGGGGAACCAACTGCTGTCAGCTGGTACTCTGGGCTTTTAAGACACACAGGAGCCAGACAGGACCAGCCCAGACTTGCCCCGAACACAAAACAAGCTGGGGAAGAAGCTGACAGTGAACTCACTGTATTTGAATCAAAAGAACTGTTTGATACTTTTGATGACCTGTAGTTGTAAAATGAATTGAACATCAGATAAACCACTTGATGAATGTTCAGTTCTTACACAATACTATGAAAGAGCATTAGAAAAGAGAAACCAGATAAGGGAATGTGCTTGAAATGTTCATGGAGCGTGCTCAGTTTAAATTTTAGCTCTACAAAGGCTAGTGCCAACATCCTAATAAGACTTGTTAAAACTTTTAGACAGAAATACCTTTGATTAAAAGCTACTTTAATCATAAACTGCAAACACTTTAACACAGTATTATATTCAACATGTTTCAATTGACCCTTTAACATCATAGCTCCCTTGTTTCTGTTCTTTGATTTAATGTAATTTTTCAACCGTCAAGCGATCAACGTTATTGATCTGCTTTTCACCTTTAGAATCTACTGAAATTATCCTGTTAACGGTTGAAAACGTTACAGTATGGCAATGATTCTGTGTTTTAAGCGTCACCGGCGACACACAGGTATCAAAGGGTTAATTCATTTTTTAGGGAAATGTCTACTTTTGGGCTTTGAAAGTTGTTGTCATTATCAAAACAATAATTTTTTCTGTGCCAAGATGTCCAGACTTTCTTCTCCCTGGTTACCTCCTCCAGCTCCTATGAGGGACCCCAAGGCATTCCCAGGCCAGCCGAGGGACATAGAATATCCACCATATCCCGGGTCTTCTCCTGGGCCTCATTTCACTCGCTTGAATTCAGGACCCAGAGTTCATGACCATAGGTGAGAACTGGAGAGAAGATCGACTGATAAATGAGAGCTTTGCTTTTTGGCTCAGTTCTTTTTTTACTCCAGCAATCGCATATTGGTGAACGATTGGTCTGTCCATCTCTTGCTCCGTTCTTCTCTAGCTCTAGAACTACTTGAATTCCTCCACCGGGGGCTGGAGAACTCAATCCACCTGGAGAAGGCAAACTACATTTCTCCTTTCAAGAACCATGGCTTCAGACTTCACGTGACACAAATCTGCAATCTTTAGCTTGTACCACATTCTTAATAGTTTTGTATCATTAAAAAAAATCCCTTCATCCTGCAGCTAAAGCCTACTGAAATCAGCGACTTGGTCTTTTTATATATAAAAAAATTGATCAAATAGTTATTTTTTGATAGGTTTGATAAGAGAAGTGTGTGTCAGAAAGGTCTTTATGGTTTTGGAAGTGGGAGGAAGGAAATGAATAACAAAACTGAAACAAATGTATGAAACTGCAAAGTAACGATACTGAATATAGACAAGCAGTAAGTACTATGTGACTGTTGGGAAATTTGTCGCTTGCAGGGGGGGGATGGTGTGTGCGGTAGTGTGCAATGAAAATGAGGGAAGCCCTCTCTTTTTAAAATCGTTTTTCGCTTGTCTAACCACAATACAGCACTCAAACGAGACCTCTAGAGAGGGGAGAGAGGATCACTTCCCCAATTAGCAAAGTGTCTCGCTGCAACATGCAGTTTTTTCCACTCCTGTGGTAAACATGGGAACACATAAGCGGATTCTATTTATTTTTCTGCCTTTTGAAGTGAACAATGTAAACTAAACAAAAACAACATACTATTAATACATATTTCTGAGGTTGTCTTCCAGGTGTGAGAGCCTGTATTGTTTTTTATGCAGTAATGTATCTATTTTAGAGTTACCATATACATTTAATCTATTTATTTCATAGTTTTTATTGAAACAAGGATGCATAAACTTATCTCAGCTCATACAGATTGTCATGTTTGTCCCTACTGCAGCCTCTTCTGAGTGCACTTATTACTTCCAACTTTTTTAAGTTTCTCAAAGCAGCTTCGTGTGGGATTTTTCTCAGAACTTCAGCGACCAGTGAAACCATCAGTTTCTAATTTTTCAACAGGAAGATCCAGTCTGGAGTCCTTGTTGTGAAAGTTGCACGCGTGATGTGTTGATCTCACAGAAAGTCTGCGAGTTTGCACCATATGGATTGTGAAAACTTGTTGAAATGAAAACATTTACAACATTTTCCTGCTGAAGCTGACAGCATCTTCAAGTGACTGTAGTGCAAGAGTTATTTTTTTGGCAAGATTTTGTGAAATTTCCTAGATCATGCTCTTCTGTTTTTCTTTCCTTTTTTGTTCTTTTTTCTTCCTTTTTCAAGGATGTAAAAATTCATTTTAACAACAATTTGTTTCATATCATACTTTCTGGTTGGTGATCCGATGATATTGGTGCCCTTTGAACAATCCAAATCGCTGACCAAAAATTGATCCTGGACATCTTCAGCCTTGTATTTCTTGTGTGATTATCAAGTGTAAATTAAATATGCATACAAATAAAAAAGGAAACAAGAATTAATGTAAAATCCATTCACATTTCAGTTTATTTACATTTCCACATTAAGATAATATAATTATTAGAACATGATACCACACTGGTCACAAATTCAAAGAGCTTCCACACATTGGACTGTAATATTGGATCGGTCATTTTTTTTTTTTTTTTTTTTTGGTGCTGATAACACAGTGTGTTTTATCCTCTGTTATGGCATTTGTTCATTTTTACGTTACAGTAAAATAAACCTACCATGCCTCAATCCAAATTATATTTTCCAATATTGATTTATTTTATTTTGAAATGATTTTTTTTTAATGCTAAATGTTGATTCAAATAACAGCTTTTTTCATACAGATCAATCTGGTTGAATTGAAGACTAAATTGATTCATCAATTAATCCATTAATTGTTACACCTCTATTTTTTGTGATTTTGATTACAATGTCTAATCTTTCTTGGCGTGATGTCAGTGTCATTTCAGTAACGTTTGTCTGTGATTTTGTCTTCCAAGGTGGGAAATCCTGTAATTTAGTGAGATGCTACCTTGTTGTGACTTTATGATAAAGAGGATCAGTGTATTTTCATATATTATTTTTAAAAATACAGTGATCCAGAAATTATATGCTTTAAACAAAAAGTTAATTTTTTTGCTAGACGAAGCTGTGAACGACCATGGATCTCGTGACCTCAGATGAGACATTTGGCATATAGAAACTGCTGGACTTGGTCCATTAACATCTGTGAACTGCTGTCAGAGTGAAACTGTCCTACAAAGATATTTGGTGAAACACCCTAAACCGTTCCAGTAATGAGGGTTGTTAGATATTAAAATGAAACATATAAAAGTACTTTAGTGACAAATTAAAGAACTGAAAATGTCTTGCTCAAGAGGAGCAACCCCACTTGAAAAAAGAAACACACCAAACCACCAAGAAGTCAAATAAAAAAAATCCCTTATTTTAATTAAACAATATCATTTTGGTCTTTGCTTACTTTCATTGTTGCTGACATATGGATGAATGCCATTTAGTGTAATTACTGAGGAGTTGAACAAATTTATAGTTGTTAGAAATGTCATAAGTCTTTTAGCCAGTTGAATAATTAATTGACTATGAAATATTTAGAACTTCTGATTTATTAAGAGTTTTGATTCATTTGCTTTTGTGTACAGAAATTGTTTATCTAATTTTATGGGAAATTTTTTGAAGTTCATATCATACATGTAAACTTTCTTTATTGGAGTGACCATGGTGCAGTGGTAGAGCGGTCGACTTCTGATTGGAAGATTTTAGGTTTGGTTCCTGCCTTGCCCGTCCTAAGTGTCCTTGAGCAAAACACTGAACCCCGGATTGCTCCTGATGGTTATAGGTTGGTGTCAGTGTTTAGCAGTGGAGCCGCCATTATGAATGTGTGTGTGCATGAGTGAATGTGAGCACTTTGGGCCTTCTAAGAAGAAGGTAAAGCGCCATATGAGTATGCACCATTTACCATTGATTTCAAAAACGACCCCAGTGATCTCTATGATTGTTGAAACAGAAGAGACATGTATGGAATTTACTCCTCTTTTGTCTGATTTGTGACTATTTTACTTCTTTCTTTTATTCAGAGAATCACTGAGTGGCTCATTAATCATCTATTTTCTGAGAAACTTGTTCAACAATAGATATAAATTGTGAAATAATTCATACAAACACGATAGTTTTGAGAGAATGATCATAATCAGCCAGTTTCAAACTCCTTGGCTTTTTACCCGATTACACTTGATAACAGTGATGATTATTCATATTTTAACACAATAATGTTAGTAAAATTGTAAAAGAACCCCTTTTGTCATCTGCATTAATTAGTTTTTATTGTTTCTCATGAAGACTTTAGGATGGAATTTTTTCAGAACTCCGGGGTATTGCGCAACAGTGTTTATTTAACGGGGAAAGCTTAGTCTGGAATCCCTGTTCAACAGTCAGAGCATAAGATTTCTTTTTTCTCATTTTTGCTAAGACATCTACCAGTTTGCGCCATATGTAGCATTAAAATGTTTCCAAGTTGAAATTTAGAGAAGTTCTGACAGCTGTGTTCAGTTGACCATGTATTTAAAAATGACTGGTTTGTAGCGCTCGTGTTTTGTAACGTTTGTGGTTGGAATAAGAAAAAATACAATTAAGCCTGTGGAGGATTCTTGAGTCTCATATGAACTGTCCTTTATTTTCTTCTTTTTATTTATTTATTTTTTTTTACAGTTATTAAGAACTGATTTAAACTTAAAACTGGTTGTGTAACTGCTGACACTCTGGTCCATCCCACCAAAAGCCTGACCTCTGCATGTCGCATAAAAATGCTGAAGTAATCTCCCTCAGCACTGAACGATACTTAGAGTGACTCATCATTAGTTTGTTTAACGAGACTTGGCCTTAATTGATATCTGGTGGTTTTGCAACTTCCCATTTTATGGGAATCCCCCTTTAAAGCATTTTCATCTCCCTTATCATCTTTTTTCTGGTAAGAATCCTCTCTGGACAAAAAAAAAAAAAAAAAAAAAAAAAAAAAAAAACTAGTTTCCATGCTCTCATTAGATAAAAATGTGCTTAATCTCTTTTAGGTTTGTGCATGGAATTGTTGGAACCTATCCTTACTTCTGTTGGGTTAAGGCGGGGTACACCTTGGATGGAGCACAACCGGACTCAGACCTTGTTAAAATCAAGGCTGCTGCCAACCTGACTAGACTAGCCACAGGAGGGGGCTGAGTCTGGATCTTCCTCTACCAGTCCCCAGCCTGGAAAAAAACAGGGTTTTGTCAGGAAGAGAATCCATCATAAAACTCTATTCCAAACCAAAAGTGTGTGGATCGGTGAAAGCTGATTTGCTGCGGTGACCTATGGGCAGATATTCCCAACGGTGAACAACAACACTAATCAATTAAAAAGAAAAAGACTTCAAAAATAAAAAAATAAAAAAAGATATTCAAATAGATGTGTTTATATTTTTTATATCTTTTGCCTGTTTTGCAAAGTGCACCTTATTAAAGACACGTGAATCGGGGTTTCACATAATTGACATGATAAAACACACACACACACAGAAGGCATTGGAGTGATGTTGTTTATGAAGGAGGTCTAATTTCCCAACGAGGAAAATTAAGACCTACATGGATTTATTTGTCAACAAGTGGGTGTATTAGAAGCGTTTTTGCTATTTTTTAGTCATCCTCATCATCTCTTTTTGGGCGCCTATGGACTTCTTTTACACATAATTTTAACAGGCTAGCCTGCTGCTATTTTTTTCCATCACTTTAAGGGTCATTGCATGTTTACATGTCACATCTCTTGCAACTTAGATGAAAAAGGTTGGGGCACATTCACTTCAATACAGTAATTCTTTTATTCAACTGACATACGGTAGAAAGATTATTTCTCCATTAGGGGATCAATAACATTCTAAAAATTTTTTTTTTTTTTTTTTAAGTTTTAGCCAATGCTTACTCAGCTGTATCGATGTACATGCGTTTGACCCATTTACATGGATAACAAATCGTTCTTATTGAAAGGTTTATAGTTTGACCCTGTGATGAATTTTTGACAGTAAGTTAGCAGTGGAAATTTGATTTTCAAGACAAGGGAAAGTTGTACTCAAAACAAAGAAAAGTTGCATTCAAAGCAGAAGATAGGCATAAAACTAAATGTTGCATTCACATTTATTTTACAAACAAATTTTGTCTTTATAAATACATTTCTTTTCAAAAGATATTTTACCTCATAGCTTGTACTCTGTCCAGCATATTTGATACATCACAAATAGTCTTTTTAAACCAATGTTTTTTTTGTCTGCTCCACAAATTCACAAA
Organism: Oryzias javanicus; assembly: GCA_003999625.1. NCBI lineage: Eukaryota > Metazoa > Chordata > Actinopteri > Beloniformes > Adrianichthyidae > Oryzias > Oryzias javanicus. The sequence continues at coordinate 14,558,549 of CM012450.1, read as the reverse complement.
AATTTGAAAAAAAAAAGCTCAGAATAAAACACTTTGAGCATAATTGTCTTTATATATATCCTCCATCATCAGGAAAAAGAAAATGCTAAAAACATAAAAAAATAATTTTCATCAAAGTGGGTCTTTAAAAAGATTGCTGTGTTGCAGCTCGAGTCACTATAATGTTGCAGAAAGCACAAGAATGGCTTTAAAAATGTGCTTGACAATACTTTGATGATTGTGTTTTTTAGTTAACTACAATACATACTGCTCTAAAACATCCACGGGTTTCAAACTTTCAAAATAATGAAAATAAAACATGTTTTGGATTTATTCTTTGTCTGTCATGTTCCCCGAAGTTAATCAAAATCCCGTAAAATGTACACGTTTTCTAATCCTTCTGAATGTGAAAACAGACGCGGTGACACGGGCCGTCTCCCGTGCACTTCACTGAAACCGTGGAAGATTATTTTTCAGTTCATGAGACTCCTAAAATATCCCCCGAAGATGTTCAGTCAAGTCTGAACTTTCCACCCTCTGGAGAATGAAAAGGACAAAAAAACTGAAAGTTTCACAATTTTGCAGTGTCATCAACTTTTCACTTTTGCTCTTATGATTAACAACTCACGTAAAAGTGGAAAGCAATGTTAAAAAAAAAAAAAAGTTTTGACGTTTCACATTGTTAGCCTGGGAGTTTGTATTCTGCTGAGCAGAAAAATATCATTGAATCTTTCATCAATGCTAAAACGGATCACTTTATTTAAATCTAATCTCTGTCAGCTATTCTGATATGACATAGTGTGATAACTGTCGCACCAGACCCAAAATGACAGCGTAAACGTTTACTGGAAGCTCAAATGATGTAAAAATGTCAAAAAGTAGAAATCAGATGATTTATGGGCAAAAATGGGTTCCTCACTGAAAAAAAAAAATTTCTCATAACTTTTGAATCATGTTGGTGACCACACAGAAGGAGTGAAGGGGGAAAAAAAATGAAAAACTCCAGATGCAGTCAGAAACCGAAAGTAAGACGAAAATATATATAGAGCTTGTGAGCTTCACAAGAGTCAGAGTGGCAGTCAGTGCTCCTTCAAGGTAAGCCCATTTTAAAGCTCTACACTTGGAACATTTTATAGAGTTTATAGCTGAAAACAGATGGATTTCAAATCAGAAATATCTCAATAGACTTATTAAAAAAGGTTAATATTAATCTTGGTGAATGTTTTTCTGATACTACCAGCGTTTATGATTTATATCTTCAAATCTTCTATCTGTAAACTTTAACAATAACAGATGGGCCAGCATGAAAAGACTGAAGAATTCCCTCATCCTCTCAGTCCCTGACAAACACACTGACTTAGTCAGGCGTGCATTGCATCAACACAATGTGATGAAACTGTGACTAACAGAAAAGGAAGGATTATTTCTTTTGTCATCTGCTTCAGTTTTAGCTGTATTTCAAGACTTGATTTAATATATATTTTAAAGTCTTTTAAGCAACATATTACAGCAGTGATCACTGTCCTGGAGTTTTGCTCTTCCTCTAAATAGGATTATTTCAGTTGCACATCTGGGAGACAAATCAAAATCCATGCAAAACTGGCCTTCATATATTCATTCATGTAAAGAGCCAATGTAACTTTATTAACACCCAGCTTGGGGAGCATTAGTTTTAACATTGATTTTAATCTCTTTAAATGCACAATTTGCAATACGTAATAAATTATTTTATGATGCGATTTGCTGCATAAAATGCACAAAACCTTTAATAAACGCACGAATTAAGCAACTTTTATCGCTTTAAAACGAAATAAATGCAAAATAATTTTGAAAGATAATGCTTTAAGGTTCAAATTAATTTTGTTTTTATTATTCCAGCAATTTTAGGCTTTTGTTTTTACATCCCAACTTTAGTTTTCACTTTTTACAGTTGTCCTGTTAAACTTTGTTGTCTTAGGTTTTATAACAGGTGGTGTCCTCAGCCTGTCATAAAAGTTATGTATTAAACCATAAACACAGGGTCTGCATTAAACAGGATTCTGCTACTGTACAAAAACGTCTAAACACACCCAGTAGGATTTTTTTTTTAAACAACCAAGTTTCAGTACTTTTAGAATTCAGTCAGTCACAACAAAAATAAGGAAGTATAACTGCATGGCCACTCTTTAAAACTTCCTCTGAATTTTTCTGGGTTTATGCCTTGTGTTTCTTGCACCATTTCCATCCGCAGAACTGGAAACATCTTCGGGTCCATTACAAAGCAAATGTTTCCTTCCACATTGAAACTTTCAATAGGAATTACCTCACTTCTCTATTTATTTTTAATATGCAATGAAATGCTTGTAAAAAAACAAACAAACAGATGAGGAGTTCCCAGTGGGGAGGACCTTAATGAAAGTTGAGGAATTTTTCGCAGAATCATCAATGTAGTTCCTCCCTCGTGTACGAGACAGTAATTGGCACTACTTTTCTCGATGGGAGGGTATATTAGTACATATAAATACAGCTGCAACACCTCTGAGGGCATTTCTTAATTCTGCAACATGAACAATGCAGGTTTGATCAGTATAAGTCCTGTGAAGGATAGATCTCTAACCAATCAGCTCTGGTTCTGCTTCAGATGGCTGCTTGGTGGCGGACAGTCTTATTGGTTTGCTTTGTCCTGGAGTCTGCTGTGGATTCCACACTGGTCCAGAGGAACCGATACACCAACTCATTTAGCCTGGCAAGATCTACCCGGAGCCATGTGCAGCAGCTGCTGAAAAAATATGTGAGAACCAACAGGATTTTTTTGCAAATGCATTTACTTTATTTTTTACTTTTTTGTAAATATTCTCAAAATTTTGTGCCCACAGAAAGAGCAAGAGCTCGGTAATCTGGATTTTGATGACAGAAGTCAGCAGCTCGGGGGATTACCTTTGCTTTCCACAGACTTTGATAGCTGGCTGCAGCTGTCGGTTAGTATAAAACTTTCTCATCTTTCTTCCTGTGTCAATATTATTCCTTAAAGCCTATTTTTCTTATTGGAAAATCCTTAAAAAATAACCTTGTGACAGAGTGTCAGCCTGAATAATAAATTAACATGGAATTCCCCTTGTAGAAACATGCATTGAGAGATTGTGTAAGATTTTCCATGTGATGTGAAAACACTTCTTGTTGCATCTTCAGGACTGGGACAGACTGCATGCAGCCTTCCTGGACATTCAAGCCTACTGGAATATTTTGGAAAGGAAAAGAGTCGAGCTGGAGAAGGAGGAAAAAGCCCATTCTTGGCTGAGGAAAACCCGGATCTCTTTGCCTCAGAGGTTCAGGCTCATTCAGCTGGACTTACGAGACCTCATGAACCAAATCAGCAGTCAGGTATCCACCGTCTTCTTACTGAAATCCACCCACGTACTGTTCCTGTTCCGGCCCACGCAGACTTAGAAGGAAGTGAGGCAAAAAGCGGTCTGTTAAACTTCGTTTTGCTTTCTTCCTCCAGATGAGATTCACAAGGAGATCTTGGATTAGGCCAACACCTGCTCCGCTACACCTGAGCTCAGAGAGGGACAGAGACTGGGACAGCCGAATGGAGGGTTACATCGCTCTGAGAGATTTGAACCTTTACCTCACAAAGCTGGCGAGAGACTTTTTACTGCTGGCTTCGAAAAGACACTCCTGACACAAACTCACAAACACTGGAACTGTGGAGATAATCCTGAATTAACAGTTATCTCATAAGGAGCTGTTGTTGCTGTGAGCTTTATTTTTGCATCAAAAATGGCGAACATGTGGAAGGGTTTTCTTGGGTTTTTCCCAGGGTTTCTGTCATACTCGTAACTGTTAGTGGCAGATAAGTACTCAGAACACGCCCCAACCTCAGACCTCTGGACTTTCCAAAGATATATTTACTATTTATTGAAATATTTATTTGAATACTATTTATTGCTGTGTGTTTTTGTTTCAGTTCTTTTGCAGAGACATGCAGTTTTACAGATATTTTGTGTTTTATACAGAAATCTTGTTTTTGAGTGTTAATAAAGGTATAAAGCATTTACAAACTCTGGGTTATGATTGTCTTGAAATTAAAATATTCAAGAGATACTGTGGTGGTAAGCTTGAAGATATGTGCTGCCTCATAAGTTGTGTTGTTATTCTGTCAGCTGCAAACTAAGTAAGCAGCTTCTGAGCAACTTGGATTGGTTGAGCCGGTTGCAGTTTTTGGTTTCTTCATGTAGTAGCGACGCGAGGGGCAGCCTGCAGGGTGAAAATAGAAAATTTCCTAAAGTAAATCCAGTTCTCATTTTGTGCACATAATGTGGGGCAAAAAACTATTCAATCAACCACCAATTTTGCAAATTTGCTCACTTAAAAAGACGAGAGAGGCCTGTAATTTCCATACCTCAACAACCAAAAAAAATATCCGCAAAATCTCATTTGTCCGGTTTTCAAATAAATTGTTTGTAAATTGTGATGGGAAATAATAATTTGGTCAATAACAAAAGTTCGACTCAACTGTAATTTACCCTTTGTTGGCAATGACAGCAGTCAAACATTTTCTGTAAGGGTTTTCAAAAACTGGTGCTGGTATTTTGGTCCATTCCTCCGTGCAGATCTCCTTTAGAGCAGTGGTGTTTTAGGGCTATCGCTGAGAAACAACTCCCTCCAAAGATTTTCTATGTGGTTGAGATCTGGAGACTGGCTATGCCACTCCAGGACCTTGACATGCTTCTTATGAAGCCACTCCTTCGTCACCCGGGCAGTGTGTTTGGGATCGTGTTCATGGTGAAAGACCCAGCCGTGTTTCATCTTCATTGTCCTGGCTGATTGAAAAGGGTTTCACTCAAAATCTGACCATACATGGCAACATTCATTCTTTCCTTCATACAAATGAGTCCTCCTGGTCCCTTTTTCTGAAAAACAGCCCCAAAGCATGATGTTTCCGCCTCCATGCTTTACAGTAGGTATGGTGGTAAACTCAGCATTCTTTCTCCTCCAAACACGACAAGTAGAGTTCTTAACAAAAAGTTCTATTTTGGTTTCATTTGACCATAAGACATTCTCTAAATCCTCTTCTGGATCATCCAAATGCTCTCTAGCAAACTTTAGATGGCCTGCACATGGACTGGCTTTAGCAGAGGGACACGTCTGGCACTGCAGGATTTGAGTCCCTGATGGTGTAGTGTGTTACTGATGGTAGACTTCGTTACTTTGATCCCAGCTCTCTGCAGGTCATTCACTAGGTCCCCCAGTGTGGTTCTGGGATTTTGCTCACAGTTCTTGTCATCATTTTGACCCCATGCGGTGAGATCTTGCAGGGGAGCTCCAGATCAAATGAGATTATCTATGCTCTTATATGTCTTCCATTTCCTAATAATTGCTCCCACAGTTGATTTCTTCACACCGAGCTGACCGCAGATTCAGTCTTCCCAGCCTGGTACAAGTCAACCATTTTTTTTCTGGTGTCCTTAGACAGCTCTTTGGTCTTGACCATAGTGAAGTTTGAAGTGTGACTGTTTGAGGTTGTGGACAGGTGTCATTAATACAGGTAACAAGTGGAGGATGGAGGGTCCTCTTAGAGAGAAAGTTATCAGAAATCTTACTTGTTTGTGGGTGACCAAATACTTATCTTCCTCCATAACTTGCAAAAAAATTATTTAAAAATCAGACAATGTGATTTTCAGGGTTTTTCTTCTCATTTTGTCTTATAGTTGAGGTATACCAATATGACAGAAATTACAGGCCTCTGTCATCTTTTTAAGTGGGAGAACTTGCACAATTGGTGGCTGACTAAATATTTTTGTATTTAAAATTGCGGCTAACTTACCACCAGCAGATGTCCTCTTTTGCCTTTGGCCACCTTTAGCTCCGAGCCTCTGACGAAATCAATGATCCCTTCCTTGTTTCGAGCCACAGCAAACCGAATGCTGCAGCAGAGAATGAAGAGGAGGAGGTGATGAAGGGGCTAAGAAACACCTGATCACCACAGAGGGACTAAGGCTTCAACTCACCTGCCTGGCCTGACATCCACACAGTTGGTCTTCCTTGCCAGCATGCTTACTTTGGTCACCAGCTCAATCACATGGCTGCAGTGCAGTACTGCATCACTCTGGAGGAAGAGGCAGCTGGATTAGAGGAGCAGGGACATGAAAATAGCCATGACTGCTGAGTCCGCTTGTACCTTCTGTTTATTGTCCTCACAGGGCACATGGAGAACCAGCATCCCATCACTGAGAGAGCTCACTGAGATTCCTGTATTAAAAAAAAATTGCACTCTAAAAGTTATCACATAAATTAAGTTGGATAGGTTAATAAATTCAACATAGTAGCTTAAAAATGTCTGACTTTGGGTCTTTTGTAGTTAATTTTTAAATATCCTGCCAAACAGGAAAATTAACACACAGCTGCTCCTATCGGCTTCCTATAGCTGCTGACATGCGCAGAGAGGTTTTACTGGGATTCAGCTGTTATTGCTGCAGAAGGCCAAGCAAAACTGATCTTATCTGAAAACTGGAATTTTTTGGTTTTTTTTTTTAAATAAAAGAAAAACAAAAGACGAAAAACAAAAAGAAAAGAATATACGTGTTTCACCTCTCAGAGAAGCGTAGTCAATCTTCTGCTTGATCTTGGTGCGGTCCACCAGCAGAGCAAAGGTGTTGGTGAGGAGCAGCTGGCGAGGCCGGGGCTTGAATCCCCTCCTGTCATACTTGATCACTGAGACGCCATACTGCAAAAGGACAAGGAGACACAGATGACTTTTACTACTACTCAAACAAAAAGTACTCACCTTTTATTGAGATTTGAAATTACCCTTATTATAATCTTAAAGACCTACTCCGAAATACTTTTAGTCTACATTTTTTAAAAAAATGCAATTTTCTACAAACATAGTTTCTCCAGAGCAGCAGAAGTTCATTAGAAATTTCACATTTTAATTTGTTTGTTTCATCCCCTCACACCTCCAACCTAACATTACTGGCGCAACAAAAATGGTGAGCATTATTGAAGCTACCCAGTCATACAGTTTTGAGCCAGATGCTGGCTTGGATGAGGAAAACAAAGACGTTAATGGATCTATTTGTCTACAAGTGGATGCATGAGAATAGAGCGGAGCGGGGAGTTTCTGGCGTATTTTCAAATTGTTTTTCTCTGCTCCTAATTTACGATAATTTAAATAAAGAAATACTCAAAAATGCAGTTTAATGTTTAATTTTCTTTTTATGTATCATCCATCATCAAAAACATGCCACAAAAAAGTAGATCTAAGTAGATCCTTAAATAATAATTACTGACCCTGTAATAACAATACAAACACACCTCTAAAAACTGCAAAAAAATGAAGAAGGACATTTTCAGATAAGATTTTTTAATGTTTGAGTATTTAAAAAACAAAATAATAGATTATGAGATAATACTAACAATGTATTTATCATCTTCACTACAAGAATATGATGGTTTAATTCCCTTATGGAGATAAAGGAAATAACATGAAGAAAAAGTACAGCAGGACAAGCTTGTAAACATTTCATTCCAATATATAAGTTAGAAAATCACAAAAAATTACCACTATTTTTGAAAATGATTTAGTTTAATAATTTAGTTTCTATTTCCATACTTGTTCAGAAAGGTTTTACTGGGCAAAAGTCGGAGATCCCTTTGAACAAGTAAGGGGCTTTCCAGAGCAACTCCTTTTAACCATTCATCAGTAAACATTGAAACAACTCATGAGCATCTGTTCAATGATGTTTGATCAAAATGACATCATTTGTTTCTATTAAAATGACCTAATTAAATTCATTCATTAATAAGGAACAAAACTTACCTGCACTTTTTCACTGCCAAGAGTCTGGAGAACCTTCAGACTGATTTGTTCACGTTCTGCAGAAATATATATATTAAAAAAAAATCTGCAATTTTTTTCATGCTATGCTATGAGGTCTTGAATTATTTAACACATAGTTAAAAGGCTATACTGTACCGAGCCTGGAGTCCAGGAACAGACGCCCAACACTCTGGGGGTAAATCTCTTTCTGGCCTTTGAAGATCTCACTGGCTACAACCTTCTGCATCATCTAGAAAAAACAGAAGAAAGTCCAAGAGATAGAATCAACAATTTAAAAGTCTACAGTTCGTAAACCAAATGTGTCCTTTCCTATCACCTGCTTCTTCCACTCAGGCTGGATTCTCCTACAATACTTTGCAACCATGTTGTTCATGTGCAGCCTCTGCAGGTGCTCTGAGGCCTAGAGGGGGGGCAAATTATGCATTTTTAGGTCCAACTTATTTCATTTATTTGTAGATGATTCCATGTTTTGCCATTTCTTCTTACCTCAACGAGAGATGGAGGAGGCTTTGGCCAGCTTTTGTCTAAAACGCTCACCGGTAGGTTTTTCCTCAGATTTTTGAGGAAAGAGTAGCGCACATGATCGTGGAAGTACTCATTCTCCGGGCAATATTCCTCATGACGGTAGATGAAGCCTTTTATGAATCTGGAATGTGGTAATATGGGGAGTTTAAAAGCATGTGGGACAACCAGGATGAACAACAGGGATGGAATGGAAGAGGACCTGCGTATCAACTCTGCAGCCTCTCGTCGCTGCTTAGCCCGCCTGCGTGCTTTCATCCCTCGCCACCCAGACTGGATCACAATCACTGCACATCCATGAATTTGGGAACACAAAGGCAACTTAAACACAATCAAAACTTTAACACAAATCAGTGAAGCAACACCAAACTAAGGATATACATTCTATTTAAGAGAAATCCTTAAAGAGAAAGACTTCCTGCTCACAAATAATAAGTAAAAAATAAGGCTTTAAGCTGAAAAAAAAATCACAAATAGTACTATAATAGTACTCTATAGTACATAAAAATGAAATATATATAAATATATATGTGTGTGTGTGTTTGGCAATGATTTAAGGACTGTTGCGTATAATGGAAACCTGCGTGTCTGATGCGCTGGTACTTGGATCTCTCTCTGTAGCCTCTCCATGATTTCTGCATGGTGACCGCTGGGCAAACAGAGCATACAAAGAAGGATAAATAAAGACAAAACCACCTAAATTTACAAGTATTTGTTAAGTAAAATAAGCTCTGATTTCATTTCTTCTGTGGAGACTGAAAAGCCAGTTGGTCTGATGACACTGGAATTCTATAGAAGTGTGGTTTCAGAGTGAGTCAAAGTTCACAGGAATGAAAAATGTCATAATTACAAGAAAAAAAAGCATGACAGTTGATGCTTTTCTGAACTTTAAGCCAGTGTTTTGGCATTAAAAAGAGAAGTTTGTGTCATGTTTGTTCGTCCAAGTTCTCCTTTGACGAAACTAAAGCAGCTTCTTCTTAAACATTCTATTTTGATTAAAAAAAAATATTTGAGCTTTGTGTCCACATACCAATCTCTGGCTTTTTGGCCTCGAGTGCATCCTCTGTGGTGAAGAGTGTTTTAGGGAAACGGATGAAGATTTTTGATCTATAAGAACAAGACAGGTTTGAAAAAAATATATATACATTTTTTTCATTTAGAGAAAAAAACACATGAGAACAAATCATTTAAAACACATATTTACAGTACACCATCTGAGAATCTATCATGCAGTGTTCCTTAAAATACAGTACATGCATAATCATACTGAAAATCCTTTAAGAGCATGATGGTGGAAGTATGATGGACTGGGTTTGTTTAGCAGTTTTAAAAAAATATATATGAACATGAGTTTTGGAATAAATAAATACATTTTAAATCAAAGTGTGAGTCTGATGTCACAGCTCGAGCATCAAATCGACACCAAAATGACAAAAAAATGAAAGAATCTGATTAGTGTTGAGCTGAGGTGCAAAACTTTAACAGAGCAACAAGTGAGAGGATGACAAAACTTTATGTGCAAAAGTAGATTAAATACATTTGTTCTTTCAAAAAGGTTCTACCAAACATAAACCAGGATATTTTTAAACAGAGATAACATAACTATTTTTGTTGTTGTGACAGCCTAAGTAGCTGCTGGTTCCAAACCACAAGATATATGATAGAAAAGGGATCAAAATATCAGTTTCATCTCATCCTTGTTAACCCTTTGAATTTTTTTACAGCCACAATGAAAAATCCCAAATGTTTTTGCTTTCATGTTGATGTTCAATTAATGTAATTCTGGACCCATAGTGGTTTGATCCATATTTGCATCAATAGGGATTAAACTTTCCATTAAATCCCTCTTTAAAACAGTTTACCAAAAACTTATCTGATTTTGCATCATAATTCCTTTAGGAATTGTGTTGTTACCTGCCCAGTTTGTACTCTTCTGCTTTGTAGCCTAGATGGTTAACCAGAGCAGAAACTCCATCCACAAGCCTTCCTTGCCAGTTGGGCCACGTCTCAGGACACAGGGGTTTGTACCTACGGGCACGTTTAAGCCATATTATTAGCAACAGATAAAACTCTCGGTTAGTTAGAGGGGGGGGTCAGTCACCTCTGCAAGAAGGCTTCAAAGCGCCGGCGATAAGCAAAGCCGGCTCTCCTGACTCTCAGGTTTTCCATCAGGCCTAAGTACTTGACCTGGTGTCGGACCAGAACTTCATCGAAACGTCCTGCAGACATAAAGATCACTCTCTGGAGGAATTCTGATGTAAACTGTTTGTCCAAATAAGGTATTTTATCAGAATTAGAACAAATCAATTCAAGATGTTTGTACCTGGTTGCTTGGCATCATTGGGTTTGATACAACGCACATAAGATGGTTCTTTAGACATTAGGATCTCCATGAGTTTTGTCAGGCTATTTTTAAACTGTGTGGCAGCCTAAACACAAATACAAAAACATGAAAGGGTGGGAAACTGTGTAAAATTTGTGGGGTTTTTTGTCACAACATCAACACAAACCAACTGCTTTTAAGAATAAAAAGTTTAGTCAACAGGATTTTTTGCCAAAAAATACCTATAAATTGGGTTTAATAAAGCTCAGACTAAGAAAGGATGAAAATAAATGAAGAGGGAGAAGGTCCCGTACCATCTCTGGACGTTTCTGATCAATCACTTCCTCTCTGCGGAAGCAGTGACTCAGGATCTGGTTGTCTGACTGGCACATGACCTGAACAGAAACCAAACCACAAAAACCACATTTCAAAAACACGTCTCCCCTCTGCTTTTTTCTACTATTGCAAGACTCCCCATCTGTTTTAAGGCTTCACCTCAACCATTTCCCAACCCTCACCTCTTTCAGGTTCCTGTTCAGTGAATCGTTGTTCTTATCAAGAAAACCTGAATGAGGACAAAATAAATAAATAAGAGGCATGTTATGCTCTATCATAGGAAAAAACCCACAAATGAATTCAGTCTCAGTAATCAGAACTTACCACTGACATTATAATTGACCTCGCCTGCATAATGCAGCAGCCGGAACTCCTCTCTGCTCATTACTCGCCGGGTTTTTCCATTTGCTAATTTGTGCCTGAAAAACACACAGCTGTATGGAAGTCCTGCGTGGATTCAAAACGCAGTCTGTAATAACACAATACTCACGTGATGAAGTGGGGATGGCAGCCCAACGAGTCCTCCAGTTTCTCCAAAAAGGAGAGATCACAAGCCTCACCGGGTCTCAGGCACTCCTCGTCCTGAAGGGTGCGCATTAGCAGTAATACAGTTTGAGGTCAAAATAATACATTCATGAAACAGTAACATTGCTTATTTTATATATAGAAGTTGAGGGAATGGAAAGGATTGGCCTCCAAAGGTGTTTTGGATTTAGAAACACACTTTATTTATCGAAAACTCTAAAAAAGGATTTTAAAAAAGGAGTACCGCCGTTGACTGAACATATGATTGAGAGAAACATTCATTGATTAAATACAGATATAGACATATCAATAAAGAAATAAACATCTCATGTTAGAGTTGCACATACATTTATCATATATTTGCTCTGAGGGATTTAACTTCTCTGTCTTAAATCTTCCTGTCTTAATTGTTTAAGGTAATCTCACAAATCAACAAACAGCCAACCCCAAGATCAAGGTTATGAGAAGCTGAGATAAAGAACTTGAAGAACTTCATCAACAACACAAATTTACGTCAGTGATAAACTTCATGTGGTTAGGGGATGCCCTGATCTATCTATAAAAGGAGGATTACGACAGAGGGCTATCAGAGTGGAGTGGAGACTAGTTTCAACATTCTCTGTATGTTGCTAGTAAAATCTGATTTAAGAACTGATCCCTCTATTGTCTTCCTTTCAGAGAAACGTTTCAGGTTGTTTAAACCTAACATCTCATTAAATGGCACATTCAATTCAAAAGAGGCGTGCCTAAAAACCTTGAAATAAGATGCATTCCTCTGCGCTTTGCTCACATCCTCAGCTGTTGAGTCACACTAACTATGTTTTAAATTTCCCATAGTGAAACATTAGTCTTCTCAGAGTCCAAACCAATAATCTGTGAGATTTAATGTCAAAGCTCAGGCAACGTTCAGTTTGGATGAACAGGAACAACTTTAGTTTTGAAATTGACTCATAGTTATGGAGCAATTTTCCACCTTTTTTACAAATTGCATTATTTAATCAATAGAGTAACATAATTAGAGTTTTTTTTAATAGACATAGGAGTCATACTCACCAGAATAGAGATGATGCCTTTGTGTTTTTCCTCAATCAGATCGCAAATGATCTTGTTATCAAAGTATTTCACTGTCTCCCACTACATTACAAAGAATATCAGATGTTGTGTTGCTATAGAAATACTATAACAGACATGCTCAAACAACTGAAACGTGTTTATTTTGTTCTACTTAGAAACAAAGCCTTACAGCGATTCCTTCAGTCTCGTACTCCTCCTGCTCAGACCGCAGGGTGAGCTCGATGAACAGCTGCTGGAGCTTCTCATTGCAGAAGTTGATGCAGAACTGCTCAAAACTGTATGGATTACAATGAGTGGATTTTAGAAGTTAAAGCTAAAATATATATTTTCTTCATACTTTTGACCTATACGCAGATTAAGATGTTGTGTACCTATTATGCTGAAGAACCTCAAATCCATAAATATCAAGAAGCCCAATGACTGATGAGCCTTTGGTGCTGTGGTAGAGTTCATCCTGTATGAAGATAGTACAAAACACTTTAAAAACTGAATTAATTTAAGTTATTTTTTTCTGAAAGTAGCTTCTGCACCTTCAAAGCCAGCGATTGGTTGATTTTCTCCACCAACCAGGTGAAGGTTCGACCGTACACAGCTTTAGCCAAAGCATCCCGGGCCGACACAGCCTGCTCATAGTTTAGCGGGCTGATCATCTGCAGATCACACAAACAAGTCTGATGAAGTCACTTGACCGATTCAGAGAAAGCGCAACGGAAACAGACAGGAGGACAATCACCTCCTCCCCTCTGGCAGTGAGTTTCCTGTGAGTGAGCGCCTCCCTGAGGGCTGAGCCATCAACACCCAGCAGCTGCAGAAGAACATCTGAACTCAGAGGTGATGTTTTTCTTCACAATTGAGAATTGTTATGTATCAGAGGGACTCCACTGACCCCTGCCAGAGTTGATAGTTGAGTCTCAGTGGTAATGTACGTTTCTTCTTCTTCTCCTTCGCCAAAGAGAACGTTTCCCAGATGGAGGATGCTGGCGATGATATTCAGCAGTTTCTGAGGTCAGAGATTAGAAAGGGAGATGAAAACAACTTCACAGATGAACAATTTGAAATCCTCTTATGCAAATTTGTTTTGAAATGTGCAGAAAATTAAGGATATTGAACACTAAAATGAGCTTTTACTGATTGCTTAGACATTTCCCAAATCCGAATAGCTTTCCTACCCCTCTGGCTCCTCCTTATCACTTCAATTGTTTGAGCACTTGAAGCTGTAGTGGTGTCCAAAAGTGACTTAGAGCTGACTATCCCTCCAATGATATGATGATCCACATAGCGGTTGTGGGAGAAGGAGAAATGTATTTCTTCACGTGGGTGTGCACAGAAATTTACTTTTAATGTAAGTGAGTTTTTGCATGAGTTTTTAAAGTTAAAACTGATGTTTTTTTGTATTTTCTGATGTGCTAATATTGATAACTTCATCAAGCAAAAGTCAAGTCTAATTTTTCTAAATCTCTCTGCTTGGAGGGATAAATGTAAGGACAGGGAAAAACTGTCAAGCGTAGGGAAGCAATTCAAATTCAGCCATTGTCCCCACCTCTGTGACTAACCTGCACTTCCTCTGTGGTGAAGCCAATCACAGAAAGGGCCTTCATGACAACTTTCCAGTTATTCTTGTCACTTATGGAGCTGACTTTTGGACAGTTTCCCTTCATACAAAAATATAAAAGGTTATTAACAGCAAAAGCTGAGGATGTGCCTGGAACTGCATCCTACCTTGACTAGATAACGGTAGCTGTGAGGGTTTCTCTCCAGCTCCAGTGTTTTCAGCAGCTTCTCGTCCCCTCCATCCAAAAGCTGGTAGAAAATGTGAAAGTTTCTTTCGCCGTGGTTCTGGTGCACAACACGGGATTTCTCCAGCAGGTAGTTTAGGATGTGAGCTCCCACTGGAACACCCTTCAAAGTAAAACAGAGGAATGGAAGGATATGGCAAAAGCAGCATGAAATATTTCAAAATTTTTCCATGAACATTTACCCTGAAGTCAAACTGAATATCCATGTATTTTCCAAAGCGACTGGAGTTGTCGTTCCTCAAGGTCTTGGCGTTACCAAAAGCCTGACAAAAGGACAGAAAAACTTAAATTTAGGGTAACAACTCACAGAGAGGTCCCATTGAATCATATAGTATCTGACGGCATACACTACATACCTCCAGAACTGGATTTGACTGCAGGAGACGATCCCCGAGGGCAGCAGCATGATCAGTGGTGGGGCAAGTAACAGCGTAGTACAAGAGGATCTTCTTGGAGGCCTCTGTTTTACCTGCCCCGCTCTCACCTGATATGAGGATGCACTGGTCCTTCCTCTCCGTCTTCATGGCTCGGTAAGTATTGTCTGACAAGGCATAGCTGGTGACAAACGAGAAGCAGCTTCAGAACAGTTTTCATGGACACTTCAGTCCAGTTTAGCAGGGATGCATCTTCACTGACTTTATTGTAAATTCATCATTGCTTAATCTTCTATTGGTTCCATAACCACAATTATAGCTCAAGCTGTTTAGGGTCTAATTTAGTCTTCATTTCTAAGAGATTTCTAGTAAAGTCTGGCAGCAGTGCTTTAAGGATTTGAGATGTGCTTGATCTGATATTTGATTGACTCCATAATGAGAGTCCTTCTAAGCTTTCCTCAAAGCTGTTGCATGAAAAAGCTAGATCTAATGCAACCATACGGCAGGCAGCTGCAGCTTCAAAGCATCCATCAAAAATTGGGACACCATCTCAGTCGGTGGGCAACTGAGTAAAGATGGGAATAATAGGCAGTGGGAAAACTGCTTTTGTTCGTAGATAAAACTTAAAACATTCTTTTTGTGCATCAAATATTTGTATTTCTAAAGACTTAGATGTTGCATGAAAGGATGTGTGACACTGTTAGGTTACATTTTGACGATGGAAATTTTGGTTTTGAAAGAGATCTTTGTCAAACTTTCTCCTCGACAGCTTTAACTGTTAGATCACACCAATAATTTTCCCCCAAATACCCTCCTATTTAATATTTGAAACTGCTGATAGAGGCTCTTGAGATGGAAGCTATCATTAAAATAATGCTTTCTATTTATTGATTTGAAATGGTATTATGACAATTTCCTGGCTGATGAGCAGCAACTTTTAGACTTTTGCTTGTGTCTTCATCTCTTGGCACCATGCTAACACACCTGAATGCTTCAGGCAAACACAATGAGAAATATATCTACTCTCATGGAGGTCAGATGAGCAGCTTGGAATGGAATCAATCATTCTGCAGCACAAGGCTGCAAATAAGACCTTTTGGAAAGCAATACAAATGCATTTAAAAAGCAAACAGACATTATGCAAAACTTTTTAAGTAAAGCTCATCCATTCTCCCATGTGCTAGTATTTCTGTCCAAACAAAGATTATTTGTCAGAAACAGTCATCAGTGAATGAAAATCTCAATAGCAAAGTGACTCACCAAGAGAAGCATTTATAAAGAACATGATTTAAACTAGAAGAAACTGAAATTACAGCTGCATAATTATTTGGTTTGGTTAAATGTTTAGCTGTATTTTTCCTTTGAGGCTTTATAAAAAAAAAAAAAGGTTAACTTTATTTTATTCATGCGAGAATGTTTTATTTCCAAATACTGAGACCAGCTGTGATCAGATGATTTTTATCACGGGACTTACTGACAATAAAAATTCAGAAGGATTCAGCAGTGACTCACATGTGAGGTGATATTTCGTAGAAGCTGACCCCTCTGTAACGCTCCATCTGCTGCTTCGAGTAAATCTCCAGCTCTTTGTATGGGTTCACTGACACAAGCACTGAGCCGATGTATGTCTGTACCAAAACATCAAGGAGAAGAGATGCTGACATGAACTGATATGTGAAGCTGACCAAAACCGTTTTTAGACTGTCATTCATATTACGTAGATGAGATTTTCTCTGAAACGGCGTCTCAGGTTCTCAATGAAGGCCGCTTCACTGTTGTAGTTTTCCAGCAGGACAAAGTCCTGCACTCCCACCCTGTCACGGGCAGTCAGGGCGCTCTCCATCACCAGGCGCACTCGTCCTTCCACCTCCACTTCCTGTGCAAAGAAAAAGCAAAAAACCAGAAGCAAATATTATTTTAATTATCATAAGAGCAACATGGTTCATCTTGTCCTGAATTCCCACTTATATCACCATCCTTTTCTTATTTGTTACACATTTCTATTCCATTAGCCTGGTCCAAATTTTCCTTGAAAGCAAGTTGTGTATAACTTGGTTCATGTTTTCTACCCTGTAGTGCATCATCATTCAACTAGGGGCAGTAGAAGGGCTTTTCCTGCTCATTTCAAAATGGCAGGTTCCATGAAATCTTGAGAATTTTTGATAATTTTCAAAACTTTAAACTTGTAAGTACACCTCATTTATTATTCCTTTTTTAAGAACTACTTGCTAAATTGAAAGAATGTAAATTTGTCAATCATACATTATTTATAATACAGTTGCACCATATTAACCCTTTAACACCTGAGGCGTCATGGGTAACACTTAAAAACTAAATCTTTAACATACTGTAACTCTTCAACCGTTAACACAATCAATGTGATTCCAGCAGATTCTGAAGGAGAAAAACGGCTTTGCACGGATTGCAATGAATAATTTATGTCTATCTTGGTGCATTCTTCAAAGTCATCCATCTAACGTTTAACCCGCCTTATCTCTTTCAGGGTTTCAGGACTCATCCAATGCAAAAACAAGCCCCTAAAAACCCGGTCCCACTGGCATACACGGCCATACCACAGCTGGAGAACGGAAAAAAATTAATCCCCGCGGTACAGACGCTATTCACAGAATTGACGCCCATACATGCAGTACAAATATGGCCGCCGTTACATGTGGCCTTTTCCCCGGCCAGTCTGCGCTTGGATCACTGTTTACAGTGTCTGTTTAGCGGTTGATCAAGGATGGACGCGCTCACACGCGATTAAGGAGTGCTCTGGCAGAGGAGTGGCAGATGAATGGACTGTATCACTGCGATTCCGCGAGAATGCATAAAGTTGGCGCGTCTAAGCGTGTGGCAGATTTTCCAACTTCTTTATCTGTGGCCATCAAATCCTGTGGGACCGGGCTTTTAGGAATAAGTCAAAGTTTCTTACCCTGTTTGCAGATTTTCTTTAAATAAGTCAAACAAATCTGTCAATGAGAAAAAAAATTGTCTTCCAAGAATTCCTATTTTAAGATAAAAGATCTAGTAAATAAGATTTGTTTTCTCAAATTAAGATTGTCTTGTTATTGAAACATTTTCTTGATAAGATTATTTTCTTCCAAGACAGAAAACAAGACCATTATTTGTAAAACAATATTTTTTTACTTTATTCTTAAGATTCCGCTTTTGCTGTGAGGAGCCTCGCACAGCTACTGTCAGGCAAAGGTTGGGTACACCCTGGAGAATTCGTTGGTCAATCACACAGGTGCACAAAGACAAGCAACCTCATATACACACTCATTCACATCATATGAACAGGTTAGAATCACTGATTGGCCTATGATGGATATTTTTGGACTTTAGGAGGAAGTTAGAGCGCCTGTAAAAAAAAAACTAGCATGCACGGAGAGAAAGCTCAAACTCCACACAAAAAGGATCCAGTTGCCAACCACAACATCACCATGCAGCCCTCTGCAGATCACGATGGTCACAGAATATAATATATTTTTAATGGTCTTACAGAGCTTTTGATTCTGTTATTGAGATATATTCATAAATTTTGAGACTCCGATTTTGCAAGAATTTTTGAAGTTTTTTTGTATTCATTGAGAGGTTGCGTTTTTTTCTTTTTTGAAAAGTGCTCTCATCTAATGCAGCAACATGTTTCTAAATTCAATTACCCTGTTTTGATGAACAGGAGACACACAAAGACTCACTTTTTCTGCATTTCACATTCAAACAGATGCAAACTGACATTTTCTGTTAAACGATTTAAAGACTTTTTGTAAGAGAAGGATTGTCGGAAATTGCAAGAATAGTTTCAGAATACAATCAGAGGGTTTCTCAATACCAAGCGGCTCTTTGAAAGGAAAGCTTAATCAACAAAGACGTTTGAGGAATTTGGATGACGAACAGAGAAAATGGACTCTTTCATCTTATGATGCAGAGATAGAGTCTTACAATGTAGGTAAAATAAAAACACTTCTATATCAGGAGACTTTAACAGTAAATGTGTGTACATGTCAACCTCACTATGATGCCAAACAATAAGGTGTAGACAGGACGGAATAATCAGATGTAACTGTCAAAGCTTCTTTTTCATTATTCTTACTCTCATTAGATTCACACAAAGTCAAATCCACTCATGCTAAAAACATAAAATGTTGGCAGTTGCTACTTACTGGCAGTAATTATCCAGACATATGATTCAGCGCGCAATCACTCCGCTACACCCAAAGCGAACTGAGAGCCCTCTATGTTCAGTTTCCAAGGCTCAGTCACAAGATAAACTCTTTTAAACGCTTCACATTCACAAAAAAGGAAAACAAGCAAAAAGTGGAACAAAGGGGCTAGACTTCCACAGCACTTGTGTTTTTCTTGAGTGCAACAGCCTCTCAAGGGTCTCATTTTGCTGGTTCACGCAGCTGAAAGGTCATTATCTTCAGCCACTTTGTGCCGGAAAATCCGCTGCAAAAATCCAAGAGGACAACAGTGGAACAGGGCCAAGAGCCAAAAGAAAGTCAGTGGATACTTCCACTGGTGAGCCTCCTCCCTCCTTCTACTCAGAGGTATTGTTCCCTCATTTGCAGGTGGGCTTCCTACAGATAGTAAAACAGTCAGATTTTCCAAGGGATGCATGAGAGGAATGTTAAGGTCAGGCTTTGGCCAGTTCTTCACTGTCCATTTTTACCAGGGACTCCTAATTGTGTATTCATAATATTTGAGTATGTTTTTTGGGTCCTCTAGTTATGTTTCTGATGATTGTATATCATGTTTATTTAATATTAGAGATTAGGTCAATTTTGACTCTTGTAGTTTTTATTTAGACATGAGATTTCATTTGAAGTTTTTGGTTTTCTACATTATGTCAGAAAAACTGTTAAGAGGTTTTTAAGCAAATATTTAACTATATTGTAAAAAAAATAAAAATAGAAAAAACATGGGGAATAACTACATTGTAAAAAAAAAATGAAATTAAAAATTAAAGAAAGATCTCAATTGAAGCTAAGGGACAATCATCCTGATTCACCAAACTGCAGACAAAATACTCCAAGTTTTTTTTTTTTGGAGGTGTCCACCGTTGTTTGTGGAAAGACATATTTCCATCCCATAAATCCTTGTAGCCACAACATTTAAAGCTGTGCCTGACGCAGGGGAGATGTGAGGTACACAAAAGTACACCGAGCAACGCAAAAGTATGTTGTAAAGGATTTTAGCTTCTTCTAATGAATCTTGAATAGACGGCTATGCTCAACCCTTGTGATCTCTTATGGGGTCCAAATGACCCAAGACTTACATTGACATGTTATCCACATCCTTTGACAAATGTGGATGAAAGCGGACAGGATTTCATGTCTGCCACAGACACCAGAGAAAATCAAAAATCATTTAAATAAAAAAGTTCAGTGCACTGTCTTGTGGGGTCCAGATGACCCCACTTCCAATGTCAATGTAGCTAGGATAGCTCAAGGGTTAATCTGGTTAACTCTTTCTATTTTTGATGTTAAATGTAGTTCAATTCAAATTGAAAATATGATTTTATACAAGTATGATAATGATGCAGCAGCATGTTATCCAGGCTATCTGCATTTTTTAGGTTAATTGTTGCAAAAATTAATATTTTTTAAATCCATTATAAGCTCAAAAAGACACATCCACAGCAACATTTTTTTTGCTTAACATTTTGTAACCAAAAAACTTAAAATAAAATTTATCAAGGAATTTAAACTGTTGCTTAAAAGTAGCTTTTAAGTGATGTGCAAATGAAGTGGAAAATTTACTTTCAGAGAGCTAACCTGCTTGTTAAAGAGATTTGGCAGAAACTGTTCAAGTGCACAAAGTGGGATTTGACTGTGAGCTTTGGATATCTGGTGAAATCTGCAGGTTTTGTTCGTGCAGCTGCTGTAACAACCAGCGAGGAGGTTAGCAGTGGGATCTGGCTTCAGGCCCTGTGACTAAGCTCTGCTGGGCTGACTGCATGTGGATTGTCTTCCTTATAAGGCGTGCCCCACCACAGTGTCCCATTGCAAGCAGGTCTGGACCACAGCTGGCGCTCTACCACCAGCTAAAGGCAAAAATACCAGCTTTATTTTCTCTGGATCGCTGTAAAAAAACCAAAATACACACAAACACAGACAGGAAAAGAAAATGGGGATGTGACTTTCTGTTTGTTGGTGATTAGATCAATACTTTTATTACAAGCAAACGAGTAAAAATAAGCATTAAAGCACAGCAGAGCATCATGCCATAGATCTTACCCTTCCTTGATACCTCATCCTGTCCTGTTCCTCCTGCTTGGATGCAAAAGTGGGGGTTCCTCCTCAGGCTGGTGCTCCTCCTCCTCCCGTGTGTGACAGACTTTTCGGCTGCAACTCCTCATCCACCTTTGCCCAGGGGCAACACAACTCGCCAACTGGTCTGGTCTCTTCTGAGTCACTTTGTTCCAGCTTCTCCTCGGCTTTCCTCCTACTCGCCTGCAAGGATCCAGCCCAAGGACTGAGGCAGCTCCTCTTGTTTACACCTTTAATCCATTTTACCCATAACAGGTCAGAGTCAGTGACGGCTTCTCCACTCGTCTCCTGCTCTCTAAACTAAATGAAACAAGGGCAGGAACTCCACTCACACGTCACACTAAATGAAAAAAAAAAAAAAAAGAAAAAGAAAAAACAGTCAAGGCAAAGTATGCTGTTGAAAAAAAGAAAAAGAGAGGGAAGTGGGATAGTCTGTGGAAAAAATGGCTAAGATCCCCACTCTGCAGCTATTAAAAGAAAAAAAAACTGAAATCACATGATGACATCTCAAAACATACTTTTCCTCTCTTTTTGCTTCCCTCCCTTTTCTCTCACAAGCTGAGACAGATTCACTTTATGGAAGGGTTTGCCTGAAACTCTGCTTGCCCGTGAGAGTCCTCTGCTGCTGACCGAAATACTCACATCTCATTTCAAACGTTAACCTTAAGTTTGTGTTTTTTTAAAACCTTTTCCCTGTATGTTTCTTCCAGCCCTGGCCTTTCTGGGGAGTGTCATGAAGGCCACATTCCCTCCTCAAGGAGCAGCACCCGCCTCTGGCTTCCCACCCGTCAACTTTTGCTTCCCTCGCTTTTCCTACCCATCATCATCAAATATCTAACACTCAGGAATCTGAATAATGCTGCCCAGATGGGGAAGTTTTTGTGTTCTTCACCCGCTGCCTCTTCTTCAAACAAGTGGAGTAAAAACAAAAAGGGCACATATTAATTCCTGAGTTTCTAATTGTTCTTTTATCTTATTTAAACATTTATTCAATCTTTTTAATTCTGATCATTTTTTTCCTTAAATATCCAGTTAACACTCATAGGTTTAATTTTCCTTAAAAAAAAGGCTATAAAACCCACTCCGATTTATTTTGAATTTATTGTAGAAGAGTTCCCAGTGTTATTTTAAGTTATGATTGTGCCGTTTTTAGCCAATAGTTTCTGCCGAGCGGCTTGAGTTCGCTAGAAATTCACCTCTGAGTTGTGGGCTGTTGGCGTTGAGTAACTCCCACATCTCATTATCCATCTGTTTAGGTACGTCCCTGCTAGCTTACAGAACCTCACCACCTAACATTACCGGTGCAATAGAAGTGTATTTATCTAGATAGATGCCAACTCTATCTGTCTGCAAGTGGATGAATCAGAATGGGGCGGAGCAGGGAGCTTGTAGCTTGCCGTAGTAACTTCTACATTAAACTTGAAAGCTCCTGATTCACAACAAGTTGAATAAATAAATAAGCATTCAACTTTAAGCTTAATTTTCTATATAAATGAACTCCATCATGAAAAAAAATGTATCAAAAACATGTTAACCCTTTAACACCGGAGCTCTAGTGTTTCTGTTCTTTGATTTAAGTCAACTTTTCAACTGTTAACATGATCAATGTAATTCCAGCAGATTCTGAAGGAGAAAAGCAGCAAAAACTTTCTTATAAAGCCCATCACTGAGGTGTTCCATTGCATAGTTGGGTTGTTTTTTCTATCTTGTTCCCATCTTTGTTCAGCAGTTCCTGTAAGAAAGATTTCCTTCCTTGATGTTTCCTGATGGTCAGGATCTTCCTCAAACAAGAATTCGGTATGTGTGACTCAGATCTACTATTGGAGCAGGTAAACCAAAGAAAACATTGACACTATCTATAACTCAGTGTTAAATATGGCCAGGGCTAATTGCAATAAACATGACAAAGCCAAACAGGGGATTTTATTACAAGCTTTCTGTACTGAAAACCATAAAATTTGCTCAAAAAAAAACCCAAAAAACATCTAAACGTTAACTGTAAAAAACATAAGCATGAATTCCCTTTTTCTGCACTTTAAAAAAAAAATACAAGTTTTATTTTATTTCAGGCTTAATAATAGCTAAATTTGGCAATAACTTTTTGAATGTTGCATGTATCTTAATTATGTTAAAAACACAAAAAACACCATTTTAACTGCTATGATGAAAACAAATCAAACTTAAACTTGTAGTATATTTTTATATCCCTCATTTGAAACATATATCTTCAAGAAAGCTTGAAGGAGTTGATAAAATCAATAAAAAAACCTCCGGTTTTTGCTTTTTTGTATCCTCCATTTTGCTATTGTACTTTATTAAGATGTACACATTTGTAAATATTAAACTTTTATACATTTTAAGTTAATTCAAGCCTAAAAGTGTTTGAGGGTTGTTTGGGCCTTCCAAACCTTCTCTATTTGCATATTGTTTCCTTGGTACAGATGCCATTTCCTACCTATTGTCTGCCTGTGCTCAGCTCCCTTAGCGCCCATCTGTTGTCCCTTTCACCCCGTTCTAACCTCTGCCGCCTCTCATCCCCCCAGATCCCCGTTACACCACAAAGACTCCTTTATAAACTAACCCAAGTGTAAAACAAACCCCTGCGAGGCAACAAGCACCGGGAAAGCAGCTTTTTAAGGGTTCAGAAATTCTGAAGCTTAAAAATGGTGCTAGGAAAATTACACGATATGAGAAACATTTTTTATTTCATATGTGATTCTAATATAAATCCTCTGTATGATTACTGCAACAGTCTTGAGATATGTATTGTGAGAGATAAACAGGCTTAGTGCTCTGCCTAGTGGCAGCTCCATCAACTACACTGAAATGCTTCCTGGTATTCAGAAGAAATGGATTACCATTACAGCTGCGTCCACAGTCAGACCCAATGAACTTGATGAGTGCTGCTCAGCACAAATGCTCTCATTAATTAAAGGCTCAATGTAACCTTTAAAGACGTGTGCACTTCTCACGAACATACATGACTGTATAGAAACATCAAATGTTCCTACCTGGTCGATTGAGAGAGAAGCAGGACAGAGACAGCTCGTGAAACTTGATGTCTCTGCATTAAATCATCTTTGGCAAAGAGAAAACATGGAGAAATGAAACACAACCAACAAATACCACTTCACTAGCAGTCTGCAAATCCAGCAGGAGGCAGCAACACTAACTTTAATTGTAATCAGATATGATGCTGATGACCGACCTGTCAAAGGCTTGATGCTAGATTGGACCTGCTCTGGTATCGGACCCAACGCAGCGTAACCCCGCTCACCAATCACACTGCAGCGTTGGTTGATCTGGTCCATCAGCATGCAGAGGTAAGTTAGCTTTACGGTGTTCAGTGGAGTTACTCATTCAAGGGGTATCCATTGTTTTTGCAATTAATATGCATAAACATATACTTATGTCTGGATTTTTTTATAACATATACACCCACCTGGAAGCGCAGTGCAGACTAAAATTTTTCCCTTTTTTTATACTTTTTCATTGTGTTTCTTTAATTAAGATATTGTTTTTAATTGTACAAATGGTGACACTGCTGTTTAAATTTAAATAATTCATAAGTAATTGTAAAAAAAAGTGAAATTTTGTCTGATACTGTCTTGGGATGTACAGGGATATGTATCGTATCATGACACTGTATCGTGATATGTATTGTATCACCGGACTTTCCTATGAATATGCCATTATTAGCCAAAAACAAACAACCCGACATAATTTTTTTACAGCAGCAGCAGAAATAGGCTTTTGAGTTGTGGGTGGGACTGTTAGCACATAGTAAGCCTACCCTAACTTCCCATCATCCTTTTGTTTACTCTCATTCCCAATAGCTTACATACCTTACAACCCCAGCCTTACATTATGGGTGCAAAAAAAATAGTGAGCAACATTGGATCTATCCAGCCATAAGGTTTTGATCCAGATTCTAGCTCAGGTGAGGAAAACAAAGACGTACATGGATCTGTTTTTCTACAGGTGGATGCATCAGAATGGAGCAGAGCAGGAACCCTGTACGTAGCAATTACAGGGTATTCCAGCAGTATTTCTTTTGCCTGCTGCTGATTCTCGATGATTTGAATAAAGAAATTCTCAGAAAAAGTAATTTTCCTAATATATTTCCTTCATCTTATAAATATTGCAACACAAACATGGTAAAAATACTAAAAAAAAAAAAAAATTATTGCAGTGGCTCTTTAAGACTTAAAGTCCTTTTGTGTTCATGTATTTATAGTAGTTTTGTTTGTCCTATTATAAATAAATGGGAGAAATCTTATAAAAAATAGTCCTATTTGTGAACATATATGCAAATTATTTATACAGCATATACCACAGATTGAAATGTTGATTTTTTAAGTTATGATTATGATTCAAACCTATGATTACAGTTCATAAAGTTCAGAAAATAAATAAATAAAGATCACAAACAGGATTGTCACAACTTCCACGTCGATGCGCACCATAAAAATAATTTTAAAAGTTGTGTAAAAATTTGGCAATTTAGGGCAGATCGATTACCTGCTTTACAGACGATTTCAGACAGTTTTTCAAATGTAAGCAAACAAAAATGGGGCAATACATTTGGGAAACTTTTGGCCCCATGACCTTTGGCCCCTAATCAGGGCCCCTCCTCTACAGGACGGGGGCAGGAGCCAAGGACATGGACTGCTGACATTTTCCTTGTTTTTTTTAATCATAAGGGATGTTTAAATACATTTCCACACTCCTGTAAGTTTAAATCCATAAATCCTGAAGTGTGATCTGGATCAAAACGGGCAGGTTCTGATGGTGACCGGGGCGTTCCGGCTTTGAACGTGCACTCTGGTGGCTGTGGAATCGATTGCTTTGGAGTGCGTGGAGCCCGCAGAGGCAGCAGTGTGCTGCTGAGCTGACCTGCTGCAGTTGTGTGAGGGCGCCGCTGGGTGAGTCCCTCTCTCCGTTGCTGTGTAACCAGCGGTAACGAGATTGATTCCTCTTAGGAGGGACTTTTATCGGAAAGCCGTAACTCATTCACTTCTCGGCCAGCCCCGTTTGCAAAGACGTCGCCTGTCTCATTATTGGTCCGTTGGATTTTTCCTAGGACTTCTTCGGCGGAAAATGAGGACTGTATATTTGAAAGGAAACGGCACGGAGTGCGCAAAGGATCGGACTGTTGTGAGGCGTGCGCGGCCGGCCCAGCGTTATTATGTGGGCACAACAATGGACAGAATAATTATTGCAAAAGCAACGTGGTAACCACAGAGGAAGACGACTTTGCTCAAATTAAACTACCGATTTGCGCAGGGGGCAAAGCCCTGAAAGAGCAGACCCTGGATCAGGCTATTGTTCGTGTTTATTTTATTTTATTTTTTACGGTTATTTTTATTTTTTTAATTTCTTCCTCTCCGATGTTTAATTGGAACAAAAACTGTCTGAGAATTCGGACGGAGACGATTTGATTCGCTGGATCGGCGCTGATCGCGGGAGGTTTGGGTAAAAGTTCCGACCCATGCTGGATTCTGCGGCGTTTGCTTGTGCACATCAGGCGGCGGCGAGGGCTGCGGCAAACCCTGACAGATGCGAGAGGAGAAAGGCATTGCGATGGTATGTATGTTTGTGTGTTCACTCTTTGTGTTTGCACCGGAGGGGCCGCGTCTAAACCTACGGGGAAAGGTTCGATTGCATGATTTAGGTTTTTTTTTTCTTTTGGAGGGGGAGGCAGGTCATCCCGGGTCCTGGCGCTGCAGCTTCATTATGTAGACTGCAGGCCCGGCGTGGTCAGCCCCTCTCTGCACTGGTAATCCTCTGCCGAGCATGAACGATCGCGTCTGGAAGCAGGTCACAGGTCTGAAGGGGTTGAATTTTGGCTGGTGGCGGTGCGTCTGGACGCACGGTTTCCTTGTTTGTGCGCACTCTATTACCAGGCCTTATAGCTCAGCTGAGACCTCCCATGGTTTGTGCTGACCCTGCCTGAGCCCTTCCCTCCAGTGAAAGTGCACCGCATATCCCCAGCGCAATCATCTTAACCCAAAGCCTGGAGTGGAGTGCATCTTTTTTTTTTTCCTGGCCGGATGTTTGACTGTCTGCAGCAGATCGTTAAGGAGGGGCTTTATGCCCTTTAAAGAAAAAAAGAAAAATGTCTGACATGTTTTAGTCAAGAGAACAAAAGCATGCTTTTCAAACGTCCCTGTACAGCTGTGTTTGGAGCAGGGAGTTTCAAAGCGTGCAGGCATCCTTTCTGCATGAGGCGTGCCACATTTGATGTTGCATCTATACCTTGGAGCTGTAACAAAAGGTGGTAAGCTGGGTACAGATAAGGATGTGGAATTTGGATCTAGATCTGAATGTGATCAAATCCTTTTACGCTTGAACTGCTCCTGAAAAATTTACATATTCAGACTTTTGTGGTCTTAAAAAGTATGTCATACGTTTGATTATTATTTTTTTGTGCTGGTTTTTACCTCATTTACCCGCAAAAGAAAATCCTCCTATTTAATAAAAGAAATCATAAATGTAATTGGTTATAACTTCCAATTATTAAGTTCCTAATTTATTCTGTTAATGAGTCTTTATGACTTAAGTTCCACTCCAACTATTGTAAAATCATTCCCAATGGTCTTTTCCTTATACTGCAATGTTTAGCCAAAATAAAAAAAAAAAAAAACAACTTGTTTTTAGGACATATTCACTGCAGAACAGTGGGACCTCATTCGAAATTCACCTCTGAGTTGTGGGCGGGACTGTTGGCAAGGAAGTTAGCCTCAGCTAATTACCCATGAACCCTTTGTTTACACTATATCTTATAGCACCTCACAAGCTCAAGCTAACATTAGCATTAAAAAAATAGAGCTAGACAGCAGCACACTTTTCCTCAAACAAAGAAACATGAAGACATTACTTGATCTGTTTATCTCCAAGTGGATGCTTCAGAAAAGTAGCAGATGGCTAAACAAAAACTGTCTTCCACAGATCAGCTCATATAGACGTAAAAACTCAAATTCTGAAATATACTCTTAAAAAAATCAATTTTGATCTTAAAGTTTTTTATCTTTTGGTCAATCTACTGAATGGTTTTGCTCATAAGCTGACATTTTTTTTAAATCTAAAATTATAGCTGTTTTCTCTTTATTTAAAATTATGACTGTTGTTATTTTCTGTTTTGGTTACAACATTTTTAAGTAA
This sequence comes from Oryzias javanicus, assembly GCA_003999625.1. Taxonomy (NCBI): domain Eukaryota; kingdom Metazoa; phylum Chordata; class Actinopteri; order Beloniformes; family Adrianichthyidae; genus Oryzias; species Oryzias javanicus. The sequence goes on along the minus strand of CM012450.1, from coordinate 14,530,362 downwards.
TTTCACTTTACGAGCTGACTTAAACAATCTTATTGTTGTGGATTATTTTCGCTGCAATAAATATAAAACATTCAATTCAGCAAACAACCCTATTTTTCCTATACATAATAAAATTTTGAATCTCCACCTATACATATTGAAATTATTATAATGATTGTATTCAAGTAAATTACCCTATTGATATGTTTGTTTTATAATTCAAACATTAGGTGTTCTTCCTGTTAATTTTTAGATAATCGCAGAGCATCTTTTTGATAGATATTTTTTTACTTGTATTTATCTATGCAGCTTCCCTGACTTTTCTTTTGTCTTTTTTCGTTTTGTTTTGACAGGATCTAATTCTTCCAAGGAATGATTGAAAGGACCCAATGCTCCAGTAACAGCTGTGTTGATAACTGAAGCCAAGCAGAAGAGCCATCAGATCTCCTGTGTTGATCGGCCACTTTATGGACAGACATCTATTCCTTTATACAGTGCCTGTTTGTGGCAGGATGTGCCTCAGAAGGTTATGATGGCGAAAAAGCAAGATGCACGATCGCCCATTTACAACCTCGTTGTGGTGGGTTTGTCAGGAACAGAGAAGGAGAAGGGGCAGTGTGGGGTTGGCAAATCCTGTCTGTGTAATAGGTTTGTCCGTCCGAGTGCGGATGATTTCTACTTGGACCACACGTCGGTGCTAAGCACTAGTGACTTTGGAGGCAGAGTGGTTAATAATGACCACTTTCTGTTTTGGGGGGAAGTTTCCCGTGTCCTGGAGGAAGGGCCCGAGTGCAGGATGCATGTTGTGGAACAAACTGAGTTCATTGATGATCAGACATTTCAGCCTCACCGTAGCACTGCTATGCAGCCCTATATCAAAAGAGCAGCTGCAACCAAGCTGGCTTCAGCAGAGAAGCTCATGTACTTCTGTACAGACCAGTTGGGGCTGGAGCAGGACTTTGAGCAGAAGCAAATGCCAGAAGGCAAGCTGCAGGTCGATGGCTTCCTGCTTTGTGTTGACGTGAGCCGGGGCATGAACCGTAACTTTGATGATCAGCTGAAATTCGTCACAAATCTGTATGGTCAACTTAGCAAGACTAAGAAGCCGATCGTGCTGGTCCTAACCAAATGTGACGAAGGAGTGGAACGTTACATTAAAGATGCACACACCTTTGCGATCACAAAGAAAAGTCTGCCGGTAGTTGAGACATCTGCTCGCTCGAATATAAACGTTGACCTCGCCTTTCTCACTTTGGCTCAGCTCATTGATAAGAGCAGAGGAAAGCCGAAGATCATCCCCTACTTTGAAGCCTTGAAGCTCCAGAGTCAGCAGATAGCCTCTGCCAAGGATCGCTATGAATGGTTAATTAACCGTATTGTAAAAAATCACAATGAAAGCTGGTTAAATACAAGTCGACGAATGAACAATTCCCCAGAGTACAAGGAATATGTCTTTTTGGAGGGAACTTTTAAGTGCAAAAAGCTTTTTCAGCAGCATGTGTACCGTCTGAAGCAGGAACACATTGAGAGGCGTCGCAAAATATACCTGAGCACTCTTCCCCTAGCACTTAGTTCTTTGGTGCCAGATCTAGATGAGATAGATCAGCTTAGCTGGTCTGGGGTGCAAAAAGTGTTAGAGTCCAAACAACATTTTACCCACTGGTTTGTTGTTTTGGAAGATTCACCGTGGGAAGACACGTCTCACATTGACAACATGGAAGATGAGCGAATCCCCTCAGACCTACTGGAAACCGCAGAAGCAGAGGAAATATTCAATTCCCACCTGGAACATCTGAGAAATGAGTGCAGGCGGGCAGAGATAAGGCAGGAGTTCAAACATAAATTAGCTTCCTCGCCCTTCGTCACTCCGGGTAAGCCTTGGGAGGAGGCTCGCAGTTTCATTATGAACGAAGAGTTCTATCAGTGGCTTGAGGAGACAGAGTATTTAGACCTCTACAATCGGCATCAGAAGGAGATCATTGACCGTGCTAAAGAAGACTTCCAGGAGCTTTTGCTGGAGTACTCTGAGCTTTTTTATGAACTTGAAGTTGATGCCAAGCCAAGTAAGGAGAAGATGGGTGCAATTCAAGAGGTTTTAGGGGAGGAACAGAGGTTCAAGGCGCTACAGAAGCTCCCTGCTGAAAGAGATGCACTCGTTCTGAAGCATATCCATTTTGTCTATCATCCCACCAAGGAAACGTGCCCTAGCAGTCCTCACTGTGGTGACTCCAAGATCGAGCAGCTTCTCGCTACGCGGTTCCCTACGTGTTATCCCTTTTTTGATGTGAAAGCTCACATTGGGGACACAAAGGCTGACAGAATTAACCTTGTCATACTTGGAAAAGATGGACTGGCGAGAGAATTTGCCAATGAGATTAGAACCCTCTGCACAAATGATGACTGGTATGTTTTAGATGGAAAGATGTACGAGTTGACGCTTCGCCCTATCGAGGGAAACGTTCGTCTTCCAGTAAATTCTTTTCACACCCCAACTTTCACCCCTCATGGATGTCTATGTCTGTATAACTCAAAAGAGTCCCTGTCTTATGTTGTCGAAAGCCTTGAGCGTCTCAGGGAATCGACTCTTGGTCGAAGGGACAGCCAACTGGCACAGTTGCCAACATTTCTTCTTTTGGTCACCAAAAGAGGTGTAGGATCATATGTAGACATTGGTGGAGATACTGCCTTAAACCTAATCACACAGGGACAGCAGTTTGCGAGGAGACTGCAATGTAGCTTTTTAGACCCAGCCTCCCCAGGAATGGGCTACGGTCACAACATCAATGAGACCCAAATTAACCAGGTGCTGAGGGGCCTTTTGGATATTAGGAGGAGCACAACCTTTAGTAGCAGTTCCCCACCTCTCCTCACTGAGCCTCCAGGTCTCAGGGACTCTTCACATCATCCAGCCCAAGAGCCTGACCTTCGCATCGTCATGTGCATAATGTGTGGAGATCCCTATGACAATGAACAACTCCTTTCCCCTTTCTTAATGCATCAGCATTGCAGGCCAATGTCAAATAGTGGTACTTCTGTCTTGCTGGAGCAGACAGTTGGTGGACATAAGTTGGCCATAGAGCTTTCTCTACTCTCATACCATGCTTCCTTTACTCTGAGAAAGAGCAGGTTAGTGCATGGCTACATTGCTGTATACTCTGTCTGCAGGAAAGCCTCACTAGAGACGCTGTGTGCATTCTTGTGTGAGGTTCAAGACATCATCCCCATTCAGCTGTTGGCTGTAGGAGATAGTCAGGCAGAGCTCAGTGACAGTGACTATGCATGTGAACAGCTCATTCAAGGGGAGGAGTTGGCTCATGAGATTGAGGCGCGCTTCAACACCCTGATTTGTGGATCTGGCGGGGTGGTGGGAGGCCTGCACAGGATAGAGATGTTCCATCCATTTTTCACTGAGGTTATGGAGAAGCGGAACATTGTGGAGGCCACGCACATGTACGATAATGTTGCAGAAGCGTGCACCTATGAAAATGTCTACTCCCCACGCTGCAGTTCTCCAAGTCCTGTCACCATGTTCATGGACTCAGAGGATGATGTTGATCCCTCTCCACCATACTATGATGGCACGCTTTCTTCTCATGGTGGGGGATACCACTTGCCTGACTTGGATTCAAGTGACATCTCTGTCATCTCTGATATCAGGGACTTTGAGAATAAGCTCAATAACAAAATACCCCCTCAAGTGAGATCCAAACCGGGGGTCACCTTTGACTTCCGGAAAGTGAGCCGTAGCCCATACATTGATACACTAGGTCATCGTCGCTCTCTCCCCTCTGCTGTTACATGGGTACCTGGTGGGGATGTGGGTTACGATCCTTCAGACTATGCTGAACCAATTGATGCTGTGTCCAAACCTCGTCCCAGCAATGAGGAGATCATATATTCAGTTCCACACGACAGCACTCAAGGCAAAATCATTACCATACGCAACTCCAACAGGATGCACTCTAACGGAAATGGCTCAGATAGTGAAGCAGACAGCAGCTCTCTGGAGCGCCGGAGGAAGTTTTCTGCCGTCGGGGTAAAGCCTCGCCTGTACCGGGATCGCTCGAAGCGCCTTGGCAAGTTCAGCAGCTTCCGTACAAGCTTTATAGGCAGTGATGATGAGATGGGAGCTCTTCCAAAGTGCAAAGAAGATGACTTTGGGACCTTGAAAAGCGACAGTCTTGTAAATGAGGAGAGTGAGGACCCAAAGAAGAGGAACATTCTGAAGAGCCTCAGGCGAACAGCCAAGGTGTGTGACTCTTTATACCTACTCATGTCAATAAGCACACACAAAATGCTTTTTATTAATTCCATTGTCTTTAATTTTTGAATAGTACTTTTTACCATAATATTTGACAGTCATTTCTGTCATCTTATTCCTCTCTAGAAAACAAGACCAAAAGCCCGGCCTGCTATTCCCAAACCCATGGAAAGCTGTTACTTTGGAGTTGCTCTGGCAAATGTGGTTTCCCCAGACAGACCTATCCCACTCTTCATCGAGAAGTGTGTCAGGTTCATTGAGACAACTGGTGAGTTGTTTTATTTATTCTAAGAAATGAAGAAAATAGACAAATTTGTTGTTAGACCTTACTATGGAAAAGTCAGAAGTAATTTAAAAAGATATAAAGATAAAGTGTTTTACTCTATAAAGATTGATTATACTGGAATTTTTTATGCATTATCAACCATCACAAAATCTAGCATATATCCAACAAATAGTCAGTTTCACTAAAATGGACAAAATAATAATTTAACTAAATTCATTTAATAATTTTGATTATTCGTTCTTACAAGAAATATAGTTCTCTATGGTTTCTCTCAGGTTTTGATGTTCAAATGGTTTTATTAAAAGTAATGTTCATAGGAATGTTCAGATTTGATATTTCCCAAACTAATATGGTGTGTTGTGCAATAACCTGAGCCACAGTGGAGACGATTTGGATTTCTTCAGCTCTAAACTAACATTTATTTTAAAAATACCAGCTCAGTGGCCTCATGGTAGAGCGTCTGTCCTGAGATTGGAAGGTAATGTATTCAAATCCAGGCCAAGTCAAAGACTCAAAAAATCAGACCTAGAGACTCCCTGCTGTACAGTTAACATTAATTGGGGGTTAAATCGCCGAATGGTTCCTGAGTGCGATTGTGTCTGCAGCTCACCGCTCCCACAGGTGATGGGTCAAACGTAAAGAACAAATTGCACACACCTTGGTGCACTGCTAATGGGTCTTTGGAATAAACATTTTAATATTTTTACATTTAAAATGTGTTTTTTTAATTCTTTCAGTTGTGTTCTTTTTCTTTCTTTGCACTGAAGGTGTCTCTAGGAAATAGTTTTTTTGTAGAATATTGTAATATTCTATTTTTGTGTAGGTTCATAGCTTTAACAGGTTGCTTAAGTTTAGAAATAAAAAAAAAATACTCTAAAATAACAGTTTTTATTTTTAAGTTTAGTGCTACTTCATTAATGGTTACACTTAAATTAAGCTTGAAATTGAAATAATTGGTACTTTTAATTGTCACTGACATGTTACTTTAAAATGCTTTTTTTCCTTGAACATACATCTCTTCTAGGCTTAGAAATTGTATTGTGTGAGTTTGCAGAGAACCTAATGAAATATATATTTTTTCTTATTTCCCGATGCGCTTCTCCTCCCTCCTTCGCCTCCTCTGCGGTCCGTTCCCGTCAGGCCTGAACACAGAGGGTTTGTACCGCGTAAGCGGCAACAAGTCAGAGATGGAAAGCATGCAAAGGCAGTTTGAACAGGGTGGGTTGCTCATTCTCACAGTGTGATTCAGCTATTTGACGTGTTGTTATGAGATGCTTCGACAAAGCATAAACAGATAACAGTTGATGCTTAGATTCAAAGGAAAAAAAAGGCTGGATGTCTTGTGTTCTTCTATTATCTGTCAGGGTTGTGTATTGGCAAGAGTTGTGATACGATACGCATCATGAAACAAATGTCGTGATTCGATACATATCCTGATACATCCCAAGATAAGGACAGACAATATTTCACTATTTTTAAAGTATTGCTTATTAATTATCTTAATATTGATACTTTTTTTTTGCAGAAGTAAAATTATAAAATACATGTTATATAATGATCAGAAGGCAGTACAACTGTATCTCATAAACAAGTTACTTTCATCCATGCTACTTTTCTTTTGGTAATTTAGGAAATATTTAAGCGGACACAAAAGTAAGACTGAACTACATGTTTGTTTTTAAATAAGAATTAAATATCACCTGGGCAGTATTTTAAATCGATACAAGTATCAACAAATAAAGTATCGTGATATTTCTCTGAATTGATATTTACTTACAACCCCTACAATCTGTCCTTTTTTTCCTGTACAGACCACGGATTAGACCTGGTGGAGAAAGATTTCTCCATTAACACTGTGGCTGGAGCTCTGAAGAGCTTCTGCTCAGAGCTGCCTGAGCCCCTGGTGCCTTGTGCTCTGCAGGTGGAGCTCCTGGACGCTTTCAGTAAGCAAACACCGCTGGGCGAGAAGGGTCATTACCACAAGATGAAAAGATTTGTTTTTTTTAAGGAGGGGGGGGTGTTAGAACAGTTTCCCCAGATTGTTTTTTTCTCCTGCTTGAGTTTGCAATGTCTTAATAACGATGGACAATTCTGTCTTTGAAGAAATCAATGACCGAGAACAGAGGCTGTATGCCATGAAGGATGTCCTGAGGAAGTTCCCCAAGGAGAATTACGATCTCTTTAAATATGTAGTGAGCCACTTAAATAAGTAAGTTTGAGTTACAAAATTCAGTTTTAGCTTGTGGTTGTTTTGTTAGAAAGTTCACGCTGGTGTGCTCTCGTGTTTTTCCAGGGTGAGCCAGCTGAGCAGGCTGAACCTGATGACCAGTGAAAACTTGTCCATCTGTTTTTGGCCCACCCTCATGAGGCCGGACTTCACCACCATGGACGCCCTGACTGCCACCCGCACCTACCAGACAATCATCGAGACCTTCATCCACCAGTGTGCTTTCTTCTTCTACAACCAGCCCCTCATCGACTCCCCCACCGGGCTGGGAGGCCTCCCCGCCTCTCCCACCACCACCCTCAGCGGCGGCTCTGCATACTCGTGTTACCGCTCCTCTCCTCCCCACACGGCTGCTCACTTCAGCCCCCTGCAGCAGTCCCCCACCACCACCCCGCAGTCCCCCCTGCAGTCCCTGCTGCCCCCCCTGCACCAGCACCCCCACTCCCACCACTCCCCCGCTGAACAGGAGACACTGTGAGAGACAAAAAAAAAAACCATGAGGATGGTGGACCTTATCACAGAGGGAGGAGAAGAAATCCATGCCTTCATGATGGACAACTTCTGACTGAACTCTAAACTGCTGTTTGTATTCATACGTATCTGGAATGGAAGCATCGTCCAACTAGCCGGAATCGGATGATGTTTGAAGTGGGAAACGGGAATCACTGTTGGTCTGCAAACCCCACTTATCCCACCCTGCCAAGAAGGAGACGCTTCTTCACCCAGCACCACATTTCTATCATGTAGAACTTTTTCTTTAATGAAAGTACTGCCACTGGATTGATGGATCTGTCCTCAGTAGGTCCTTTAGGCAGCGGCTCGCTCCACAGTAGCAAAGGTTCCTCTCAGTCCACCTTTCAGGGTTTCCTCTCGCCGGCTTCACTTGGAGTGGGTGCGAGGAGGATCCAGGAAGGCGGGCGGTGGTAACACATCCAGGGATGCACTTTACTGATCACTGTTGATTTTTTCTCTCTGAAGGCTTTTTTTTCTGTTCTGCTTTTGTGTTTTAACTTCACCGCTCAAACAGCCATACCCATTGCCTCGACAGAGCTCTGGTTGATCAAATTGTGTTTACATCTTATTATTTTTTTGTTTTGTTTTTTTCTATCTGCAAACAGTTCTGAAGCACTTTCGGATAATGTTAAAAATGAAGAAATGCCACAATGATTAATTGTCCATATTGCTTTTTTTTAGTGCTTGAATGTGGCAACAAAGCAGCCTTGTAAAGCAAGATCCTTTTTGTAAAAAAAAAACTGTCTTTTAATTTGAACCAGGCGTTCCGTTTTTAGGTTAATGGGAAACCTGAATCTGCTTATGTTCGTCATTCATCAAGCCAAAAAAAAAAAAAAGAAGAAGAAGAAAGATACAAAAAAAGTTTGTCTTTTTAGCCGTTTGTTGATCAGAGTGGATGTTTAGGGACTTTGTTTTAATTAGGCCTTTGTATTGTCAGAGAAGACTTTGCCTGCCTGCCATCAGTAAAGGAGAAACCTTTTGAATGTGTAACTAAGTCATACCTTAACGAATTTACATAACCATCCAGAAACCATGGAAACCAAACGCTTGAAACCTGATAGGTCAGTGGACGTGTTGCTGTGGCTGTCTATCAGACTGAGCTCTTTGTAGTCATGTAATATTAAGAACCTTTAATGCTGAAAGTTTTGTCTTCTCCGTGTGTTGTTACCGCTGGTGCTGCTATCCGTTACGAACAGAAGTGAAATATTAGCGGACACGCGTTCAGGATGCACCACTAGCTGCTTACAAGCTTTCGTTTATTCTGTCTGTGCTGGTCAATTAGTTTCCCTTTTCAAAAAGCAGCACTTTTTTGTGGCAGCACTACTAATGAAGGCCTGTTTAACTTCCAGGTGGAAGTAATGTTCTTTTAATGACTGAAAAAAAAATATGGACAAATATGTTTACACGGTCTGGATTGTGACTTTTGTGGTTTTGAACAACAAATGGGTTGTATTAGAATTTGGGATCATCGGTTACTGGTACCCTCGGAATGGGATCCCGTTGAGACTGAAAAAAATAAGGGCCCTTTAAAACCGCTCCACATTAGAATCTCCACGCAGAATCGGCTCCAGCAGCTGCCCCCCCTCCCACACGATTCCAGGGAGCACACCTGCAACACCTGTGACAAGCCCTCTGTAATGGTTTTCTGTATATTGGGAACACCACCCTTTAGTCGATGGTAGAAAACATTTCTAGTGTGTATTTCAATGACTGAAAGTCCATTTTTACAATTTTTGTGAATGGTTCAAGGCCATTTGAGTTTAGTGCATGATTAAAATTGAAAAAAAAAGAATAAAAAAATAAACACTTGAAGGGAGGATGAGAGCCCCTTACTCTTTTTAATTGATGAAATTAGTACAAGAACAGAACAAATAATAAAGAGACATAGTAAAAGAAAAAAAAAAAACGTGAAAGATTCTGTACTGTGCACCAGGAGGAAACCATGCCTGACTGACAATAGTGTTTGAAGATGAAGGCCTTATGTGAACTGTACATTAGTTAATAAATTACATCTTGTAAAATTGTCCACAGCTTTATTGTTTTTCGTTGATGTGCGTTCTTACTGTGCATAATTTCAAATTTACTGATAGAAATCAATATTTTAGTATAAAAATTAGACATTTTAGTGATTAAAAATGGCAAATGATTACAAAAAATCAAGACTTCCACTAAGCAATAAACACTACAGAGGCTGAGACTTGCCATGGCAGCAATGTTTTAAAGCTGAATGAGAAAAAAATACGTTTATTTACAACACAATTTCTTTTTATTTGTATCTGCATTTCTTGTTATTGTCAAAATTTATTGCCATTTGCACTGTCGCTTTTTTGCTTTAACAGTTACTTCTTTGCTGCGAAGGTGGGTCTTGGTCACCATAGAGTATGTATTAGGAATAATTTGTTTTTTCAATCAATTTTTTTAGACAGTTTGATTTTTTTTATTTCAGTTTGGTAACGGAACTGCAGGGCAGAACACTCAAGCAATGACTAACTTGTTTTCCTTAAACACTGATAACATCATGCATTTCCTGTGCTGAAGTTTTTGTCACTCTATGCATTTCATATTAATTTTTCTCGGCCCTCTCATTGATAATAGAGGAGTCTGAGTGTTGTGTATAGTCTTGCTCAGCACATTCTGAATATTCTCACAGCGCTGCGTTTACATGCGCTCGGGGAACCTGGCTTCTCAATGGAAAACCTGCTTGTAGGATAGAGATGCGCTTAGACGTCCTGTGGTGTCCAGCTGCTTTTCTGGTTTTAAAATGAGGTGCAGAGTTTTATCTTTTTCTTGTTAATGTACTTGATAAAACTGATTTCCTTGCAAGAAATCTATCATGAAAGTCCTCAACTCTCACTTGGGAAGCTGTTGTCTGTTTAACACTCCATTTAAAAAAGAGATCATCCATGACAGCCAATTAAAGGCAAAGTATTTGGCACCTTTTGCAAAAGTTGGCCAATTCGGTTAATAAAAGGATTTGTATTTTTGTTTGTGCTGCCACGACAGAAAAGGCGTAATTTTGGGGTATTTAATTCATTTAAACCCACCGACAGAAGCTATGCAACCACTTTCGCAGGCTTCTACACTGTAAAAACTAAGAACCCCCTCTACTCAATAAAATTGTGGCAACAAAGTGACAATTTATAATATTAAGTAAATTCAACGTGTCCAAAAAATAATTGCTTTTACTAAAATAATTGTTTAAGATTGAAATAATAAACATACCTATTATAAGAAAATTTTTAGCTGAACCAACTTAAATTACAACAACATGTTAGTTAAGACTGTTTTTTGAGGATTGCTGTTCATATTCCTCTTCAATTGAGAGTCCAGACCAACATCAGCCATTTTTGTTCCTTTGGTCTCAGTGTTGAAACATTTCGGATGATAAATGGTGATCCTTCTAACTATACATTTTCTTATCCTTAGTATATATTACTTATTATTATTATTATTATTATTATTAACAATTTATTTAGAAAAACTAGTTTATTTTTTGAACATGTTGAATTTACTTAATATTATCAATTGTCACTTTGTTGCCACAATTGTATTGAGTTGAGGGGTTCTTACTTTTTACAGTGTAACAGCTTAAAGAAGCCGAGAGGTCTTCGTCTTTTTGTTTTAAATCAACTGAAACAATTTTTCACTTTTAATTCTGACATTTTTGTAATGGCGTAGCGGTTAGCACTGTGGCCTCCCAGTTATAGGCCCTGGTTCAAATCCAAACTGGGCTTTGTGCAGTCCAAAAAATAAGCTTCACATGTCCATTGATAATTGTAAATTGTCATTTTGGTGGTTTTCCAGTGTGTCCCACTTTCACCAACATAAGGGCAGCTCCAGCATCTCCATGGCCTTGCCCAGAAATAAGTAGAGGAACTAAAGGTTGGATTATTACCTTCATGATAAGGCACCTCAAAGTGGCTGTCTCATATTTATTTTTTCTTGTAACCTGATGATGTCCATTAACGTGTCGCTCTTGAAACAAAGACAGATATTTTTTTTCACAATCTAAAGAACTTCTCTGCTGAAGGAGAAGCTCTCTGTAGCCTCCATGACTGCTGGTGTTTATGAATCCCCGCTGCACTTCTCTCCATTGAAAGCTCTGAACCGTCTGCTTGGTTAAAACTATAACTTGACCCCTTTTAACTGGAGGAACGAGGAGCTGCAGTGTTCATGCAGGGCCGCTGTGGCTCTGACAAACATACATTATTCACAGCATATCCGTCATGAGTGACTGCGCTCCCGTGAGAACGGGTGGGTTCACGCGTCATTGACTTGTTACGCCCTCTTGTGGCTGAACACACACACTGCAAAATTCACACAGAGACGCATCTTAAATTTAAGCACTGAAAAACCCTATATTTTAAACACAAGTATAATGAACATAATATTTGATATTGCATAGTAAATAATAGTAAATGATGACTAAAGATTTCTGGATTACTAAGCAGAAATGACAAAAAGGAGGTAGTATCATGGTATGTAAGTATGTGGAATAAATTACAACATGCACTTCTTAAATAGTGTTGTTATGTATTAGTTTTTATCTTTCATTTTTGGCTGTGTATTATTCTCTCAGAATATATAGCTGACGTTGTGGCTCCAGTTTCTCTGAGTTCCACACCATGTCACACATACTGTTGTGCTTGCGTATACCTCAGATCTTCGACACCATAGCTTCATTTCATTATTGTACCAGTCTACTTGCAGTTTTTTGCACGTCTTTTCCAACCGCATCCTTAGATGAAAGAACTGGCAGATGAAGCTTCAGCAGCGCCACATCCTCTTATTTTTTGTTAACTTTTCACAGCTTCTTGCGGAAAAAGTTGTCTGTCGTTCTCTAAGGAGGCAGGAATCTGCAAATGTAAGTGCACAGTACACATCAATAAAATGACATTGGCAAAGATAGACTGGGAGGATACATGATCCATATTTTAATGATTTTTTTTCTTTCTTTTTTTGCTGAAAAATTAGGAAATGCAGGAAATTACTATTTCCTAGATTAGGTTTGCATGATAACATTTGTTCAGATATTCTTTTGCTTCAATATTCTTGAAAAACAACCATTTCAAGACAAGTTAAAAAAATCTATTATAAAAGATAAATTGTAATTGAAGATAAAAAAAATCTGCCAATGGAACTTGGAGAATTTGTCTTGGTAAGGTTTTTTCAAATAAATTGTGATGTCTTGTCCTTTGAGGACAAAGTTTAATAATGAAATTAGCTATAAACATTCATATGTTGACATTTAGCTTTGATATTTAATCATAAAGAATATGTTCTGAAATAAGTGTGTCTTGCTTATCAAAAAGTTATATATATTCAAAAATACATGCATGTTAATTTTTTCCTCAAAAACATCCTATTTTTAAGCAAAAATTCAACTACATTTTTTTCAGACAATTAAATCAAAACATAATAGAGTTGATTAAAAATGTCTTAAATTAGTGATTAGTATTAATGAGTCAAACACTGGTTTTACCAGAGAAATTACCGTAAAAATCATGAGTTCAAGATCCTTTTAAAGTTGTCTTGTATTAAGTGTTTAAAATAGAAACTTAACAAAATACTTGTTTAGATTTTGTGTTTTTGCATCTTTTGCTCACAACTTGTATGAAAAGAGATGACTTGGTGCTGACAGTATTTATTTATTTGATTGATTAGTCCCTGAAATAGCTGCAAACTACTTTTTTTTTTTAATTAAAGAAGGAACAATTTTGGCATTCATGTAGAAAGGTAAATGTAGTAAACTTCTCATAAAATACTCTTCACACACTTAAATCCTTAGATGACGAGGAAAATATTCAATTATTGTAACTTTTTCCAATATGAATGAGGCCTTTCAAAAAGAACATCAGTACATTTTTAGTAAAACTTTCAACAAGTTTCTTCAGAAAAAAATCAGAGAAGTCCCCATTTATGAAAGATAGCTTTATTGCACAAGGTGTTAGAATGAACTTTTTAGTCTTTGCTTTCTTTTCATAGAAAATGTACCTTTGAACACAAGCAATTGCTGTAACAAGCAACTCAAAGAAATGTTTGGGATACCCTCAACATTGTTGTTGATTTTTTTTTTTTTTTTTAGTTTTTTTTTTTATGTTTTTGATTTTCAGACATCTTTTTCCATCAAAATTTCCCTTTTAGCAGGCATGCAATGACTGAGGATGAGTAAAATACAAAAGAATTAGAATAAAAAAAGTAAACAGGACAAATGACAACATCAAACGACTTAAAAAAAACAGAATAAAAATTCAACAAATTTGTATCAAAACATAAGGGGAAAAGAAAAGTGTTGTTTTAATATTTCAATTTTGATGCCGGTTTGAAATTGGGAAGTGGGACACATTCGACCCTGACGCGTCCCCCCGGTTTATTCTGACGAAAATAGCTCTTCATACAAAACTGTGTTTTATGTACAAAGCTTAATCTATAAACAACACTGATGTAGGTACAGATGGTGGGTCTGCTATGAATAGGAGGTGTTTTTTGTTTCAGTTTGGCTGAATGTGAGACAGCGACAGGAGCCTAAATTCTGGTTCCAGTCCAGTATATACACAGTACAGTAAAGGTTTAATGGCCCGGAGAGCTTCGAGCCCGATTTCACTCAGCGGAACGATACAGGCCTCAGAGCTCTGAACGTAAAACAGGTCGCCTCCCTTTACAAATTGTTATAAATGAAGAAACTAACAGATCCCCCTTTCCCCACCCCCCAAAAAAGAAACAATCAAATGGATAAAGAAATACAAATCACAAAACACTATTATGGGATGCTTCAAAAGCAGCCATTTCAATAGGTTTTTGTGTCAGTGTACAACAGCTCAAAGGGCTATGGAGATAGAGAGTCGGGACATTTACAGTACTTCAGACAGGACGATAATAAAGATATCAATTCAGTGAACGTTATAGCATTTTTTTTTAAAAGTGAACTCCCTGACATATAACATCTGTCCATATTTTACCTTCATTCACATCATGATTGGCATTCCTTCAAATAGTTAACTCTTTGTCCCGAATGTTGGCTTGTGGCACAGTTCACTAATACTAACCATTGACTGCATATAGAGAACTGGACCAAGTGACAGGAAGTACCTGCTGGCTCCAAGAAGCCAAAATCCCAGACTTTGGAATAGACTTCTATTAATGTTTGTCTGATACATTTTTCTTAACATCTTGTGAATCCTATTTTTTTTTTTATATTTTCGCATGTGGCCCCCACTTTGATTGACAGATTCTCCAAAGCTTACTTTCAGTGGAAGGGGTGTGGCCTTGCAGTAGTTTCCGTAGAAACTCAGACCGACTCGGACCAATCACTGTTGTCTGGCTCCAGCATGGCAACTTAATTGGCTTCATTTCACTGGAGCAGGAAGTAAGGCATTTTTTGAATGGATGACGTCACACCTGCTCAGTCCAGCTTTCTATATACAGTCACCGACCCTAACTGAGACCTCAACTTAAGCAACCAATGCACCAGGGGTTCCTCTGAGATTCGGCTTTCATCTGAGCTAAAACTTTGAAAGTGAGGCCATGCTCTCCTACGCAGGCCTAACTTGAGTCAGTACAACCAAAACACTCACAACTCATTCAACCGTCCAATCCAGGGACGCGCTGTTCTGCTCTTCTCTCAACATACAACAGAATATCCCGTATTTATATTTCTGCTTTTTAAAATTTCTCTGTTTTAAATTCTAATCATTGAGCGATTGTCTCCTTAAAATTTGAACATTAACAGTAAATTGCTGCATATGCTACCACGCTATTGTAGTACATAAAATTTATAATTTTCCTCATCATTTCACGTACATGTCAATAATATACCTACATAGAAATATATATCTTTATCATACCAAATATTCTCTGTTTGTCGTATGAGAAACTACAGCTGGTTCAGTTGGAATGGTTTCAGTGACGACACCGTTCTGCTGTACTGTGGAGAATCTTGGCGACTTTTGGAGTCATTGTGAAAAGAGAACGATAGTTTTGGACTCAAAGAGACACAGAGAAGTCGACAGACAGCGAGAATTAGAGAACTAAACTTGAAGTCTTGCAAATCGATAATAATGACGCATGGAGGACAGCGTGTGTGTGTTTATGAGAAACATGGTGACAGCTTCATACTGTAGTCTTCATCATGAACACAGAAGGTCCTCAAATATAATCTGTATTTCCCAAATGACAGCAGAAATCCCTTCCTGCTTTAGTTTGCCAGGCCTCTCCTGCAAGAAGTGAGTGGAGCTGAGCGCCAGCCTGCTGGAACTGTTAGTAGGAGTTAGTTAGAAAGAGTCCCATGTGAGTATGAAAAGAAGGGTTAGCTGGGTCTCTGTGGTGGGAGTGCCTCTCCCAAGGAAAGCTCAGGGCAGGTCACCATCAGTTTGGTTTCAAGAAAGAAGCTCCGTTGCCCATTCTGGCCTAGACTCATTGGACGAGCCGGCTGAAGCAGCAGTCTGTGCAGGAGGACTGTCTACACAAGTGTGTACGACTTAGAGTAGGCCCCCACACTCTGTTTTTGGAGTCTCCCCAGTGCAGAGGAGCTACTCTCCAGCAGCGAGTCCCTGGAGCCCCCCACCTTGTTACTGTTGGAGGGGTTGCTGCTCGTGCTGGAGGTGGAAGCTGTCGCTGCGTTGTTGGAGCTGGGCATGGTGAGAGTCCTCTGGGGCAAGGTGGCAGTGCCCGAGCTTGCGCCCAAACTGCCCAGCCCAGAATGGCCCAGCGTCAGGGTCTGCTGCTTGGAAGGGTCTAGAGTCTTGTGGCGGCCCTGGGTGTGATACGCCCGCTGCGCCAGGCTGCGGATCGAGGCTTCCCGTGGAGGTACTGCCGGGCACGGGTCGTGCAGCTCCCCTTGCTTTCGGAAAAACGGGTCTGTCTTCATGTAGAGGGGTAAATTACAGAATTCACCTGTGGAGCAGAAGAGAACATTTTCACTCTGGGATTCAAAGTCCACGAAAGTTCTCGACGCCTCCTCACACTTACTTTTGTTGGCGCGGTGGGGGATGGGCACAGCCACGTTTTTACCGCGGTCATAGTCCTGCGGTTTGGGCGGCGAGGCGGTAAACCGGCAGATGCCTGGTTCAGACGGCGTGCTGAGGGAGGTCATGCTGTCTGCCGGGTCGTTGGTGCCCGTGGTCATTTGGTCGGACGAACTGTCGGAGATGAAACATTCTGTGATGGTGAACTTGGCGTGCTGCAGGTGCTCCTCTAACTTGGCGTGCTCGTAGGCTCGTGCCAGCTCCTCGTAGGTGGATGAGGCGCTCTCCGTTGACACCATGCTGTTTCGCCCCTTATCTGGAAAACAGATTTTAAAAAGCACGTTAAAAAAAAAAATGACTGAGGAAAAAATGTTCAACATATTTATGTCTTTCACCGTCTAGAATCAACACACCTGTATCTTGGGAAAGACTGGCGCTGTAGCTGTCGCTCTCTGTGGCCGTGATGCCATGGGAGCCCATTGTTCGCCAGTCGGAGGTCAGGGTTCGTGCCGAGGCCGTGGAATGGCTCTGAGTCGGCCGGCTTAGAGTCCACTGGCTAGAATATCTGTTTCTGGAGCTGTGAGCCGACTTGATGCTTTTCCTGGACACAGGATCTGAGAAAGAAACAATGTCAGTATTTCAGAGACGTCTGTGCTGACGAGATCCATCATAGAATCTGATTTGATTTGAAATGGTTCATTTCAAGCAATGAAGGGAAGTATAATGCACGTGTAACACAATCAACAGAGGTTTGCTACTGTACAAAGATATGTCACACATGGAATAATCAAATTATAGAAAGCTTGAAAGGGAGTGGGAGGAAGCAAATTTATATAATCCCACCCCAGCTGTGAAGATACTGTGTAAATTATATTCTTGAATACGAATTAAGCCCATTCTTCCTTTGCAAATGTTCATTGGTGGATGTTTGCCGCCTAAAGTTGGAAGAGGCTTGGTGTAAAATGTCAGAACGATGAAAATCTCACAAATCTCGCTCCCCACTTTTTCGTTTTCAGCTCTATTCTGATGTATAAAAGACTTTGAGTCATATATTTCTGTCCGGACACAGACCACAATAAATCATTTCTCTCTCATGATATACTTTCAACCGG
This sequence comes from Oryzias javanicus, assembly GCA_003999625.1. Lineage (NCBI taxonomy): Eukaryota > Metazoa > Chordata > Actinopteri > Beloniformes > Adrianichthyidae > Oryzias > Oryzias javanicus. The sequence goes on along the minus strand of CM012450.1, from coordinate 14,513,021 downwards.
TTGGCTCCTCTGTCGCCATCAATACATCAAAACCAAATTCGAGCTCCTGATTGGTCAAAGTTTGACCTGGTTTAACGTTCAGCGTGTTTTCAATGCTCTTTTAGTTTATATGTGCTCAAAACGGTCATAGAAACTTGAGTAGTAACACATGAATGCAAGAGTTTTGTATGCAGAAGCTAAAAATTCACATTTATGCATTGAAAGTGTACACATATTACAGAAGCCTTACAGCTTCCTGGAAAAGAAAAAAAAAATGTCATAAAGCTGATGATATTTTAAAAGTTTTAGGCTTTGAAACACGAAGGCAATATTCACCCTGAACCTATGACCTCTCAAACTCTGTGAGGCATTTTGGTTTGTAAAGCATCAGATCTTACATAAAAAAATATTTTTTTGTTGAAAAATGCAGCTGAAAGCAAAGGTTTATTCTGGTATTTGTGGCCTTGCAAAGCTGCTGTCTGTGTATATTGCTGAGTTCAAACAGCCGCACTAGAAAATTCAAATTCGCTATAGAAAAACATCAATCTTTTCAAATAACAAAAACTGCATTCGCCTTAAATGCGGCCATTTCATTTGCACCCATCAGCTGTTTTAACTGTGACATTCAGAGTACATGTGTGCTCTACTTGAGAAGTAAAGACAAACATACTCGTTCCAGGCCGGATGTCTGACATGTCGATCAGAGGCCCTGAGTTCTGGATGAGGGCTTGGTGGTGTAGAGAAACGCCTGTGCAAAAGTTCTGTGGATTCACTGATTGGCTGAACTCCGTGTCCGTCACCGGCACCGCCGCCTTGTCCTCTCCTGCTGAAGACACACGTGTTGCAGAAACACAGTTCAGACTTGTGCTATATCCGGTAACAGAAGAGAGTGCGGCTGGCGTTTCTGAACATGCCTATCTGCTTGATGCCCTCCTTGTCTTCGATGAGCAGCTGAACTCGTGGGATGTCTATATGGAGCCTCGGCCCCTGGGGAGGCCCCTTCACGGGGGTGTCAATGCTGCGGTTGTTCTTGCTGCAAATGCAGAGATATAACTCTATGAATCAGGGTGATTTCATTAAAAAGCATTGAAAAGTTGGCTATTCCTTACCTGATCAGCATCTCAGCCAGACTCTTAGCATCTACAGGAAGACAAAATCTCTGTTAGACTTAAACTAAATACCTTCACAACTGGGGGCTAATTTTCTATTCCTCACCTCTGAGCCGTTTCAGTCTCTTCTCCTTACGTTTTTTGCGGATAATAAAAAGCAAAGCGACGCCTATGGTGACGAGAATGACAGGAGAGCCGATGGAGAACAGCTTCTTAACGTCATCACCCTCTCCACGGGCAGACTTAATTGGAGGGATGGTACCTTAAAACATCAAAAAAAGAGAAGGATCATCAGTTAAAAAAGAAAAAAATAGATAAATTAAAAATTTTGAGTTTTACTCACTTCCATCGTAGTCTGTCGTGGCAAACTGAGAGGTCTGATTGCCGCAGCCGGCGCTGTTGCAGGCCTTCATCTTCAGCTCGTACCACGTAGCCTCACGGAGCTCACTGAGGAACAGCTGAGAGGTGGAGTTGGCTTTGAGGCTCTGCCAGGCCCACGTGCCTTTGGGCCTGAAGTCCAGCATCAGGTCGGTGATGGGGCAGCCGCCGCTGGTCCAACCCTGCAGGTTTAGTCCCGCATGGGTGGAGTTAATGTGAGTGAGCAACGGCTGGTCCTTGTTGAACACCGGTTCTGGAAACAAGTAACAACAACAAAGTTATAGGTGTCATTGTACAGTGAAATTGAGTGCAGTCCTCTTTCAAGAGCATATGTTTATAAAATAAATAAATAAATATATGAAATAAAATAAAATGGAAAACCTAATTGATAAATTCAGACGCACACTTCCATATATCCAGCCTGTGCATGGCTCCTAATGTTTAAAAGAAGTTAAAACATTGCATTAAAAATGCATTTCTATCAGTATTCATAGCTGTGATAGCTCTTGGATAAATAAAATGTTTTAAATTTTATTTTATAAATTTAACTTTAAAAACAAACGTATGTCTGTGCACTAAAAAAGGAACATGTACACATGGTTTACAGTAAAAACACTCTTAGAATACTTCACTTTAATAAATTCAAAGATATTTCAAAGCATGAAACTGAAACTTCTGTTTATTATTTGAAAAAAGAAAATATATTTGAATTTCGTCTATATAAATCTGATAGAAAAATGTGACCTAATTGTTCTAAGTTTATAACAAAGAATCTTTTATTGGTAAAAATAGGAAGAGACGATTGAGGAAGAACTGCAATAGTTTTACATCAACATAAAAATATCTAGGTTAGAGTTTAGAATTATGAGATAAATCAAATAAATTATGTCTATTTTTTTTTTTCTTTCCAAATATTCTCAGCAGACTTGGAAAGGAACAGCTGCATTCCACTTTGACCTGCTCACCTCTCCCATGAGTCTTGGCCTCAATGATCTCGCTGATGCGCCCGGAGCCCACGCTGTTCTTGGCAGCCAGCTTGACTTTGTACCACGTTCCACAGCGGAGGTTGTCTAGCCTGAACGAGCGCTCCGTGGAGCTGATGAACACGTCTCTCCACTCCTCTGTGTTGTCCACAGAATACTGCAGCACAAACCCTGCAGAAGCAGACGGGTTCAGTCAAACTACAGCTGATTGAAAACATACATCTGATGAACACCAGGGGGCAGCAGTTAGCTATGATTGTGAAAAGTCAGGAGATCTTGATTTTTTTTTAACTTTCTTTAAGTCAGAATTTTGCTTCAGAGTGTGCAATAACTGTTGAAAGATGCCAATACAAAGTGGGCGGGGTTTTGAGAATACCTCTGATGGAGCTTCCTCCGTTGTCTCCAGGAATCCATGCCAAGGTGATGGAGGAAGTGGAAGTGGTGGAGACAGTCAGTCGAGGCTGGTCAGGAGGAACTGAATACAAAAGGAAGTTGTCAAAAACACAAGTATTTAGTACAATTTCTCTTTTAGTTTTAATGAGCAACCTCTTCCTACCTACCTTGAACCACCAGATTCACTATAATGGTGTCAAAGCCCAGGGTGTTAGTGGCAGTACAGGTGTAATACCCAGAATCCTCGGCTTTGACTGAGCGCAGCACCAGAGTGCCGTTGGATTGGATCTGCTTCTGGCTGTCTGCTGTCACAGGAATGGCTGAGTCCTCGCTGATTTCAAAAAGAAAGGCGTTGACGTTAACATCCGGAATCAGCGACAAGTCCCTGCTTTCTTTAGAGAGAGCCTCATTAATGTGACGGATTTGAAACTCCCCCTAAAATAAATGATCTTCTGAGTTTGCAACAGCCTAGCTGACAATGAAGCAGGTGAGCATTTCTTTCATGTTAAACCTGTGACATGCCTTGGCAGTCTTCTTTTCTCCTGTCCTTCTGATTTAGTCATTTCCTTGACAAGCAACTTTTGTTTTTGTAGTAAGCCTACTTGCTATCAAAACAAGTGGGGAGCAACACAAGGAACAAGAGAATCTGATCAAAAAAATCATCTCAATCTTAAGATTTCAATAAAATCAAATAACATTTTAAGCCAACATATAAATAAACAACTAAAAAATATATATTTTCTGAGAGATCAATACATTAGATCTCTTGTGTGTAGTCTATAAAACAGCAAGGTCATGCACTCTGACCTATCTTTGGTCCATTTAATGGTGGGGGCCGGCTCTCCGACCGATGCGCACGGCAGACGCACTTCCTTCATCCACGGTGTGGTCACTGTGCCCCCAAAGGACAGGATCTTAGCTGGAACTGCACACAGAAACACCAAATATTGAACATATCGTGAATCTCAGACCAACAGTTCTGTACTCAAAACGGCTGTAAATGCACCCAGGTGTCTCTTTTGCACCTTGGGTTGTCTTTTTGGGGGCAGAGTTAGCCTGAGGGGAAAGGTTTGCACACTGCTGAGAGAATACAAAACCTCAGACCTCTCAGGTTCAGTCTATCTTTTGTCCATGGATCCTCCCCCATATTGATTCCTGCCTGCTTCCTCTCTCCCTAGGGGTCATTTTACTAGATAGGCCCTGTTCATCACCACATAATTAACAACAGTGTTTCTTGCAACATATCCATGACTTAATCGATATTACAGCTGTCAATCAATAGCAGGGAGCTCAGGCAGTAGGAGAAAAAGAAGGGGGGGGGGGGTGATAAAAGTGGTTTCTGTACAGGAAATGTGGCTGCATGTTCACGGTCGTCTTCAGAGCTGTCTCCTTATGACCTTTGCACAGATCTCTTTACCCTTCTCCCATTCTCCAGGCTGGCCTGAAGGACCCACCTTTCCCAGCAGGCTCCACTGTGACCTTTGAGCTAATGTTGCCTCGGCCGGCAGTTGTCACGGCGGCCGCCCAGATGTGGTATTGTTTACCCCGGCTGAGGTGCGTGATGCGATAGAAGAGCATCTCTGGGTTGGCCTCATACTCGCTGGGCGCCTGGAAAAAGAGAGCACGCCACGTTAGGTCAGCACATTCAACAAAAATGGTAAAAAAGCAGAAATTCAGCATTTAATAAACAATGTATGTATGTTTTTTCCCGTGCCAGATGATTTTTATTATGTGTTTTGTATGTTTAACACTTCTAAGACATGTCAGAATCTGAGAGGGAACAGGAAATTGAAAAATAAAGATTAAAAACCACATGGAAAAATGTAAAAATTACATAATATAGTAGAGGGATTATTCAAGTTTGATTCTTCCACTGCTTCTTTAGCAATTAATTAAACTCCTTTTGAAAGACTTAACATTTGATGGTTTATATTCATAGGAGCAAACAGGTCTTTTTATAATTTACAGTAATTACAATTGAATTATTTACACGTGTATGTATATATATTCGCCAATCAATTTCTTGCCTATGTATCTCTAAATTTGACATATCTCTATCTCCGATGTTTGTCTTCTTTATCGTTATTTCTGTTTTTATTGCCCAAAATAAACAAAAATCAGAATCCAAAGTCCAAAACTTACAGTATATTACTTTTATAATTTTTTTGCTTCACTTTATATAATTTGACAGTCAAACAGAGTACCCAGAATGACATAGTTCAAAGTAAATGCTTGAACTTCAGGTTTTAGTAATTATTTCCCAACGTGAAGTCCATATTGGAGGTTAGGGAGTCCATAAAAAAGAAAGCTAAAATCCATACAATTACATCCATTTTGCCAATCTTGCAACCTAAAGAAAGAGTAATTAGTTGACTTTTGTTTTCTTTTTGCTTCCAGATGAATTAGTGACGGTCTATTAAAATTTAAAAGCAGAATTAAAGAACTTTCCACTGAATGCTGGACTGTCTCCTTGATAAATATCATGGAATCGTCCACAGTGATGCGTTTTATGAAAATATCTTTTCAAAAGCACCCGCCAAAAAAAAAAAAAAAATTTGGAGCTAACATAAAGCATAAATGACAATTTTACACAACGTTCATAGTGAGAAGTTTAAAAAATACTAACAAAAAATGACAAATTTTGCTGATTTAAAAAGAAAACTACATTAAGTTGTTTGAATTTAAGTAATTTTCCTATTTCTGTCTTGTCAATGAATTACAAATAAATAAACAGAGTTTTAAAAATGCTTGTTAAGATGATAGGTTTTTTGTTCAGAGATTTTTATGCGTCCCTCCTAAATTCTGTCCCCGTTTGCATTTCTCTCCCCTCTGTGTCGCTTAGTGAAGAAAAGAGGATGAAGGGACAAAAAAGGAGGGGTGTGTGTGTCTTTGTGTGTGTGTGTGTTGGGGGGCTTCGAACATTCCTCCAGCATCGCGGTGGTGTTGTGGTGATCCAGGGAGCGATACAGAGAGATAATGAAAAGACGGACAAAAGCACTCCCATCCTGATGTGAATGACACCCTCCTCTGCTCCTCCCTTCCACCCTGCCTGACTCCCTCATCCCTCTTTTTTTCAATCATTCCCCCTCGGTGTCTCCCAACCTCTAATGGTGTGTCTTTTTTTTCTTCTTTCAGCCTTCCTTCTCTGCTCCCTCCCTCCCTCCCTTCTTTGCCCGTGCTCATTTACATGGCACTCATGCACAGGAAGGGAGGAGTATTTTCGAATAATAAGAAAGTGAGATTCTTTCCTTATATCAGACTTTGCAGCGTCCTTGGTGTTTGCGTGCAAATAATCTACCCCATACGGAAGGCGACGCAAGCGTGTATAAATAGACATTTTTGAAATGCGATGCGCCCGTGTGTGCATTTTTTTCTGATGCAGCAGAGTGCATGTGTGAGCTTGTTCTTTGTCTCATTTGCATATCTACGTCCCATCACGTTGCCAAGACAACCTCATCTGTTCATCTGGGAGGTCAGGAAATAAAGCGATGGTGCAAACAGAGAGAAAACGAGATGTGCGCAAAGAGATGTGCACACGCACACACAGACACACTCACACTGGCTCAATTAGCAAGAGTGGTTACCAATGAATTAATTGCACCCGCAGATTTTCATCTGCTTCTCAAGCACCTGGAGCATTTTTCCCTCACCCATTATGAGTCACACCCACACTGGAAGGACTTACAGGCTGTCCAGATCCCGGACTGGAGCAGTAGATTGTGTACTTGCGGATGACACCATTAGGCTTAAGAGGAGGTAACCAGGATACCACCACACTGTTCGGAGATGAAGGAACAGCCTTGATGCCAGCTGGTGGACCGGGAACTGGAGAAAACATACCAACATCAGCACATGAGCACATTTGCATGTGTGTGTTTGTGCACGCACATGCTGGGTGTTGGATCCCTGTTAAAGTAAGCAGGCTTGTTTTGCAGATTGGTAGTCTTATCTCGCACTAAGCCGCTCTGGAAGGACTTGGAAGAACTCCCTTTGGGTGAAGGCGAGACATATGTTCAGTCAGACATTGGTCAGCAGTTCTGACTGCGTAACACCCAGAATTCTCTTAACTCTCATACCCACAAACAGATTAGACGTTAACGTCTGATCCGTCGCTGGCCACTTCAGCTCAACACTGGTTGCCGCTTAATGTTGTTTACAAGATAATGGTTCAAGAAGGGTTCACAAAGACACATCAGGGTACTGCATTTTGTGGACACGGGACAAAAAAGCTTTAGTCACATTGATCATACAGTATAAGGCGCAACCTATTCAATCCTAACCATAAATATTATCGCTGCCTGACAGGTGACCTCAACTCGAATCAGCAGAAAGAGCGTGACACATTGGAAACCTGTAAATCCATCCCCCCAATTCTTCTTTATATTCTTTGTTAGGCCCCCCTGGTTCAGTCTCTGAACCCCCTTGACTCCCCCAGCCTTGCACATGCCATGGGCAAGCACGCAAACAGCCCTAAAAGGACAGATGCAGCAGGGGCCGCTTGGAGTGACGGAGGCAGGAATGGAGGGAATGTCGGGAACAGTTGACGCTCCATGAGGAGGCAGGGGGTGGCGCAGCAGTTGTCGATATTAAAACTTGATGTCAAAGAAGGAGTGGCACCGAGGGGAGGCGGGGAATAAATCCCATCTGGTGCCCAAAATCTGCCCTGGACTCCAGACAAACAGTCTGAGCCAAGAGATGAAGAGCAGGGAAAGCACACATATGATGCTGTTGTGGAGACAAACATTTATCGAATTTGTAAAAAAAACAAACAAACGCAGATCTGTAAATTTGGGATAAATCAGACAAAACTATTTAAAAAAAATATTAAATCAACAGGAACTTATTAGCTGCTAGATAAGTCTGGATTGTCTGATCACTTCTCCATCTATAAACCTTGAAGTCTATCCTTCTTCTTTATAAAGAGACATGGATCTGCCTGTAATCCCGCCTCCAATGGTGTAAGCACAAAATTAATTCTCTTTAATCCACAAGGAGTTAATCCCTCTGCCTATGGCAGGCAGGCCGGGGGGAAGAAACCATTGGCAGCCTGATTCCTGGATGATATTTGCTCTGAGAGAGCAACCCCCCCACCACACCCCCACCCCGTCCCATCCGGAGACTCTGTCAACCCTCCTTCAGGCCCTGAGCCACGGACCCAAAGCCTCTTAATTCTCATTAACACAGCTAATGGAGCTTCCCTACATAAATGAGCTTTTGTCATGCATTAGACACGCGTCTCCTTCACAGAGATACTCACGGTCCTCGCGGGTCTGGATGTACAGGACGTTGCTGCGCACCCCGTCCCCCGCCTGTGTGTAGGCCAGCACCTGCACGCTGTAGTTGGTGAACTTCTCAAGCCCTCGCAGCTCCACCTGCTCACGCGTGGTGGTGATGTTCTGCATCTCGCCCCATTCTGAAAGAAAAACATTTTTTTACTCACAAACAACTGAAACATAAACCTGGAAGGAATTCTGAGGGGAAATTAAATGGTTTATGTTTGGGACATGTTGAGGAAATACAGAATATAATGCACTGAAAAATGATTAAAATGTTGAAAAGAATAATCAGTTTTACTACATTCCATCTAAAATCCCATTAAACACACCAAAAAGAACAAATTAAAACACAAAAGAACAGGAAGTGCTCAAAGGGATGGACACATCAACACTTTCTAACTCATGATCCTGACACAGACAGAGTGTGGGTTGGTGAAATTTAGAATGAAATAGGTGATAATTACTCTGCATTGGCCACTGGGCCTGGCCCCCACAGCACCCACCTCCGTCAGGGAAGAGGGACCAAAACACGACCCGGTAGCCCTTCAGGACGCCATGGAGTGTCAGCCGAGGAGGCTCAGACCACGTGATCACCGCTTCGTCCGAGGTGACTGAGATGGCTCTCACGTTCTGGGGGGGCTCACTGGGGACTGGAGGAAGCAGGGTCAGAGTCAGGACGGCCAAGTATGTTTTCTCGTTTTTGTCGCTAAGGAGACATGTTGCTAGGAAGACCTGATGAATAATTACTCAACGCCACAAACCACAGGCAATCTCTGCTGAAATGAATCAGTCAAATGAGCTAAAATTAGCTCTGAATTGCTCCTTGATCATTCCTGGTTTTCAGAGAGAAAGCCATGAGCGGTGGGGGTTTAATGGAAGACAGGAAGAGCAACAGGAGAAAAAAAAACAAAACACGTACATTTTACATATAGATAAATATGAGAGGAAACTGGTGACATTATTTACACCAAATAGGGCCAAAACCCAAATGATGACTGCCACTCAGGGTATTTAAAATAACCAGAACAAAGCAGTTTAGGGGAAAGGACACAAAACAATAGAACAGAATGAACAGACAAATCATGAAAGAGAAACTGATGAGAGACAAATGAAAAAAGAAGACAAATAACGAGTAATGGGGTACTTTGTTCGTCTTTACTAAATGCCAGGCTAATGAAGGTGCTAATTAGAGTAGCGTCATGGGGGATGTGCCACAAATCCATCCTGCCATTTTGTTAGAGCCTGTATGTTAAAACGCCGACTTACATTTTAGATGCAAACAATTCTCCTCTCCAAAGACTCTGATGCCAAAAACAAGCCCACTTTTGATTTATCTAGATGTCTTTTTCTGCATTTCTCACCGTCTTCCAGCGTGGTGGCATTGATCTCCGTGCTGGACGGGCCTGTCCCGGCTCTGTTGAAAGCCTGGACCACCACCCCGTACTGAGCAAACTTCTTTAAGTTGTCCAGAGTGTACACTTCACTGTCACCCGTAGCTTTCATCTCCACTATGCTGTACTGGCCGTTGCTACCGGGGCCGTTTTCTCTGTATCCGATCTGATAACCTCGGATCACGCCGTTCTGCAGCTCCTTCTTGGGAGCCTAAAACATTTGGACAAGAAAACAAACATTTTTAACTACTAGCATTAATTATTACAGTATTAGTACAAGTTGCACACTTTGTTTTTGTACTTGTTCTTATATCTATATCTTCTGTAAATAATGAGTCATCTGCTGCAAAAGTGCAATTTTACAGCTTTGGATGAATAAAGTCTTTCTATTCTATTCTATTCTATTCTATTCTATTCTATTCTATTCTATTCTATTCTATTCTATTCTATTCTATTCTATTCTATTCTATTAAACGTTGGCTGTGTTATTTTATTGTTTATGATATTTAATGCACATTTTTTTTGAAATAGCAAAACACACATATAAAGATTAGCCTTTAAAGTATCCCAAAAATAAAGTCACACTTGAACGGATTTACCCTCCATGTTACTCTGATGCTCTGAGATGTCATTGGTTGCAGGATGACATCCATTGGTGGCCCATCAGGAGCTGCATTTGTCAGACAAAGTTTCATGGTTAGAATGTGAGTCTCGAGCCTGATATAAAAGGCAGAGAGGAAGTGAAAGTGGTGACTTACGTGCTTCCTCAGTACTGATGGTGAGCTCTTTGCTTGGTGAGCTTCGTCCAATCTTGTTGTAGGAATACATGCGGATGCTGTAGACGCAGGCAGGGTGCAGCTCCACGATGTTCGCTTGGTTGTTCGTTGGTGAAATGTTCCTGGTTGTGTACATGTGATCCCACGAGTCTGTGAAACACATTTTCATTTGTTTTTAACATGTTGGAGTGAAATCACGAAACTTCTCTGGGGACCCACGTTGAGGTTTATATAAATGCTCACCTGACTTGTTCTTGTACTCAATGTCATAACTGGTAATGATGCTGTTGCCATCAAATCTTTGGATCCAGCGCAGGTTCATGCTCCGGTCCTTCACCTCTCTGACTTCCAGCTCAGGAGGATCTGGTGGTTCTGTAGTTCAGAGGAAAATCAAACCATTGAGTCAGCACTAATACAAACACATGACCTTTCATCCTCAGGCCTTTTCTGGATGTTAATACTTTTAATTCTTGGCCAAAGAGAGGAAAATCGTTTAACGAGTTCTTAACTGATGCATTAGAAAAAATTGACCCTAAGATGACTATTTTAAAAAAACCCATCTCTATCTGTTCTTAAAATAGTACATTTGAAAGGGGTGTAGTAGGGCTGGGTGATAAAACGATAACAAAACATATCGCAATAGAAATTTTTCTGGATAGAATGAGACCATTGCGACAAACTTTTATTTTGAAGGGTCTGAAATTCACACTCATTTTTTCCTCCTTGCCGAGTAAAAGTTAGAGGATTAGTCCCCACATGGCGAGTAAATGTTTTGGATCTAATAAGTTATGTTTATTAGTTTACCTTTTGGTAAATTTCTTTTGGCCTCGTATAGTCTACCGTCTGCACGCGAGGTGAACAAACACACACAAGACACATCGCCCCCATGGTCACTTTTGCATATCTTCTTGGTGTAACGTTTAGTTTTGGCTGATGAAGCAGCGGGTCATTTGGCGATTTTTAAAGGGGATCCAGTCAGAACTGGAAGGAAAACCTGCTGGACTTAAAGCAGCCATGCAGAAAGTTTAATAAAAAGTGTTGATTTGGTGACCTGATGTAGCAAGCATGATGCTACGCTAATGACCTGTTTCGTGTGTCGCCTACATGTAATGACAGACCAGTTTAAAGTCTTTTTTGTGTGACATAAAGGTTTAATTTTATGTTTTTTTATGTTTGTTTTGTAAAACTTTACAATATTTGAATTTATTTGTAGAATTAATACTTTCTTTTTACATATAACTGATCGAGCAATTCAATGGTCTGTTTTGTCTATGTTCTCTTTTGAAACTCGAAAGCTTTTGCTTTAATTTTCAGTTTAGTTTGTAATATGTACACCTTGCATTATGTTCAGTGCATCTGCTATGTTGAAAGCATGACCGGAAAAAAAATATTTAAATCTACAAACAACAGGCTGATGATTTCTTTTGAGGCACAGAGCCTTCAAACATGACAAATATAGTTATTTGGTTTATAATGTGATATGTATTGTTATTGCATAAAATGAAAAAAAAAACTATAATGTGATATATACCGTATTGTTTGTCTGAAATGAAGAAAAATTATGTAATATAGTATAGTAAACCCGACAGTCAAATAATGTTTTTAACGTAAATGGGACCCCAGAAAGTGGCAAAGGTTTGTTATGCTTCAATTTACCCCAGACTCCAAAATATGTGATCTCAAGCTTAGATTGACTTATCTATTTTCCATTCAGTTTCAAATACCTTGTACTGTAAGCTGGATGAGCCCCCGACCTTCTCCATAGGAGTTTATGGCGTGGCAGGAGAAGAAAACGGAGTCTCCTCGTTCGGCTGGATTCAACTGTCATCCAAAGCAGAAGCAGGACAAATGTAAAGCTAGGCTCCAACCTACAGTGCAACATCAAATTTGAAAACTGACAAAGATATTCCACATGCATCTGGACACATGGCTTGAACTTACAATAAATAAGTTAAATCAAAGAATAACTCTGAAGTTCTGAGGAGCTTCAGTTCTGTTCAGGTTCTGATGGGGATTCTGACCTTTAGGGTGGAGATGACTTCATCACCCTTCTTGTTAATGGTGATGGAGTACCGGGGGTTTCTCTCTGCATCAATGACTGTGTCCCCTCTCTCCCAGCGGATAATAATAGGCTGTTCGCCTCGTGCTGTGCAGTTCAGCTCCTTGGTTTGGCCCTTTCTTGCCATGGTGGTGTTGGGGTGGCTGGTGATCATGGCAGGAACTAAGCAGATTCACAGACAAGTGTCAAAGAAATGGACGATCTTGCGTGGAGTAATGAGATGAGGGAATAGGGATTAGGAATTGGAAAGTGAGGATATATTGCAGATGTATAGACATTACAATTTCAACCCTTCATTCTCTGTAGTCATTTCACGCTTCAAGCCTCACCGGTCCTTTCACACTACACCCATCCTTCTCTATTTGCCTTGTACTTCTTTTCTTCCAACACTTGATTGATTGAGCGGAGATCCTGTGGTTTTTGATTCATCATAACCTATTCATCCACCTCTTTCCTCCACCATGCCCATAACATGACAGCCAGCATTCATAGATCAATGGAAAAGACAATTTCAGTTGAGGGTGAGCAGAAAGGAGACAAGATTTTGTTTTAGTGGCCACACTCGCTTGGGGCAAAAGTGCATCAAAGAGGTTTTCATTCCTGTCCAAAAAACCTAAGGTTTATGTCTGTACTATCTAGGAGAGGCAGTTTTAAAGGCGAGTGCAAAAAAAAAAAAAAAAAACCAAACCCCCCAACAATGACTGACACTTACTCTTGACAGTGAGGATCATGCTTTTACTGATGTCTGAGCCCACACCATTAGAGGCCTGACAGAGGTAGTACCCTCTGTCTTCCTCAAGAACATGTCGAATAAGCAAAGAGCCATTTGTCATGATCTGGATGCGGCCAGTGAGTGGAACTGGATGGTATTGCTGTGGGTTTCCAACTCCTGCAGAAAAAAAAAAAAAAACAGCAAAAAGCTGTAAGCACGGCAGTATCAACATTTGTCATTTGTAGTGTAAATGCTGACTTTACCTTTAGCGTGTTTCCACATGACTTTTGGAGGTGGATAACCTTCTACTGAGCAGTTCAGGACTCCGGCCTTTCCATATATGCAGTCCTGGTTGTTAGGCTGTACTACAAAACGTGGTGGCACTAGAAAGAAATAAAATAATATTAAAAAAATGCATTAAAACCATTAACTTGATCAATTATTTTGGAAGAATTCTGGTTAATTTTGTTCTGTGGATGAAATCTAATCATCTGGAGGTGATGCATATGATTTGAATACATACTCTACATGTCAAAGTCTAGCCCGTGCAGCCAAATGTGGTCTTTGTTCAAATTTCCACCAGGACCAAGACTTGTTTCATAAAATCAGAGACATGCAGCCCCCAGTTTTTCCTAAAAACTAGGCGCCCTTTTTCTTGATTTTGGTTGGCTAAATTATATTTAAAGTGGTTCTAAACCCTATATCAACACTGTTGTGCAACCCTTCAACAAACTAAATCTGGCCCTCTTCGCAAAATGTTTAGACACCCCCGCTCTACCACATGGCATGGCCTAAGACAGTACTGAGGGCTATACCAAGTGTTTTTAGAATCACATCAGTCTAAAACACTTGGTATAAAAGTCAAAGGCCCAGGGGGGCGGATCTGGCCTGCCAGGTAATTATGTCCAGCCCTCCAGATTATTTTATTTTACTGTTATTAATGGCCCAATGTTTATCTTGCACTTATTTCTAACTTGCATAGTTTTAAGACTATATATTTTTATGAAAAGTAAAAGTTTGAAAGTTATTAAGGGTTTAAGTTTATTTAGTCTAGAATAATATTTCTGACTTTTTCCTATTCATATTTATGCTAAAAAGATAGGTTTTTGAAATTTAAAAAATTTTGTCTTAGTGTGTTCAGTAAATGTCTATCATTTTTGCGATTGAGTTTGACACCTCTGGTCTAAAAGGAACATCACTGCCCAATAAATTTTCAATTGAACTTTGTGACTTTTTGTTTATTGACGTAGTCTAGTACAATAATGTAAAATTCCTTTAGGAGCTCATTTTATATTCGTTTATTTTTAATTTTTTTTTTTTTTTTTTAGCTTTCCACAATAAATTGAGAGAATATGTAAAACAACAGAAATAATTCATGCACTTTTGGTATCTTCTGCAATGGCAGTTCTTAAATAAGGGGAACTTCTAGCTTAGGGTTATTTATATGCGGTCCAGGGTCTACTATAAATACTTAAAAAAAAACCTTTTCATAATCATTAGTTTAAAAAAAAACTAAAAAATAGACTTTGATAAATTTTCCCTTAAAATCCTTAAATAAGTTTTGCTTTCACTAGAGTCAGTAGCTCTAAATCCTTAGAGTCCGGAGCCAGTTCAAAGCATGTCAAACACCATCATGTTATTAATTTCATAATTAATTAGATGGATTTCAATTTGCAATAAAGAAATCAATTTCTTGTTCCTAAATCTTTAGGGTTTTTTTTCATTTCCAATTAGTTCATGTGAAATCTCCTAAGTGAGGAATTCTGACAATCTAAAAACTTTCCTTATAACATTGTTTTAAATTTTGATTATTTTATTGTTTCACTGTCAGCTAAGTTCTCCTGTAGGAGCACATAATTGAAAATTGGCTGAGATGCTAATGATATTAGAATTTATTATTTTAATTTAGCAAAGGTGTAAGAAGACGAGAGCCTTCAAGTTACTTAGAGGTTAAACCACCTCAGTGCATTCACGTTCTCCTTTTTTGACTCTCACCAGTAACAATTAGCTGCCTCTCCCAGCTGACTGTGGCGGCGGCGTTGCTGGCGATGCAGGTGTAGTTCCCGTTGTGCTTCAGTGTCACCTTGGAGATCTGCAGGGAGCTCATGAACTCTTTGGTCTCAATTCCGACGCCAGAGGCGTAGCCTGGCACGATGAGCTGACCGTCTTTGTGCCAAGTGATGCGTATGGGCATGTCCCCAGAAGACACCACGCAGGCAATGTACATGAGCTTCCCCACTGAGGTAGAGGGGATATCGAATGGCTGGATGAGCGGTGGCACTGGGGGAAGACAGGGAGAGAATCAGTGGAATAAAGGCACCAATAGATGTGGCAACATGGCCATCTGGAGTTAAGCTAAAAGAGACAGAAAAAGTCATTGGCCAGTGGGCCTCACTTGGCCACCACCCCTTCCAGCCCCCCAGCTTCTGCAGCCCATAATAGCTGCTCTGGTTAGAGTCCAATTGGCAGGGGGAAGTCATTCTGTTGCCATAGTAATGGAGGTTGAGGTGGGGGTACTACAGCTGAGACATCTGGGGGATTTAATCTAGGCTTCATTATTATTCATCTAATTAAATCAGAGACACACTCACACTCAGGCGCATGCACACGCCCATAAACACCTCTGCAGCTGCCGCCGTTACTCAACTCACAAACTGAACAACATGCAGACAGAAGCCTCTGAAACCTCAGAGCAGTGACAAAACACAATATCAGATCGAGCATTGGACAACTCTGACTGAAATGGCATTTGCTGCCTCTAGTTACACCTATATTTGGAAATCTTGACCTATTTTACATCGATTTTGCCAAAGAGTGTTGAGGAAAGTAAAGAAATGAGAAACAGATAGAAACATCCCAAGTTTTCCTTCTTTTTCAATGCTTTTTTTTTTTCAAATTCTTCATTTTGGCAATGGCTAAAACTAAAAGGCTAAAAAAAAAGCTTGGAGATAAGGGAATGTTTTTGGTGTTTTTGAACAGCTAGTAACTTCAAAGTTCCCACAGTGAATCATGCCACGATTCTGACATGTTATTTGGCTTCAGTTTCACAGTGGACGCCATTTCAGACCCAACCCTCTGCATTTACCAGGATTTTTTACATAAAAATTCTAGGAAGCACCCCCATGTGGCTGGAAGGACTCACAACACCTGGTGGTCCAAGGCGGTCTCCCAACTCTGCTTGGCTTCCAGATCAAAGGATCCAGGATGGCCCGACTGTACTAAGCTGCAGTTTTATTAATATGAGTATTTATAAATATCATTTCGGTCTTATGTTCATGCTTACCTTTGACTGTGACGTGGACGGTCTGGTTAATTGAGACCTGGGGCTGGATCAAAACACTACACAAGTACGTCCCCTCGTCAGCGCCCTTCTGCACATCTGTAAGCCTCAGGGTGCCGTTCTCAAACACCATTTGACGATGATTATCAGGTAGCTGCATGCCGTCTTTCAACCACTTTATGGAATAATACGGGTACCCAATCACCCGGCATGTGATATAGGTGTTTCTGCCCGCCACTGCAGTGATATCTCGCATGGGTCTTATTCGAGGTGGACCTGGAGACACAGGGAAGAGAGGGAGGGGATGGAGGGAGGAGACCAAAAACAGACACGAGGCAGGAGAAAAGGCAGATGAGGTGACAGAGGTCATGGCAGAGTAAGAGGGTATAGCCACGGAGACAGGAGAAATAAAGGTTGAGGGAAAGAGTGATTGGGATGTGTTGAAATGTGGACAGGAGGGTTAGTTTAGCCCCTTTTACAAAAGTCTGTTGATATTTGCTGTTTTTTTCTACTCTGATTATCTATAGTATAATAGGAAACAATTAAGCTATGTTGTTTAAAAAAGTTGCAACAAGAAGCTTGCATACAGTTTAAAATGCGAATTTTTTAAATAAAAACAATGAAGAATTTCTTCTGAGTCTTTACGGGGGTACTCAATCTGGAAATGTGCCTTTGTCTGGACAGAGTCTGATTAATTTGGCCCTGATTGAGTCCTGAAATTTGGTTTGGTCTGTATTGAGACTGTCTGAATACATCCTAAAATATTCTTCAGGCTGGTACTTGTAGCGCCCATGACCCACTGTTCAGCCATAAAGCAAAACCGCCATCACGAGGACGGAAAAGGTAAATGTTTGCAGGACACAAACTGTGCTCTGATTGTCTAATTTCGTCATTTCTAACAGTCAAAATGCATAGACTATGCCAGACTTCTCACGTGACCAGTACTAACGGGTACTTTGGTACTTTGCACAGTCTGTAGGGGTTCAGGAGTTTGAAAAATTGAAAAATCTGTACGACGTGCATGCGTCTCTCCTACTTCACCACAGTCTACATTACGTCTTGTGTGTTGTTTTTTATGCGTAGACGACATTTCTGTCCAGCATGTAGAAAAACATGTACAAATATTTTTGCTCTACCGAGCAGTCTACAATATTAAAATTTCGTACAGTGTTTGGTTTGGTGTTTTTACCATGTTTTTGCACTATTTTTCAAATAATGAAGTTTGTATATAAAAAAGAAGAGTAAGACGACATTTCTGAGTGCCTCTTTATCCAAATTGCGTTAGATCAGAAGCACATGAAAACCTGCAGTTTGAAAAAGCTTGGTTTTGTGGCAGAGCAACTGCGATGGGCGGGCCGAATTCTCCCTTCTTCAGCAACAATTGTGATGCATTGACTTGCCGACAAATCGATCCATTTACCTCTTCCTTTCTTCTTATCTGAGCTGCCATCTGGCTCAAAATTGTAATGCAAGATAGCTCTAATATTCCTTGCCTTCTTTTGCTACGCTAATGCTAACTTCTGGTTTTGAGATGCTATAAGCGGAGAGTGTGTAATCAGAGGGCTGATGGGAAACAAGTGCAGTCTAACTTTCACGCCAAAAGTCCCGCCCTCAACTCAGAGGTGAAATTCCAATCACCTTCTGCTGGGCTGTATAAAATATGTTTTACATAAAAAATCGACACAGCTTTGATTTTGGCTAAAAGGGACAACTACTTTTTGAATAAACTACTTTTCCTTAAAAAACAAATTATCATAAAAATATGATTCTGTTTCTAAGATTAAAAAATAAAAGTTTGAGAGGTGAAGGGTCACTCGTGATTCTTTTTAAACTGTATGCAAGTACATTGCGATAGATAGATAGATAGATAGATAGATAGATAGATAGATAGATAGATGATAGATAGATAGATAGATAGATAGATAGATAGATAGATAGATAGATAGATAGATAGATAGATAGATAGATAGATAGATAGATAGATAGATAGATAGATAGATAGATAGATAGATAGATAGATAGATAGATAGATAGATAGATAGATAGATAGATGTTTGTCACTAAACCCTGCATGTTTGTGATAGATCAGGTGTAGAGTGCATTTATATTGAAAAGCAGACAGGCACCTCTTACGTTTATGCGCGCTTGGTACTCGGCGCTACCGGCCGAGTTGCGTGCGACGCAACGATACACTCCTCCATCCCGGATGAGCGGGCTGCTGACGTTGACGTGCGACACCGTCAGGCCATCTGACAAAGTGTACTGGCTGGTTTTGTAGGTGGAATCCCGCACCACGGGCTCATCGTCCAACGTCCAGGTGATTGAAGGGGGCGGGGCTCCTTTGGCGGCACACATGAGGGAGAAAGGCTCACCGGGGTTCACCACTCGCTCGCTGAAGGAAGACACAATTCGAGGAGTACCATCTGATAGGAGCAAAACAGGAGAAAGAAGCATGAAGTCACCATTCAGCTGAGCTTGACTGAGTTTGTTGATAGGCTATATCCACGTACCCTCTAGTAAAATAATGGAAAAGTCCTGAGCAGTGTGGCCCTTTCGGGATGCAAAGCACTGGTAGGCTCCAGAGTGGAACTTCTGAGCAGCAGTGATCTGGAGGGTGTCGTTGTGTTGTCCCTGGATGGAGATGTGCTGGTCTGGGACGATGGGCTCTGTGTTCCTGTACCAGGTGATGGTGTATTCTGGAGAGCCCTCTACAGTGCACGTGAAGAACAGTGTGCTGCTGATGCCCGTTTTTAAATTCTTCGGAGACAAGGTCACCCGCAGAGGATCTGAGGGAAAGATGAATAACGTCACATTGCAGATCTGAATATAAATCATTCGGATGGTATTTATCTGCATCTCATTAACTTGAAACAAAGCCCACTTGACTCAGCTGATGGCTCTCTGATTCATGCATTCAAAACGTGTTTACATTGAAAAAAGAAGGATGGAGGGGGGAACATCAGCAGCGGTGACTCCATCACTTCGACGCACTCATTAAAAAAGCAGCTGGAGATATCTCTTCACATCTCTGTCCACTTGTGTGTGTATTAAAGGGGATGTGGACATGTGTGTATGTGTACAAATGTCAGTGAGCAATAAGGCAGCTGGTGGTGAATGCTGGGGGGCATCTCTGTGCCTCCCAACCCCCCTGCCCTGTCAAAGTCACAGAGTTGGCTGCCATGATGTGCCCACTGGCAAACCCCACTCCTGCACCATTCTCTCTGTCTCTTCTTCTGCATCTTCGCGTACTTCACACAATTCATCTCAGCTGCAGTTATTATACTGCTATTACATTCCAGATAATTTCATTCCAGCACTGTCTGGATGTCTCCTGCGTGACCCCTCATATTTATTTTCCTCACCGTCCCTCTCGATGATGGTGAACGGAGCTGGCAGCTGTGTTATAGAGTTAGCCCAGACGATTTACTGACCTGTCTCTCTTTCTGAGGCCTGATCTGATGAGGCATCGAGCAGCTCACATGCATTAGTTACAGACAAACTGTGATGTTCCGCTTTAAACCTAAAGCGTTTATGAGAGGGACCTTCTGCTGGGTTCATTCATCAAGAGCATGAAGTGTGGGTTTGTCAGGTTACACGAGAACGTGTGAAGTGGCGCTCGCTCACCGATAACGTGAAGCTGTCCAGACACCTCCTTGGAGCCAAAGCTGTTGGTGACCTCGCAGGCGTAGCTGCCGCTGTCCTCCTGCCTCAGGTCACTGATGGTCAACCCTGTCAAGCGCCGTGTCCAGCGGGCATCTGAAGGCAGCGGGCGACCATCTTTCAGCCAGCGCACAGTGGGTGTGGGATAACCACCTGCTATGCAGGGGAGCTCGATGCTCTGGCCTGCATGCACCTCTCCTGCTTGGAAACTATCCAGGATAGTGGGTGAGGACTCATTGGGGTCTGCAGGGCAAAGATATAATTTTATTTGTTTGCTTTGCTTTTTACAAAATGTAAAAAACTGACAAGAACAATGAAGGTCTACTCACCCATTACTGACAACCTGGCCCCATTGCTTTGCCGCGTCTCACCACTGTACTTATGCTTGGTGATGCACCGATATGTGGAGAGGGCATCCTCTTTCTGAACGTCAGAGATGTAAAGAGCTCCAAAGGAAGTGAGTGAGAATCTGTTACCTGAAATAAACCACATTAAGCATAAAGTTAGCAGAGAAACGAGACCTGAAGCAGCTCTACTGGACACAACTTCTCAATAAACATTGAAAGACTAGTCATTTAGACCTCTCACATACATACTACCAAGTTTAGCTTGTCACAAACACCTAAAAACGAAACAAAAAAAACTTATCAAACAAAGATGTGATTTGTCTTTCTCAATCAAATGTTTAAAATACAGGAAATTAGGAAAAATTAGACTTTTTTTTAAGAGTCATCTGCCTGGCAGCCTGGACAAAATACTGGCGTATTTCAACTATAAGTTCTAAATCAGACACTTTTAGGGGGAAATAAATGTATTACCCACTCCAATTTAAATTGTGTTTTTAACATGTTCTTATGGCATTTTTCTCATGGTGGAGGAAAAAAAAAAAAAACCTCAAAAATGCGTTTCTGAAAATTTCTTTATTTAAGTCATTGTGAATCAGG
The DNA here is from genome assembly GCA_003999625.1 of Oryzias javanicus. Taxonomy (NCBI): domain Eukaryota; kingdom Metazoa; phylum Chordata; class Actinopteri; order Beloniformes; family Adrianichthyidae; genus Oryzias; species Oryzias javanicus. The sequence goes on along the minus strand of CM012450.1, from coordinate 14,492,081 downwards.
AGCAGACAAAATATGTCATTAGAAAAACTTGAAGGTATCATGTAGGACCTACAATGGCAAGCCACAAGCTCCTTGCTGCCCTCTATTCTGATAATTCCACTTTCAGACAAATATATTCATGTATGTTTATGTTGTAGGACTGGATGGCCCGCTCGACTTTTTTTGCTCCTGTCAAAATGTTATGGTTTTGGGAGAGCGTGTAAACAGAAGGATAATGAGATGTGGGGATTGGCTTACTCCGCGCCAACTCTCCCGCCCACAACAAAGAGGTGAATTCCTAATGAACAACTGCCGCTTTGCAGAAACTATGTCCTCGACTAAAAAACTACACAGGTTTTTTGATTTTGACTAAATACAGCATAATCATAATTAAAAGACCTCTGGAAACACTTTGAAAGAAGCTCAAAAGATGATCAGTTTTATTCACACATGGCCACAACAAGTAGGTAATAGGTGAAAGCATTTTTAAACATTTTGAGTACTTCGCATATGGTGGTGAAACTAAAATTGTTAGCTATTACTAGCTAATAATCGTGGCAGCTGATGCATTCTTTTCTATTTGTTATAACATACAGTGACCGTTGAGGCTCATGGTGTCAATAGATGCAGTTTGGGAAAGTCAGCAGAAAAAACAGTTGTTTTTCAGTCAAATGTGCATTTCTTTAGAAAAAACCCAACCATAAACCCAGCATGTCAAGCCTGCCATCTCTGCTGCAGCAAACCTCACTGAGCTACTTCTCTTTTCTATGACTGTTTCTATGCATAGTTTGCTTTCAGTTGTCATTTTACTGAATCTCTGAATCTTCAAAATTCATACAAATCAACTGCAATGCTGCCGCATTTTGCAGAACTTTATTTTTAAGGATTTTTAATCTTCACTGATGTCCGTGGCAGACATAAAATCCTGTCCACCTTTGTTATGGGAGGTATCACATGTTAATATTAGGGTGGGGTCATCTGGAAGAGGTCAAAGCACAAATTCGCATGCTGACCTCACTCAATGATCCTATAGGCTAACACAAAAAAATACATTGGGATTTAAAAAAAAAAAAAGTTTAATTTATAACAAAGAAGCATAAGTCATAAAAGAAAGCAAAAGAAATAAATCGTTTCATCTCTCTCCCCTTCCCTTCCCCTCTTAGATGATGACTGTGGAACAAATACATTGTGCTTATTGCAAAACCGCATTGTGCTAACAACAAACAGCTGCTAGAACAGTTGGCACTACCTTCCTAATAAAGTTACCTCCTGAAATCTGGCACTCTGTCAAGACCTGGAGGACACACTGCGGTCACCAAACCCACTCATGAACAACAGACTGTGTCCCACTGCACACAATGGATAATTTCACTACACTGTTCTATCATCACCAATCTGTTTGAATGCTGAATATTTAAGGTGAGCTACTGAAATATTAGTATTCAGTCCATTCTTTGCCAATAAAGACTACCTAAAATGTCAATTATTCTATACTAATTCAACCTTTCTGCTGTAATCTTCAGTGTCATCACGTAAATATTTATTAACTGTTTTATTATATTAGACATGTAAACCATTTCATATTTTTATTTTTTATGCTAAGTTAAAAAATAGGTGTAACTCTCTTCTGGAAACGTGATTGAAAAAAGAGATTTTTTTTTTTTTATGAGTATGCAGCTAGCGGGTAGCGAGTCAGACTATTTCTTTACATGTGACAGGATTGGGAGTTACCGACTGACAAACTTATTTTTTATTCTTTTGTCTTTCTTAAAGAGCCTTTTAGTTTTGTGTGCCTTCGGTGCACCTAGTGGTGCGAAAAGATATGGTAAATAATTTTCTTCTAATAATCAGCAGTTCGGTTTAAAATTTGCATCTACTCGCTACAAATTTGGCATTGAAAGTTTCTGTCAAAATACACCTTCTTCCATGCAGAGATGTCAATGTTACAGAGTGTAAGTTGCTGCATTTCCATTACACATATGTGCAAGACTTTTTAGAAATTCTATAAATGTTGAAAAAACACAATTTTGCTTGAACACTGTTTCAATTAAATCCTATTTATGCGAATAAGCAAAACAACTCACGCTATAAGTCGGATGTGAACAATCCTTTGAATTACGGCAGATACATTCAAAGTTCTGTCAAGGCGCTAGTGCTCATCATCATCTATCAAAAGTGACGTTGGAGTCTGATTCAGGCCATGGAGCAGCTAGCTCCTTACACGTGGGAGCGACTACAGATTAAGCAATTTTGGGAAATCATTGTTGGTGATTTTACAAAGGAGCTGTGGATCCAACAATTACGCATATCACAAAACTTTTGATGAGCTATGTGGGACCTCTTGTGGCTCCTGCTTTGCAGTGCCCAAGGTAGCAAGTTCCTACAAAGAAGGGCATTGGGTGACACGTCAATCATTTAATTAAAAACAAGTGCAGTTTTGCAAAACATGTCAGTGGTTTGCAAAACTGCTCTCTCCAAACACAAAAAACTTTTTTTTTTTTTTTAAACTTGTATTTCCAATTTAAAATGTATTATCACAAATCCAGTTTGTGCAATTTCATATTCCATGGAGACGCAGCTAGTGACAGCAGGGAAAACTGACACAAAACATTTTTTTTTAATAAACAAAATAAAAATGATGCCTCGGTAGTCATTTACAGATCCTGGTGCCAAACAATCCAGATTCATTTAAGTGAGTTAAGTGTATAAATATTACCTAACAGTGTACAGTGAGCGTGACATGTTTAGAACTGAATGCTCTAAAACAAAAGGTTTAGTGTATGTTTGTGAGACTTTATCAGCCACCTGAATCCAAATCTCAGTCCAAACTGTGGGTTTGCCGTTGTAGAGAGTTTTTATGTGTTAATCAGCATCAATATTTCATCCACAAAGCTGAACACTTGCAGAACGACGGACATGTGTTTGCTTGAAATATTCCGCCTGACCCGAGAGGAGGTACAGGCTGCAATTTTCCAGCTGCCTTTGTTTGCCCCCCAGAATGAAGCCTTACAGGATAATGAGCACCTTAAGACTGCTACTCCCACAACACCCAAGACTTGCCTGTCACAACACTGACACAGGCAGAGAAGCCGGCGAGGAGGGGGAGTCAGCTGGATCTGTCACAGCCCCACTTTTTTGTCTCTGCCCTCAGCAAAAGGACTAAATTCATCCCATCTGCAGCCCCTGAAACAATGCTGATTACACAACTGTTTCCCTCTTTGTAGCTGTCTGTTACTGGGTTATGTTTTCATAAAATAACTCATCTTGATATCACTCTCTTCACATTTTTATACAAACTCCCATGTTTTGTGTTTTAATCCTCTTCCTCACCCTTTTCTGCATCTCTTGTTTTCAGTCTGTAGTGGCAGACAGACTAAAATATTAATTTCCAAATCCTAAATCACTGTGCTCCCTCAGCTTTTATTCATGCTGACTTGACTGGATAATGAGAAACAGAGCCGATGTGCATCACACAGACAAATGCACACACAGCTGCAGCAAAATGTGGAGAGGCATGCATGTTGGCAGAGAATAAATGATAGTTTTGCACATTTTGCTCTATTAGTGTTTCTCTCACATAAAGTCCTGAAAATTCCTACAGAAAACTGTCATTAATCCTCCTTTTGAACATTTAAATGCTCACCGGGCACTTAAGAAATAGTCTAAGGAAACCTTTTTCTAACATCCTGACAATGGGAGCTCATCCAATTCAACACAAAGGCTTTTGGGGGAAAACTCCTAAATTTAATGAAATAAAACAGTAGTTAAAACTCTAAAAAAAAAAAACCTTTTCAATTTTTCTTAAATTAATATTTTTGCTGTTATGCACACAATTAGAAAAAAAGGGGATCAGAAAGAAAGCTCATTAACTGTTGTTTATTAAGATTTTTATTTTATTTTTATTTTTTTCATATTGCTTAGCACAACTATGGTACAGAATTTAACTGCTAAAGGTGTCATCTTGTTGGACCAAAAACTGATTTTTTTAAATAAATTTTCAACTTTTTTAAAAACCTCTTTATTTTCTTTTTTTTTTTAAATTTAATAAATCAAAATAGTGTTTTGACAAAAGAAAATTCACCAACTGAATGACTTTGTGTGAAAATTTCTCATGTTAGACACAAAACTTTTTCATTTTCATGCCACTGTGTGCGCTAGATTAGCAACAAACATTTGTTTACACCAAAACAAACTAAAATCTTATTTTACGTCAAACCTTGTTAAACAAAAACAAAATGAAAAATTAAATACTAATGAACGTTACCAGAAAACACCTCTTTTGCACTGATAAAACCATCTTCGATTTAACTCCTTCAATCCAACAAAATGGCAGCCTTGTAGTCAGACGACACAACAGATCCGTCGCTGTGACGAATTCCAAAGAAGGAACCGGCAAACTGATGCCAGTCTAAATTTATTGGAGAGAATAAGAATAAAGGAAACCATAGTCTATAAATAGTAAATGAACTGTAGTCCATGTGAGTCCAGAAGTGTGTGCACGGTGCATAGGTAGCAGCCTTATTTTCTCACATGCAAATGAAGGCGTCGGTGCAAAGATAACGAGGCCCATATTTCCACCTCCTCAGAGGGGCCATTATTTATTGATGTTCTGCATCCCTCCCCTCCCTCCCTCCCTCCCATCCTCATGCTTTCTTCATCCTCTCCCTGTTGCTAGGGCCTTCACACCGCCATTATTTTAAGACTTCTGTGTACTTTGGCCGCAAATTAAACAGCCCAAGTGTTCATGATCATTGAGGATGACAGAAATAAATTAACTTCTATGTTGCCGGGTCAGTTGTAGAAGTTAGAAATCATGAAAAATGAGACTAATAAAAACTTTACAATAAAGACAATGCACCCAAAAAGTTCTGTGTTACTTTCTGTAGAACCCAACGGGATTTCTTTCTTTCCCAGTTTAACAAAACCCAACAAAAGTCACTTTTTTTTCCACTTGATTTGTGATTTAAGTTCTTATTGACATTTTTACACTCTATTTCTATTTTTACTTCTACTCTCATTTTCTATTTTAATCCCATTTATTGATAAAAAAAAAACAAGCATTACGTCTAAGTTTTTTTAAATTTTTTTTATTTTGGAATTTTTTAAAATATTCACAATGCTCCTATTTGACCTTTGACACAAAGAATTGAAGAAACCTTTTACATTAGAGGTCAAATTGCATTTGATGCTATTTTAATGAAAAAAAAAACAGCCTTTAATGACAAGAATGGCAAAAATAATTTCAAATAATAATTCATAATGATTAATTTATAGGTTAATTGATTACTTTAATTTGTCCCTATGTGTGAATGTGAGTGTGATTTCGACCCTGTGATAGACAAACTTTTCAGGGGGCCCACGAGTGGCTGGGTTAGGCCCTGTGACCCTGAAAGGGAAAACACGGGTTTATAAAATGATTGAAAGACTGTCAAATAGCCTTCATAAAAAATATACTAGGGTTTGTTTCCCTCAAACTGTAAACCAAATGATGCTAATGCTCCAGTGGTGGTTATAGGAGAATCATTCATTCATTCATTCATATTCCATACCGCTTTATCCCTTTTGGGGTCGCGGGGATGCCGGAGCCTATCCCGGCGGCTGATGGGCAAAGGCAGGGTTTACCCTGGACAGTTCGCCAGTCTGTCGCAGATAGGAGAATCAGTCATCTGCATATACTAACCTGTCCTTAATAAATTAGCTAAATCTTCATGTGTTTTAACAGCTTCAAAGAAGAAACCATATAGCTTATTAGTTAAAAAATGAATAAAGCCTCTTGTACTCCAACTTTTTTTAAAAGTTCTCTAAAATCCTACCACCAAAATCTTCATCTTTCTAATTACACATCACAACCACAAACCACCATTTCAAACTAAACACGATAAGAAAAGCATTTCACATCAGGCATAGAGGTCCAAAATTCTACTTTAGCATTTTTATTGAGGTGCATTTAGTTTTTTTTTTTAGTGGGACAGAAATTCATTCTGTCCTCTTTTTCCTTGGTTCTCCTCGACAAAGTTGACTACAGCATCAAATCTTCAAAAGATTTTTAAATCTTTGAAAAGATGTTAAAAAAAACCATGGCATGCTCCCTGATACTACTCATACTACACTACTGGGCATGATGCTGAACTTTGACCTATGAAACTATACATGATAATACTACCGCCACAAACTTCACATATTTTGTCCTTCCTCTTAAAAGCTATTTTTGGTCTAAATATAAACAACCTATTGTGTGTTTGGATCCGTGGTATGATCAATAAAATGATTTTTTTTTTTTTTTTTAGTATTTTTGATTGTGACTCATTAAAATTGCGCTCTTTATTTCTGCTCCACACCTTTTGCTCTCAACAGTAAATTGCAGAGCAGAATTTAAAGAAGGTAAAAGGAAGAAAAGAGGAGGAACAGATCAAAGACTTGTGACTGTCACAGAAGAAAGACGAGCAAAGAAAAAAATAACAAAGCATATTCTGAAGAGGTACTCTGTCCTGCGCTGGGGTATTGATGCTCACAAATGCAGACATGATAGGAGTTACACACATGCAGAGTGAAAGAGAAACAAGGATTAAAATAGGACAAAAAAACGGGTCCCTATTGGCACAAAGAAATAATAAACTGCATGTTAAAATTAGCACCGTAGAGTCAGAGAGTGGCACCAGCTCTGGTTTGCAGTGGAAGAATGGTTAAAGGAAGAAAAAACAGGCAAAGGTTGACAAAATGGCTTAATGAAAAATGAGGAAAAGGAATGCAAAGACCGAAAAAATGAGAAGAAAGATGTAGGGTTAATAAGGGAGGAGGAATAACACAGAACACCTCTGTGTTTTCCACTCTTTTATGCAAAAAAGGGGCGTTTCAATCTGTATTCAAAGCAGGAACCCACTCCTGCCTCCCTCGGCTCCTTCCTCTTTCTCTCTGTCTACATTTAAAGTAGAAGCAGGTGTCAGCTAACAGAACAAATACACTTTCCCAGCTTTATTATCCAACTTAACTTTTATGATTGGTACCTTCTTAACTCTTCCATTGACATTCAAAACAGGCCGTATTGGTGCAAATGATGTCCAACAACCAATTGAGCAATGCGAGGCTGCGTTGCCCCATTAAGAGACGTCGTTAGCCAAACAGCTCACATTGATTGTGACTCCATCTGCCACTTAAGTCTCCCATTGCATGAGCAATGCCTGGATCTCTGCTGCATTCCTCTAACTCGTTTTCTTTCTTTTCCCATCCTGCTCGCTTCCTTGTCACTTGTTCATTTTCTTGAAAGGGGTTCGGGATGCGAGACACTGGAAGAAGCCACAGCTCTGTCATGTTTTCATTAAAAAGCTACGCTTCACTGTCTAATCCTGACTGCTGTCCTCCTTCCTAACCAATTCTGACTTCTTACCTCATCTTTCAATCATGTTCCGCCTGCCCTACCTCTGGCCTGTGTGTCATGTTGTGCGGCAACCCAACGTTGAGGACAAATGTGGAGGTAGAGAAGAGGATGAGACAGAATAGATTGAGTTCAGTTTCCACTGCGATGGGACAACGTTTCTTCTGCACCACTGACTCCTACCGTCCCAATTTGCCCTATGTGACTTTGAACAGTAAACACTGGGGGAGGGGAGGACCCCATCCAGAGCCTGAATGGACTGTCTGGAACGCACATGGAACAAACTGCGTGCAAGCTAACTTAATGCTGCAGAAGAAGCACGCTTTGCTGCTGAAGTCGTCCCAAGAAGGCAGGCAGGCAGGCCGACGGTGCTGCATAAAACTAAATGGACCATCAGTGATAGAGGAAGCACTGGGGGGATTAAGCATCAATGGAATCATCAGAGGCAGCGCAGGACGGAGGGGGAATGGGGTGGGTGTACGGGACAGAAATGGGGAGAGATGTAGAAATAAGGTTCCATTATTCATGACGCGTGTTTCATGTGCTTGGTGACATCTGGGACAGCAGTGATAATGAGAGTCCCATGAGAGAGAAACCACACACACACACATCCCAACACAGGGTGCTGTACGTGCCACCATGGTCCAAACCCCTTCAAACTTCAACTGAACTGTTAATAATCTGTGTAAAAAACACTTTAAAAATGTTCACCCAAAGAACTAAACCTCCAGTAGGCACCAGCTCTTGTCCCGCCACCTTGTTTTGATATAGCTCCAGATAAGAGGCATGGTCGGGTCCACAGATTGCCATCATATGTGTGTCTCAATGTGCGTCTGTTTGTGTGTGTGACGCAGTGTACTCCAGCTTAGTCCATGGCCTGGGGCAGTGAGCTGCATTAGCAGCACTGAGTGAGCTGCCTGGTCTCTCCCTATTGGAGTGCTGGTGGCAGAGGAGTGTCATTGCCCGGCAGAGAGGCAGACCGAGGGAGGAGAGGACATAGACACTGCAGCATCAACACACACTAACACACACTGATTTAACATGTTTACCAGAAAGGACCGTAAAATGACCCCTGGATCAAATTCACTGTTGTTTTCTTTTAAAATTTGACACTTATTATCCGCATGCAGAAAACTAATTTTATTAGGAACTAATTATTTTTTTTTAGATCCAGTAAATAATTTAAAATTACTTTTATTATATTTCTTTTCCCCCCCTTGTATTAATGGTTTCACTTGATCTAAGTCAGGATCAGACATTATTTCCTTACTGTGCCTGTTTTTAGATGGACAGCTGGTGTGTGACGTCACCTAATAGTTTGAAATGGCCTCATTGAAGTCCACTATTTTTGCTAAATAGTTGTTGTTATCTCTGTCAAATGTCACCAAAACAAAAATGGGCTGACAGAAAGGACAAACAAGCTTGAAAGTTGTCATAAATTGACCAGTAAGGCAACCAGACATGAGGATTTCACACTTTCAAATGACAAGCTATTAAAGCACAATCTCAGACTCAAATATTGAATAACATTTGCTTTAAGCCCTAAATAAAAACTATGTTCACTTTCAATATTTTAAATTCAATAGAACAGTCTTACTTAAGCAATACACAGTTTAGTGGTAGTGTTATGCTACATTCACTCTGAACACAATTTGTGTGTCAAATTTGCGTCCCCCTTTTATTTTGACAAGTGTGTTATTGGCTACTTGATGCTTGTCCAAAAATGTGTTTAAAAGTTTTTAGCCTCATCGCTACATGGAAGCATTGACTGTACATCAGTAAATAATATTCGGTCAATGCCTGGAGGATATGAAGAAGGTTGTGAGATCACATTTACTTATTTTGAGGATCTATACAAAAGCATTAGTACACATGTCTACAGGTTTGGGTTTATGAGATCATTCAGTGAAAGTACGGTGAGCTTCACCATCTACTGTGGGAGCTATGTCTAAATGATGGCTGCTTTCAGTCGTGCTTCTGTCTCTCTGTGACCCAGTTTGATAACTTGGTGACCCACATTAGTCTGAGGAGGTAAAACATTCATATAAATATGTTATTGTTTTCTTCATACGAATAAGACACATTTTGTTAAGTTCAGGAAAAGAACAATCAGATTCTCCTGTTGGTTTTGGACTACACCAGTGTGTAGTTGCTGTTTGGTTGACTCAAATTTGACACCTGAGTTCAGATATTTGAACTCTGCAACCATCGCACAAAAAAAGCGTAGCTGCTGGACTGCTGGACCGCAGCTCCTCTGATTGTGTCCATGATTTGACTTAACATTGACTGGATGCCCATGCCGCTCAAATCGTGTTTAGTGTGAGCAAAGCTCTAGTGTTGCTCTTTGATTTATTAAGATGGTTATTTTTTGCTTGGCAACAAAAAAAAAGCATGTGAATGACGGTTCTGGTTTAGGTGAAAGTTTATCACAAGTAAAATATGAACCTTGAGACATAAAATGCGGCAAGTCTATTTTTTTTCCTATTCGCTTTTTATGCATTTTTCTATGCTATCTTTGGAAAATACCACCCCAAACAAGCAGGTCTTGAAGGTGTATTCCAGGTGGTCTGGTCCACTCTCAAGGTTGCAGTGTGAAAGCAAACCAAAGGTGTACAGCCATACAGGACTGCCTTGGTCTGTAAGCTCCCCTAAAAATAAATCTTTGCTGGCACATTTATTTGTTGCTAGACAGTTGAGCTTGTATACTACAGCATGAAAAAAGGAGAAATAATTTGTGCCATATATCAGATTCTGTAGTACAAGTGGGTTATGTTATTACATCTTCATATAACATGCCCCATTTTTTTCCAGAGAGGAGCTCAATTATCTTTCTGCAGTCTTGCACTAAAGTCAGGCATTTCCCTTTTTAGAGGAAGAGATTCACTTCCTTGTTAGATTTATTTTCTTCTGTTCAATGAAGAATTCTGAGTCCATGTTTCATCCAGGTAAAAAAAATCCATGCTGTATTCTCAAACTAGATTTTTCAGACACTTTAGTATCAATCAAATGGTAAATGGCGTGTACTTATATAGCGCTTTACTACCTCCGTTGAAGGCCCAAAAGGCTTTACAGTCAAAGTTCCATCCATTCACGCTCCCCTATAACCACCAGGAGCAATGAGGGGTTCAGTGTCTTTCCCAAGGACACTTCAAAAGGCAAGGCTGGAATCAAACCTGCGAACCACTGATCAGAGGTTGACCGCTCTACCCTGCACCACGGCCAACCCAAGCTGGAACTGCTCTTTTATGATGAGGTATGTTTTTTTAATCTACTTTCCATCCTTTTTCCATTCATCCTCAATGCATTTTAATATCTGTTCCTTTGCATATTTTCTCCTCCACAGCAGTCAGTCAAGTCCGCAGTGCTGTTTTAACCTTCGTGTATGTTTAGACAGCAAATAGTGAGATGGATCAATAGGTCAATAGAGGTCATGTAGGAACACGACAACAGGAGGACCAACGGTGTCACATTTGATCATGTCTTCATTTTCTCATCCACACTAACTAGTGGTTAAAAGTGCTTTTTTTGTTACTTTTTAGTTCAATTGCTGCTTTTAAATATTAAAACCTCACAAGATTACATAATACAGAGAGGACATTTTTTCAATCAGAAAGAAAATCAAATGCTCAGGAAGTCACATATGAAGACAGAAAATCTGATCCAAACTTCTTTCTGCTGAAACCCGAGTAAACAACCATTTCCTTAAATACAATTTCTTAGTAGAGCCTGATGTAATCCCTTTACACTAATCCTTCTTTCGTTAGCCTAAACAAAAGAATGAAAGGAAGCAGGAGAAAATGAGTAAAACCTCTTTACTTAAATCCTATTTCTTAGCCCCAATCCAGGCCGCATAAAGCCTCCACCTCTTCTTTTTTAAGCCGTGACACAAGCCTCAACACTTTCACTTTTCTTAAGGGTTCAGGATGCACTTTGAAGAGGTTGAACTGCAGCAAAGTTTATTACACTCAAAGGTTTTCTGCAGCTTTTTTTTTTTTTATATTTTTTCCAAAAAAAGGAGGCGTTAAACTTTTATTTTATGTAAGAGTAAATATGAGTATAACAGAAACAGCATCAGTTCTTCTACTTGCTCAGTTTTTGAAGGAACTCAGCTGGAAGGTTGTTCTTGAAGAACTAACCGGAGATCTTCTTTGGATGTGAGCTTTCCATCTTTCTGTCTCTTCGTGTAATCCTAGATACACTCCATGATGTGATCAGGATGAGCCATCACTGCAAGGATTTCTTGTTCTTCTTTACAATGAAGATTGTTCCTAATGACTTTGGCTGTAAATTTTGGATCATTGTCCTACTGCCAAATAAATTTGAGGTCAATCATCCGTAGAATTTCATGATGTAGAAGTATCTGTAAGTATCTCTCAGTATTGAGAACACCACTAATCCTGACCAAATCTCCCAAATAATTTGCCCCAAATGTTCAAGGACGCTCCACCGTTCCTTACGATCACCTGCAGACACTCATTATTGTGTCGTTCTCCAGTCTTTTTAATAACAAACTTCATTATGTTGCTGCCCAAAATGAAAAAAATTTGACTCAAGCACTTGCTGCCTTTTTCTGGACTCCAATTCTTCTGTTTTTGTTCAAACTTGACTTTTGAACTTGTTTCCACTTTGGAGGTTTGGCCTCAAATCTTCCATGAAGACGGCTTCCAGCCAGACCTCTCTGGACAGTAGAACCTGCGCCCCACTCAAAGTACGGCATTACTGGAATCTTCTGATTTGAAGGGTAATAAGCTTGATGTGTCATTCATCTCATGTGTCAAGTTTTTTGACCAACCATTGCATCAACAATCATAAGTGTTGCCTTTTCTTTTAACTTCTTCAGAAAAGCTTTAACTGTGCATCTTTAAATATGTGTGTGCTGAAATATGTCTGGGAGAGACAACGAGTTATTGATGTTAAAGTCTTTATTAAGTAAATTTAATTACTCTAATCTGACTAGAGTCCAAGTCATGTGACTTGAGTTCACACATCTGTCCTTTGACCTCCTCTCTGTTTACGCATGCATCCCATAACCACACACACAATGAAAACTTATAAAAGCTAACTTTTTAAAGAAACTCAAGGCCTGGCTCTGCCTTGAGGAAACCATTTGTTAGTGATCTCTTCATAGCAGGAACCAGCTCAGCCACGGGAACGTAGGCACAGTCCCCACCCAGACCCAGACAGCAATGCAGTCCACCCCACAGCTGTGAATGTTGAACTCCGGCCGCCCCAGCAAGGGCGACAACTGCTGCATCAACCCCAACCAAAGCTGCACAGGAGATCCCCACAGGAAATATTGTTATATTTGGGCTTGTTGCTCAATCTTTTCATGCCATGTAACTGTCACTCTAAACCTCACCTTGGTAGCAGAGTTTGTCTGTTCCTCATCTAGTTTTGAGCCTCCTAAACTGTTTCTGCATCAGTTCATGACTGAGTTTCAACCCACACGTGACAATTATGATCATTAGCACCTGTTTGGTATAATTGGTTGATCATACACCTCACTAAGGGTGTAGGTAAAAAAATCGATTAATTGAAACATCATAGTACTTCATTTGGTGATCCTAGTGTCAATTTATAATGCTGCCAATACAATATTTAATTATATATCTAAACCAAAACATGTATTTCAGCTTTTTTTTTCCCACTTAAACTCCTGACCGCTAGTTAGCGGCGCACCGTACTGAGCCCTTTTTTGAGCAGTTCTGCTCCAAAACATCAGCAAGATCTCACAATTACCAAATTGAGTTAATTGTTTAGTCAATAGTCATTGTTTTGTAATGACGAGCTAAACGAGACGTGTACAACTTGGTTTAACCAAAACTTTGGGCCAAGTTGCCAGACAATGTTGAATGATGCCTTTAAGAACAAATATTTCTTAATTTTGCATCATGAATTGCTTGGGTAAAAGCATCTTAAGATACAGATGCGGTACTTGACGCTCTAATCATTCAATAAAATGTTTTTTACAATTTTAGTCATGTGAAAAGTGCATTCAAACAAAGTATTTCTAAGTCATATTCTTTTGAAAAAAATAGTGGTGTCTCTGGTGCTGCCTTGGGATATATTGAGTTACACACTGTATAACGATACACATTGTATCGCTGGACTTATGCCAATACACAGCCCTACACCTTACTGTGATCTTAAAAATCCCTGACTTTGTAGGTGCATTTAAAAAGAATGAATGTTAGTTTGATGGCTAAAGACCAAACCTTCAAAATATTGATTTGATTCTAATTAAAATAATTTACCAATTTTTTTTAAAGAATTGAACTGCATGTTAATGAGATGTTAAAAAAAAACTAATTGCACAATTTTTCCAGAAATTTACCACATGTCCTTTATTTTTAAGGAAATATTTCATTTCTTTTGCACTCAATATTTTCCAGGATTTGTCTCCCTGCCTGTTTCTCAGAGCTGCTTTATGCTTTTAGTCAGCTAACTTAAAGGGTGCGGCAGTGGCCAGATTCCTGTCAGAGTGATGTCCTCGCAGGGGTTTTCCCATCTTCCCCTCTTACTCTGAGTGACACTGATACACTGACACACTGTAAACATGCCCGTGTGTGTTAGACAGAGATGTAAAGAAAGAAAAGACGGAGGGGAGCGACGGCGGCGGCGGCGACAGAGTGCGTGCATTGTGTGCCTTAAGTGCACGTGAGCAGGCGGGTGTAGTGGTGTGTAAATAGTCAATAATAGCTGACACTTGTCAGCCCTCTGCTCTGAACACACAAAGCCTATCGTTGGGGCATTGTCGGACTACCCCCCCCTCTGACAGACACACACACACAGCTACACACTGAACTGGGCCTCTCAAGCAGAGATAATTATGCCTTTTGTGCTCCTTGCGACACACAGACGCACACACACTTATTTGAGCTAATTAACACACCCAGCCACGTGCCCACTCCACCTAACTGAGTAAAAGATGGCTGCCAGCGACCCATCTGCTCCTTGCTTCCTCTCTGTTGCTCTCAGGGGCATATGTGAGGGGGGCAAAAGCGCCAAATTTTAAAAGCATCTCAAAGGTGTTCAAAAAATAATATAAATAAATAAAACAGCGGGGAGGACCTTTGGGTTAAGGTAAGATGTCGTGGCCATATGGCTGCATGCATATAATAGCTGCACCTTCATCTGCATGATTTAGTCCCCACTAACCCCCACCTCATGGCTTGCTGCGTGCCACATGGGTCAGAGGCAGGGGAGAAATGAGAGAGGGATGGTGGTTTTGCGGGGCAATGGTCGATGGGTGTGCTCCAAAAGCCCTGGGGAGGCCACGTGCTCCCCGTGCCCCTGTGTCACATGGGCTCCCGGTGTACACAGCCAGCTCAACAGGACAGCGGTGCAGCTTTAATGTATCAAAGTAAATGTTTAATGAGCTCTCCGTATTCAGGCGGCTTCATGCAAAATCTGTAAATGGCTTTATTGTGTTTTGCTCCTGTGTTTGCTGCTTGTTCGGCTGCACTTTCCTGAAGTGAGTATAAATTTGAGACCGGTGTTTACAGGAGTCTGTGTGTTCCTGACAAGTGTTCCTATTAATGTATTCCTGTTCTGAATGTACCAGTACAGATTTACAGACATACTCTGTGTCCTCACACATGGCAGCTCTCCATGAAGCCTTCCTGCCTTTTGTCACCTTTCTCCTACAACCGCACTGAGCTTTATGACTCGTTTTTATTAGGAACTGTGAACTAATTATATCAATTATTT
Source organism: Oryzias javanicus (assembly GCA_003999625.1). Classification (NCBI taxonomy): domain Eukaryota; kingdom Metazoa; phylum Chordata; class Actinopteri; order Beloniformes; family Adrianichthyidae; genus Oryzias; species Oryzias javanicus. Next base: position 14,477,020 of record CM012450.1, on the reverse strand, counting down.
GGAACTGTGAGTAAAAAGGAGTTGTACACATTGAAATAAGACATTGTGGACATGCTTGCTTTTTTAATTGTTTACTATTGCACTGCAAAGAGAGGTAGCCTAAAAAACAGGAAAAGAACACTAATCTTAAGAAAATCTCTGGAAAGTATGAACTGTCAATGCAGCAAGTTGTTTTTACTTAACAAGAATTCTTTTTATAACATCAAAATTTTCCACTAGCATTCAAAAAGAGAAAAATTGTGCTTAAAAAGTTAACTGTTAGCTATAGAATTACTTAAAATGTAATGTTATACAGCCAAATAATAGGTATTTGTGCTAGTTCTGAACAAATGGCTTGTATTTTTTTTGTTTTATTAATCTAGTTGTAATTCATTTTTATTAAAGTGACAGAAAACTATTGTAATATGTGAAAATGACAAATTTTAGAACAAAATGACAATATGACCATAGTAGAGGCTGGACCATCTTAATGAATCATCAACTGTAAAAAAAACTAGCAATTATTCCGTGAGCAGAAAACTAATTTTTTGTTTCAAAATAATTACTATGAAACCCAGTTTTATACCCTTCAATTTCAAAACAACATCCTTAAAATTGAACAAAAAAATTACAGTGCAATTTGAACTCTTTTGTGTCCTAAGTTAAGATTTTTCCATTGTCAAGACTTTGGAGCTTAATCATTTTTACAGATTTTGATATTAATTTATTAATTTCTAGATCACAGTTCTTAATGAGACAACAAATCTACACTGTGCAGATTTAAGAAAAACTTACAAAGGTTTAGAGCAAAGATAGTTAAAACAACTTAAAATCTGCTAAAATATCTTAAATGTCTAAAAACAAGGTTTTAAATCTGCAAGTATGAAGCAGCTTGCAGTTTGTAATATCGATTTTTATTGTTTGTATTTTTCCATAGATACATATTCTCAACTGATGTCGTAAATCCACAATTTTTACTTAGAATTCTTAGCTTTTATTTTTTATTAAATTCCCAATTTAACCATTTTTCATGTACATTTATGTACCTGGAGAATCAGAATTGCAAATAAAATTAGACCTGGTCAAACTGCAGCAAACAAAGCTCAGATTTCAACAATATTGATGATGTAAAGTTGGCAGCAAAAAAAAAAAAAAAAAGTCTGCAGCTAGCTAGTTTGCAAGTGTTTCTTTAAATGAGAACTTTATTAGGAATCAGGTTAGACTTTAAAGTCAATTATATTCTAAAATTACTCATTAAAAATCCTTTATCTATTTAGGAAATCCACAATTCAGTATTCCTTTAAGGCTTTTTCTCAGCTAAATAAAACATCTTTCTTGTCCATTTTTATTTAGATTAATTTGAACAGTTTTAGAATCCAGGCACTGAATTTTAAGAAAGTAAATGTCTTACTAGATATAATAAATAATAAATGTCTTATTAGATTTTTTTTTTTTCAAAAAAATAAGAGTTCTTGGTAAATCCATTTTCCTACCACATTTTTTTTAAAAGAAAATCTTTCAGATTTCTATAATTTTTGACTTATTTCTAAGGAGCCTGTTTAACAGTGCTTTTAGTCACTCTTTCCACATTTGTTCAGTTTAAAAACATAACATTGTGATCATTTACTTTCAAAACCAAACATTTTTAGTGAGGAAAGTTCATTTACTGTTTAAAATGTAACAGAATTGCTAATCCATTTTAACCATTTCTCTTTTAATCTGAATAAAATTGATGATACCCAGCTCTACAATGGAGGAGCTTTGACATACATGTTCATGACCTAGGACAAAACCCACATAGTACAATTCAACATTTTAAAATTAAATATAAGTTCAAAGAATTCACTCTGCTAACATATTCCATACATCACTATGTGTCACACTGCTTTGTATCTGCAGATCGACACATTTATAATTAGGCTTCATATATTACAGGTAATGGATGTCTGCAATGAGGTCTGATGAGTGAGGTCTCCTAAATCCAGATGTTGGTAATCTATTTCCCACGCTGACCTGGGTAAAATCTCTTAACCCCATGTCACCCTTAATGTTCATAAGCATAAAAAACAAGCACTTTGTGTGGAAGAAAGTGCAGTAAATGAATGCTAGCTTGATAAAAGCTCTTTGAACTTCTGCATACTTGTTTTCTGATGAACTCTTGTAGTAAATTCGGACAAACATTTAATGTTTGAACCAGTATTATACAAATAATTCTTGCACAAACAGCTGTTTGATGCAGCATGCGTGGATGGGTGCATATAGGCTTGACAAGTCAATTGAATGTGGTGACATTCAGCAGGGACCCGGGGGGGCGGAGGATCGATCTGTAATGTAGCTTGTAAGTGACCTCGCGACACAGTGACTCCTGTTAGGATCTGAGATTGGATTAAAGCCTGACTACTCAGCACCTTCACTGACTCAGGTTAAATCCACTTCGCCTTGAACACGTGGCTCTAAACCAAGTGGAAAGAAAGTCCATCCTTGCTTTTTTGATTCTCCTCTGCATCTTTGTTTTTCATCACTGCATTTTAAGTTTATGCAAATACAATTTTCCGTGCAAGAACACGGATTAGTAGGGAGCAGGTTTGTACATCTCATGCAGACCACCATGTGGTTGCAGCCATCTGCTAGTCCACTTTCTTATTAGTCGGAGCCACTCATTAACTTTCTGCTGGTTGGAGCATCCCTGTGTCCCACTGTTGTTTTCATTCCTGTCCACAAACCATCCATCCCTCTGACTCTGCTCCAGGTCTCCTCCTTCAGATCACTGCTCAGACTCACACACTTCCATTATCTCATGAGGGTCACCAACACACACGCACAGACCGCACTGCTGGGTTAGCGCTGTATGGGACGGGGAACTGGGAGGGAAATAGGTCAGTCTGCCTGCACCCCCTCTCCTGTTAACCCCTCCCCACTGTCCTGGCTGGACGTAAAAAGTGGGACAGACAAGGCGACACACATTGGCGCAAACACAAACACACGATGCACCAGATGGGAAACATGTATGTTTGACCAAACCGGACCTGTTAAGAGTTCAAAGGGCATGAAGCTTGTGTGTCAACTTTCAGATTGACTGGTGGCGTTTAGTTTCACTTAACCACTTTTGAAGAAGCATGATCTTAAAAAGACATTGGATAACTTTAGTATTGAAGGTCAGCGGACTTGAGTTTTTTATTTTACAACTATTGGACCATTTCAATATGACCAGATAGTTAAAGACTGAAAGGATATATAATATTTTCAGAACACTGAAATGATGCAGCTTGTTTTAATAAAGCAAGAGTTCCCCAAAGCTAGAAAAAAATTAAAATAAAACAAATAAGTGAGGAGGTGGACAAATTATGATTTGCTACACTGCATTCTGCTCATGCAGCACACCCTGCAAAAGTCCAAACAATCCCAGAGCTGCGTCTGGAAGAAAAAGTATTAAGCAGGATATCTCTGTTTGTGTGTACCAGTAAATACTTTATATTTGTTGAAAAAATTCTAAATAAACTTTGATTCTATCCCTTTTTCTCATTATTACATTGAAAAAAGTTGTACATTTAATTTCAGTGTAAAATGATGCATACGTGAATTTTGCATTAAAAGCATAAAGGTCTGTCAGCCAATGTTCAAATATGTCACATATGTTCTCTGCAAAGAACACTTTATCAACCAGATGCCATCCGTAAACATGATTTATTCATGCTAAAAGAAAACTAAGACATTTACGTTTGAATTGATATCAATATAAAACAGCTCAATATGCATTTGTTTTGTTTCTCTCCTGTTTTTAATGTTTATCTTTCATCTTTTAACCTGTCAGTGCCAAAAAGTGCATTAGCAAGTCATACTTTTACATAAAATTGTTTTAGTTTTTGCTCTGACTTGTGCATTCTGAGCTGGTTTTTGGCACTATGTCACCCTGAGCAACAAATTGATGAATCTGAAGCTGTAATCTTCAGGGTTTTTTTTTTTTAACAAATCGGCACCAAATCAAAGAATGTCAGATTAACAAAAAAAGAAAGAAAAAAGAAAAAAACAAAGTCACAGCACAACAAAATAGTTCACAGGATTGGTTTGAGCCAAGAACCTGCTTAAGTTTTAAACTTTAAAATGCTTGTTATTTAATTTAAAGGAATGGTACCATATCTTTTTTAGTAAACGTCCGATGTATTCACTCTAAATCTACTGCAGCTCTGTCTGCTGCCTTATCTCTAGAGGAGGTTTGGGACAGACAAGACAAGGAAGCAGAGATCTTTCAGGCACAAAATCAATTGTAATTTTCACATGTTCATTAGAAACCATGCAAGGAGACACTTGCTGATTAGCCAAAGATGGAATGAAGTGAAGTATCAGAGTTTGAAGCAGCGATATCAGGCACACACACACATTTGTTTTTGTGTCTGAATGTTTGCACATATGACAATCACAGAATCCAGAAGTTGTTCTGTAGATTGTGCTGATTGGCTGTGAGATGATGCGTTAATAAACAGGTCAAGGTTGAGCAGAGTCTCACGGAGTGTTTGTTGTGAATGTTGAGTTCAGTGAGCAACTCATCATGTTCAGCATCTGATCCTCACACTCACTGCTCATCAGCTGACCTATATATCCCTAATTACACGCAGCAGCCTCATGATGGTATGCACTGAAACAGCCCATACTTGGAAACCATAAATTCACACCCAGAAAAAAAATAGTACATCCGAACTAGATCATCTATTTACAGAACATGTTTGAGGATTGTGGGAAATCATCCAGTCAAAACAAACTGATCAAAGTATTGAATTTTGAAAAACAGTTCATTGAAGAGCAATGCTTGAAATAAAACATGAGGATATTTTGGTCATTAATGGAGCAACAAAATCGAACATATGAAGTAAAGGTTGGGAAACTCTTCCAACCTTGGTGCATGTACAGTTTATGTGTGGCACACTATTGGTGCGTTTTGCAAGCATATAACACAAAACACCATCTGCCAGGACCCGAGGCCGTTCTTGGCCTACTACCCTCCTAGCTTTTCTTCCTTTGGCCTGTTTTTCTCTTTCATTCTGCATTGTGTTGGTATAAATGCAGAGAGTAAGCACGTCTTTGTGCTGATATTAAAACCCGTAAACAAACTTTTTCTCTTTCTCCGTCTTTCTCGCATACTCTCTGCCACAAATGAGGTTAATGAAGATGAATGGAAGGGCACAATCCTATTGACATCCAGTGGGTCTAATTGTGGCCCTGTTCTTCAAGGACACAGTGGCAAGACAAGAAGGGAGTGGACAGAAATAGATGAGATGAAAATAAAAAAAAATTTAAAAATGAGGGAGAGTCATGCAACTTGAAGATTTGCCTTTTTTACCGCCAGGACTTGACATTAGCTTGGAAAAAAAAAGACAAAAGCACCAAGATGATAGACAAAAAGGGGGAAATGTCAAAAGAAAGCATAAGAAGACAGATGTGCAAGGATGAGGAAGAGGAGGGTGACCAGATCAGTGATCCAGAACAGTAAGCAGACAGAAGACGCGCGTTATGAGTTCAGTGAAGCACAGCAGTGCATCGAACCCTCCACGTACAAGATTAGAGACACACACACACACACACCCACACACACACAAAAATAGACAAATCTATATCCAACTCTATCAGAACAATAAATCACAATGGATAATTCCAAATTTGTTTCTATGATTCGGGTCCTACCTGGAGCTATGGAAACAGTGTCTCTTTCCCAGGATACGACGCTGACGTACTCCTGCACGGCAGCAGGGATGAGGCACTTGAAAACAGCTACGTTACCCCTCAATGAGCGCTGATCCGCCACCCGCACAGTGTAGGGCTCCCTGAAAACTGTGCAAACACACAGAAAATTTCAGAAACAATCATATTTTAAAGTTCACTTGTTAGAACACATTTATATAACACAACATAGCATAAACCAGAAGTATCATATTCACAAAAATATTAACAAACGTCATCAGAGAAAGGGTTTTCTGGGACAAAAACAACGTAAGAGAACATTTACCCGAACTCCAAATATAGTCTATAAACTCCTAGACCATTGTGTTTTGTCTGAACTCTTCTAATCCTGCCTGTACTTTCACTATAAATGGCACAGGTTTCCATTAAAAAGGATAAGCATGGAGGTTACTCTCCAGCACTGACTAGACATCGTTACGAAACTGCACTTTTTTTTTTTTTTTTGCAAAGCTTCATAAGTATTCCTCGGAATGAGCCACAGAACTGATGGGTTGTTGGTTCATGCAATATTTTACACTCTGTGAAATGAGCAGGAGCTCATTAGCAAAATCGCATGAAAGCCAGGTTGTGTCTGAAGGTTGCTAAGAGACCCGTTTGGAATCCCTCCCTGGTAACAGACAGGAAGACATCACACATGCATTCCTGCAGCAGGAGAGAGGCATATGCAAGCAAATGAAATTACATCTTCCTTAAGAGACCAGACCTGTTCTGTTTCCATTAAATTGAAATGATTTTTTTGTTGCACCTTGATGGATAATGTTTATTGTAATTGGTCAGATTGTCTGGGTTTTCCAAACAAAATATTAACATTTCGCCCGTCTGCAAACCTGCCAACCAAAGTTACCAGGGCGTGGCACAGGCCAAAGGCTGCTGGATGTTTGCTCCGTGCTAATCCCTCGGCTCCTGAGGCCGGGCTTTTGGGTCATGTGGGAATGAAAGCGGCAACCGGCTGCCATGCAGCTCATGGTCCTGGCTCAAATCCCCAACTTGGCACGAGTATTAGTATTAGAATGAATATGAGTATTAGTTCTGTTGGTGTTGGAAGGCAGAATATGAAAACAGATGTTGACGGCAGGAAGGGAAGGGGAGGGACCAACCAGCTTGAATGAATGATGTGGAATGGAACAGGTGGGGGCCTTAGATGTGGTGTAGCTGTAATTTAGCCATGTGTTGGAAGTATTTGGGTGAATTACACAATCTTCTTCGTGGATCTTGAATTGTTGTGGTACTGGAGGGTCCAAAAGCTCTGATGCTCTTTTCCTACTTCGGAAAAGGCTCGGCCTGTTAAAAGGAGTATCTTGGGGTCTGATCAATCGAAAACACCAATTAGGTTTGTTAACCGGGGATAATTAAAGAGGTATATTACGGCTATATTTAGGAGGGTGGCTTGAAGGAGAAAAAGGCAGAGAGAAGCAGGAGAGTAGGAAAGACGACAGAAGACGATATCTTGTCAGCATCAGAAAGGATGACCCCTGGATCCTTTTCACATACTTTACTCCCAAAAAAAAGCTAAATTGTCTGTCTCTGGAACTATAAAATAAATATAATTGTATTGTTTCAAAAAGATATCAAAGATCTAAAATTTAAAATTTAGTTTTATTTACTTACTTATTTTTATATACTTTATTTACACTTATTTTCGATGAATAACTAAAAGAGGATGAGTCTGTATCACCTTGTATTTTAAATTTTAAAAATCCCTGTGTTATTTAACTTGAGGCATGATGGGAGTTGTCGTTGGATTTCATTGTAGCAGATGGTGAAGCTCATGTTGGACTAAAGTGCTATGGTTCCCGACCAGCTCTGTCAAAGAGGTGCGAGCAAAGGCCGAGGCCTGATGTGGAGTGGAATGCAGATGTTCTCTCTGCAGACGCTGTTCTAGGTCAATCTGTGTTCAGGTCAAGGGCTATTTTGGGGCAGGTAATTCTGCGCGCGGGCTGGGATGGGCTTTTTTGCAGCTGCCATTTATGTCTGCTCCAGTTTATCGTTGAACAACTGTCTCATTTTCCACTACAACTCATAACTGTGACCTTTTGGGTTTTCTCAGCGTCTCCAGCTCTCCGTCCCACTCACCGGCTTTGATGCGGATGTTGGGGCTGCGGATTTTGCCCGCCTGGTTTTCGGCGGTGCAGAAGTAGTCGTTGTCATGGATGTAGCTGTTGTAGGCGGAGGGCGAGAAAGGGTACAGTTGAAGAGTACCGTTGGCGTGCACGTGGCGGATGTGGGGCACGTCGTAAATGTCGTCGCCGGTGGCCAGGTACCAGCGCAGAATAGCACTGGGGGTGCCCCCTGCAGGACAGGGCAGGGACACCCCCACTGAGCTGGAGTAGGTTATCTTCTGCAGGGAGGCATTCACAAAGTACAGCCTGGTAGAGCCCACATCCTCACTGTGTACTGCAAGCAAACAAAGCCGTGTTACTTTTCCATACACAAGTGGAAATCAAATAATAGCAAACAAAAGTATGGGTGGCCCCTCCCCCATTGCATTCCCAGCAGGAAGTGGCTCCAAGAAGCCAAAATCTCACATTTTCTATAGAGAAATAAACACATATTACTCAGTCATAATAAACATTCTTATTCTGTCTAGCATGTTCTTGATATCACTGTTCTTTTCTTCTTTGGAAGTTATTCAAGTTATAAACTAACCAATTGGATGCCTCAATAAAAGCAAGTGGTCTCATTCATGGGTTCAAAACTTTTGATTGACAGATTCGCCAGAGCCAGCTTTCTGTGGACGGAGTGGGACTTTTCACCAAGCTCACTCCTAGTGAAAGTGGTTGCCTTGGAAACGTTAACCAAGACTGACTCAGACCAATCACTGCTTAGACTATGGACACATATTCCAAAATGCCACCACATGGCAAAGTGACAGAAATCTAAATGCAAGTTTTTCAGCAAATTCACCAGGTGCCCCAGCCGGCAAGGCCAAGTGGGCCCCTTTTGGTTTTATAGGTTAGCAGAAAATGTGGAGCCTAATTGGGTTTGTCTGAAGTTTCCGTAGTGGCCCCACCTGTGTTTGCCCATACTGGCTTAAGTGGGCACTGCATGGGCTGGCTCGCTACTCCAGCCAGTCGCCTGGTGGATGGTATAGAGATCTCTGCTGCCCAGGATCTGGCAGAGCTAGGAAGGTCACCGCCCATGTTGTCGGCCCCTGGGCAGGGGAACCAACATGGGCAAACATTGGTGGGGCACCACAAAAACTATGGACAAACCCATTTGAGGCCCACTTTTTCTGCCCAATTTCAAACCATATGGGGCCCACTTGGCCTTCCTGGCCATGTGCTGACATTTGTAATTGGGAGACGGCAGTTGCATTTTTACATGTTGCACGGAGGTTTTAAGAAAACATTTCCAGATTTTTCTCTAAAAGCTGACACCAGTTGGTGGCCATCCAGGCACATTTTGAGGTTGCATGGTAGCAGTCCGGTGGCAGGCGGGGATGACCTATTATGAAATTGGGCAACAGTAGGGCGACCACAGGTTGATGGCAGCACTGGACAATGGGTAAATGTCTACAGATGGCAGCCATGCATGTCAAGTGCCGCCAGTCACCCGGTAGCCTGGAGGTATGTAGAAAGGGGGCCATTCTGCACACCTGATTGGCCGTCTGATTCCCACCATCTACATTCATGACCATGCCAACAATTTTTTTAAAAATCTGGCGGCAGCATGAAATCTTGAAGGTTCTAACGATGCCTCCCCAGGACGGTGGCAGTTGCATTTGGGCATTACTGACACCGTCTGACTCCAATATCTGCATCGCAGTAAAATGGCCACCAAATTTACTGCTTTTGGTTGTAACCAGAAGTAAGTAATTTTCTATGTATGACATCACACTAAGTCAGTCCAATTCTCATATACAGTCAATAAGCATGACACAGTGTCAGCAGCAAAGATTTAAAGAAACACAAAAGTTGAGAAGTGGGGATGTCCTTGAGATGTGCAGCAAAAATAATCATAACAAATGTATGTCCAATGTCCAGCTGCAAACATCAGTCATGTGACGCAGAAAGCCAGGGATTTGGGCTAAAGCCTGCGCTGGTTTTGGTGGATGGGGAGGGGGGAGGATCCTGTTACCTCTATACAGTGTGCACACATTCACAAAGACAAACAGAGCGAGAGGAGCAGGGAGGGAGCGAACTCTCTGATAGGTTATGTGATTGGAATTTCTATGCCAGACGCAGAGATTTAAGTCTATTTAATCGCCTTACATATTTAACACACATGCACACTTAAACTCACAAATATACACACACAGGCATGTTACTCATGGACACTCAGATTAAACACACACACACATACACACACACCTCCAGCAAAAGAAGAAGAGCAAAAAAGAGGAAAGAGGGGGTTTGTATGAAATTTGGGGTCATTATGGGAAAGATTAGGGAAGAGACATTAGTTCATGGACAGATGTGGACATCAACCATCGCTGTTTCTGATTTACTGTATGCCATTGTGAAAATCCATCTGGCGTGCACCCCTCCAACGTAGAGTAACGCAAAATAATCATTTTTCAAATTTTACTCTGTGATTCCTGTAAATTCTGAATGTTTTCATAAAATTGTGATTGAAAAATTCATCAAAACCTGTCACATTTCTGAAATAATTTCAAATACGTTACTTTTTCACTTGACAGCAAATCTAATTCTTCAGAAAAAGTAACTTTAAAAGTTATCTGACATCGCTTTTTAAATAGTGAGTATGTAAAATTCGTTAATGTTCAGCCACAAAACTTTTTCTGTTTGGCTTACATAACCAAAATAATGATTTATTTTGTTGTTTTGTTGACCTTTCAAAAGGTTCAGAAAAAGTTGATGAGTTTTAATAAATAATAACATTTTTAAAAATATACAATAAAAGCCTGAAGGCCAAACCAATTTAAAATAGAACATTTTTAGTTATTTTAATAAAATAAATGTTTTTTTCTGTCATTGTTTTTTTTTTTTTTGAGTCTGTAAATGAAACATTACTTACTTTTAAAATTATTTAAAATTATTTTAAGATTTAGAAACACAGAAACTTTTAATTTTATTATGCACTTTAGTTTTAAAACCTAAATGCAAGGGTAATATAAGGCTTTTTACTAAAGCAAACAACCAATACAAAGCAAAAATAAATATATATGACCAAATCACATTTCATAAATGTGGTTGTGAACTTAGAGGAGCTTGATGTTTTGTCTGATATTGACTTATATAAAAAGGCCCCAAAGAAATCCTCTCCAACAACAGCTCCGACACTCCCTCACTAAACGGATCCTAAACAACCGAATGAACAAAACACAAGAATTTGATCCATGTGGGGGTGGATAAAACAGTCAATAATTCCATCTTCCTTTGGAAAAAAAAAAGTGTCTCTGGTCAGGCAACATGTTACAGATGGTATATGAAAATGTGTCTGGCAGTCCAGTGGTGGGCTGCAAAAACCAGGTCAAACTCCCTCCCCTCCGCAGATTACTGATAATGGCCCCAGAGCATAAAGCCCATATTAAAGATTGCAATATCTATAATCTCCCAATGGGGGGACAGCACTAAAGTAGAGGAGTGAGGGGGTCACCCTGAGAGGTGGTGGTGGTGGGGGTATAGGCTGGAAAGCCGGAGAACCTCTAATACAGTAGATTATATGGCCTTGGGGCATGGGGGGGGGGGGGGGGGGGGGTTTACAGGCAGTGATGGAGAGGGAAGTGGAAAAGAAAGGGGATCATAGCAAACTCTCGCCGCTGAGAGCAGGTCAAAAGCCGACAAACTGCACGTGCGCTCAGCCGACACACACAGACGCGTACACACAACAACAATCGCACACTCTAAAGGAAAAGCCCTGCGACACACCGGGGAGAGGCAGAACGGGTTTCCATGAGAAGTTTGATTCAACATCATCCAATGTGACCCCCCACCACCATCACCAAACTTCCGAAAAATAAATATTTAAGGATGTAGAAGTAGTTTTGTAACTTTAACATATTTAATATATAAATGAGGAAGAGCTGCCCCTGTAATGGACGTCTGCGTCAGTAATGACCTGGTGTCCATCAGTTGACAGAAACAGAATGTGACAGCATCGTATCGGAGTCTGCACTTAAGTCACTCATTTGTAATTTCAACTCAACCCTGATCTTTACATGTGTCGTCTGGCACTTCATAAAGACACCCGCACACTTGCAGAAAATGTCAAAGAAATTACATTAGAATGAGCACACTCTGCAAAAATAGGCCGCTTCGAAATAAGACAAAAATTCTTGCCCTATAGGAGCATTTTCTTTAAATAATGCCAGTGGAATAAGAAAAAAAAATGGTCTGACCAATTATTCTTATTTTAAAAAATAAATTCTAGTCACTGAGTCATGTTTTCTTAAACATTGATTATCTTGCTTTAAAAAAGCTTTCATGGGTTATTTCTGTTACAAAACAGATCATTATTCTTTAAATAGGGTCATTGTACTTTTTAGGCATTCTAGTGCATACATAATGATAACTCAAATGATCCAACTTTACAAAAAAATTTTAAAAAATCAAGGATCTTAATAAAATGCCATAATTACTGGCCCAAAGTATTATTTAACTCATTCTTGAACTTTTAAGAATCTCAGTCTTGGGAAATAAGAAGTCAAAGTTTGCTTTAAAAGGAGAATTTATGGCTAGACAGCATAAAAGCTGCAAATGTCTGATTTGCTGAGGTGCCCTTAGCATGAATTCATTCGTAAGGGGTCCCCCAACTTGTTTTATTTGTCCTTGAGAATGTTTTCATAATTTGGAATCGCACTTTGGTATCCTAAAAAAAAAAAAAAAAAAGTTCAAACCCACCACAAAACAAGCATAAAATAAAATCCTGCATATGAAATATTTGCACAAAAATAAATAAAAAAAACAATCATCTTATTTCATTCTGTTTGCCCCCAAAAGCAATATATTGCATTAAGGAAATACAAAAACAAAACTGTTCAAGTGTTAATCCTTTGTGGTAAAACAATGTGGGTTTGTTCACCTAAGCATCTACATTGCTTTTTGAATTTTGGAGTGTTAATGTAACATTGTGTACTTCCTTCATAATTCCACGTTCATGGCAATTATTATGCTCAAATTACCAATAATATAGTGGATTTTTCTCAAGCTTTTATTTTGAAATGTGTAAATAATGTCAGCAGTAATTACAGTAAACAATATTGGCAGAGAAGCTGATTTAAAAAAAAAAAGATTAAATTGTCAGATCACTGAAGATTATTGCTATTTGTGAAAATTATTTATCAATTAAGCTTTTTACAATGTGTCATTTTTTTTGTTTTTTGAAGAGAAAATATTTATTAGATTTCCAAAGCTGTCAAAATATGTGAGCTGCCAGCTCACTTTTTTCTTAAAAAAATACGTCAAAAAAAATTATGGCATGTGGAAGAACAGCCTCGATGCAGCTGATGAAAGTGTTGCAACGCCAGTGTTCACCTCGTATTTGGCAGCTGGAGGATGTTGTGTGTCGAGATTCACAAAAGAGTCGCAAAAGATGGTGACCTGGGTTTTACCCGTGTGAGACAAACACGCCCAGATTTGAACATTTTCTCTTTGACATCAGAAGACTGGCAGCATTTCTGACATTGCGCTTCTAATCATAAAGAATTGTAGTATTAAAGAATGAAATAGAATAAAGGAACATCTCTGGGCCACTTTGATGTTTTACAGGTCAAATAATCGAGTCTACAACAATCTTTCGGTTTCCCATCAGTTAATTTTTATTTGTCTATCTTTGTTGTGAACTGATGGGATCTTCTGTTACTGCTTTGCTTGTTTACTTGCATTGGCTTGCATATTTGGCATGTAGGCAGCTGCAGCATTGCATACAAAATGGTGGATTTGATTAAACAGTAACTGGCAAGAATAAAAAGCCCAGGATGACTTGAAATTTTCTTTCCATTTTCACTGATGTCAAAGTGGAATGTCTTCCTGAAACATTCAGATGACAGGAGTTGGATTCATTATTTAAGGGCGTGCAAGATTTGAAGGGCTTAATTAGTAAAATAATATAACCATGTGAGCCTCTAGTACATTTTTTGTTCAACTGTAAGTCAATCCCAAGTTTTATGTGTGAAAAACAGGGCTTGTTATCTTTTCTAACAATATATTTTTAGGATTTTTAAAAATTTTCGAACACATTTTTAAGCCTAGATCCTCAAATTAAGACGACAACTTACTTTTAAATTGAATCAAACTCAAATCTAAAATGAAGATGCTTTGCAATTGTTTCATAGATCTATAATCAAAATACATATCGGTTTACCCAAGTCTGATAGGAAAAAACTTATCTCAAAGACAAGAAAAACAACAGGAAAATAACAAAACACAAGTAAATTGTCCAACACTTCCTATTAGGTTGAACAACTTCTGACACAATACAAAAAAATAAATAAAATCCTCACCTCAGATGAAAACTGTGACCAAGATTTGGCCCCTAAAGTTTGTTTTGTAATGGCAACATGTCATACATTTACCTGGAGTAACATGGTCACCATACAAAATGTGTTCTTACAAAAAGGCTACTTGTGGGGCTCTTCTTTGTCTTTTAATTATCTACACTGCATACAGAGATTGGATCGTTTTAGCATTGACCTGTAAAACTATTTTAGATTGCTTTGGTTAAAAAAAAAAAAATGTTAATAATCTGATTTTATTTCACAATAACTCATTTTTTTCTTTTTTTTTTTGGAGGGGGGTGCAATGTAAAAAAAAAATAATCATTTTCATCAGGCAGTTTAAGGAAGAAAGAAGCTAATAATGCAGATAATGTGAATCTCATTGCCTTTATTGTATTTTTTTGTATTGGGAATACGCTGTTTTTTGTTGTTGTTGTTTTTTTTACTTTTAAGTATCCAAGCTCTTAATATTGTTATCTCTTTAGGAGGAGACAAAATGGCTGCTCTGCGAGGCGCAGTGTGTAGCCTCATTGGGAGACATTCTCATAGTAAGCCTCCAAAACAGACAGTTTTGCAATCAGGCAGGTGTACCCTGAAGCTCCACCAGCACCACGCTGGTCTGTGTTTCCACTTCATTTCCATCCGCAGATCAAACGTTGGTAGCCACCTGCACCAACCACTTTGATGGCACATCTGCCAAAAAAAACTTTTATTTTTTTTTAAACTGACTGTTCTGAAAAGAAACACTTGTAACAAAGCTGACACGTCTCTGCCCAGTCCACATGAAGCTGTGCAACATATTTGACTTTCAAGCAGTAAATGGTTTGGTAAAAATAATTTTCAACAAGATGCATCATCTGATTTCTAACTTGGGATTTAGTGTTCTGCTAATGTTGTTAGCATCCATCCATTATGCCTGTCTTCTAATAGTTTTTCTGCCATCATGTACAGAGTGGCTCCAAAATCTCCAATCTTTGGGTACTTCCAAACCCTGACTCTAAGCTCTCAACTTAGGTCATGTATTGGTGAGATGCTAATGAACAAATGCCCTCACTTCAATCTATAATACAAAAATATCAATGAACAGTTCCAATGTCAGAGAAAACAAATGTCCAGGTCTTTCCTTCTCCCTATTAAATCAAATGAGAACATATGCCCATCATAGCAAACCTGAATGCCTTCAAGCCCATTCTAAATGGACACAATCTTTTTATCACTTGAAAAATGTTGCATATTTTTACAATAAATTATTAAATTACAGCGTTTAACATAATTTGTATTGTTATTGGATTGAGAACCCCCAATCTAACTAATGTTTTTACACATTTTGGCCCAAAAACATTAAAGGTGAAAAAACTGCATTGTGGAAGGCAGAAAACTGCACTGCAAAATCAGAATCTTATGAAAGTTAAAAGATCCTTGTTGGAAGAAAAAAAATTTTTTTTATATAATTTATTATTTTTGTCTTGCAAGAGAAAAATCTTGTCAAGAAACTTTTTCACATAGCATACCGGTAATAATCTTAGTTTGAGAAAATATGTCTTATGGCAGCTGGGTCACCAACTTGGTGCCCACGGGCACCAGGTAGTCCCCAAGGACCACACAAGGTCCCCTCAAGTCTCTTCTAAAATTAGCACAACTAACTTATCAGCTGCATCTAATATTAAATTTTATTCTGTTGCTTAATTTTTTTAAATCACACTTGCATTTACATAGATTCAAAAATTTAAATGTCTTAAAAATATGTTCATGACACATGAACTTTAGATAAGTTTAGGTGACCTCTTTCTAACCCAACTGGCAGATTTTTTTGTTTTTGTTTGTTTGTTTTTTTTTTTTTTTTGCTTATTTAAACTAAATCTATCAATCTTTGACTTACTGTTTTTCTGAAGAGTCTGTTTTTGCGAGGGAATCTTACAAAACACAATACACATTTTTTAAATCTAAATTAGTTACCACACAAAATTGCAGTTTTTATAAGGATGTGAGGGCTGGAAATCACTAATGATTTTAAGGACTTCCTGGTTTAAGGAGTTTTTTTAGTGTTTTGAGAAATAATTTTTTAAAATATTACAGACAAAAATGTAATATATCTATGGAAACTATTGTATGATCAAATTAGAACAACGTGGTCCAAAAACAAACCAAATTACACTAAATTCAACAGCTGACATCACCGATACTATTCTAAAGATAGCTAGAAAAGTATGTTTATAGATGTAGAAATACCCTTCTTTTTTTTTTTTTAGAAATGCAGAGTTTAAAAAAATCTTTGTTAAAAACTCAACAATCTATGAATTAAAGCTTTAGCTTCACAATGTTATAAGTTTTACAGTAAACACAGTTTTAGGAATTTAGTTTTCTTTTTGCGCTTTCAAAAAAAACAAAGTTTTGCTTGATTCCCAAATTAAGGGAAAATCCTTCCACTATCATAGAATAATATAAAGTGGAGAGAAAAAAAAAGCTACTTTCTGCTGATTCTATCTTTATGTTTTAAAAGTTTAAGTAAAAGCTGTTGTTTTGAGGCAGACTTTTTCCAGCTACTTTGATTTGGTCAGTGGTGTCCAATTGATCGATGGCATTGACTTCTGGTTAGAAGGTTTTTGTCTCTGAACAAAGGAGGGTGGTAGTGGGGCAGTTGCTTAGTGGTGTTTGCACCACCCTTGTTTCCCAATGCAGTGCCAGTGAGCAAAGGCCTTGAAGGTCAGTTGTTGAAGCAGAACTGCTCAGAGCCACAGGTGGATGAGGGGTTGTACTGAGCAGAAATGAATGCAAGAAAGTGGAAACATGATGTTGTTTGCTCATTTCTCGTCCAAAAAAGCCTTAAATAAAAATATTGGATGGATGGATGGATGGATGGATGGATGGATGGATGGATGGATGGATGGATGATGGATGGATGGATGGATGGATGGATGGATGGATGATGGATGGATGGATGGATGGATGGAGGTTTTCATTAACTCAGTTTGAATTGGCAGAAAATGCTATAAATAACTCAATTTATTAAATGAAATTTATGAAAGGAATGAAAACTTATGATTAAAAAAACAACTTATTGGAGAGTTCATCTCCTCAAAACAAAATATTTTGAAGGTAAAAATTTTCCAAACATTTATTTTTTATTTATTTATGCTTTTTTTTCTCTATAATTTACACAACTTACATCACTCGCTCCCTTTGGTTCTTTTCCATCTTGTGATTTTCCAAATATATTGCTGTAATTTGAATCTCTAAAACAATTAGTCAGAACTCAAATTGATTTATCTTTAAATAAAACTTAAATCTTATTTAAATGTAACTTTTTTAACATTTTTGAAATGTAATTAATATAAATAGCATTTGGAAAGTTTGATTACCCTTAATGCAATAGTGTCTAATAATTTCATAACAAATTCATGTAAACATTTTGAACAAAGATTTAGATGAAGGCAGAACATGTGATTCATCTTTTCTGACACCTAAAAACCTTGGAACGTCTAGCTGTAATACAGTGTTTTAACAACTGCAATCATAAGTTTTACATTTGTGCATGAAAAAATTAATAGGACCTAATCAAGTATTATTATTGAAGAGGATGCTTGAGGATTTTTTTTTTTTTAGTCAAATGAAGGATATAGTGGTGTATCATGGGTTCTCTCATTAAAACAGAAAAAAAAGTGTGTGAAGAAAGTGTGAAATATGCATTTTTATGATCGTGCAATGCTGTACACTGATCTCAGAAGAGGAAAAGTCTGCAGAAAAGAGAGGTGGAGTGGACTGGAGTGGAATGAAGAGTGGTGGAGTGGATTGGAGTAGGCTAAAGTGGAATGGAGGGGCTCAATCCACCCCCTGAAACTGTCTGCTTTAAACAGAGCTGTAAAGAGAGCGCTGAGGAAAGTGCAGTGGGACTGCGATCACACAGCATATCCAGTAAAGCATGAAAAAAAAGGTTAAAACACATTTGACTTAAAATGTTTTAAAAGCTACAGGCAGGATTTCTTGCACTTGCTGGATAAAGTATCTAAGCTGGGTATCATGTGGGAAGTCAAGGAACGTATTGACAAAGCTGCAAGGTTTTAGTGTTGCTGCAGCTGCAGCTCACCTGCACCCAGGAGGCTTCATCAGCCCCGTTCAGACTCAGATCCGGAGAGAAAACCAGTCCTTGCACTGCAATATGCTGGAGCGCTGATGGCACTGCTGAAGCTGTCAGAGACACAGCCACTATTTTACACACCCTGCCAGGGAGCTGTGCATGAATATGTATGTCAGAGAGGCAGAAGTCATAACCTATGCAAGGTTTCATCATGCATAATGCAGCTGATCTATGCCTCTCCAGGATGTGAGTGCACCAGCGTGCACACACCTTCGCAACTGTTCGGGGGGGGGAGAATAAACAAACTCCAGAACCACCAGCACCCCCTCCAGATGTTTCACAGTTTCCCACAGCTCCACGTGTCTTTATGACCGAAACACAATTGTCCGTTTACCTTCCATTCTCACCTGTCTCTAATTTTTCAAGTCCATCTTTAATTACAGAAAAAAAAAGTGGGTGGCACGGGTCATCTTGACAGTGTGACAGAAAGACGTGCTCATCAGCCATGTTCTCTGTCAACCCTCTCCACCACCTCCTCTGCTCTTGGTATCTGGGAAAGAGCTTCATTTCCAAGGTGACTGTAGTCTTAACGCAGCCTCCCCATCATTCATCCTCGGGGTGTATTTGGGACAAAAGTTGTGTTTTGATGTGAAGGACAGAGCGATTGCAACTGCGAGAAAGGGTGTGAATGGAATTTTGCTGAGATTCTTGAAAGTGGGGGTGGGTAAAGGTGGGTGTGAGCTTAAAGTCCCACTCCTTTTCATCTATTGTAAAAGCAAACCAAATGAGATTTTGATTATAGTTTTGCAGTTTTCAAGCAAAATCAAAATGTCGTTTTCTGGGTGGAAGTTGGTGAGTTTGTCAGAAACTTGCCTCTGAGTTGTGGGAGGGACTGTTGGCACGGAAGTAAGCCTGCACTAATTTCCCATAATCCCTTTGCTTAAACTCTATCCCACCCCTCACAACCCCAACCTTACCAGTGCAACAAAAATGAAGAACGATATTGGAGCTATTCAAACATTCAGTTTTGATTCAGATGCTAAGTCGGACGAAGAAAGGAAAAAGATGGATCTAGTCGTCTACAAGCGGATGCATCGGAATGGAGTAGAGCAGGGGGCTTGTAGCTATGTCACACCTACCATATTTTCTTTATCTGCTCCTGATTCACAACGATTTGAATAAAGAAAAACTCAAAAAAGCAGTTTTGATCTTAAATTTATTTTTAAATATCTCCTCCATAGAAATAAAAAATGCGACAAGAACATGTTAAAAACACCATCTTCATTGGAGACGATCTTTAAAAGATAATCCTGGGGGGTTTGGTATAAGTAGATGAGTGGTGGCTGCAGTTGAGGTTACAGCTAATCAGTGGAGGGGTATCATTGTCGATGTGTAAACCTTGTTCCCAAGAATCAGCTCCCAAATACCCCCCCAGACTCTACTGTGTCAGTTTAAAAAAAATAAATAAAAAGTGTGCCACTTCAGCAGTCCCCTGGGACAGCAGTCATCCCCCCCACCGACTGAACGCAGCCAGTTTCTCTCTTAATGTGAATATCAAATCTGCGGATCACAAGTCCCAGCACAGTCTGCATAAACTGCCCCTCCCCCAGCCTTTAATTCTGCCTAGTGATGAGGGAAAGCGAGGGAGGGGAGTTGCTGTGAGAAGAAGCGATGGAGGGAGGGAGAGAAAGATGGAGACAGTAGGAGATCCAACAAAAACAAGTACTTGCTTCAGAGATTTGACATTTGCCGAAAAACTCCCTCCTCCTGAAAAATATGCAGCTCAGGCATCCAATAGGATGTGGAGAAGGCCCGGCTTGATTTAGCAACACTGTGTTGTTACATGGAGTTCTTGTAGATGTTTTATTTATTTATTTTATTTCCTCCACACTTACTTTTGATGCTATTTGGAGGAAATGTCACTGATATTTACAATAGATGCTGCCCCCTCTTTGAGCATCCTCATGCGATTCTCATCTTTGCATGTCAAATGAAACCAGGTTGTGGAAAAATAAAAGAAGAAGAAATGATTGGCACCCCTGTGGACCCCGCAGCTTTGTCACTGAGTGGTGCATATTGCTCAGATTGCAGCTTTAATTGTGCAGCCTTGCAAAGGAAGCACAGGGAATTGAAGGGTGGGTGTTGGGGGGGTAATTTTGCATTTTTTGTGTGTTGTTCAGAAAACATGATTTACTAAACAAATAAATTGAAATAATTAGATGCTCTTTTTAATATATTAAAATGTAATTCATTAGTTTAACATGTTAAATTTAATTCATTACAATGTTTTGTTTAACTTTCTATCTGGTTGAAGTTCAAATGACTAATACATTTTAAAAAACCTGCACGATTCTAATCATTTTCAGAAAGCAGAATATTTTAATATATTTTGTAATTTTTCGAAAAGGAAAAATGATTACTAAAAATAGGGATGATAACATCCGGTTTGAGTCTCATAGAAACAGCACAACACACTGGGGCGTCCCTGTCATTTGCCCTCCTCTGCATGCGCACCCGCGTGGCTGCGCGCGCGGACGCCTCCTCGCGGGGTCCAGGTGCGCTATTAGTGAGGAACATGACCGGGCAAGTCTCTAATCTTCACCAGGAGTCCCTGGAGTTTTTTTTTTTTTTCTCTCAATTGGGTGACATAAATTTGCGCATATTAATTTGATTTCTCTCCACCCGCGCGCTTCCCTAAAATCACAATTCAGATAAATTAAATCCTTCAAAATTAGTACATTTACTAGGTTTTTACCACCTGCTTGTTAACATTTCCATATTTAAATCACCAGGAAAAAAATTGTGAATTGACAGAATTTTTAAATGTGGAGCCTAATGGCCTGTTTTACGCTATAAGGGCCACAGCCTGTCCCTGCTCCCCCCCAGGCGATTCCCCAGTCCAGACTTTTGGGATAAAATAAATTTGCACATTTTTCAATGCCTGCGCTAACAAGGATAAAAACATGCAAACGAGTCTTTCCAATAAAAGCAGGCCGGAGGAAGGCCCAGAAAAAAAGACGGAATTTCTGTTCATTTCGACGCAAATTTCTGGGAATAATATAAAATCAATTTAGCTGTTGTGTCAGAAATCTGTTTATCACCAAACCAAACAGAGAAACGCCTAAATGGATCCCAAAATTTTCCAGAAATCAAAGAAGAAAATTCATTGAAAAAGGAGAGGACACATTTGAATGCTCTAATTATGACCTAATGTGGGTGTAGACCTATTAAACTAATAAGGCCGCCATGGGGAAAGGCCCTTTTATTACCCATCCACTTAAAATGACAATTTATCATCAGAGAAGACAAAAAGAAAAATCATTAAATCAGGGCATCTCCGCTTGTTCCCATTACAATCCGCCAAAACACCTGCAATTAGCAAAAGCTACACAACAAATGCACCAATATATCAATATTTCCCACAACATATTTTTCTGGAAAACTTTACCAAAGTGTGTCTTTTCAGTAAAAACTTCCTTAGATTTGATCAATTTTTTCCCCAACTGCGAGCGGATAGCCATGTTTTCATGTATCCTTCTCTCTCTCTGTTTGCACCTCATTCCCCCCATTCAGCCATTTTACATATTCATAACTGGAGTTGGTGCTGCAAAAACAATCCGTGCCATCAGCACCATCTGAGGCGCGCACGGAGCACTGCGTAAAAACGCAAAAAAAATCCCCGTAAAAATAACATCAGAAACTTTGCAGAAAATTTGAGTCAAACAAAAACAAATGCACTTCGGAATTCACGGGGAAAAATATGAAATTTTTGATCAGACATGAAAGCGACAGCCGTGCACAACCTAAAGCTTCGGATGAAAAACAGCTTCTTTCATCACTTTCAATTCAACTCAAAAGCGCAGAAGTCCTGCACTCAAAGCAGCAGTGCAAGGTGTAAAAATGTTCTTTTTTTCCTCATAATCTTACCTTCCTGGAGAGAGTACAGCAGGAGTAAAGTTACAAGCCACATGCCATAAATAGCAGGTATATTTTTCAGGAATATGTGGCAATCCTGGTAAGTGTGAGGCGCGTTATTCTGGCCAGGCAGGTCTCCGTGCTGGACGGGCGACTTTGCTCCCCGGAGCTCTTTCCAGCCCTGCTGCCCCGCTATGCATGGAGGGGAAACGAGAGGCGCCTCGGCCCCGCCCATGTCCCCTCCTCTCTTCCCAAAGATTACCGTCCGTGCAAATTCATTTTCTCAAATCAAATGCTGCCGACCGACAAATCAGAACTAAACAGGAGGTTAGTTTGGGAGGGGGACGGTGCGTTTTGGGTCCACTTCTTTCCAAACTGGCTCGGTGTGCGCAAAGGCGCAGCGCAGGCCGAGCTGTTGGCACCATGGAGAGCGCGCCCACCTGTGAGCCCTGACGACCGCGACTCCTTGCGCTAAATTGGATGAAGTGGCTCCGACTGACCTGGAGTCTGCTGTACATTCATGCATTTCATCTGGGAAACGGGGTTTATTCTGAGGCTGGAGGTGCTGCGGAGTACATGGCTTCATTAGTTTTCTTTGTCTTACGGCGCTGTGAGACGTGCAGACATTTGCGCGCAGGAATGCGCTGCAGACAGACACGAGCGGCTCCTGCAGCAGGTCAATCAAGTCAGTTGTTTTCATGGGGGATCAACTTTCTGTAAGAATGTTCTTCCAATTTGCTCCAATCGCACCTGATACAGCTTCACGGCTTTCCCTCCCAAAAACGGAGGAAGCCAAGTTGCAGGACACTCCCAGGTTGTGGAATATTTCAAATCTGCGTGGACTCTTCCTTGTGATGAATCTGGAAAGTGAATCAATGCTGCTGCTGCCGCAACAAGCGATCATTAGAAACACGCAAAGAGGCACTGAAAGGAGACATGGCAATAGACTTGAAAGGGGAGGAAAGTTTCAGTGAATGTGAGCAAAATGGTGTGATCTTGTATCAGCGAAAGCGGATAAATGAATGAATTCCACCACGCATTTCCTTAATCTAGCACTTTGTGCCAGCTTCAGAGAAACAGTGTTCATGTCCAGTATAACCATAAATAAATAAGTAGTTGAATCACATTTTTTATTCCAAAAATATCATAATTTATAGACATTTTCTCAGACATTTGTGAAGTTACAAAAAAATGACACCTTTCAATTCATCTAAGAAGAGCTTGGGGCTGCTTCATGTTAGCCGAGCCTTTGGAGGAATGGAAAATTGTGACTGTATTTGAATTCTAAAACTTCTGTCCACCTCAGCTCTGTGGTCTGGTCTGACCTGGTCTGAAAGTCCACAGCTTCAGAGCCGAACTGGTTTACTGCTGCCATCTGCTGGTCATTTACCAGCAACCACAGGGGTGTCTGCTTTCTGTTGCAAACCTTATTTTACATCCCAAAGGGGGAGGGAGAAAATAGGTAACATAAAGAAATAATTATTTGAGCCAGGAGGTTTTAAGACTTACCGTGCAGATGTTTATTAGATGACCGATGTTTGAAACTCGAACGAGTAGAGGGAACAAACTTGAATTCTCAGGCACTACTCAGCATCAATTAAACAAAACACACACCCCAAATGTACAACAAAAAACAAAACAGTTAAACCAGAGGGACACAAAAATCAGAAATAAATAACCAGGTACATAACTTAGGAAAAACTAGTAATTAAAGGAGGAACAGAGGAGGAACTCCAGGCTTTCACAAAGGCTTCCAAGACCAAGACCATCAGCAGGGGCGAGCTGAGAAATGGATTCCACGCAAGGAATTCAGCTGCCACTGGCATAGGGGCTGCTGGGGCTTTTATGCTTCCCTCCAAGCCTGATGATTGGTGAAGGTCAGGAGGCTGCAATCTTCTGAAGGGGTGGAGTCTGGCAACAAGGTTGAAAAGCACCTCTGCAGAGGAGAATCAAACAAAGACACACACAGAACCCTTAGGTTCCAAACCCTTAAATCTACAGATTTATAAATAATACCACCAAAACATTACAAGAGTGTGTAAAACATTACATGGTGACTTAACAGGACCTGGACAGGGTATCTGCCAACAGGTTCTCAGAACACTTTTTGTGGTGGATCTGAAGGTTGTAGTCCTGAATTAATAAAGCCCAATGCATGAGTTGCTGAATGTGATTGTACATTCTTTGGGTTGTGGTCAGTCAACAACCGACAGAGCTGGATCTAACATACAAGGCAAAGTGTTGAAGTGAGAGCAACAATGCCAAGGTTTCTTGCACTAAAGTGGAATAATTCTGCTGCCGTTTACTGAACTTTTAGGAGTAATAACAAACCGGATGATCCACACCATCTGAGTCCTTCTGCAGAAGCACTGAACTGGCACCCATTTGGGTGGCATTGACTTCCAGGAGCAAAGGCCGAGTGCGGTCTGGTGCAGTTAGAACTGGTGCATGGCATAACAAAGACTTCACACTGTTAAAAGCATGTTGGCATTCGGTACTCCAAATGAATTTTACCTTTGGGCTAACCAGGGCTGTAAGAGGACAGGTGACAGATGAAAAGTTGTTGCAGAAATTCCTGTAGTATCTCATCATGCCAAGGAATCTGCGCAATTCACGGCGAGTGGTAGGAGTGGAAAAGTTCAAAATAGCTTTAACCTTTGCCTCCAAAGGTCAAACTTGACCCTGGACTACTTGTTTACCCAGGTAAGTTATTAAAGCTTTACCAAATTAGAATTTTAGCAGATTTAATGTGAGAGAGATTTTTGCCAAATGAGAGAATACTGCATGTACTATCTCAGCATACTCCTTCCAGGTGGAAGTGTAGATAATCAAGTCATCTACATAAGCACTGTGGCTTAGCCACAGTGCTTTTTTTCCTTCCACCGAGCGCTGGAATGTGGTCGACGCATTACATAGGCCAAAAGGCATTACAGTGTATGGTAAAAACGTGTCAGGGGTAACAAAAGATCAAAATTTCTGATGCAAGTTCTGTTAAACTAAGGGACTTGCCACCCTTTCAAAGGATCCAACTTTGTCACAACATTGGCTTTCCCAATATTGTCAACACAGTCGGTCATCCTAGGAAGAGGATAGGAATCAGGAACTTTTCTAAAGTCTGTGATGAACAGAACAGAGGGGTTCCATTAGGTTTCTTTTGGGACTGATGCTAGGTTTGGAAAAAACATGTTTAACTAAATAGTCAGTTTCCTGTTTCATTAGAGCTCTCTTCAAAGGATTTACACAGATGTTCTATGGTTTTATTGGTTTTTACGACAATATAGTGCTTAAGAACGGAAGCTGAAGTCGGTACATCATTGAAAAGACATTTGTACTTTGAGACACAAACCAAGACGTCACACTTTTGATCGTCCTGTAGGTGGTCGAGTCTGACTGGCAGAGCTTTGAGCATTTCGGAGTTAGACAGTCTAGCGTAGCTGTGAGGAGAAGGAGGAAGGTGCAGACCATCATCCTCCTCAGAGTCATCAGGCTCAGCTGGCTTTACAGCAACAGCTGCAGAAATCTGTGGAGTTTGTGTCACTGTAGGCTCTGAAACTTCTCGTGGTTTCAACTTATTTATGTGACAAATGCGAGCTTCTCAGAACTGCCAACAAGATAGTTGTTACTTTTCAACATTTGTTGCATTTCAAGTGGATCCACAAATTTGGAAGACACAGACGGACCCAAGACAGGGAGTAAAGCTAACACTTTGTCACCAGGTTGTAACTCACGCTTTACAGCAACAAGGTGATGTCTACCTTTTATTTTGTCATGATTCTGTGCTTAGGTTTTGTCATGTTCTGTTTTCCCTGTCAGTCTCACCACATTCAGGTTAATCATCCACAGCTGTCTTCGCTTAGTCAATCATCCTCAGTGTATTTAAGTGTCTGGTTTTCAGTTTCTCATTGTCAGGTCATACTGTCAGGGATGGTGGTGGAGGACCCAAATGCAAGAGACCAGACTTGGTGGCAGAAACATAAATGTTTACCAACTCAACTTAAACAGGAGAACAAACCAGTGCAGTGACAGAACCTAAATGAGCAGATGACCTGACAATGAGAAACTGAAAAATCAGATACTTAAATACACTGAGGTTGATTAACTAAATGAAAACAGCTGTGGATGATTAATCTGAATGTGGTGAGACTGACAGAGAAAAACAGAACATGACAAAACCTAAGCACTGAAACATGACATATTTTGAGTTGCGAGCTGACCAAGCACTCTGAGTCTTTAGCGAGTTTGTAAGCACATCGTAGCCAATCATGAAACTCACAGATGTAGACACGCACACTCTTCCTTTTGTCCTCTGGCGGTAGCAGAAGCTTTTCCTTAAGCGCTTGCAGTGGACCTCCAGGACTGTGACCAAACACTAATTCAGATGGACAGATTCACACTGTGTTTTGAACAGCTTCACAAGCAGCAAATAGAACAAAAGATGCCAACTTTTTTTCACTTCTAAGCAAATATTTTCTGAACGTGGATTTCAATGTGTCATGCCATCGCTCTAGTGCGCCTTGAGATTCTTGATGGTTAGCACTAGAAGTTATATGGGTTATGCTGAGATTTTTCCCAACCTGTTTAAACGTGCCAGATTTGAAGTTGGTTCTCTGATCTGTCTGAATTGTTTTAGGAAAACAAAAGGTGGAGAAAAATTGGATCCAAGCTTTAATGACAGCACAAGCGGTCATTTTGTGCAGGGGTATAGCCTCAGGAAAACATGTGGCTGCACACATTATGGTAAGCAGGAACTGGATACCGTTTTGGGTGCGAGACAATGGGCCAACACAGTTCACAATGATGCGATCAAATGGGGTTTTCGATCATGGGAATCGGTTGTAACTGCAAGAGGGATTTCCTGATTTGGCTTTCCAGCCATCTGGGAGACGTGGCAACTGTGACAAAAACGTACAATATCCTGCTTAACACCTCGCCAGAAAAAATGTTTCAACAGAAGTCGATATGTTTTTGTCACCCCAAGATGACCGGACCACTGGCTTTTCTGTCAACGATTTGATTTACTGTTTGCCAGGGTGTATTTTCTGCAGTAGTGGGATACCATATCCTCATAGGAATGTCCTGTTCAACAAGGTGGACACGGTGCACGGGGCGAGGAGAGTACTCCATGCCAGTTCCACACACACAGAAACACACACAAAAGGTCTGGGACTGTTACACCCCGTCACAGACATGGTATACTGAACAATCGACTCCAGAACTTAATTTTAGACTATTATCTGGAGATGAGAGCCAAAAGAAGTGCCGAAGCTATCCTGATCAACGATAAGATTTTAAATCAGGGGTCTGCAACCTGAGACTCTGGAGCCACATGACTCGTTTACCCCACCATTGTGGCTCTCTGGTTAAATAAAAATTACATTTATAAAAAGTAACTGTAAAGTAAGAAGTAAGTAAGTAGCAAAGTAAAAAAAAAAAAAAAAAAAAATCTGAAACAAACTTTATTCCACTTCTTTACAAACAGTTGAAGGACAGAACAGGGTGTGTTTTGCCTCTAATCTAATCATTTTTGTTTCTTTGTGTATTGTTATATGGGGTTTACCTTAATATTTTATTCCATGTGTCCAGAATGTGATTTTTGTTTTCATATACAGCAACTTGAACTGTTTTTTTTTTTTTTTTGACTACCGTACCCATAGTGCTTCAACAATCCATTATACAGTCTGGCTTCATAGTTTACTAAAGTCAAACAAAAACAGTTTGACACAGTTTTGAGCGCCTTGTACCACAGGACATTAATTGAAGGTCAGTAAGCACAGAACCAGAAATAAGGAACACTGGATTAAAAGGCAGATTGTTTGTTTTGAAGAAATTAAAAGGTTTTAAGTCGATTTCAAGTTTTATGGTTTTGAAAAAAAAACAGTAAGGATAATGTAATTAGCCACAATTTCAATGAAGTTTGTTAGATTTACACATTTCTGGCTGAGATGCACCTCAAGAGCTTACACTACACTACTAAATTTTGTGCAAAGAGATCTATGTGACACAGGTTGTCTTATTTTGAAAGTAAGTCACGTGAACATCTGTTAAAAACTATTTCATATTTCAAAAACCTTCATGTGTATGCCAAAGTAATCAGTTCATTTATATTTATGTTTATCATTAGAGTAGAACTAACATAAATACAAGGCAGTGTTTTATTTTTCTGAAGTCAGACTTTGTGTCTTCTACTGGGTTGTTGTCAATGAGAAATCAACCTGAGTGGCTCTGTAAGTGTCAAAAGTTGCAGACCCAGTTTTATCTAGACAAGGTTTCACACCACTGTTGTTCTCAGTTTCTTCCTGATGTCTTGCAACTTAACGTATCCCGCTTTAACTTACAGTAATTATTTAAATCCACTTCAGAGCTTCTGTGGAGCTTTATTTGGTGTTATTCAACAGCTCAATAATTGTGCTATCTCATTTCTAAAACTGTGTCAAACTTATGTCAGTAGTTGAGTTACAATTAAAGATATTAAGCTTTTTTCATGTAAAAAAAGTTTTTAAAAAAATCAAATTATTTTTTTAGAGTTCTTGCTGAACAGTTTTTTTTAACCACCTATAAATAAAATGTTTCAAAAGAGACATGGATCTGAGTAAAGTAACATAGAGGTCTTCTTCTTTTTTTTTGTTTCCAAATTCTGCAAACAGATTTAAAGTTTCATAAAATGTACAGTGTCTTGGTTTAAACATTTGTGCAAACCTATATGCCAAACCTTTTTAAGAGTCCAGCATCAGATTTTTTTTTTCTACTCCATCTTCACCTCCTCCTGAATACCACTTACACATTTTATAAAAAAAAAAAAAAAAAAAACACTCTGGATTTCCTTATAGTTAACGTACAAAAACTCATTTTTCAAAAAACTGTAGTGCTCATTTCCTCTCCTTTCACTGTAAATCACCCAAATAGGTTTAAGCTCACACCAAGTAATTCCTCCTTTTGTCCTGGAAGAGGCAGTGCTGTCAACAGAGCTGCACATTCTTTGCAGCAGCTGCACAGACAAAGAACACAGAGACCAATTCTATTCAAAACTTTATTAGCTTTAATATTTGAAGCCTAGAATAAAAAGAGTGAATGTGCACAAATGAGAAGTTGAAAATGGGATCATTGTTTGAGGGAGCAGCCAGAAACACAGCTGTATATTTATTTATGTGCAGAGCAGCAAAGTCGCATGACTTGTTGAGTCCACAGACTTTCTACAGCTTGAGTGGGCGGGGCTTAAGTCTCATCCATGAAGGATGTTCAACCTGCAAGCCATCATCACAACTCCCAGATCGGTGTACTTTATTGTTGCTTACAGAGACATCACATAAACTGAATGGAGTACATTGACAAACACGTCAACGCTCAGTTCAAGGACGCCAGTTTGGTATGATTTGCATAGAGTTGCTTGCCATCATGAGGTCCATCAAAGACTTACAGTTAGAATAAGAATATTTTTATCCTCCTTGGTTGAAATGATACTTTTGTGGTTCAAACAAATCTCTGGTTTTTTTCTCCCCATCAGCGGAAAGAGTTTGTCTCTACATGACTTGAGATTTTTTTTTCTTTCTGTTACCTTCCAAAATAGAGTTAAATTGTATTTTTGAAATAATGTGTTCTTAAATTCAAAAGGGTTTTCGCAAATTAAATTTAATTAGATTCTCAAATATTTTTGCAAAAAAGGAGATTATGTTTTTTTTTTTTTTGGTAACTGAAAATCAAACGGTTGAGAAACCCTTGGAAGGTACATTTGAGGGTTAAACAGTAAAATTGTCAGGAAATTACTTTTGTTTTACCAAATTTTGAATCAATTCTCAAACAACCTGAGAGCACCTTTGAACTTTTATCATGTAGGCGATCACACAGAAGAGGAGGTACTGCATGCCACTTTAAACAAACATGAAGTCTAATTTATAATAATATAATCAAGCAACAGAAAATTATCAATGAGTAAAATGTAAAAACGGAACCAAGTATGAGAGAATCACCTGGAGGAAAAAATAAACCACCACCTGGACAATAAAGGGAACAAAACCATTAATGCCCATCATATAATTAAACAAAATATAAAGCTAAATTTGCTTCAAGTCACAGCTAGAAAATCAAAAAGATTCCCTTGAAATGTCCTTTCAAAGTACAGTACCATTACAATGCAGTCAGTATCCTTCAGTTCATGAGCTGTCACATTATGAACAATCAATGTCGTACTGCTTTCTTTTACACACAGACGCCACAAAAGACCAAAACACATTCAGAATACAAAAAAATATACATCTTTCTAAAGTGCAAATGCACTCTTTATTGGTGTATTGCTAAAACCAGTGATCAAAAAGATCAGAGGCACGCTGAAGCACACGTTAGTTCACACTTTCTCGAGGTATTTTTTCTTTAGTTTTTTTCTAGTCAGACATTCAATTTTAAACCGTTAATACAGCTTCAAGTTTTACAGTTCCTCTGAGTTTGATGACACAACATTCAACAAGAAATCTCCCCGTTTGACAGTCTGAGCATCTTCTCCTTTAATTCTTTGCAGCAGCAAAATATGAGCTTAAACTACGGCTGATCTCATGCTCATAACGGCCAGGAAAGTCACCTCACAGGTGCTGTTTTGTATGTGTGCACAACATACATATATTCTTTTTAAAAAAAAATAAAAAATAAGGGTTAATGTTGAGCTATTTTCAGAGCAGAAAAAGATTGTCCGAGATCATCAACTCATGTGTAGCATGAAGCTTGGCTGGGGGGGGGGGGGCACATTGATATTAGCACTGCTTAAAGATTCGGGTTTACCTTAAATCTACCAGTGTTAGTACATCAAAACTGGTTCTCAAAAGTGCATCTCAAGCATTACATCTAAGATTTGCCTCATGTTGCACATGCTCTAGGTGCAATTTAGCTGGGTCAGGGGGGTATTTGGGGGATTGTCTATCATTAGAGTTTATAAAGCTCACAGCATTGTTTTTTTTTTTATTATTATTTTTGTGCACAGACTGTTCTAAAAGCTGCAGTTCTAAATGGCAGAGAAGAATGAATGCACTATTAGGCACCTACTTTTTTTTTTTATCAAGAAAATGTACAGAGTGAAGTAAAGAATAAACCTGAACAAAGAGATTCTATCATCTTTCAGAACCACTAACCAACCCGACCAATCTTTAATTATATTTTTTTTTCTTTGGTACGTTTGTTTAAACAAACCACACAAGCTACAGGTTTTAATTTTTTCTTTGAATCTAAAAAAAGATTAAAACAGGTCAACTGCATTGCCTGGTAGAACTATTCTAGTACTATCACTGTTAGTGGAGTTCATCTCTAGTTTTTTTTTTTTTTTTATGTTTAATGTTTTAGGTTTTGAGTTTAGAGGAAGCAGTCAACGTTTTTATGTTTTGCTGTTGGAGTAAGAAAAAAAAATGTGAAGAGAAGTATAAATGGCATCCAACCCTCTGTTATTTTTTTTTACTATAGATAACCACAAAAAGATATATGTGGGTAAAGAAATCTGATTGTTTCTAAAAGACAACAAAATGAGCACATCATTTGATCCTGGCAAAAAACAATTTAGTGAAGGTCTCATCTGCATTTAATTTTCATGGTGCCTGCTTCATATTTTAACTGTTTTTCACCCTTTCATGCCTGAGTATATTTCCAACGACGTAAATAAATGGATGGTTTTCATTCAAGATGATGCCAAATTAAGTGGAGTTTTTGATTAACGGTATGTTGCTAATTATCCAGGGTTAAAACAGCAGTGATGTTTGCATGTTTTTGTATACACTTTGAAGTTATATTTTAAAACATTTTCCAGATGAGAAAGATTCTATCGTACTAGAAAAAATATCAGAAATTTTCAGAAAGACTTTGAAACACAAAAAAACCTTCTAAACAAAAATAATGATGAAACCAATTACTAGCTATGGTTTCAGTGAATTGACAACTTTCTCTTTTGAAAAGATTCTGAAACATTTTGAGGCTCTATTTATATATTTTAGATGAGTTTTATAAGGAATTCATTCATTCATTTTGATTCACTTTAAACAAAATGTTTAAATCTTAAGAAGTGTCAATAAATTTGTGGTCATTTTCATGACTGACAAAAAAAAAAAACATGTTTAAAAAGACTTTCTAATGATGAGACAAAATTTCAGAATAAAAGCTGAATATGTAATATCACAACTCAAACTTTGCTTAAAAATCGTTATATAATTTACCATTTGGTTTAAAACAATTTCTCAAAACCTTGCCCAAAGCTCTAACACATATATTAAATATAAAAATATATATTTTTTGGGACTTTTTGGAGTTTGTTGACATCTTTATGCATGAAGGCTAAGAATGTTTGTCATAAGGAAATCCCCAGGATTGTCCTGCACTCAGCAGAACAACCACATGGAGTGTACATTTACAATACAATTGGATGTAATGTATGGAACTAAGGCTGATCTCAAGTTAAAAAGAAAAAAATGCATTGTGTATCATGACAATAGAAATCAGGCACAAACTATGAGCTGCTGAAATATATGGACAGATCCTTTTTCCCCTGCAAGGCTGCACCAATAAATAAATTACCTATTTGTTTTTAACAGGATCATGAAGCACCACTATGCTGCTTTCACATTTCTAAAATTTAGATAATTTGTGCAAAGAGTTTTTCTAAATTAGGCTTCAGACGAATTTCTGTTTTCCACAAATATACAAATGTTGTTTTTTGCGTGTTCAACATCTACTAAAAAAACATTTAGATATAATACAAATGATGTGCCCAGCTTGAATGGTTTTGAAATTGAATTTTTCTTTAGTTGTATGGTAATTTATTCCTCTTGTTCCAAGTAAATCATAGGTTGGATGGACGGCAATTACGTTTTCCCATTTGAAGAACCAAAAGGATAAACTTGAACATAATGAATAATCGTGTTTGCAAACATTTTTGCATATATACACTGCTCACAAAAATTAAAGGAACACTTTTTTTATTGGGTCTGGCATGAATTGAATTAAACCTGTCTGATAATTTTCTTGTTGGTTAAGCAGCTGAGGGCCTCGTTAATCAATTTCAGCTGTGTTGGTGTTGATGGAATTAACAACAGGTGCACTTCAGTGGCAACAATTAGAAAACCCTCCAAACAGGACTGCTGTTACATGTGGAGGTAATTTCAAGTTTCTCCCTCTTGATCTTTTTTGGCTGGTTTTCCACTCGTGCTGATTTTGTCTTGTGTAATTCTCTCTACTGACAGTATGAGGAGATTCCTTAACCCTACAGAAGTTGCACAGGTTGTCCAACTTCTCCAGGATGGTACATCCACACATGCTGCAGCAAGAAGGTTTAATGTGTCTCCCAGCACAATCTCCAGAACATGGAGGAGATTTCAGGAGACTGGTGGTTATTCTGGGAGAGCTGGACAGGGCTGTAGAAGGTCCTCAACCCCTCAGCAGGACCGATACCTGCTCCTTTGTGCAAGGAGGAACAGGCTGAGCACTGCTCGTGTCCTACAGAATGACCTCCAGAGGGCCACTGATGTGAATGTCCCAAACAATCAGGAACAGACTTCATGAAGGTGGCCTGAGGGCCCGACATCCTGTAGTGGGCCCTGTGCTCACTGCCCAGCACCGTGGAGCTCCACTGGCATTTGCTCAAGAACACCACAATTGGCAAGTCCGCCACTGGCGCCCTGTACTTTTCACAGACAAGAGCATGGAGGCATATCCATGGAGGGACGCACAGACTTCTACTACCTAGGAAATGGTGCTCTGACTGCCATAAGGTATCCAGATGAAATCCTTGAACCCATTGTCAGACCCTACGCTGGTGCAGTAGGTCCTGGTTTCCTCCTAATGCACGACAATGCCCGGCCTCACGTGGTAAGAGTATGCAGGCAGTACCTGGAGGATGAAAGAATTGAAACAATTGAATGGCCTTCACGATCCCCTGACTTAAACCCAATAGAACATCTCTGGGACATTATGTTTGGGTCCATTAGGCGCCGCCAGGTTGCTCCTCAGACTGTACAACAGCTCAGGGATGCCCTCACACAGATCTGGGAGGAAATGCCACAAGACACCATTTGTCATTTCATTAGGAGCATGCCGCGACGTTGTCAAGCATGTATACAAACTCGTGGGGCAACACAAGATACTGAAAAGCATTTTGAGTTGCAGAAATTAAGTTTTGGAGAAAATGGACTAGCCTGCCACATCTTCATTTCACTCTGATTTTATGGTGTCTACACAATTGAGTCCTCTGTAGACTGAAAACTTTAACTTCCATTAAAAGACTTGGCATCCTGTTGTTCCTAAGACACTGTCCTGTGGTTATTTGTATAGATATCCAACTTCATCTTGAGATCTGATGTATCTAATGTGTTTCTTTAAAGTGCTCCTTTAATTTTTGTGAGCAGTGTATATGTTTATACAAATTAGCTTTAAATGAGAGTACTCCTGTTGTTGCATGTGCATGGACTCATTTCTTTTTTGGCGTTGGTTTTGACTCAGCTTTGGATCCTGAGAGGCCGTTTTCTGTGTTGTCAATCCCTGATGACGATACAAGGCACTCCTTACTGCAGGAAGGAAAACAGACAAGATCCACTCAGCATGTGTGCTGTAAATAGCTGAAACTGTCAAGAATCAACTGTGATGAAATAAGAAGAAAGCCTTGCAGCGTTAGCATCGGCACTACAGGCTAGACTCACTTTTTCTCTTCCATCTTGGTAAGAACATAGAGGGTGAAGTTCTTGAGCAGCATGAAACCCATCAACAGGGCGATTGCTCCGCCCACCGCCGAGGCTATGATGATGGTCAGAGTGTTGTCCACCACCCTCACTGCACAAAGTAAAGGTTGGGAAAGGAAAAACATAAAAGCTTAATTTTTATTCTTTTTTTTTTTTTTTTTTTAGGAGAATGTGACAAAAAATCTCTAAATACTACATGAATGCATTTACATAAATACAGTACAGTTTATTTAAAATGAATGCTCTTTAAAATTGGATGTTACTTTTTAAAATTTTTACTTTTTGTGCTTCAAAATGCAATTTTTTTTAACAAACTATGACTTTGATAAAATTAACATCATAGGAAAAATCATATGTCCCCTATTGTCCTCTGTCACAGTTATTTGCATTTTCTTAAGATAAAAGTAATGAAATGGATTAAAATTCAGGTTAAATCTTTTGATCTTGTGACGTCATGTTCATTTTTCCCTCTCATTTGACAGTTCAAGAACACATGATCAGTACTGGCTCTGCTAGACACAGGACTAGACTAAACACACTTATGACAAACTCAAAAATTAGTGTCCGGGTTTATAAAAACAAAGTAAATTTTGAATTAAGTTAATATGAAATGAAGCTCAGAGTGACCAATCACGTAAACAGAAAAATACTCAATTTGTGGAATTTCTTTTATACTTAAAAGCCTTGTAATCTTGTTTCTTTGAAGAAATAAATTTAGAATTTCATCAAGTTATTTTTTAAATACAGGCCATAGACATAAAATGAATAAAATATGACTTTAAATTTACTAGTAACACCTGGAAATAAACTCCATACAATACATTACATTTGTAATAAGTTAATCTTAAACACTGATTATCACACATTAAACCTAAGAATCAACTGGGATTTTGAAAGATTCTTTTATAAAAAGAGAAATAATGAAAGTAAGAACAGATACATTTAAAATAAACTCATAAAAATAGATTGGAAAGTTGTGCAGAAATTTGTGAAGCAAAAAAAAACCATCAGAGGAAACGCTCACATTCATCCACCACAATGAGGTTGAAGATGGCGCTGTGGTTCTTATCCTTCTCCTTTGGGTTTCGACCAAAGCAGGTATACTGGCCACCATCTTCAAAGGTGATGTTCCACAACAAGATGGAGATGTTGTTCTCGTGGTTCTTTCCGACAAACTCCACTCGATCTCTGAATATTTTCACTTTTGGTTCCACCCCTTCTGTAGGTATCACTGATTCACAGACCTAAACACATCAACCAGCTGTCAGTCACCAAAAAACAAACAAAAAGAAATTCAACCTCAAGATCTGTGAAATTTACCCTTTGCATGGTACCATTGTCATTAAACTGCCAGTTAAAGTAGAGGTTTTGAATGCCAATGCAGCTGAAATACGTGCAGGGCAGCATGACTGTGCTGCCGTTCACCGCTTCAAGGTATGGAATCTTTCCGACTGACATCTCCAGAGCCTGGGCAGACCACACTCCTGGGGAAGGAAAGGGAAACATTACTCTTTCTTGATTTTTTTTTTTTTTTTCCTTTTAGATCAAACCAACCTTATTTTAATTTTCATTTATTTGGCAGATGACGAAGAGAACAAGTGACCGAACTTTACCCGGAAGCAGGTGCAATTAAACCTTTATTTCAACAGTTTTCCTCTCATCTTCCAACTGGATTTTAACTATGATTTAAATTTTTACTTATTAAAAATATACGTTATTGTTCCAACAGCTTCCATTTAAAAACAGACCTGCTCTATTTTCTTCAGACTTATTCAGACTTCAGACAGTCTATTGTGATGATTGAATATTTTGGTAACTTCATATTTCTTGTATATAGAGCAGAATTCAAATTAAATAAATGAATCCTTAATATTGCATGATGAGAGTCATACAACAATAACTGCATATTTAACCATGTAGAAAGATTGCTGCAGCATGTTTCTATGTTTGTGCTTACACGTGATTTTACTTGCGGAGTTGTGTGCACCTGACACCTGGCTGTGATCAGCCTCACGTGTTCCCTTGCTACCGTTCTGTACTCAGATTCAGATGGCCTTTTTCCTGCTGTTTTTAACTTTTGCCTTTCTTGCATTTTTGTTTCCACTGAGTGTTTTTTGGGGGAGCAGGGACAGTATGTCTGGTAAAGGTGACATCACCTTTTCACGTTTCTAATCCATTTACAAGAAATTGATTTCTAGAAATAGATTAACAAGACAATGAAGGAGTACATTGATGTTATAAAATAATTCTATGTGGTATTTAGTTGTTGTCCAAGTATATTTTTCCAGGGAAACATATTTACTCTGAAGTGTAAGTTTATAAACCTGGTTTATGCTTACAGTCACAAATAAAGCTTTCACCATGTGATGGGGAGGCATCAGCAGAATCTGCAAGATTTCCTGCCCAATTTTTTTGAATATTTTTCAGAAGCCTGAATTGCAAATTTATGTGTACGCAATATATTTGTTGCACAAGCAGGCTGATGAAGTTATTTGGACCTAATGCTAAAGGAACAGCTTTTAGGCGCTAATGTCATGTGGCACAAACAAAGATGATACATTGGGTCATAATAGAAATGAAAAATGTGTCTCATATTTTGCAGTTGTTTAAGTACTAGCACATACCCATGTCTTAACTTAACCAAAATTTACTGTGAAAATTTCTTTTTTTCCTAAACCTCACCTGACAAATGTGAGCCATGGTTTCATCAGTCATTTTCAGCACTCGGAGGTTACCTGTGTCCAACATGCAAATATTTTTCCACATTTTCTTCTAGCTATATTATAAAAGTGTTTCAAAGGAAATATATAAACTATGTTATAGATTTTTAAAATGTGCTACTAGCTTGTTAAACATGCTTTCAAAAATGTATGTTTCTCATAAAGGTTTTTATGGAGTACATTGATGGAACAATTGGTTCTTTACATCCCAGGTTCAAATAACTATAACAGCTTCAGGCAGAGCCATTTTTCAGGCTTTTTAACCATATATCTGTATAGGTGTAATTTTTTTTTTAATATACAGTATATGTTTCTAATTAAAGTTACATGAGAGAGGGGGGCTCTATGTGAAACGGCCTATGCTTCCTATTGCTTCACATGTACAGGAAGTCTACCAACTCAGATCAATAAGTTCATGCAGCATAACTTCTGTTAGGAGGCTAATTCTCTGACTCTGAATATTTTTATTGCTTCTCCAGGCGTGTCTACTGTACATCCACACACCAATAACCAAAACAAGAAAATACGCCTTCAACTAAACTCAAGTAAGGTCTTCTCCAGGTCACGGCTATATAAGTCACTGACCTCACGTTCATGTTCCAGTTAGTTCTAACAGCACTGAGCTCAGCTCATTACTGGTAACTTTTCATGTGGTAGAGCCAAACTGAAGTTAAATGTTTAAAACTGTCAAAAAGAAAAAACAAACAATCATCTCTTTGAATTTTAATACTTTATGTTGAAATTTGACTTTCTGTGAAAGTGTCTAAAGAATTTTTTTTTACCTTCAGTGAAGTACATATTTTTACTAAAATTTAATTAGCAGTAGTCTAAATAAAATCTTTTTTTTTATGTATGTATTTAATTCCACAACTAGCATTTATAGTGTTAAGTTTATTGATGCTTAGACACTTTAAAGTAACATGACACTCAAGTGTCCTTGCAGTGACACTACTGTCAATAGGTGAAGTGCCAACCTGGTTAAGGTCTTTGTGTAACTCGATACTGGAGGCAACCATCAGCACTAGGAAGTGGCAGGTTTTTTTTTTTTTTTTTTTGATCCACACATTCCCCTCAAAAAGTAGCAAAGAAATTAGAGATAATGTAAAAGGAGGTATGGAAATGTACACACATTATAAAACAGCTCTGTTTTCATCTTTCCTGTGAATCTGTCAGAACCAGGAAAATGTCAACGCAGCATTCAAGAGGATTAACAAAGGGGAGAGGACTGACATTTTTTACACAATATTTATGAGGTTAACTTTAGATTTTCTTTATTTTTTGTTAATATTTTTTCATGTTTTGCCTCATGCTGCATTCACAACAGACGCTATTTACGCATTAAATTTGCATCTGCCGCCTCTCTTTAGATGCATGTCAAATTTACTGCTCAATGCCTTGACGCCCTGGCCGCGGAGCAACCACCAGCGTTTTTTCTGGACTTTATTCGTTACCGCGTCATGGAAGGCATAGATAATGTTGAGCTTGGGTTTTTATGTTTTGGAGAGCTCTACAGAGGTGCTGGCAAGCATGTCGCCATGTCTGGATTCACCAGATCATTCAGAGTCTCTCCCGGTGCGGTGTACTTCACTCCTTACAGCCATTTTTAACGTTATTTCTGTCTGTGTTCCAGTTTGAGCATTAACCCAAAAGAGGAAAATGAAAAATTTAATTGGAAGATCTTTTTATTATTGTCTTAATGAAAATAAGAAAAATATTATAAGCCCATGGATCTGGAACGATTGCATGCACTACGACGGCACCCCCAGCGGCTCTCCGTCTGCAATGCAGCCAACTGCCAGTGGCTCCGCTGCCCAGGGACCAGCAACCTGGGCAGTAGAACTCGCTTGATCTGCCGGAGCCTGGGCAGCGGAGCTCGCTATCTCACTATGCTGCCTACCATGCAGCTGGCCAGCGTAGCAAGTGCCAATACTCCAGCTCCATGGGCTCTGTGACAGGCTGGAAACCTGTTCAGGGTGTATCTGTCCTTCACCCAACAGCAACAAGGATAATCTCCGGCAATCCCACAGCCCCAGCGGGTTAAAAAACATGGATGGAAGTTCAGGACAAAAATTCTCTCATCGAGCAGCCACATTGGATGTATTTTTCTCCCCTTTGACCTATTCACTGAAAACGTCACTGTTTGGTTGATTAGAGTGCGTTAATTTGGCTGACACCCAAATCAAAGCACAATATGGCAAGCGAAAGGGGTCAACAATCGCCAGAAAAAGTGCTGTAGAAAAACTGCGTTTTGTTCAGGGAAAATGCTACATTTTATGCACAATTTGTAGCATTTACAATAACATTTACAGTAAATTACGCTGTCTTGTGTTGTCCAAAAATGGGCATAAAAAGCAAAATATTTATGGCCAATATACTGTTTTTTATGTCCCTTTTCCTGGCGATAATTGACCCCTTAAATGGATTAAACAGTTGAGTGTGAATACTCAAAGTATTATTATTAATACTTTTTTTAACTACAATCAGGGGCCATATTTAGCTGAGATTTAGCCCCCCGCTGCACTTTTACCTGCACATTGCAATTGTTTATTTCTCTGGCTGTTAAAAGAAAAACTTTTTTAGATTTAATTTAACAATTAAAAGTTGTCAACACTAATATGCTTTATGCTTTTTATAATGTTATACCTAAAGTATATATCATGTAGATTCAAATAAATTTAATAATCTATCCATGACAGAGTTAGTTAAAGTCGCAGAGAGCAGTGAGTTGCAGTTACAACCACGATTTGGAACCATTTAGTGGTTGATTCCCTCAATCTGACCCACTAAAGGAATGAATCCTATTTTAGAGTTTTTGGTAAGATCCGGCAGTGATTTGTACCCAAGACCCAGCAATCCCAGACTGGACACTCTGCAACAAGACCACTGAGTTTGTTGTTAGGGTCTAAAACCCAATCACTAATCAGGGATGATTCAGCATTACGGATATGATGTTCAAATAGTAAAAGCAATAGTTGTAATGGTAAAATTAAATAAAACTCCAAGGCACAGTTTAATACAATTAAATCCAAGTTCATATTGTAGTAAGCCCACACTAATCAAACCAGCATTAAACTTAGAGAAATGTAGCTGCACAACAGGAAGGATCACAGAACCATTAATATCTGAAGTGATTCTTTGTGAAGGAAAATTTGTTTGCAAGAGAAAATTTCCTTTTGAATGAACCTCTCTGAAATCCCACACAATAGTCAAACAGCTACATCTCAGAATGTTCTGGCCTTATAAAACCCAAGAATTCATGATCGGTCCATGATATTATTTTAAATATATGCAAAAAAAAAAAAAAAAACGAAAATGGATATTTTTTCTGATAAAATATTACAATATAGTTGGAAAGCTTTCATTGGAAAATCAAGAAATTTTAGATAACTGGCTGAAAATGATGAAATATTAAAGCAACATAAAATACTAATACTGCCACAAATTGATCACTGTTGCTCATTTAAAAAATCCCCATTGAAAGAGGGATCTCTTAACGTTCCACACATTAGTCCTTATTTACTGTTCTATGTGTTTATTTTATTTGGAATTATGCTTCACATCGTGGTTTATGACATTTATAACACTTTTTTATGCATGCTTACTTTCCAATTTCTTAATAAAAAACTGTAAGAAAGCATAAAATAATAGAAACTAAACTGCTAAATTTAAGAAAAAACAAAACTCAATATTCTTTTTCTTGATTCCAAATTCTGAAACTAGAAATTTTTCTGTTTTTGTTATTGAAGAATAGCATTATTTTATAATCATCTGCAAATACTACATGCATTTATCTGTGTCAACTCTTCACATGCATAAGCAAACTCCAAGCCTTTTTCTGAAGTTGCAAGCCACGCCCGTCAGAAGTTCATGACTAAGCTAAAGAGGATCATCTGAATCTTCTTCGCAGAGATTCTGCTCCCATAAAACCTCATACCAGACTTTGGACTAAAACTCAATGAAATATTGGGCCCAGAGTACAATATTTTAACCTCAGGATTTTCTTTAATTCTACAAGGACATTTTTTTCCCCACTGTGCTCTTTAGGTGTGACTGATCTTACGTTTCCTGTAAGGAGGCAACCTTACTAATCAATGGATTACAATGGATGGTGTGTTGAGTCATACTTTGGTTTGAAAAACAGAAAAACTGCTTTGTATCAAAAACTTACAACAGTATGGGAAATATTCAAGAAACACACAGATGTTTTTTTCAAAATTACTGTGTGTCTTTTTCTTAAATCTCATTTTGTCTATTAGAAGGAATTTAAGCTTTTTAATTGTGATATGTGTGATTCTGATTTTGTCTAAATAAGCTTAGATCAACTTTTCCGAGTCTTAATGCTTGTGTATATGAAAATCCAGCAGCAAACAAAATGAGAAGCAACATTTTAGTTATATTTGCAATAAAAATAATTACACTCAGGAGAAAAATGAATTGCTGCTCAATAACAAACATCAGGAGATCAACAGGGATGTAAGAAAAAAAAAATTAGACTTTACCGAACAATACAGAGAAGATCAGTTTGCAGGCTCTGTAAGGAGGGCAGCGCCTCATTGGTTCTGTCCCGATCCACCGAACATCCATCCCGGCTACCTTTGCTCCAAAAAAAATGATGCAGCAGGATCCAGCCCTGGCTTAGGTAGCAG
Source organism: Oryzias javanicus (assembly GCA_003999625.1). Lineage (NCBI taxonomy): Eukaryota > Metazoa > Chordata > Actinopteri > Beloniformes > Adrianichthyidae > Oryzias > Oryzias javanicus. The sequence goes on along the minus strand of CM012450.1, from coordinate 14,434,859 downwards.
ATAGAAAATTTGTTGTAATCCTGTGGAAGAGGATCAGAGAGGTTTTTTAGGGAGGGAAAAAAGCAATGGACAATAAAAGAGAAAAAGGTTCATCACTTCAAAATTATGAAAAATGGACCACAAAAAGTTCCCATCACAGTTATAGACTCAATGTTTTTTTGTTTTTTTTAAGTACAATTTAACAAGCAGAAGTTAAGGCTTGTAATGCTTACCTGCTGCTGCAGCTGATGCTGTGTAATGGGTCAGCTGGTCGGCCACACAGCTGAGTCAGTGTGGACGGGACGGAGGGAGAGCAGCAAACTCTCACTGCGCACAGTCGAGTTCACTCCAGGGGAATTTGCCAGCCAGCACTTTCACTGCAGACACAGCCACATTGCAGCGCCAGCCAGGATGAGAGGCATTTAAAAAGGAGGAGGAGGAGGAGGAAGAGGAAGAATAAGGAGAACGACAAATAGAACTGATGACAGACGAGATAAAGCCGGGACTCTTCGTCATCACAGCCTCAGTGATACAAATCACCCTGATCATAACTTTTCCCTGTTGCCTGCATGCTTTTTCACTGCCTTCCTCATCTCTGTTTGAACTTTCTCATCTGCTTCATCATCCCTCTTTCTTTCGTTCTCTCTGCTGACTCCTCCAGTCACTCCTCCTCTCTGCCTCACCCTCCTCCTCCTCCTCTCTTGACTCGGGGCATTTATGCAGACTCAGCCACTTTTGCCCGAGTGTTTGTGAAGATCACAGAAAAGTTCTGCAGTGCAGGTCGAGGAGGAGGAGGAGGAGGAGGAGGAGGATGTACAGCGGCAGGAACAGAGTCCCATACAGAACAGCTCCATTCATAAATAGACTGGCTCTTTCGCTGACGGTGTCACCCTTCACTGCGTCAGAGAATTACAGTTACTGGATTACAGTTACTGAGTTGGCTTGGATGCAGGACGTGACATACAGTTTCCAGAGGAGTTACTAAATCATTCCTCACACGTACTAACACCACCAGGCTAATCAAAACTTGATCAGTGGTTATGACCCACTTCCTGAAGGACACTTTAGAGTCCTTGAGAGGATGCAGCTGAAACCATGTGACAGAGCCGGTCATCTGACACCAGGTGCAGTTGCACAACAGAGGACGCAGAAAATTTGCACTTAACCTCCTGCTGTTTTGGTTTTATATATCTAGAAATTTTCCAGATGTGAAAGTTTTGTAAAACAGCTTCATTGACTAAAATCCAATTATTCATATGTTCTTTATCTTCAGGACAACGATTTTCAACTAAGTTCAGCCTTGTCAGTCTAACTACAGAAAAGATTGCCGAGCAAAGTAAAATGCATCAAGACTGATCCAGTGTGAAGTGGCAAAAATGAAAAGCAGGATTTTGAGACCATCTTACTTATGGCTCAGAGAGGACAAATTATGATTTAGGGCCTTGTTGTCTCACAAGATATTTTGTTAAGATAGTGGGAAGGAAAGGAAAGATTTAATGCCAAAATAAAAGGAAAAAAAAGTCAGTGCCTGAAGTTTCTGATCAAAGCACATGAAGACAAGCTTGGTAGTTTTTCTTTAGGTCAAAGTAGAATTGATGCTTCTCATCTTTGAAATAGCTTGTTTGGTGGTTCAGAATTGATTGTAAATACACCAACAGATGACGAGTTTCAGACACAAGTAACTGGGGGACCTCAATTATGGATGCATTGGTGTCCCATCAGAATCAAACTCCTCAGCATAAAAAAACAAAAGAAAAACGACTGACATATGAATGCATTTTTGGGTTCTGTAAACCAGCATTTGAAAGTTGTGTCATGAATCTTTTCAAAAAAAAAATAACATCTTAAAGATTGAGTAACAAAGGAAAAGAAATAAACACAATTTAACAAAGTGGAAAAGAAGTTTGTCCAATTGTCGAATCTCAGATTCAAGAACAACAGTGCGTTTTTTGTCCTGGTTGTAGAACGGTGGACCAGTTCTAAACCCTTTTTAGGGTGCTGGAGGTTTCGTGGGAGTTTGCTCATCCAGTTTATATGTGTTTCGTGGATTTGGAGAGGTTGTTCAATCTCCTCCCTCGTGGTGTCCTGTGCTGGGGGCTCAGGGAATCGGAAGGGAGCCTTACTGAGGTTGTCTGATCTCTGCATGGCCAGAGCAGAAGCTTGGTTTGCATAACCATCAGTAAGTCAGACCTGTTCCCAGTGCATGTCGGACTGCCCTTTATTACCGGTTCTGTTCATAGTCTTTATGGACAGAATTTCTAGGCACAGCCAGGGCCCAGAGGGGATGTGGTTTGGGTACCGCAGGATTTCCACTCTGCTCTTTACAGATGATGTTGTCCTATTGGCCTATTGTCCTATGAGCTAATCAACAGCTGGCAGGGCTTGAAGATCTGGAAATAGTCAGGGTGGTAGATCTCGAGGACCAGGAATGAGCAGCCCTGCTCTAAAGGTTGATGGAGCACTCCTGACCCAGGTGGATAAGTTCAAGTATCTTGGTGTCTTATTCACAACTGAGGGAATATTGGAGCGTCAAATTGACAGGTGGATTGGAGCACCGTCTATCATTATGCATTATGAGATCAGCTTCTTTTGCAGGGTATCTGGGTGCTCCCTCAGAGATAGCGTGAGAAGCTCTGTCACCTGGAGAGAACTCAAAGCAGAGCTGCTGCTCCTCCTCCATATCGAGAAGAATCAGTCAAGGTGCCTCAGGCATCTGGTCCGGATGCCTTCTGGATGCTTCCCTTCCCTGGTGTTCTAGGAATATCCCACTGGGTGGAGACCCCAGGGAAGAGAAGACCCAAGACATGCAGGAGAGACTACATCTCTCGGCTGGCTTGGAAACACCTTGGGGTCTCCCCATGGGAGCTGGAGAGGGTGACCGGGAAGACGGAAGTCTGGCCACCTTTGATGAGACTGCTACCCTATGACCCAGTCCCATAAGCAGAGGATGGATAGACGGACGGACGACAGACAGACAGAAAAAAGGTAATTTCATCCATTTGGGATAAATGACTTGTATCATTCTCAGTTCAAATATACATAACTCCACCGTTTGTAGTGAGTCTACTTCTTTCATTTTCAAGAAAACATTTTTTTTGTTTAGCCTGATAGAAAGAAAGGCTTCAGCATTCATGTAAAAAAGTCTGAAATTCAGAAGATTCTTTAATAACTACTTTAACTGTTAAGTCACATTTTTGTGCTCCAGTGAATGAATGAATTAATGAAATGGTTTATTTCAAGCAATCAGGTAATAATACATGAAATAACATATCACATAATAAATCACAAGTAGATCGCTTGAAACGGAGCAGAAGGAAGCGAACTTATATAATCCCACCCCGGCTCGACCATACCATTTCCTCTCCATGAATTATCAGTATCAGGTTTAGGACTTAATATCAAATTTGTAGACTTTACAATCGTAGAGGGGTTATAGAGGTTATATAGGTTATAGAGGATCGTTAATATCAGTGATGTAATCAAATTTTTAAAAATCCACAGACAAATCACTTATATTAATCAGTACCAATAATCTAAATATTCTCATTAAAAAAATATAATTTGTGCAGATTGTTTTAATCAAAGAAGGATTATAATAATAATACAAAAAGTAATCATAAGTAGAAAACAAAAAAAAACATTAAGAATTTGTGCAGAATCAGTGCCACATCGCAATTTAGGAACAAGTTTAAGGCCACGTAATCGCTCTTCTTTGTTGTGACTGAGACTGAAGTTATCATTTCAAGGGAATTGTGCTCAAGTTCTGCCAGTAAGTCATTGTACCACCTATGACCAGCAACAGAACAGCTTCAGCTGAAGAACATTGACTTACTTATAACATTTGGTTGTTTTCTTCCTTCAACAGACATTTGAAGTGAGTTTCCTGGAGGTAAACATGGTAGACGATAATCAATAATCACATCTGTTCTCTTAGATCAGCACAGGAGTGTGACTATGTCTATATGAAAGATGGATGTCTGCCTTGGTTTGCACTGTTTGCAGTTTTGTAATAGTTTCCACTCTGAGCTTGACAGCTGAAGTTGAACTCATAAGCAAAAAATCAAAAGGAAAAATGTCTACAAATACCTAAAACAATATCTAGAGAAATCAGTATTGAAATGGCCTGCAGTCTTTGCTCAGTGTCCCAAACAAGAAAAGAATCTCTGTGTTGTGCAATGTTTCGTGTGCATTGAGTCCACACAAAGTTAGGTATTATGTGGTCAGGCTGCAGGCTCTCCCTGCTCCTCAGCAAAGCCCCTCCACTCGGGTATCAATGCAGCAGTGATGGGAACTCTTCCAAAACTGCAATAAAGAGAAGGGAGGGAAAAAAAAAAAACGCATTTTGCTGCAGAAAGACCTGTGCAGAACAACTGCATCTCCACAGAGAGCTGTTCCATCTTCCCTTAAAAAATATAAGAAACACACAATAATCACATGAAGTTGACAAAAGATTTACTCTTGTTAATGTGTTACATGCCATCATTCAGGGGTGCTGTGCATCTGCATCCTCAGCTGTTAAAAGCACACCGTGTCCGGATTTACTGCAGGAAGATTTGTGCTTCAGCCACAACAGAAGACAAGGACACACATCCCTGCTCCTGCCCATTCTTAATCACTTAAAGTGATATTAATACCAACAAAAGGCACATAAGAAAAGTGAAAAACGCAATCTGTTGTATTGTATTAGGGCAGTTCAACTTTATTCAAGACAAGGAATGTTTACTAGAGGAATTCCCAGACATTATTACAACCCACCCCTCATTTTCCTCCGCAGAAAACAGGAACCACTGATATAGAAATTAAAAATGTATGCAGATATAAATATTTTTGAAAGAGATTTGGCAATAGTCTGTTGTTAAAAAGTAAATAAAGACTTTTTTTGATTGATTGCTCTACGTTAGTTTCCCTGTTGTTTTTAATGATGACATATACAAAGACATGATTTCTTCAAATCATTGTGAATCAGGAGGAGACAAAAGATTACAGTTTGAAAAAGAGCACATTTGTTACATCAAAAATTCACTGAGTGTGTGACAAGCTCACTGCTATGCTCCATTCTGATGCATCCACTTGCAGGCAAATAGATCCATGTACGTCTTTGTTTTCCTTGTCTGAACTGGAATCTGGTTTAAAACTGTATGACTGGAAAGCTTCAATATTGCCATTTTTGTTGTACAAGTAAGGTTGGTGGTGTGAGGGGCTATAATCTAGTAAGAGAGCGTGCCAACTAGTTATTGCCACTAATTTCCAGAATCAAATCTTTTTTTATTAAAATATGATCAAATTGGGTCTTTAAAGCTGCAGACTGTGATGCTGTGTGAACCACATGGATGCATGATTCAACAGAAATTAAAAAGAAAAAAATCAGGCTTTAAAAATCAAATTTGCAAAATAAAGCTTGACATTTAGTGCTGAGGCCCGTCACTAGAATCATATGAAAAGACCTGAATGTTAACATTCTTTAAACCTTTGCTTTAAAGCTTTGATTGTGAAAATTTCCAGTTTCTGTGTAAGGTGTCCTGCTTTTTTTTTCTGACTCTGGAAAATTTCTCTTACAGTATTGAGAAAGTGTTAAAGTATTGGTGTGTATGTTTCCACTCATCACAATTTTTAAATATTTGTCTAATTGCAAGTATGAGAACCAGTTAATACCAAGAGAGACAGGCCTCTAAAAATTGAGTACATAATGACCTTTAACCTTGAATCCTTGAAGGAACATCAGAAAAAAATGTCATGTGACTACACAGAAGACAAAACGTCACAGACCTTCAAAGATTTCATGCTGTTTCATTGACATCCTGCAAATCAGAATTGATTAAGAAGTAGGAAAAAGAAGTCGAGTTTATTTAAAAAGTGAGTTCTTTATTCAAAATTTTCTAAAAAATATAGGAAGAATTCCAGTGATACAATTAAAAAAAACAAGAATAAAATTCTGCTTTTTATAAACTATATACAATACTTAAAAAATTTTTACAGAGTTGCCAAAGTAGTAAAAACTGGGATTTCTTGTCACAAAACATCATTAAGACTTTCATCTATGGCAAAAATAATAGAAATTCTAAAAAAAAAAATTATACACACAGCAAAAACCGTATAGCTTAAATTATTTTAACTTCTCTCAGTTGATGATTTTAGAGAGCTAGATGAGAATTTCTTGTAGTACTGTATAGCAAAGGCACAGTCTGATAAAGACAACACAATTAATTAAAGAGAAAAAACAATTAATTAAAGACAACACAATTAATTTGTTCTTTAAAGAGAAAAAATAACTATGAAAAATCTTTGAATGAAGTCTAAAAATTGATGGCGTAGACAACAAACCTTTAGTCCAAAAATATCCAGCATTTACAAAGAAATGTAGTCGAGTTAGACAAAGAATGCAGGAGGGTTGAACTTAAAAATACAAGCCCAGCTCCAAAACATTCCCAAAAAAAAAAAAAAAAAAACAAAAATAACAAAATTTTCCAACTTAGAGGACTTAAACTTTAACACAGAATTAAGCAAACGGAATTTGAGGAATTCCTTGCATCTACCCGTTTCATTACTCACAAATGGTAGAAACTTTAGAGTAGTGGTTGCAGTCAAATATTTAAGATGTGCTACTTTAAAATGTTCACTATCCTTATCCTTTTGACCGTCTACACTGTTTATCTTAAACCCCTTACTATCAGAACTATTTAGCCAATCTCTTTACAGTAGCCCAACAACAGCCACAAACACCAAGTTATGGGCACATATGTGCACAAAAAATTGACAAAAACCACCAGTTTCATTTCTAAAGTTCCTGCTGACTGGAATATTATTGCAAAATTTAAATATATATATATTAATCAAATGTAATCCACCAGCATATCAGTTTGGTTCATTATCAAGTCTTTATAAAAAGGAAGACAGGCTGTTTTTTTTTTTGTTCACAAAGAAAAAAAGAAGAGTTTCCTCTTGTGGACAAATTTTGAGGCTAAATACATTCAATTTAATTCACAGCAGCATTACCATGTATGATATGTAACTGATAATTAATTTAACATGATTATATTTAAATTGTTTTAAAAGAAAGCATGTTTACAAGGAGACTGTATTAGCAAAGTTATGGGGTAAAACCACTTCTGTGCTAGTGTTGCTGCTGTGAATTAAGACTGACATTCCACAGATACATGCACACATTAAAATCTGCTTTAAACAAGTTCAAACTCAACTAACTTTTATTGCTGCCATCACTTTCATTTTTTTCTAAAAATCTTTCAAATGTAAATACTCTGCAGTTAAAACTAGTTCAGTGTACAACACATCTAATCTGTAATTATGAACAAACCTTGCTTAGCAACAGCAAAAGTTCATTTTGAGATACAAATGTGAAATACAAATAAAAAGGCATTTTTTATGTCTATTTCTTAGAAACAGACCTCAATATTCTCTGGTCCCTCAATAGAGATCTGTTTTTCCAATAGAGTGTTCCTCTATGTCCATATCTTCTTGCCGTTTCTTGTACATCTTTACTCCCATGACGATGCCGAGGATGACCAGGATCACAGCGCAGCTGCCTCCAACCACGGCGAGCAGCATTCCAATCTCAGATACGCTGGCTGAAAGCGACAAAGCAGAAAACTAATGACCACACAAACTCTACTTGATACTGACTTGCTTCATAATCCAAGCACTAAGATTGTTTTAGTTTTGTTTAACCACTTGTCAGCACCTTTCACCCAATCCAGAAAACTAGTCTAGCTTTTCAAACATCTAAACTATTAACAGAGATAATGCTTTAGAATACAGCACACAGTCTGCCCTATAATTAAAGCGTAAATATGACTATATTATTTTTTCCTATTGTTGTTATTTTGAAATATGAATAAGTATGGAGAAATGGATCACCTTAAGGATAACATCCAGAAATCTCATCTTCCTGCATTTTACATTATCCAACATCATTTAAGTATCTAAAACACTCACACACTAGTAGATTGTAATTTAAAAAATGTTTTATAAAACTTTGGCAGCAGTTACAAGTTAATCAAAGGGTGGGCTGCATTCTAAAGAGTTATCTCTCCAGAAAACAAAACCTTTAATCACTTTTATGAGAATAGACAAATGCACACAGTGCTGTCGCTCTAACCTTTTTGGACGACCTTAAGGACAATTTCTCCATCACGGCCCTGCACATCCGGTCGATTGGTTACTTGGCAGGTGTAGGTGCCATTAAAGGTTGGAGAGACATGAAGCAAGGTGATGGAGGCATCCCGCTTCGCCACGTTGCCTGACCACACTACGCGGTTTTTGAAAAGCCCTGCATCCGGGGGATGAGAGCTTTCTTGGAAATACAAGACCTGACACAGTCACAAAAAAGAATAAATAAGACAAACAAATGACAACAATGCACCGGCAGACAGGAAAACACATTTCTATAGAAAAAAAGCACAAGACTGTTTTTCAATTACTGGCTTTAGCTACAGTCACTAAAAAGTTGTTTTTGCACCAGTCAACAAAACTTAGACTTTTTCATTTTATTATTAATGATAATAATAACAACAATACTAATTAACAGTCAATAGACCTAAAATATAAGGACCCAAACCCATTATTTAAAAAAATGTGAGATATACTGCATACCAGTTGGACTACACAACACATTTCTGATGTTCTTCTCTTGATGTCATCGTGGGTTCTTATGGGGTAAGGTGGACAGAAAAATATCTGACACTACAGCAGATCTGATAGGTTACCCAATGTTTTTTTTTTCATTATTTATTTGTCAAAACGGTCACAAAAATAAAACAGCTTTTAATCATTCATGAAATCTGAAGTTACTCTGTGATTCATGTTATTATTGCACTGCAGAGAAAATGAGGTTACAAACCGTTCTATGGCAGCAACTTTTTCTAGTTTGTTTATGTATGTAATACAGTATATGCAATATATTCCATTGAAATTTTTAGTTGAAAAAATAAAACATAAATTACTGTAACTGTGACAATATTTAATTAGCTATTTGTGTTAAATCCATCTGGGTAAAGTTTTGAGAAAAGGTCAGAGTATAAAATTACAAACTGGAAAGAAAAATTAATGTTTGAGTTTTATACAGCATCTCTGTTAGAGGGTAGGAAGAAATTTGAAAAAAGAATAGTCAGTTCTTTATTCAATGCACCCATTGCTGTATATGAGGTGTTTATATACCACATTATTCTAAAACAAAATTCTAAATTCTGCACACAGTTTATCACAAATGTGACCTTGTTTAGACTAAGGCAAACAGAGCAGAGAGTTGACATACTGTGAGAAGTGCACTATTGATATGAAGTTTTACTCGGGTTCTCCAGCATGAGACGACCCCAAATCGTAGACAAGCGACATCTTAACAATGTAAAGGTTTTTGCAACAATTAAATAATAATGAAAAAATCCACTGCTAATAGAGATCAAATTTTAAAATAAAATGAACGCTTCTCATACTTTCAATCAAAAAATATATTTTGAAGGTTTTCTCCAATTTTCTAAGCAGTCCTAAGATCTGAAAAAAGTAAAAAATGTTTGTGCCTTTTTTTTTTCTCCACACCAGATTATGATCCATGACTATAAAGTGAATCAGCATAAATGTGTCTTTTAACTCTTCATTTGACACAAAGTTCATCTCACAGCAGTTTCTTTATAACCCCAATTGACTACCATCCATATTTTACATGCAACTATTCCTGTTCAGACTCATGGGGTTGCTGGAGCCTATCCAGAGAATGGTTTGCCAATCCATCACAGGGCCTCACAGCGACAGACAACAACACATACTTTCAATTCTAAGGGAAAATATAATGTCACCAATTAACCATTTAAGTATGCTTTTTTGCGGAATGTGCATTCCCAGAACATTTATACTTATGTTTTAAAACTGGTTTGCATGTCATGTTTAAATATTTATGTTTAGTTTTTTTTCATATATTGTTTTTTATTAAGATATATATAAAAAAGTCTCATCAATAAACTGCATTTTGGAAGTTGAGCAAATTATTTTCTTCAATCCTGTAATCCCAAAAATCTGTCCATCAAGCAAAAAGCATAGTTTTGATGATAATTATGACACCTGAACAGAAACCTTGTCCATGCTGGTCAGTGAGGCAGAACTGCAAATTATCAATGCATCTTTGACCTCATCGTCGCTTCGTGTTTGCATGTTGGCACATGAGCTCAATAGCATTCTGCTTGCCACCATGCTAGCAGGGCTTGTTAAAAATGCATGTGTACAACTAAATAGTACACATAGACTGTTGCTGACTGACTCTCTTGAGCACATGTTTAGAGTTCATCACACCAACATTTAAAAAAAAAAAAAAAAAAAAAACTAATGCTTTCTTCTTGGTTCTTTTATTTTTCAAGTAAGAAAAGAAAGATATTTTTTCTGCATGGTAAAATATATTATTATTTTTTATTTTAGGTATTTGTATACCTTTTGCATATAATGGCTAAAAAAATTATAAAAAAAAAAAGACTCCAGAATTGTTTACTTACCGAGGTTTCACGTTGTGAATTAGGGGGTCTGTAGTTCCATTTCACAATGAGTGATTGATCCGACACCGGGTGAGTGGACTTAAACGTGCAGCTCAGTTTCACATCAGTCCCATTGACTGCAACCACCTCACTTGGAGTGAAAATTTCTACTGCAGAAACTTCTATCTCTGAAATTAAAACAGAAAAAAATATATGCAAAACGACAAAATATAAGCAAAGAAAAAAAAGATGATTCTTAACTCTGCGACAAACAAAAAGCTAATATTAGGAGTCATTTTACAAACCGGCATTGCATGTGCTGACTTATTGGGGGCATTGTAGCCCTTTTGTGAAAATATTTACTCAATTTCTCTAGATTTTTTTTAAATCAGAAAACCTCAATAGGAGTTCAGACCTCCACTAAAGCATATATTTAGTCAGTTTGCTGCTGAGCATTTATGAAAGAGAAACAACTTTTGTAACTATTTGAAAAGCTACAAGTTAATTGAAAGTAAATTTTGAATTGTTACTAAAAAGAGAGAGTTGATGTTTTCAAGACAATGTTGTCAAAAACAGAAAAAAAGTTAGTCATTTTTCAGAATTATTCAAAAATTACAGAACTGGTTGCTGGAAGCCTGTTGGTTAAGATCAAAGCATACTTCAAAGATGATTATAACAATTTAGGAGGAGAGACAGAAACTGTTTCTTTGGGGTATAGAGCTCTGAAATTAACTGACAGAAATAGTAGAGGAACTTTTTCGAATTAAATGAATATTTCTTTCATATTTACAGGTTTGTCAAAATTACTTATTTTCAGCCAAACTGTATTTTGCACTTTTCTGGTTTTGAAGGAACAACCACTATTAAAAACAATTACATATAATTGAACCTATGATGGCAATGAGATGGATAGTTCAGTTGAACCTGGATAGCAACAAAGAGGAAAAAGGAGAATACAGGCTTTTTTTTTTTCTTCCAAAATAAAATGAAAAAAAACAAACAAACATTTGACTCTTATTTTGAGTAGCTTTGGGATTTTTTTATATATTAAAAACATATTTTGCAAGTTAATACATAAAATACATTTCACTTTTATAGGGAAGCAATATTACAGCAATAAGATAAATAAGCAAAATCAGAATGGAAGTGAAAGCCATTGAAAGCCATTAAAAGCAATCCAGTGCAGCTGGAAATGCTGACATGAGTTCCCAAAACAATCAAAGTCTATGCAGACTCATTAAAGCACTGCTGGAGTCAGGGTCAGCTCATACCAAGCATTTAGCTTCCTGCACCAACCCACTTGTACATAAACAGACCAATTAATAAAATATGATCAATTAAAAAAAACAAAATGGCCTTCAGCTGAGAAAGATTCATTTTGAATTGATTTCAGTGAAGTTTCAGAAACTGTTGAGACAAAGGAGAACTAACACTTGGGGATTTCGTCCACACACGCTCACAGTGTAGTTCTTGGAATAGGCAAGATGAAAAACCAGAAAAGTTTCAGTTCCCTTTGATAGAACAGGAGTTTTGTCTGGACGATAATGGGAAAGGAAAGCAACCTAAAATTTGCTATGCTAATGAAATGATACAGTACAAACTAATCAAACAGATTTTGTGTTTTCTGTATAAGTTACTCTAGCATGGTACATTCTGGACCATTCTTCATAAAATAAAAGATTATAAACCCTGGCTGGAGTTCTTTGGAGTCACAAAAGGGACAGATTATCTGATAAACTGTAATGTTTCAACAGAGACGCTTTGAAATATTTCTGCAAAAAGACATACAAATCAAACAGAAAGAGAGACAAAAACAAAACCTGTCTGTGATGCATGGAGTTGCCTTAAGATCACAGTTTCCATTTTTGGAGTTTCCTCTGTCAGTTTTTAATCTAAACCTAAAGATCAGTGGATAGTCTTAAGAAAATCTTTCCTGGCCTTAAAAAAAGATACAGAAACATTTGGCCACAAACACACTCTTGACTGATAAAACTCAGAGTGAACCAGAGCTCAGTCCTTTTGGAAACAAACAGAGATCACCTTGAAACATGGGCCAAAGATGGTCCTGGACCAGGGTCTGCTTGGGTAAATTGAGGACTATTTGTTCCAGATTATCTAACTAACTTAACTTTAAGCGAACCAACTGTGTCCAGTCTGAATACACCCTAAAATTCCTCTACAATTAGTATGTTTCTGTCAGTTGAGTGTTTACAGTTCCTGTTTGACTCATGGACAGGAGGAGAAACCAGACGGTCCATTTTATTACTAGAATCATGCTAGTCTATGACAGAGATGAAGGTTGAAATACTGGGAAGAAGAAGAAAAACTGGTTAAAAAGGAGATTTTGGGAAATGCTTATTTACTGGGTTCTGTAAAGCTCTTGGTTGTGTATTACTTGCAGATGCGTTCTTTCTCATAATGGTATAATAGAATATCCAATGCATTCACTAACACTTCAGCTATTTTTAATAAAACCTTATCTGTTGCAATTGTTTCAACTCATTCAATCAGAATCAGAATCATGTTGTTGTCATTGTTGCACACACACACACACACATATATATATATATATATATATATATATATATATATATATATATATATATATATATATATATATATATGCGTGTGTTTGTGTGTGTGTAAAATGAAGAAAACATTTTAACAGACAACTGAGAATGTATACGTGCACAAAGTAAAACAAAAGTAAAAGGTAATAAATACAACATTATTGCACGTCCATGCCATAAAAAGCTGTAAACAAAATTACTTAAATTGCAAGGAGTAAAAAAAAAAAACACTTAATAGTAAAATGTGCAGTACGAAATTTTTCAATCATAAAAGTTTAAGGATAATTCAAAAAGTAAATGATTTGATCGAAAATGCTTGAAGCTCTGGATCTGGACACTATGAACATAGGCTATATATTTTTTTTCTCAGCATAAAAAAAATATTTTTTTTGTGATTTTTTTTAACATCCATGTCTTTCTTGTCTACTATTGTGGGTGTACATTAACCAAAAACATGTAAACATGCATTTTACTGTGAATTCTACTGTAAATAATTGCATTTGTAACAAATAAACCAAATTTGATCTGACGCAAACCATTTACAAGGAGGCCCTGATTTGAAATCGCTGTTTTAATTTGACAAACTGCACATTAGCGCCCCCATAGGTGGGAAGTGGGATTGCTGTTTCTTGTTCAGAGTCAGACTGGGCCCCAAAACGGATAAACGAGTAATATAATAATAACCCATTCTTTATTATGTGTTCTTTTATCTAAATTGAGGAGTTTGATTCTTTTACTAAATAAACAACAACACCCATTAAGGTAAAAATGAGTAGGAACTATTGGTTTTAAAACCATAAACAACTTCTGTTGAAACTCACCTGGCAGGACGAGTCCTTCTAGAAGTAGCAGGAGCCAAAGATACAAGTGATTTGACATGATAGAGCCAGCTTCCGCTCCGGAGAGTTTCGTCTACAGTAAATTCACCTTTACATTCATTCACACCCGTCAACTCCTGCTGTTAAAACGCCTCATTTCTCATGGAAGAGTTTCGTAGAAGAACTGCTGTGTTAAAGTGCACGAAGGAAAGAAAGAAACGCAACAACACCACCCACCTGATGGGCGGAGTTTTCTATCTGAACAGACCTTTGCACAAGCTCCGCCCTTCCCTCCGCACCTGAATACTTCAGCCTTTCTATTATTTACTGGAGTTTAAATCAGTTAATTTAATGATTGTTGACTAAATTTAAAAGTCAGAGAGTAGAGTCAAATGTGGTATTTCTGCTTATTAAGTGGTACAGTCCCATCTAGTGGTCACGTCATTATATCACATTCAGAAAAATATCAAACAGACTTTATTTCATTTTATTTTATGTATATACTGCTGACATCACTGAGAATAGAGGATCTAACTGAAGTGAAAATGGATTAAGTAAATCTTCATAGTGACCTGTACCTCCAATAAAACACTTACTTCTAGTTTTTATGTCTCAAGAGATAAAGTTACATAATTGCTCAAACAACTGAGATTGATTAAATAAGTAACTGCTTGGTTGACTATGAAAACAAATCTCTTGTGGATTTCTTGATTCGTCTGTGTTTTTGCGATTGGGTCTTTCTTCATAGACTCACAGAACTATAAAACTAAAAACAAAACAGGTTACACATTAAAATATCAGTCCAGATAATGCTCATCAATACAAGAATATTCAGGATCAGCTTGCAAATGTGCTGATATGCTTTAAAAAAAGTCATGTTGGGTTGAGCAACATCTTTGTTTTAGCTTTTTCCCAACCTGTTTTTGTAACGTACACGTCTCTTCTGGGGCCTGTCTGCACCTGCCCGGTGTAGAACCTGCTTCACTCTGCTTAACAATGCTCTTTCTTTTTTCTTCTTGTTTATTGACTTTTATCTTGCACAAATCAGCAGAAGTTATATTATTCATGCGGAGACTTTGATATCTAAAAAGCTAAGAAAAAGAAAACACTTGTTCGTAATATAATAATAATAATATATTGGTTTGAAATGAAAAATAAATCTATAAAAAATCTTTACAAATCTCAAAAGTGAAACGTTGTCCCATTACTTTTGGCAAAACTGGTAAAGCTGAGTCCAGTTTGTGAAACTTCTTGTTCTTTGAAATAGTATTGTTGAATTTCTTTCAGATGTTTAACTTTGGTCTTGTGGTCATTCACCTGGTAATAATCCATCCAGATGCTTCCTTACTATATTGATGTAATTCTTAACAGTTCATCTAAGAGTAAACTCCATTGCATGGAGTCTGATGAGTTAGATGCCGGCTGCCCTGTAATTTTAAACTGCAATTTCCTATTTTTCCAAATGTTTCTCTTTTAGAAAAATGTTTTTTCCTCCTACATTTTAACTAAACTTTAACTC
Source organism: Oryzias javanicus (assembly GCA_003999625.1). NCBI lineage: Eukaryota > Metazoa > Chordata > Actinopteri > Beloniformes > Adrianichthyidae > Oryzias > Oryzias javanicus. The sequence continues at coordinate 14,419,501 of CM012450.1, read as the reverse complement.
TAGGTAAAAAAAAAAAATCTTCTTTTTAAATGTTATGTTTAATGATCCCTCACTGATTTTATCAGAATTTAGACCAGATCATTACTTCTTTATTCTGATTTTTCTTCATTTTACAGCATATTAACCTGTCAGACTTTCTCCTTCTGCTGATATATTGTTTGTACTTGTATACAAGTGTTAAAGTTTGAAAAGAGGAATGTGCAGCCTTTCAGCATTTGAAAGCTGTAATGAAAGACAGACATGTAAGTCTTATAAGACACCACTTCGGCATCTTATTCATTAATGAGTTCCCTACTCACTCCTTTTTATTATTTTGGAACCTGTTGAGAACATTAACACAGTATGACACGTTCCTACCATATACTATTTTTGCATTTGTTTTCTGAAGTTCACAGTGACTTTGCAATTTCCATACTGCAGCCAAGTTGATCTTCACAGACATTACATACTTCTTTATGGCTTTGACACCTATGCAAGAGGACTTCTACAGGTTGCATTTAAATAAAAAATCCTGTGGGTAGTTAATGCATCTGCAAAAACCTGTTGTTTTTTCAACAATCATTTGCCATTCAATTAAATCTGAAAGAAATTAATAAATAAGAGGAAAAACCTTTATTTTGAAGGCAACGCATCATCAACATGTGTCCCATGCAAATGAGAAGTCAGAGTGCGTAGTTTACAATTATTAGAAGAAAACACAATATGTGTAGATCTAATTTCAACTCAATGAGGGAGTTGGCCTTTTTGATAGAAAGCATACAAGTAGTTTTCTTAAATCTCATTTAGATAACCATTCAGCTTTTGTATGTCAACAGAAATCATGTCTCACTTGAGAAAAAGTCAGTGGAACACAATCTTTTTTATTACTGTATAAATATATTATTAACAATTGAATCAATAACTTGTCATTTATATTGAAAGTCATACTATACAGTAAAAGATTATATTTGTCAATTTCCCCCTTATGTTTGTAAAAAAAAAATACAATTTCTGCCATGCAGATGGAAAAAAGTATTGAACATCTTTTTGTGGGTCTCCATATTTTAGAATGATCTGCAAACATATCTTACAGGCACATTACGTAAACATAAGCTATTATTTATCTTTATTACTTAGTCTTTTATTTGGATGAAACCTATTTGATAAACCTATTATAACATTGGCAAAAATATTATTTACACAAAAGTAAAGGTCTGGAAAAGTCTCCTTACTGGAATTTTTTTTCTAATTAAAGAACAGATTTAAAAATATATTTGGCTTTTGTAGAAAAATTACTTAAGAAAAAAGCTAACAAAAATAACTGACAATTTTTTTTTAATTATTATTTCACTTCTTCGTTTTATGTTTATTTATTGATATACTGTAATGTATTTTGGTGGGAGTCAACCAAATATTAACCCAGTCAAAAGAACAGGTTGTTACTTTTCTATGTTGTTTAGCTTTAAAATAATTTTAAGATCGTAGAAAAAGGTCAATATTGGCATACTATGGCATGACTAACTAACTAACTAACTAACTAACTAACTAACTAACTAACTAACTAACTAACTAACTAACTAACTAACTAACTAACTAACTAAATAAATAAATAAAAGTGAAGCTCAAGTTTCTGCAAATCACTTAAACTCATAACTAACTAACTAACTAACTAACTAACTAACTAACTAACTAACTAACTAACTAACTAACTAACTAACTAACAAAACTAACTAACTAACTAACTAAAAGTGAAGCTCAAGTTTCCGCGATTCACTTAAACGCCTCATGTTGTCCCGTGCTCGTGATCTGGTGACGTATTTGTCAATAGAAAGCAAACCCATCTGTTTAAAGTAATTAGCACTTTCAGTGATAGCTATTTTGGACATATGTTTTATTTATTTGGCTAAAGCTATCATAAAAAAATTGTGGTAAAAATCGCTAAAATATTTTAATATTTAGTCCTCTTTTTTTTGCCTGACAGGTGTACAACGGTTTAAGGTGGATCCAGAAACCGTCCATTTAAAGTAAAAGGCAAAATAAAGGATGTAAAAGCATTATTTTTAACGTAAATATGTATGCTTTTTTATTACGAGGTTAAATATTGTTTTAATAAAATATATTTTAAAAAAAATGTTGCAGGGTTTGTGCCTGTCAGACGCAGCGCAGGGAAGTAAAAACACAAGCTACTTGCGACATCTGATGTTTAGCGTCTTCTAGCGGTTCATGGTGTTTCTCCATCCACAGGCGTTTTCCCCCTCGTAGACACTAGTCAGTAGTTTACTGTTTTCCCCCATTTTCCTGCCTCATATTAATTTAAGCAACGGTGACGTGCTTCGCCCTCCTCTTCCTCCTCCTGCTGCAGCGGTGGAGTTAAAGAGTTAGCGGCTAGCCGGGAAAGCGTCACCCCAGCAGGTAGTTTCTGTGTGACAGTCATAATAATTTCCTTCTCTAGGGGTGTAGCGGTGCTCCCGTCAGTATCTCGCTGGAAACTGGTTTCTGGAATTAACGCGATTTGCTGTGTAATCTGGAAACTACCAGCGAAAGTGGCCTAGATCCGCTGAGAGCCTGCAGCAGCACAGCAGGAGAAACACCGGTTATTAGCAGCATTGCGTCTTTCTCCTGGTTGACATCTAGAGCAGATAGAGCGCGTCTCCTTGCGTGTAGTGCATTGACAGGTTGTTTTTGAATGAATCATCGCCGCTGTGTCCCGCAGGATGAGCGGTGATGAGGTGAACCCCGCGGCGGTGGCTCAGCCTGTGGAGGATGTGCAGGGAGACGGACGGTGGCTGTCACAGGTATGTCTACACAGATGAAAGGGTTAAAACATCAGTGCTAAACGGACATTTTTACCTTCCTTTTTAGAAGATGAATTATGGGATTTCTTGTAGCTCTGATCTTCATTTTCCAAAATTAATTGTAATCAAATCTTTTTTATACCTCAACACTGTTAAAACAAAACAAAACAAACAAACAAAAAAACTTAACTTTCAGCTACTTATAAAAATTCAATTTAAAAGGATTCAATCTGTTGAAACAACGCAGAAATGCTCTGCATTTGTATGTTTTCAGTCTAACAATTAACTTATTTGGTGGCGCGACTTGTTAGGTTAATCCTCTAAAGCCAATAAGACTGGGGCAGGCTGCTTTAGTTCCAGGTCTCAGTCAGACTGAACTTGACTCTGATGATGAGCTTGTGGGGTTTAGCCTGACTGAGGAGTCTCATCCTGCTAGTCAAAAGTTAGGAAACTTATCTATTAGGGATGTGAATCTTACAACAAGTCACGATTCGATTCGATTCCGATTCTTGGGGTGCCGATTCGATTCTAAAACGATTCTCGATTCTCGATTCAGACATTTAAAACACAAAGGAAAAATTTTAATAAAAAAAGGAATGTATTTATGATACTGTGCAAACTTATATTATTCAGACCCTCAAGGATTTCACAGAAGATTTTTATGATTGTTCTGGCCCGAAATGGCCGATGTTGCAGCAGCTTTTGTAAAAAGTTGCAATGTGTTTGAATATATACATATTTTTAAAAGCGCCTAAAAATTTTAATTATGAAATACAAATCATATTCTCATGTTCCAGTTCTTTTTATTATGACATATGCACAAAGTAAATACAGCACAGCATCATCCCCTTGAGCTGTCATTTAACTTGAATAGAACTGTCAAACATAAAATGAACTTTGGTCTTTCCTGCTAACATAACCCAAATATGTGTTGATTTAAACATATTTTAGAATAAAATATTTAAAGATTTCCAGTGAAAAATCATGAACTTAAAAACATGATAAACAGATGAATCCTCAGATGTTCTCAGAATCTTCCTCTTTATCTATTTCTAAAGCATCTCTGCTGAGTTGCTGGTAGAGGAAGACAAAGACTTTGAGGAGCTGATCTGGTTTTATTGATCTGCTCTGTTTTAAAGAAGCTTCTCTCAGGTGTCTGTAGGTTTGTTGTTTCTCGTCATACTCGGTACCTGTTGTGCAGCAGCTGTGCCCCGCGCAATATAACAGACTGATCTGTACCTGCGCCCCCCCCCCCCCCCCCCTGCCGCGTGCGCGCCCGGGGACAGCGCACCTTCACCCCCGCGTGCACGCAGCGCATGCTCACCTGCGGGGTGACCGTTCACGCGCGTTATGAAGAGAAAAAGTGAGAGGACTATAGAACTGAGAGCACGGCGGAGTCGGAAGGGAAACGGTCACGTGGTCATCCATGACTGTTGTCACGGTAGATTGATCTCAATAAAGTTGCGGTGAAAATAAAAAGCTGCGCAACAAATCTCGGGGTTTGATTGGATTTGCATTAAAAGTTGTTATCGAAACATCAGGAAATCCTGGAGGGACGAATGATTTCAACAGTATGAAGGCAGAGAAAGACTTTTCAAACTTTAAGCTCCGGTGATGGACGAGATATGAGCGAGCATCTGAAGTGTTCCCGAAGTGTCTGATTTAGCAGATTTTACACACTGCACGTCATGTCAAGCTCTTACCCCAGGATTTGTGGAATCCGAAGTGTAAACATTTGCCAATTTATAACGGGACAGGAGGAATCTTTTTTTCTCTCATGTTGCGTAGCGCGCGCTCAGTAAGCTCCGCTCGCCTCCAGTGAAAACAAACTACGGTAGCCGTTTCGGGACAAACATTACGGCTTGCAAGTAAGCTAGCAGGCTCGAGCCATTAAATAAAACATATAAATGCAGGAATATGGCGGGAGGGGGCGAATCGATTCTTGGATATTTAGAATCGATTCTGAATCGTTAAAAATGAGAATCTAGATTCGAATGTGAATCGATTTTTTCCGACACCCCTATTATCTATCTTAGTCTGAATGACTAAACAAGGAGCTTACCTGGCTGGGTTTTTTGTGTGCTGACTTTTCCTACATGTTTTGTGTTTTCAGCACACACGGTTTGTGCAGGAGTGCAAAGATGGTGAACCCGATGTGCTTTTTATTGGGGATTCTATGGTGCAATTAATGCAGCAGCATGAGGTGAGAAGAAGTGAGGATTTGAGCTCGTAGTTTTCCTAAACTTGCGTAACATATAACATGTCTTCGTCCGCAGGTCTGGAGGGAGGTGTTCTCTCCTCTTCACGCTCTCAACTTTGGGATAGGTGGAGATACCACTTGTAATGTTTTGTGGCGGCTGCAGAATGGAGAGCTGGAGAACATTCGACCAAAGGTGAAATGTTGAGCACTGAACAGCCGGATGAGCATTCCATGAGAAATCCCACCTAACCCAGAACCCCAAAACACACAATAAGAGTAAACCCTTCAGCTCTAATAATGTTGACATTATTTTGACCATTGTAACTCTTAAGCCCCACAAAACTGAATTGAAAATTTGCTTTTCTGCACATCATAAATGAGCGGATTCACAGCAATATTTCAAGGAGTGTTATCTAGCGACATCTCCGGTGTAAAGGGTTCCTCATACCCCGTAAGGATCAACATCTGCCACATTGATGTGGGATAATCACAGCTTTTTTCCTATTTAGTTGATGCTGGTTTTACCTTTTGTTTTTATTGAAAGTGAAAATTGTCTGTCCTCGTGTCCAGGTGGTGGTTTTGTGGGTGGGAACCAACAACCACGAACACACGGCAGAACAAATTGCAGGGGGAATTCTCACCATCGCACAAATGCTCACCACCGGCCTCCCCAAGGCAAAGATAGTTGTATTGGTAAGTTTTGTTTAACTGAATTATGTTTATTTAATCAGGAAAGTTCCAGTATGATTGGGACATTTTATTTGGTTAAATTAGTTAATTTTAATGACTAATATATTTTTCCAAATAAATATCCAAAATCTTTCGCTTGGTTTTTTTTTTCAATATGCTGAGGAGAACAGAAATGTTTATTGGGAATTTGAAATTGGAAAAAAAATTTGGAAGTCTATGCCAGTCTTGGGATTTATCCAGTTTATCAAAAAACTATATTTTTTTCTCCTTTTACTTTCTATTTTTTATTGGCAAAAATTGGTGGCAAAAACAGGAAAACACAGCAAATTTACCTATACTATACTATACTATACTATACTATACTATACTATACTATACTATACTATACTATACTATACTATACTATACTATACTATACTATACTATACTATCGTACAAAACAAGCAAAAATATGTTCTTAAGTAAAACATTATGGCCTTTAAACTTTCATATTTTTCTGCTTTAATTGAAAACAATTGGTTGTCATTTTTTTCTGGCGGTAAAGAATTTTAGAATTGGATTTTCCTTTCTCTTGTAGAAAGAATGATCTGGTGCAGGTATGTCCAAAGTTTGGCCCTCTGTGGCATTTAACCCGTCCTACAGCCCTGTCAAAAAAGTAACTTAAATATGTGTCTGCTGTAACATAATATACATACATACATACAAAAGCTGTTCCATATTTCACCAGAAGATGGCAGCAGCATTGTGACCTCACTCAAAAACACCTGTCCCACTGAATATGGTGTGTGTGTAAAATGCAGCGAAAGTCATTAGCAAAATGGTGATTTTAAAAATTTAGATTGGAGTTTTGATGGCTAAAAGTTAAGAAATTGAAAATATTGTTGCATGGTGACACAGTAAATGGCCTTCTTGCCACAGGAAAAAAGGGCCTGGTTCAAATCTCAGCTGGGTTCTTTCCATGTGGAGTTAGCATGTTCTCCTTGTGCATCTGTAGGTTTTCTCTGGGCACTCCAGCTTCCTCCCACAATCCAAAAGCACACTTTATAGGTCAATTAGAATCTAAACTGCCTCTTGGGGTGCATGTGAGTGTGTGGACCCACTCAGGGTGTACCCACCTTCGCCCAAAAATAGCTGGGTTGGCTCCAGCCTCTAAAGGGATTCAGGGAGTTCTAAGGATGGGTGGATGTAAAATTTTAAGCATTTTGGTCATGGAGTTCAGGAATTTGTATTTTCAAATTTTGCACTTTGGTACAAAACTTGCTCACTAGCTTACTTTTCCAAACTTTTGACAGTCACTGATTTTACGAAATCATCCCAAAACAACAACCAACATGATGAGTCACAGCTTTTGGGTTGCAAAGGTTTTCTAAAAAGTCAAAAATGGAACAGAAAGTTTGATTGAAAAATACAAAAAAAAAAAAGAAGCATGTTATTTAAAAAACTTTGGATGCATGTTATTTGTTTTTAATTTAAAACGTTACCCTGCATTTTTCTGCCATAACTTTATTTAAGCTATTTGATACTTTTATTTTCTTCTCTGACAATTTTTTTTATTATTTAATAAACCTTCAAATAGGAAAAAAAATTGTAAATTTTTTTTTATTAATTACGTTTTGTATTGAAATGAATTCAATACTGAATTAGTTGTACTCTATTTCTAAAATAGCTTTTATTTGCAATTAATAAAGATGGTTAAAAATGTCTGTCTGGGAAGCTACCTCTTGAAAATAATTATCGTACCAAATCTGTCCCGAATTGCAAAATGTTTGGACACGCCTGACCTAAAAGGTCATGGTGCTGAAGGAGAACGCATTAGAAGCTCAGGGCTTTCTTTCATTCAATTAGTTGAGTTTCTCATGTTTTTTATGATAATTTTGCTGCAAAAACCCTTAAAGTTGATGCATAAATAAATATATATATCAGCGTTCTCATTTTTCAGCCACGGTTTAATGAAAGGATAGTCTGGTGCTCAATGGCACCGCTACACATAAAAAACACACATAGGCTGATTAAGGTGTAACAAATTTCCATTAGCAAATGAGCTAAGATCCCTCAGGAGACATCTTAGTTTGAAGTCACCATCAGAGGTCGCTGGCTGGGAGTCAGAAAGGCTGCATGTTTAACATGGAGCAAGCTGGTAAATTGACTTGATAGGCGAGGAAGCTTCTAATTCCTTAAACAACCTAATTTTGATCATCCGGTGCTTCTTATTACAGTCGGTGTACAGAAGTGGTTTTTAGGGATCTCAGTGTTTCTTTAGCTCTTTGTTATAACGCTTCAAAATCCTTTAACAGTAAAACGAAACAATCAACGTGTCACACTGCTGCCATAACGTCTGACAAGTCAGATGCCTTTTATTGAGGAAGCTTATCTGGAAGTCAGCGTCAGCAGTGATATTGATTGCTGATTGTGTGAAAGGCTATATATACTTTCTGGTGCATGTTCAGCACTGTATTTGATTATAGGAAAAGCCATATTAAATCTGATCAATGTTTCTATTTTTTAGATCACGAATCAATAAAATAATCAGGGAGTGTTATTGATGAACATCAATAGAGTCAATCTTAGCCCTTAGCCATTCATTTCTGAACATTTAAGTCACTGTGTTTGGTTGTTTAAGAAAGATTCGGGGTGTTTTTGTGCTCTCAGTCGTTGCTGCCTCGAGGGGAGCGTCCCAACCTGCTGAGGGAGAAAAATGCCACCGTCAATGGGCTGGTGCGCTCGTGGCTGCCACGGCTGCGCCAGGCCCAGTTCCTGGACGTGAGCAGGGAATTCGTCCACTCGGACGGAACCATCAGCCCACAAGACATGTTCGACTACCTCCACCTGACAGCTGCGGGCTACCGCACCATTTCCAAGCCGCTCAGCGAGCTGCTGCTTCAGATACTGGAGGAGACGCCAGAGGAGAGGCGAGCGTCGCTGGTCTGAAGGCTGCAGCCGCGGGCCGCGTTTACCCAGAACCATGTTGTCTCCGCTACTGGTGGGGAAGCATGTTCCTGGAAGAGAAAGAGAGCTCAAGTCGGGGAGAAAGACTTCTACAGATGTAGACACTACGCTTTCAGCTGTAATCTCTGTTGCATAAAAGGATTCCCCAACATGAGCCATCTCGTACTGTAGTCACAAATGAATGAGACCTTGTAGAGCTGCAACAATCTGATGAGATAATGTCACCCTTTCGTCGCTTGTGATGTTTAAAACCCGCCATTCCTTCATGTGAAGAGAGCGTAGCTTTAAGTTGGGTGTGATGGGCTCCCAAAACAAATCGTGATGCAGACTATCATCCTTTTAGGACCTTTTTAAAATCTTTACAATCATAGACTAATCAAAAGTGAGCTGACTGAGATTCTCTGCACGTTTGAGCCCAGCTGTGGTGTTTGGTGGAGCTTCATGATGTTCTGTCACGTTGCTCAATAATCTCCTGGTCTTCCACAAACCTCCAGCAAAGCTTCATCTTCATTATGCAAGAGTATTTATTTGCCTCCAGTTTATTTACATTTAATTCCATCGAGTGAGATTTTTGAAGGAAAAAAAAAAGTCCTGCTAGTTTTTCAAAGAAAACTTAAATAAATCCGAAGGGTTGTCCAGCTTCCTTAATAATCTTATAATCCCTCTGAGCACAGTTGGATGCGGGGCCCGTGACAGCCTCTCCCAACATCTAATTCCTTATCCGTGTGAACGTTCATAGTCTGATTCCACTTTCTGGTCTCACGTTTCTGGTCTTCACTTGTCTCCGCAGCTCCTATCGCTGTTTTATTAGCAAATTGCAGCTAGAAATCCTCAATGCTCTACACGGTATAGTTACAGTTTTAAGGATAAATCACACACTAAGCTATATTTAATATTAAGTCATCTCAGCTTGGTGGAAGTTCAGCCATTCATGCCTCACTTCTGCTGTTAAGCATCCAACATTGCTGCTGTCTGCTTCACATTTGATGCATTAAATATAAATAGTATGTTCGTGCGTGTGTGTGTGCCTTAAGTGTTCATGAGGTGAGTGTGTGCAGGACGTCCGGTGTTAATTTTGTAAGTTGTGAGTGTGTAGAGATGCATTCCTGGGTTATCTGTGCCGCGGTGTTTGCACTGTCCTTGCTTCGTTATGAGGTAAAAAGAAATCCAATAAAAAGGATATGATCATGTGCTTTCTGTCTTTCTTATCATGACTGTTAAATGTAATTTGTGCCTCAAAGTCTTCTAGTTTGAGGCAATGATTTGGACATTCCATCAAGCACCAACAGGGGGCAGCATTTCCTCAAAAACTAACCCAGAGAGTGGCACTAATAATGTTCATTGCCACTTCTCTTTTACTCAGAGTTGCACATCATTTCATTAATTTGTTTTTCACCAAGTTTCTCTGTGATGCTGTAATATTTCAACAGCATTTGGAGGCGGCATATTGACTCTTGTTAAATTGCCCTCATTAAATAGTTAGATGCATCGGAGTGAAAGGGATTCTGGGAAGTTGTAAAGCAGCTTGTTAATAAAGCAGTTTGCTCATGTTTAATGTGGCTCATTAGTTCTGACCAGAACCAAACTGTACAAACGATAAATAAATAAAAAACACCCTCCATCTGGAACCCCTTCAGCCCATCGGTGTACTCGAACATGAACTTCTTATGCCCTCTAGGTTCATTATTTTTGCAGTCATGTGTTTCCTAAAGGAGTGAACTTAAAAGCTTTCTCTTGGGAGTTATATTTTGTGTAGATACTAGAGTAACGCATCCTTCTTTGTGGAAAGTTAAACAGAAAGAAACTGCGTGTCAGCATGACCCTAATGTTGATTTAGGTCGCCGTATTGGCCTTGTGCTTGGAATAAATATTTGTTCTTTCCCCTCAAACAACACACCCACAGAAAAGACACTTTTCTAATCTCTAAAGACAAATCACAACTTTATTTTTCCAATACTTAAGGAGTTCTACAGTAACTTCTAACATTATGTCGCTGCAGTCAAAGTTTTATTCATTAAAAGAAAAAAAGGTTTAAAATCATTTAGGTGACTATCCACTAAAATTTCGAATTTTTTTTTTACTTTAAGGATTTGTAATCTATTACATGTTTTTGTTTTAACTTGGAAAAATAAAATAAAACATGATTATAGACACACTATAGTTCACCTCAGTGTTGTTTTATAAACTCTCAACCCTGCTCTCTATGTAAATTTAAATATATTATTTCCTTGTGTGGAAACAGGAATGAATGAGGACATAACACCAAACATTTTTATATAAAGTAACAGAGCCTACTTGTGACCCCCCCAAAAATAATCTCTACATACTTATTGTTTCAAAGTTGTGTGTAAAAAGCAAGTACATTTAAAACAAACATGACTATTCAGCTGTTAAAATAAAGCAGAGAAAATATTGCCTTTATGACTTTTTTATTATAAAAAAAAAAAAAAAAAAGTCACCAAATTTAGTATCAATATGCATATGATAGCTAGAGGATTTCACTCAACGCTTTTAATTTGAAAAAGTAGTTTACATTTGAGATTTTTGCATTTTAGAACATTGTGGGATTACATTTACCTATTTTATTAAGTCCCTGTTCATTACATTAAGTTTGAAATATAGAATTGTGATTAATGGCAAATTTTATGTCCTGAAAAGATATATAATATAAAAAAAAAAAAAAAAAAAAACATGATTGCGAGGCAAAGCAGACCCAGATGCTTTAACCCGGAAGGATACGGAAGGCAGAGGTTGTGAGTGAAGAGTTTTATTGTCTATTGAGAGCTTGGGCACTGAAGCTGGAGTGGTGTGGCAGCAGGAAGAGGCAGACGAGAACCAGAATATGTCTAGACGGCTGAATGAAGATCCAGGGGGTGATGATGGCGCGGTATTGCAGCAGGGTAGATGGTGAGCTCTTGGCAGTGGAGGAGAAGTTGGACCCAGGGCAGCACATGGTATGTAAATCCTGGCAAAAGGAGTGAGACATGAGTAAGCACAAAAAGGACTTTAGTTTAAACTTCCAGAAGCAAAAGGACAGGGTACTTCACCAGGTGCGGTAACAAACTGGTGATGAATGCTGGAGCCTAAATCCTAAATAGCTGACAATGGCTGATGAGATGAGTGCTGGCAGCTGCGTCCAATCAAGAGAGCAGGACCACCATGACAATTTGGGCCTTAAAGGTCAACTTATGACTTTTTTTTTTTTTTCTTTTTCCTGGGTCTACCAAGTAGTGAATGATGCTGGTACTCATATCTCCTCAAATGCTCCGTTATCTTGCTTATTTCATCTCAGAACTCCTGTTAAACATTGGAATTACTGATCCACCATCAGTTTTCTTCACTTTAACTCTACTTTTTCTAAGACAGTATATGTACAGTCATTGATCCTGTGCTTTCAGGTGTGAATCCTATTGTGACCTCATGGGATGTTTAAAGATAGAAATAAAGTTGATGAATTCAGTAAGTTAGATCAAGATGACTTTGTTAGACTCCAGCCTACAGCCTCTGGCCTCGAGAGATCTAGGTCGTGTCCGAAATCCTTCACTACTCACTACTTAGTGCAATTTTTAGTGCATTTTGCCATTTTGTAGGGCTTTCCGCCAATACAGTTCCAAAATCGAAACTGAAATTTGCCAGAAGTCTCTGCGAAAAACCACTGTGCATTGATGCTCACTAGATAGGCAAATATAGACTGCAATGCATTGCGTTTGATCAATTTTTGTAAGAAAATTTTATTTTAATTTATTTTTTTAATAAACCATTACATTTTTTTTTGTTATCAGAACACAGTGGATTCATTCTTAAAATGCTCACTTTCAGTAGATTTTTAGTTTGTGAAACTGGTCACATGTTTGCCATCAAAAAAACAAACAAAAAAAAAAGAAAAACAATTAGTGGGCACAGTGTTCAAATTAAAATCCAGTAGAAAAATAAATAAAGTCCAGTAAACCAGAAAGTCCTGCACAATGTAGTGTTTCAGTAGTTTGGGAGTGGGGAGGAAAATTCAGATGAGTTCAATAGGAGCTGCTTGACTAGAGTTTCAAAAAGTTCCCCTATATATCACACTGTCACAATAAAGAGGAAATGATCTTCAAATGCAGTTACCACGATAGCACAGGTGAGAAAACTTGTCACGCCAATGCAGAACTTGTCAGCGTGTTTGTTTAAGCAGTACTCTTTTTTTATTTTTTTTTATTTTTACTTTTTGTGTGAACCTGTATCAGCCAGATGGGATATTTTTGTTCACCTCTATCTATTTTACCCTTTGGCCTAAGGGTGTTGGATTATTTTTTCGATGAGAGGTGCTCCTGAACAGGTCACCAGTTTATTACAGAGCTGCACAATCAAATAAGACAAAACTCGTGTTTAAATGTATCCCTCATCAAGATAACATGGATGTTTTCAGCCTCATAATTCCTGCAGTTACTGGTTTAGCACAAAATCCAGATTAGAAGCAAAAAAAAAGGTGTAAAACTGTCATGATTTTCTGATTTGGTGATAAAAATCGACTGGATGACTAAGTGTTGAATGGTTGGGTTTTTTTTTTTTTTTTACTCTGCAAGAGCTGTGGTGACTAAAATACACAATGGGAGGTTTCAGTGTGTCATTCTGCATCAGCAGACTCAGATGATTGATGGATGGCCTGTTAGACCTCAGTGTCTGGCCTCAGACCAACAGACATCTGCTTTCTCACTCCCATTACCCAACATCACATACTGCGTTTTCCTCTCTCCCCCATCACTGATGTGTCACTACGTGCAGTGCTTTTGTCAGAGGCAACAACGGCCCTCCACCGTCATCAGTGCATTTCGATCAGACACGTCCATTCATGCCTGTGACTCACACATATTCAGGTTCACTCCTGACTTCAGTAAGAATTCTGTTTTTTCTAAACTGATGGATTATGTAAAACAGTGGGGTAAAAAAATATTTAGTCAGCCACCAATGGTGCAAGTTCTCCCACTTAAAAGATGAGAGAGGCCTGTAATTTTCATCATATATATACCTCAACTATGAGAGTCAAAATGAGGGAGAAGAAATCCAGACAATCACATTGTTTTATTTTTAAATAATTCATTTGTAACTTTTGATTGTTTGTAGGTGACCAAATACTTATTTTCCACCATAATTGATTGATCAATTATTTAAGAATCAGACACTGTAATTTTCTAGATTTTTTTTCTCCTTTTGTCTGTCATAGCTGATGTATATCTATGATGAAAAAAACAGGCCTCTCTCATTTTTTTAAGTGGGAGGACTTGCTGACTAAACACTTTCGTGCCCCAATAATTTAAACTTGGATTCTTCATTATGGACTTCGGCATTTATAAAACCATGTTTAGAATTAGAGGATCAACATACTTCATCAGAAAGATGAACATAGTTGCAGAAATAAACAGTCATAGCAGAGGAACTGAGAAAAGCTTAAAAATAAATGCAAAATCTACAATTTTCATCAAAAGCATTTATAAAGCTTCTTTGTGCTCTTTGGTCACGTCTGCATGCGCTTAAAGTATGGACACAACAGGTATTAAACACATTCAAGAACTCGTGTTCACCATACACAAGTAGGGAGAGGCTTCCTCTTCTTTTTCTTTTTCTACTATTTACTAACTAGCACAGTTGAAAGAAGCGATCTGGGCACAAAAGAGACACACTTCTTTGCTGGCGTCCTTGCAATGGCAGATATGGATTACCATCATCAAGAGAGTGGCCTTGGTTTGTCTTTATTTGAAAAACAAGTGCAGATGTCGTCAAGCTCACCGCCATGTCTGTGTTCACAAGATAAACTAAATTCATACGTCATTACCAAATCCAATTCCCCTATTGGTCAAAGTTGGTTGAACTTTGACCAATAGGGAACTTGGATCTGGTTGAACTTGCGATGCGTATTAAATGGCTGTGCGTTTTGTGCATAGAGCACAGAAACAGTTGTAGAAATCTGCGTGAATGCAAAAACTTGGAAGCCCATAGCTACGGTAGCCCTGAAGGATAAAGCATATCAACAAATTACTCAACACAACTTTTTTTAAAGATAACGACAATTAAAAAAACAAATATAAAAAAACATCATTACATTTTAGAAGATTAAAACAAAATTCCAGAAACCAAAAGAAAAGATAAAAAAACATTTTGGAAAAAAAAAGTTCCAGGTGTCCATTTCAAGAAGCAGATTTTGTTGAAACTCTGAGTTCTTGAACTCTGAGTTCAGGAAAACTCTTAGTTTCTGGTTTCAGAAATGGAAGTAACTTAAACCAGTGAAAGGAAACCCGTTTTACGAAGCGAGTTGAGTTGAATTTAGAGTTCATCACTATGGTTACTAACTCATGTGGAGCAGGGTTCCTTCAGGAAACTCAGAGTTCCCTGTGGTCCCCACCCCTTCTTAAAGTGAAGGATGTTCAAATAGGACTTCCACATTTTAAGAACATTCACATTAGAAACTGCACGTTTCTAACACACTGAAACCAAAATAGCTTGTCCATTCATAGAGGGTCCCGTTGACAAGGAGGCTGGATGAATCTGGAGGCAATGTCCTTAACGTTAGGAGAGGAATTGGAGACCAAGAGTCGATTGCCCGGCGTTGCCCTATTCATTTTATTTTAGGGATACCGTTTTCCAGGGGCTCACTATTGTTAATACCAAGTTTTCTTTTCCTCTTTTTAAACCCTTAACAACAGAAATCTTTAAACCTTGAACACTGGAGACGCTTATGAAAACGTCTAAACATGCTGCAAGACCCAAATAAAATGTTAGTGTGGTTGTCAGAGTGACCGCCTTCCTAAGCAAAGGTTGGGGGTTTGTGTTCTGGTAGCAGACATGTTTCATTATGCAAAAAAAAAAATACATATATATATAATTTAAATAATATTTATTTTAACATATTCCAGGCAACTACATTGAAGTATGAAACCCTATTGGTGTTTGTTCCCGTTGCCATGGTGAATCGTAAAGTCTTTGCTCCATTGCTCAGGGCTTTTTATGGTCGAAACGCTTGCACCTGATTCTGAGTCCAACGATTCAGAGTTGATTAAATCAATTCTTTTCAGCTGAAACTGAAAACTCTGAGTTTGTGAACTTTGAGTCAGTGAACTCTGAGTTCAGGTTTGAACTCTGAATTTGTTAAACCTGCTTCTTGAGGCGGGCCCCAGAAAACAAAATGAAATGTTTTAAAAACAAACATGCGAACAAGAAAAACCCAATGAGAAACCGGAAAGAGGTAGGTAGCCTACTATGATTGGATGATGATATCCAGTGTTGCTTCATGTCAAATCAGTTTAAATTGTAGCATTTGACTTCATGACTTCTGCATCATGTTGTTGTGCAGCTTATGTAGCAGGTCACTGGTCTGGGTATGGCTGTCCTTTTCACTTCCTCAGCCCTTCAACTTGAGCAATTCTTTTTTCTCCTGAGCCTCTTTGTAGTGTGAAAATGACCTCTGGCTGACATTTCTGTGGTGTACGCAGTTCAAGGCAATGGAGTGTTGGCTATTTACTGTTGGCGAATAAAAAAAATGAGACAACAAATTTCCTCTACATTCTCTGAAGCCAGAGTACCCTCCCTCCAAACTCCTACAACTCCCTATCATCCCCATCTCCTAAATGATGCCTTACATTCACAAATGGCTTTAATGGTTTGATCCCTCATTGGTGATTAATAAACGGTAAAGTAATTACCTTTTAAGTATTTAAACTGAAAGAGTGTTTTGTGAATTTCCATTTGGAGTTCAGTTTGACTGAAGTGACCTGTTTGTTCATGTTGTGAACACTAACCTGCTGCTTCCTGCAAACGTTTTTCAGAGAACTTTACCATGACAGAATCACGCTAGTCACTGCAGATTTGTAGACTTCACTCACATCCCAAATTTGGTTCCACCACACCCCAAAAGTACTGGTATTTGATCTATGATCAGTTGGCATTAAAGGGCCTAAAACGGGAGTCTCAAGCCGTACCACCATCAGCACTTTCATTCATGCCAAATTCTTACCCCAACCATCAGTTAATGCCACACCAAAACAGGATTTCCTCTTTTTTTTTTAGTTATTTATAGTCAGTGAGGTGATCTGCTGCCCATCTATTTAAAACTTTTATATGTTTAGCTTTCAGACCTGTTTTTGTTGATAGTAAAGAGCAATAATTTAAAACTCAATTATCTTGCTGTCACCTTAAACCAGTCTGTTTACTCTCCTCTGAACTTTGACATCCACAGTTTCTGCTCTCTGATTTTTTTTCCTTTATTGGACCATCCTCTGCAAAGTTCAGAGATGCTTGTGGGTAAATAACCAGAACAAATCAGTGGATGCAAAACATTCAGATCAGTCCATCATGTACCAATGTTGAAAGTTCATAAAATCTTTTTCCTAAACCATTACGATGCTCATCCATAAAGCAAAGAATTTTTTTTTTTTTTTTAACTTTTTGGCCTAAAAAACTAAACAAAACCAAAAAAGTTACTTCTTCTTCTTATCTGAACTTGTTCAAATTAGTTAATTAGTTAGATTTTTTTATATACTTTTGGAAAAAAAATAGTTTTTTTTGTGTAGTATTGCAAATTTTCTTAAATTCTTTTTTTTTTTTCAGGTTTTGAACTTTTTAACTGACCTTTAAAAACCAATGAGGCAATGTTTCTCTGCTTTCACCACCAACAGCTCTTTCTCAAGAACACTGGAGCAGCTAAGAGATATTTTCTGGGGAGTTTTTTTGCTCACTCATAATCGCAGATCTACGAGCAGAGGGCTTGTCCTGCAGGTTCAAAGCCTCTCTTGTCAAAAATTAGTCATGTGTGCAGCAAAAGCAGTCTGAAGCTGCTGATGTGTTGGTGTTTCAGCACTTAAAAAAAATGTAGCCAAGTTCAAGAAAAAATAAATTACTGTGACAGAAACTCTGCTGTGCTGCGTATTTGCTGATGAGATGTTCAGAGAGACTGGAGCAAGAATTTAAAAAGATTTTTTTTTTTTTTAGCAGTACATGCTAGTAACTTAACTAACCTTCAGGTTCCATCCATGCATGAAAAAGAATAATAAGAAGTTTTTCCTGGAATTGATTCCTGAAGTAAAAGTAAATTCACATTTATGTTTGCAAAAAATGTGTGTGCTCCTTAAGGCAAAGGTGTTTCACTCCTGTGTTTTATGGTTTTGATGAGGATCATTTGAGCATGCAAGCACAGCAGAAGAAAAGCAAAAACAGGTTTTCTTCTCAGGAGGGTAAGATTAGATTACCATCAGCCTTCTTTAGCCATTATTTACCATAACCATAATATAATAAAAATGAACTAACAATTTTACATTTTTTAATATATATTTAATGTTTTAAAGATGCGTTTCTTCATAATTTTGCATTTTAAAAATCCTCCTTGCCACAAATGGCAAGATTTAGCTTTTTTTGTTTTGTGTCCTGTTTCCTGGATCACCATATGTTTCTGTTTTGTTCCAATAATCTCCCCCTCTTTGGGTTTTCAACATTTCGTGTTATGTCTGCTGTACAGTACGAGCAGGAATACAGACCGAAAAGGTCTTCCGGGGACTCGGCGACTGTTGAAATAAACATTAGGTTTGAATTATGAACATTTGTTGGCAGCTGGAGCCGTTTTCTGTTCCAGCTTTACCTTGGTCACAAGCAGAAGGAGATGCTGAAGATTTCAGGAACAGGATGGTAAGTGATGCAAAAACATTTAGCTAGATAGTAAACAGCAACTCAAAGGAGCAAGAATTTTCAATGAGAAGGAACTGCAGATCAGAGGAAATAACCATCTTCCCCTGCTCTCTGCTGACTGGAGATCTTAGTAGTTTTTGTTGAGAGAACAATAAAGCAATTCACCAATCTTTCCAAGCATCCTGTTTACAGACTGGGGGGTCAAGAGGAAGGGGGAAAGCCTGTGCTATTTTTTACCCTCGCTCTGCTCTCTCGTGCTCTTTTAAAGGAAATCCCTCCATTTTTTAAACTCTTTCTATCATCAGTAATCATCTCCTTCCTCCACATCTGGATATTTGTTGCAGTTGTTTTTTTGTGTGCCCCTTTAGTGGTCTCCTTCTCTCCTTATCTTGGCCTTTTTCTGCTTCAGTTCAAGCCGATCTGAGCAGCTTAAACAGCACTAAAGGCGCAAACAGTGTAAACAGAGCCTTGGCAGGAAATAGCAATAACCCTCCTACAAGCTCCCCTGTTTCCCTTTGTTTTTTCCAGCCATGCAAAATCTATCATAACACTGTCTCATTATTTATTTCCTTCTGCCTTTAGGGAAGCTGCTTTTTTGTGTGTGTCAAGACTGCATTGTGCATGCTGATCTTTTGTTGGGGTACAGCTCAGGTTGCAGGTCTTATCACGCATTGCTGGGCACATTGCTTCATTCCTTTGGCTGAACACCTGGTACAGCTTTAAGAACAATCACGCATAATGGGTGCATGCTAATAGAGCATCATTTAATCACCACGCATGAATCTTTGAGTTAGATAAATCAAACTTTATTTTTAAATCCTTTTTATTATATCTATTAATCTCTAACAGATGGGATAACAATTTGTTTTAAATTCAGAATTAGTCAACTGGCAGCAGCTTGCTGCAGATTGTGTTATTGAGCTGGTAACAGGCTATTGCCTTTTATTCTTCTTTCCAAACCATTTTTTAACAAGGCAGTTTAGTTTCTAAAGCAGAAACACAAAGAAAATCCGCCATCAAAGAATTTTGTGGTAAATTCTACTGCGAAAACCGCAGCACATCTATTATATTTTCTTCTGTTGCATTCCAGTGATTTTGCTCAGTATTTGCTTGAGATTTGCAGACTTTCATTGCATCGTTTGCTCTGTTTCCATCCAAACAGATAAAAAAAGGAATGAAAAAGTGGAAAATTCCAGACTGAAACAAGATTATGCATTGCACTGCAGTTATGACTTTTTCTTAACCACAATCAATCAAGATATGTATTACAAAAAAAAAAAAAAAAAAAAAGAACTAAGTACATCAAGGCATGGAGTAAAAAATGGGGAAAAAAAGCGCCTATAGACCATTGGCGTGTTGCACACATGTCTGACAAGCTTTTTTTGTAGCTCAGGAGAAGACTTTTTTTTTAATGAGCACATTTTACTTTTGAACATAGAATAATTAAGTAAAATTCACAAAGACGCTAATTGAAAATTGCTTAAAACAAATAATTGGCAAAATTTCGGTAACATACAGTTGCATATGTGCACATTCTTTCTTTGGTCCCTACTTTGGTCCAGTTTAGTCTTGAAAACAATCCAGCTTCTCCTCATGGAATGATCAAAGTCAGAGTTTTTCTCATCCCTGCTCTCAGGGGTTGTTGTTGATGATCTGCCTCGGCCGTCCATAACCTGTCATGCCAGCTTGGGATGCTCCTTTATTTGTGCCCATCTGCAGGCCGATGACATTTTTGCCTTCGCTCAGCTGCTCTTCTGAGAATTCTCTCTTGTTTTCCTGTGCTTTCCTGCACCACACACAAAACATCTCTTATTATTTTTACAAAGAGTCTTGTTTTTTACATGCTTAGTATAAAAAATTACTCACCTATGGAACCAGTTGGGATCTCCTCGGTAATTCCCATCATTCTTTGTGACAGCCAAACTTCCCAGGGCCATCAGGGTCCTCTGAACAGCAGCGAGGTCTTTGCCTGCAAACACGGAAAATCACAAAAGGAGTTTATTGAATGAGAATGAGATTCAATATCCAAAAATGTTGAAGTGGAAACTTCCACGCTGCAGCACAAAATGGAAAGCAAGGAAGAGGAAGTGTAAAGCATTTGTTCCTGAATGGGAAATATATGGACAATCCCACTCAACATGGCACATGAACAAATTCCAGACTTAGTTTTTTGGCAGTGAAGACATACAGACTAAATCTGGAGGAACTGTAAAAAACATATTTAAACAGCAGACAGCCAACGTTTTCTGTAAATCATCCAAACAAGATTGGAAAAATAATGTTTTTTACTTTCAAAGAGATCCACGGTCTGAAACATGTCCGTCTTGACGATTCCGTAGGCCTCGGCGTACTTGAGGAACAAGGAAATCTGCTCCATCTGTTTGAAAGCCATGCTGGAGGTTTTGATCGTTTTAATGGGTTTGTTGGCTCCATACAGGCTGTTGATGAGCTCACAGAGCACCTAGACTCAAACAGAAGAAGCAAATTCCCTCTTTAGTATTTTGCAGCCAGAATGATTTGACATTTGATGAAATATGCCTGACACTCACACATCCATCCTTCAACCACTTTTGGAATCCGGTCTTGTCGGCCTCGGGCTGACCGACCCCGGAGCCGCACTGGGCCATGATCCACTGCACCAGCCTCTCCTCCAGTTCCGGGTCGTATTTTTTGTCGATTTTACTTTGAACCTCTCGGCTCAGACCGTAGGCAGGACCTCTATTTGCCATGTCGTTCCTGTCGGGAGTGAACACAGCAGCTTACCAAACTGTCCTCTCTGTCAGCGTGTTTAATCTATTTTAATGTGGATAATTTATAGCTGCAGCAACATAAAAAAAACTAAATGTGCCCTGCTCACACCCAAACATCTGGCCTACAGTTGAAAACAAGATTTTAATTTGTTTCTCATGCAGGCTTTAAGATTTTAGTTTTTTGCAGGGGCAGAGATACAGTGAGAACCCCCTATTTTTTGAGTCAATTTTAGTATCATTACTACAAGGGCTTATTGATACAAGCTTCTTTAAGTATTGAATAAACAAAAAAAAGAAAAAGTTTTACTTTATTTTCTTTTTTTAATTGAGCACCTCAAAATAGATATTTTTTACTTCCAGTTGCAAGAGAAAGTATGTGAAGTCTTTGGGAGTAATGGGCACACGATGTGCTTTTTAAATTTCAATCCAAATCACAACGATGGAGAAAAATATTACTTGCTTAAATCACACCAATTTATGTTTTTTTATGTTTTTATTGAACACAATTGTGTGTCAAGTTTATGCATAAAACCAAGTAATTCCAAACAGTTCACATATTTTCTCGTGCAGCTGAATATGTATTTAGCTTATAATGGTTTTCAATTTTGCTGATTTGACACTCTTCCAAAATCTTATGCCACACATATAAAATGTTCTAGTTCCGCCCTTTTTTTTTTTTTTTTTTTAAAGATGAACTTTTTTAAGTAACTAGATCAAGATTTGATTCCAAATCTTTAAGAAGCTAAAGGGAACTTTCAGCTCAACTTTTCATTGAGATATGAGTGATTTTTTTTTTTTTTTTTTTTTGCTTCAAATTAAAGTATAAAGGAATGTAAAAAAGTAATCATGTCTGGTTCTGTGCAATCCAACAATGATCATTCAATTTTAGCACAATAATCCCAGAGTGGTTCTTCCATTGTCCGGACCCCGCCTTTATAATTTACGAATGCAGACATTGGGTTCCATGTAAATTAAAGCGTTGGATGTCTTGCGGTACGACGAGCCTTCTGCTCTCCATCAGTAATTATGGTCGACGTTTCTCACTTATTAATGCTGCATGAACTTCCTGTGGGCCTCGGCTGTGACGCCCAGCTCCCTGCATCCTGTTTGCTCATTCAGCTGTCACTTCCTCCCTCCCCCCCTCGTCCCTGCCAGTAGTATACAAGACCCCAAACCAAACAATAATCTGTTTCTCATTGTGAAAACCATCCCTTAAGCTGCTTGGGCCTGATATTTGTTTGAAAAAAAGAAAACTAAATAATTCAAAGAAAACCACCATTTTTATTTCAAAAACACGTCAAAGGCTTCAGACCCTATTTGTTTTTTAATCTTTCCAGGAAATAGTTCCAGCTATTATAATATTTTACTACCTCACCCACGTTGACGATTGAATTAACTGCACCTACTTCTGATGACGGAAACAGTTTTGCAAATTTATGAATGTAAATAAAAAACAGTTACAACTGAAAATATTTATCTAAGATGGTCCTAATTTTATAATAATTTATTTTCTGCCTAAATGCAAACTTTTTGTTTTGTTTTATTTTTACAGATATGTGCAAATTGAAGTGTTGTGCTAGGATCACTGTAAGCATGTCGTGCATGTTCAATGACGCAGACTCTTGAACACACTATAAAGGTACCTTCACACCAGCTGCGTTGATTCACAGTCAGGTGGAAACTTCCAATGAAAAGTCTGTAAACACATGTAATCCCTCGTTTGGGCTTCCATGTTCAGAATTTTTAAGTCCAGTCTTAGGCTATACATACAAAATGAATGTTTGTTGGTCAAAGTTCAGTCATTTGAACTTTTGACAGGTAAATTGAGAAAACTCTAAACTTTGACCAATCAAGGACTCGGATTTTGGTGGTGACATGTGGACAGCGTCCTTTTCAAAACACAGACGCCATCAGTTGCAAACATGATGACAAAGGAGAAATTCATAATGATATGACACCAAGTCTTTCATAGAGTTGTAAAAAGCTGTCAAAGAAAAAGTTGGGAGCAGGATTAGCAAAATTTGCGACACTTTGACTTTTTTCACCAAACCTCTTTCACTTGTAGGTGGAAGTCAAGTGCTAGTAAACAGTAGAAAACCAAAAGAAGAGGAATCCCTCTCAATGCCGCACCCTTTTTGTCCAGGATGTGAGCACCACCAGCAGAATGTCATATGAATATAGCTTTAGCATATGGTGTTCACACTGGACAGAGACAGGGGATTCTTTATCTTATTCTTTTTCGTTTGTATACTTGCCATGTCCGCAACCTACAGTTGAAGGAGGCTTGGTGCGAACTGTGAAAGCAGTGCAAATCTCGTGCATCCTGCTCTAGGCTTTTTCTTTCACACCTCTATTCCGACATATAAAATAATTGATGTCATATAATTCCAGTCAGGAAAAACACCAGTTATAAATGTTTAATTTTCATATAAATGGTTCTTCTCTGAATTTAAAGGGACACTATCTATGCGTCACTGCCAAATATGAGTATCTGATTGGTCAAAGTTTGACCTGGTTTAATTCTCAATGTATTTAATGGATGCTTTTATACCTAGAGACTAATAACTAAATTAAAAAAACATTTCATAGCTATGCAAGAGTTTTTAATGTGAAAGCCTTAAACATGCGTTTTCATAGACTTTTCATCGGAAGTGGTTGCTTGAACTTGCATTGCCGAGGGCGGAGTGAACATAGCTCAAGGCTTAGGAGACTGAGCTCGCTGATCTGCTGTAAAACTGGGTTTAGAATTTACAACAGTTCACAACTCGCGCGTTAGAACAACACATTTATTATGTTCTTTGCAAAACATAGACGGACAGTAAATCCTGAAATCCTCTTTGCCAGAGTAGCTGTTTATCAGACAGAGATAGTCTCTTTTATTGCCTGTGGTTGGGTTGGGTATATACTTATTGTGAAGTCATTCCACAGCAGTTTGTTACAGCTCTGAAAGAAAACATACAAACAGCATTTTTCAACCAGAAGGCTTCCATCTGCGGTGTTCTGGCACGCCCGGGCAACCTCAAACAAAACAATAGGATTTATCTGAATAAATAATCAGTGATGACGACTTTTGAAACTCTCTCAGATTATCTCCTTTATCTAACCAGCCTGCCGCCTCAGGAGTTACACAATTATTCCCGTGGTCCTTATTACAGGGTTTTAACATCTCCTCTCACCCTGAAAGTTAACTTCAGTATTCCGTCACAATGTCCCTTCAGGTGTTTTGCTGAGAGGCCTGAAAGTAGCCTTGGCCTCTCAGATATTCTGGGAGTGGTCTAATAGTTGCTCAAAACCACATGTAATTTGAAGAATCCCTAATCCCTGGCAGTGCGAACTACTGATTACTGGATGATTTATAAATGTGAACGTGCTCATTAATGTGCGACAGCTCAGTAGAGTTCCACTGTCAAGCACAGTCACGCTCAGTGCATGAGGTTATGTTGCAATCAGATTTTTGTTTTTACAGTTTTGCTGAAGACATCTGGACTTCAAGCTGCACTTTATAATTAAATGTTGCTCTTCAACAAATTGAATTTCAGTTGCATACCATTATAATTACATTTAATACCTAATGGAATGTCATTTTGTGTTAACTTTTCTTATGGATACATAGCTTTTGTTCTAATGAGATTTTTCTGTTTCAAGTCAAAGGAAAAAGCTTCACTTCTTTAAATTATGGGGTTTTTTAAGCATGTTTTCCACAGAAAATATATCAAGGTTTTTCATTTGATGTTTTTTACTTTTTACCAGGTGGGCCAGCTTCTCTAAAAAGCCAACTTTACCTCAATGATTCAACATTTTACTCAAATCCCACTTAAGATTTTACACTTCCATGCAGTGATATTCATTCAGGACGTCCCCACCCAGACTTTGATAGTTACTTAACACGGTATCTTGCAATCATCCTGAATAGTTGTTTCAAAACTTTTTGCATCAGAGTTTCATAAGCCTGTTAGTGAGCCTACTCATTCTCATTTCTTTTCCTTTGTCATAAAAGCACAGGCAGGTTAGTCAGAAAAACTGAAACTTCTGGGCCCCACATTCCAAGAAAGTGGTGAGGAGAGACTAGATTTTGAGGGATCCGACTAATCCACACAGGAATGACTACTCTTTAAGTCAACTTCGGTCTGTCAATGATTGAATAAGTAAAGGAAATGGGAAGAAAAGCGGAGGAGCACGTGTGCCGTCGACTTGCTGTCCTGTATGAGTTTACAGGTAATTCAAGGATCAAACAAAGAAAATGTCAAAGACAAACTGAAGCCAAAGAGGCTAAGAAGTCTAGAAAAATCTGTACTCACTTTTAGTCGTTTTCAGGTGAACGTGCGTCTTGTAGTGCTCTGTTCCCGCTCTTCCTCTTCCTGTACAACCCAGTGCAGAGTGTGCTGCCAAATTAAATACTG
Organism: Oryzias javanicus; assembly: GCA_003999625.1. Classification (NCBI taxonomy): domain Eukaryota; kingdom Metazoa; phylum Chordata; class Actinopteri; order Beloniformes; family Adrianichthyidae; genus Oryzias; species Oryzias javanicus. The sequence continues at coordinate 14,394,093 of CM012450.1, read as the reverse complement.
CAAACGCCTCCTTGACTGAAATTATGACTTCACCACATTCAGCAGAGAGAAAGCAGAGAGTGAGCAACAGCTCCAGGCCCCGCCCCTCTATGCTCTCTCTGTTCCTCTGCTCAAATTATAATTCCTTATTTAGGAGAAGGCAGGAAAGGAGAAGGAAGGGCATGTGACTTGAGAGTATGGTGTGGTCACAAAAAGGAATTCTCCAAATTTTTCCTTCTAATGCTAGAAAAAAAAGGACTGGATCAGAGGGGAGGTGAAACCATCACTATGAGGAACACATGGAGGAGGTTTCAGTTAAAAGAGCAGTGAAACAAGGAAGGAACATGTACTTTTAAAGTTTTCACTAGCGATTGAAAGGTGCTATACAAAAATCATGACTAAAAAATAGGGTGGGGGACATACATCTTAAGTAGAAAATCAATAGTAAAATAAGTCAGTTTTAACTAAAGAAACATTATAATATTATATAAAAATGTAAAATCAAGGAGTTCCAAAAATAAGCTAAAAAGGTGTCAGATAGTATTTCTAAAAATTGAATGTGATGCAGCCAATTAATATGCATTATTTACTAGTTCCAAGCAAATGGTTTGTGTTTTTTTTTACATTTGTATGCATATATTTGTAATTTATTATGATTATCCCTTGTGCTTTCTTATGGGATCTGGGTGACCCCACCCTTATATTGATGTGTGATCCCTCCCATGACAAAGGTGGACAGGATTTTATGCCTGCCACGGACACCAGCGAAGATAAAAAATCCTTGAAAAAAAAAAGTTCAGCGCGCTGTCTTGTAGGGTTCAGATGGCCACACTTTTAATGTTAACATGAATGTGATCCAAAATCAACACTTATTCTTAGAATATAAATATAGTTTTTAGTTTCAAATGAACACCAGTATAACTTGATAACATTTATCGAACTTTAAAATAACGTTCTTAAAATGGAACCAAGCATTTCCATGTAATTTCAGTTTTAAATCATGTCTTATTTTGTTTTTTTAATTGTCTAGAATAGGAGGACCAAACTCAATCACACAGGGGGCCAAAATCCAAAAACACAACTTCGGTCTCGGGCTGAACAGGATAAACATTTATTAAACACACTAAAACTATGTTTTTAAAATGTTAAAAATTTAATATTTTAACATTACCATGAAAAATGAAAAAGGCAGGAATATAATCAACTTAAACCTCAAATAACTTTTAGTATTTTACTCTCCGTAAAAGAATATATGTTTTTAAAATTAAACAAGTTAGAAGTAAGCGCAAGATAACATCGGGTCATTAATAACAATAATACAAAATGATCCGGAGGGCCGGATATAATTATCCAGCGGTTCAGATCTGACCCATGGGCCTTGACTTAAACACATGTGGTCTAGAGATTTGAGAAAAAATAGTTTGACTAATTTTATTAATAATCTCCTTATCCTAGCTGTTAATAAGTGAAAAAAACTATAAAAAGTGCAGATTTCAGAGTAAAAAGATGAGTAAAAAACCTTAAAATAAAGTTTTAAACTGTTGCAAGTGTCAAATACTTTGCATTGTGATTGTTTTGACAGGTCATCTGAAAATGGAAAGAGAAAGCAGGAAGCGGTGACATGAAAATCTCCCCTTGACACACATCAGCAACAAGGTTTTTTGAAAATGTGAACCCTATCACCTTAAACCCCCTGGTTCTCAAGCGTTTTCTGGTGGGAATTTTTAGGCAGTCTGGGTGACAACCAAGGGGAGACACTCCCTGAGAGGCATTCCAAGCTTGTCAGCCCCCGATGGTTGCAGCAAGTCAAGACCTGACAGGCTTTTCACATGAAATGATGGCATCAGACGTGATAACGTTGTCTGAAGCTGGCAGCTTGCAAAGTCATTGACTGAGCTCATGTGGTACAAAAAATAAAAAAGCAGTGTGTTCAGAAATGTCGGGGCAGGTTTGTGTTTGCTGGGTGTGCTCTCATGTCCTGTGATTGATTTTTAAGTCACACCCAGAAAGGGATTTAATGCTTAACCACTAGGTTTTGTTTCTTAGGAATGTTCCCTTTTTGCACACAAAAACTACGCAAAGGGCCAGAAAGCCCCAGTTTCTGACTTTACCTCTTCCCTAGGTGAAGAGGACGAACACGTAGGTCGGTGCTTGCTGGTTAGTTTAAAGTAAACAATGGACATATGTGCAGGAGTTTATACAGCAAACACAAAATACAGGCCAGGCACAAAGATGAGAAATTCCACAGTTGCCTGAAGGAAAAACAATCTCAGCCACACTTATTTACTGTTTCCCCCTTCTCCCAAATGGTGATTCCTCTTTTTCCTCATGTCTTTGCATCGTTTGTCTGTCAAACTGAACACGCTGGTGTCATTTAAGTCAGAACTGCCAAATGTTTTGTTTCCACAAACTGACAGCTCAGAGATGTTTGTTTTTTTTGTTTCTTATTCATTATTGATCCCGAGCAGGCCCGTCACTGCACTACAGCAACATCTGGTGGCCCAGCATGGCAGATATCTGTTGACATCTTGTTATTGTTGCATAGTGATTGTGTGTTTTTGAGTCGTCATGGCAACACGGGCCCCCAGAGACCGCCGCTTTGACAGGAACTACCACAAAGGAAGTTTGGAGTTTATATCTGCTCGTCTGCCTTTCGTCACACATCTTGTCACTTGCTTGTGAGAGATATGGTGGCGCAACTGAAAAAATAAATGATTTTAAAACAGTGCTGGTTAAAATAACCTCATAGTCATAACAATTAGCGACAATTAACACAATTTTGTCTAAATTAGACTGACACTGCTGGGTCCTGATCGATTAAGCTGAGCTGCTAATTGAAAAAAGAGCCACCCGGTGGACGAAACACTACTGACCATCAGGGTGTGCAATCTGAAGCTGTTAGACAAGCCGATGATGCTTTAGTGACTTAAGATGTGCACTTTTGGTGCAGAGAACGGTCAAAGGACTAAAGTGTGGTTGGGTTGTATTGTCTTTTAACCTTAGAGCTGCATAATTGAAGAGCAAACCTCTTCTAACCCTAAAATAACACGGTGTCCCTTTAAATCTCTGAGTGGTTTTAGTCTTTCAGAGTAAAGAAAACACTCAGCGTGCAGTGTGATGCCTTTGGTCAAAAATAAATAGATGAATAAGAAATGACTGGTTGTCTCACAGCAGGGTAAGTGGATGACATTGCTGTTACAAGTTCAGTTTGGGGTAAAAGACTGTTGGGAAGTCGTGTTTTTTTTTTTTTTTTGTGATGGACTTTGTTGAGTTTGGTTGTCTTCCAGTTAAAACACAACATCAATACCTGTTTTCTTTCATTAGTTTGCTTTTCAGTTAAATTATGTTAGTTATTATACGATGTGTTTAAATAATTGTAAACGGAAGACTGTGCTTTTCTACCAGTGTTCCACGATACTCTATTGTCCCGTCAAAAAAGTTGTAAAAACCCTTACGACTGACAGGCTATCAGCTCCATGTTCATCCGGGCTCAGGTTTCACAGTATACAGAAAATTAAAAATCATAATATACTTTTTTCATTGTGCTTGTTGGACTTATTTTGTTTAAGACTGATAAGAATTACAATTTATTGTTAATAAAGGCTACTATTTCCTTTTTTCTTACATTTTAGGTTGATGGTGTACCTTAGGATTTATATTAAGAAAATCAGTAGAATATGGCAAAAAAAAAAAAAAGTTTTTAGTTACTGACTTAAGATATTAAACCAAGGATGTTTAGCCTTTAAAAAAATAACTTTTCTTTGTAATAAAAAAAACAATAATAAAAATAAGTGTAAAGATCAACTCCAATGAAAGTTGTGTTTTAACATGTTCTTGTGGCATTTGTCTCATGATGGAGGACTTATATAAAGATAATGAAGATTAAAATTGAATTTTCGAGTATTTCTTTATTCAAATGGTGGTGAATCAGGAGCAGACACAAAAACGTCTATTGGAAAAAGCTTGTAGATGTGATGTACGTGCTACAATCGGAAGAACCACAAGTGCCCTGCTTCACTCCGTTCTAATGCATCCACTTGCAGAGAAATAGATCCATGTACGTCCTTTGTTTTCCTCACCTGAGCTGGCATCTGGCTCAAAGGTGCCAGTTTTGTTGCCGGTAATGTTTGGTTGTCTCACCCATCACTCAACTCCTGATGATCTATGTAGAAACTATGTTTTTTTTTTACTTTCCTAAAATTGGCATAATAATAATTTAAAGACCACCAGGAACGCTTTGAAAGTAGATCAAAAGATGATCGGAGAGGGACTTTAATTTTTAATTCAATGAAAAAAAAAAAAAAGGTCAAGCATCCTTACAAGGTTGCATATATTTTCTTTGAGTTAGAACCTTGAGACAACCCTGTGACTTCCACTTTGAAGCTGGTTTAAATATTTAAACCACAGGAAGTTGCATTTTAAAGAATTCAGTATAATTCTCAATTCAAAAAGTATTGTAGGGAGATGTTTCCATACATCTCCTTTTATTTATCCTTATATTTTTTCCATATTTTTTTGGTGAAGCAATAACTGGTCATGATGGTGCTGATAGCTGAAGATCGAGATCAGGCTTCACATTTTCCCAAAACCAAAAGACAAACTTCATCCATCTTGGAGTTCTGTTCAAATCAAGTCTTGCGACTCCCATGTATTCCTGCCTTGTTTGTCAGGGCAAGACTCAGCAAAGTTATTTGAAATGTAACATTCGGTCAGATGATGACTTGAACACAATGGAGGATCACATTTTTCTAGATAAGCACATTCCAACATGGCGACGACAAGAATTAAATTATGCCGAAGAATGTGTGAGATCCACCGGACAGGACTTTGTACAAGCTGTTATCAACAAGAAGATAGGAGTGTGATTGAATTTTTTAAGACATTTCTTATGTCAAACAAATGATCTGTGGAAATTTGCTATGATTAAATCTTTTCAATTTTTTTTTATTATTATTTTGGATAGACCGTAGATTATTATCAGGGACAATCAAATTTTCACTGTAAAGTATCTGCTTGACTTTCTCTATTATTTCTGTGTATATCATTTGATTAAAAGTTAAAGCAAAATTTTTATCCCTTGTTTAAGTTTTATTCAAAACCGACAAATTTTTTACATATTAACTGCAGAAATAACATTGAGTTTTGACATTGAATGAATTACAAAGCCATATATTTTGACCTAATATATGGCTTTGATGAACCAAACAGCTGAAGACAAGGAGAATTTATGGAGAAAGTCAAGAAATCAACATTTTCAAACATATTTACATTATTATTGGAGCCAAAAACATTAAAGTTTGGAAGCCGCATGTTCTTTTAACCTTTGTTAATACATTAGTTCCGCTCCTGATATCGAACCTTCGTTTTGTTTGCATATTTCTTTAATGGCTCAGATGGCCAAGTGCCAGCACCAAACTGAATGCTAACATGATTGTGAACTGTTAGAAGTGGGTGTCTGCATACTAAGTTGAAAGGGGAACACAACAGCTGCAGCAGCTCTCTGTAAATCATTTCTGAGGGTTTCATGCATGCTGTGTCTGTGCAGCTCTGATAAAGGAAAGGCAGAGAGGAGAGTAGGAAAGCTCCAGCACGACCGCTACAGCTACAGTGCACAACAAAGGGACTGAGAAAGACTTGGATGCATTGACCAGTTACCCACTGACATCTCACCTTTGAGTGCATCAAAACAGATGATCAAAAACAATCCAAAGCAGGAGGTTTATGTCAAAATGAAGCTGAGTCTGTAAAGCAGGAGACAAATACTTGTGCAAAGTTTCTTCAAGGTGATAAGACACACTTCACGATAAATCATATTTTTTAATGCTACCCTAAACTATACTCAAATAGTGTGGGATCATGATTAGACAAAATGTTGTTAGATGATCACTGCAGTGTTTTCCAAGAGCTGAAGTCTGCAGTTTGGTCTCCTCTGAAGCCTGTTATCTTAACGACTGATATTCACTCTCCCGGTGCTCTAAACTGTGACCTACTAATTGTCCATATAAATCTTGTGCTCTCCACCTCCTCCCTCTAATTTTGCTATGAAACTGAAAGCAGTTGTGCAGAAAGTAATCTTCTGCCCTTCAGTATCCGCTCGGTTACTTTCCAAATTAGATGGAAGTTTTCCTCCTCTGGACGTCTGACTGCAGTCCTGCAGGTCTCAGTGAGTTTAGGCGGTTCTGCTGCCAGGGACACAATTCTCACTAAAAGATGTTTGATACACACAATCTGATGTAGTTACAAGGGTGATCCCAGTCACATTTTTGTGACTGCAGACTATTGACTTGGTTGTAAAAGTGAAAAAGAGCAGGATGACTGTAGGGGAAGGACCTAGGAAGTAACAGCCATTGATCAGGCCTATACGTGAAGGTGGACTTTGTTCATCCAGTGGATTTTCATCAATTCAAGAAAAGTTCCAGAACATCCTTAAAAAAACATTTACTGTTCTGTGCCTAAAAGGGGGACTGGTGTTTTGCAAATACAGGGTTGTGCCTTCTTTTTAAAAAATGAATATTATCATTCCTTTAGAACAACACTTTCTGTAATTATTCTTTGAAAAATGAGCAAAAGAATTGGATACATAATCCTGCTTTTTTAAGTTACAATGATTGGCCAGGATTAAGTCCTTCATATCCAAGTCAAATCTTGAAATAGTGACCCATGTTTTTGTGTTGTACAGGCTGAATTACTGCAGCTCTTTATATGCAGGATTACCCAAGGCCTCAATAGCCACTACAACTGGTGCAAAATGCAGCGGCCAGATTTATATGTGGTGCTGAGAAGTTTGATCACATAACCCCTGTTCTGGTCTCTTTGAACTGGCTGCCAGGGCGATATCTGATTTGTATAAAAATTCTTGTCTTTCCTTTTAAATCACTGGCAGGTATGGCACCATCTTACCTTTCTGATCTGATTTTAAAGGGGCCCTACCATGAAAATTTTACTTTTTGAGGTTTTAAATGCATTTTTAAAACGGCACTTTGATCCGTTCATGCAGTTAAGAGTAATCCTCTGAAAAAGCTGCGCAGTCTGCAGCAGCCCCTCCCACACCCACAAAAACGAGCGGTATGAAACATGCTGACATAAGAACGTTGCCAACAGCTCCCTCCAGGAAGAATCTGTGCTGCAAGCTCCGCCCACTGCAACAAACACACCTCCATCTTCTCCACGGAGCTGTGGTGCTAATGTAGTTATCCACTGCTGCCAGAATCTGTCTCCTGGCAGGGGATAACAACCTTCCTGTACCAGGAACCGCTGTCTGACCCATTTTTTAAATGCAGTCTCGCTTCTTTTCCAATCGGACCGAACTTCAATTCACTCTGAGATTCCTCAGTCTGAATAAGAAACAAACCGAGAGCGGAACAACTGAACCGAAACGACCACCGTACCCGATGGTCACGTGATGTAAACGCGGTAGAAATGAGGTGATCGGTCAACCGCGGACAAATGCAGAGCATTAATTGTCATGTTATCCAAAAGGAAATAATTTTTCCAACTGTTTACTTGTTTTAACATTTATTTTAATACCACTGAAAAATGTATAACTCGCTTTTCTGTGTCTCCTACACGCGCCGGCTGCTGCCATAAAAGCTCTATTGTAGTCTCAACAAATTTGAAAACAATGCCGTAAAACCACAACGATGAGACACGGGAATTTCAAATGTGGTCGGATTAATTCATGCTCAATAAAACAACTTTGAACATGATCCACATTGATTCCACAGACGTGTTGTTTAGCGTGCATACTTGTATCTCAAGTAACCGTCATGCAGGATTCCTCAAACCAGCGGTAAAAGTGTTGAATCTGGCCTTCATGCAGACTCTCAAAATCCATCAGCAAAATAAAAAGTTTGAAAAAGGGAAAAAAATCCAGACAAGATTTTGTATGTTTTGCCTCCATCTTTCTTATAGTTTTCTTTACAAATTTTGCTCATGCTGGAGGGACCGGCTCATGGATGACGTTGTGAAATGGGCAGGGCCGACAAGGAGCGAAAGGCTGAGGCTCAGAAATCGAGTCGTTTTACTTCCGGGTATGAAAACGGGCCACAAAAATGACTAATATTTCATAAATAATTATTTTTTTTTATGCTTCTAAAGTATTATATGATTATATATATGGATATACTTTACTCTGAAAGGCCAAAGAAAATCATGATAGGACCCTTTTAAAATATTTTCCCTCTAAATCTTTGCGTTCAGCAGACCAGTATTTATTACTGGCTCAGAGAACTAAATGTAAATTCCGGGGAGATCGTGCTTTTGCTGTTCTGGCTCCTAAACTGTGGAACCATTTGCCACTAGCTACTAGAGAGGTCACACTTTTGGAGAGTTATAAAACTCAACTGTTCCTCCACTATCACACTATAGTATTTGCCTAATTGCTTTTTATCATGTAATTTTTTTTTTTTAAATAGGATTTTACATATTTTTTTTTATTGTTTTTATGATTGTAATGTACTGTGTTTTCTTGTGTAAAGCACTTTGGGCCTTCTTGGCTGGTGGTGAAAGGTGCTTTATAAATAAATAAATAAATGAAATGAAAAGATTTGAAATTAAATAATGGGTGTAGTCAGAGTGGAAAAATCACTTGATTCTGACCAAGTCCGCTGAATGTTGTTCAGATTGACTCCTGAACCTTACATTCGGTCTGTTTTCATCTGCCGTCAAGCAGCCATTCCTGTTTCGAACTAAAGCTTGTAAACAAAACCATGAGTAAAGATCTTGTCATGATTCTGTGCTTAGGTTTGGTCATGTCCGGTTTTCCCTGTCAGTCTCACCACATTCAGGTTAATCATCCACAGCTGTCTTCATTTAGTTAATCAACCTCATTGTATTGAAGTGTCTGGTTTTCAGTTTCTCATTGTCAGGTTATCTGCTCATCTACGTTCTGTCACCGCACTGGTTTGTTCTCCTGGTTTTGTCCTGTTTAGTTGATTTAGTAAACTTTTGTGTTTCTGCCACCAAGTCTGGTCTCCTGCATTTGGGTCCTCCACCACAATCCCTGACAGATCTCTTCAGTCATTGGCCAGGAATTATGAGGGCAAAGCAGCTAGAGGGAGAAATTATGGAAGTCTTACCCACCCGGGCTCAAAATGTATCCATTCCGGCTCCAGTGCATACGGCGGAGACTTCTTGTAATATGAAAATAACGAGAGGCACTCACACTGTATCCAGTTCAGTCTGGCCTCTGCGGCGCTCCGTATCTGTTTTGCTGGCTTCAAATTTTAGATGGACACCAGAGCGCTTTTTGTTGGGTTTATTAATGACCTAAACCAAAAATTGTGCGAGCGAGAGTAAAGTGGAAACGGTATATTTTTCAAAATTAAAACCTATTTTCCATTCTATTCACTGTTTTAATCATCTTGTAAACATATTATGACAACCAACCCCAGTCTCCACTACTTGTTACATAATGCGTGTAACACAGTCAGATATACATTTAAGCTTATATAAGAAAAAATATTAATAAAAGTTCCATGCTAACCTGTTCTATGAAGATGAGTCATGCAGAAAAGAAGAGTTGTGATTATAATTCAAAATCACTGAGGGTTTATTTACTAGTTCTTCATACATAAATGGCGAGTTATCACATGAATCTCTGTGAATTCGGAGTCTCGTGAGGTCAGCACCAGAGCCTTTGGCTGCAACACTTTTTTTGTCCAGTTGTTCCGCAAGGAGCCTATTCAGACTGAGAAATTCCATAGTGAATTGGAACATAGTCCGTTTGGAAACGAACCCACACTACCTCAAAAGATGGGTTTGAGAGCGGTTCCTGGTCCCAGACCAGGGTCCGCTAGGGTGTATTCAGACTGAAATATTTGTTTTGGATTAGTGAGTAAAAGAACTACTTCACTTTAAGAGAACCAAATGTGTCCAGTCTGAATACACCCAAAATTAGCAATACAAAAGCTCATTAATCCCCAAATGTGTTCTTTTCTTTGTAAATAAACATGCTCTGTGGATAAGAGAAACATATATTATATATATATATATAATATATATATATTATATATATTTTTTTTGTGAATATGACATTTGTTTACTTGGTTACAAAGTTCTTTACGTCTAAAAATGTGAAAAGCTAATCTCTAGAAAATAAACTCTGTAGAAATGGTGGAGTTATTGTCTGTGGCCTCAGTGAAAAAGATTAAAAAGTAATTTTATTGTAATATAAAAATGATAAATGGTAATAAAAGCATTCAAATGAAAAGGACGTGGCTTTCTCCAATAAAACACAGATGTTTTTGGATTTTTCCTTATACATTTTTTTAAAGGTCATATTTAGGAAAGAAAGGGAATTAATTGATAAACAAAAATGAAATAACCCTAACAAAATTTCAGATAAAATCCAGTTGGACAAACCAGAGCAGTTTTCTCTGAGCCAGGACAGGAAAGGTCAGACAATGGCAGGAGGGCAGACTAAAAATGTGGAGGTGGAGGGAGCAGTGGAAAGAAAAGCGGAGAGAGTCAGGAGGAGGAGAAGAGGGCCAGATGGAAACAGAGAGAGAGGAAGAATAGAGAGACAAGCAGAAACACCACAAAAGAAGACAAGAGTCACTTGCAGCGAGCTGAATAGAGACTGACACAAATTGAGGGTCAGAGCCATTAGGAGAGTGGAAGTGAAGCAGGCTCCAGAGAGGAATAGGCCGACTCAATTTCATCTTTATGAGTGAGCGAAGTGGCAGAGAGGGTAATATTGATGGAACACAGGAGAGGAATAATGAAATGATTCCCCTCCTGAACTGCCTTATCATGGAGATATTAATAAATCAGCTGATAAGAGCAAGTCGCAGAGCAGAGGAACATTTGATTAGGAAGCAGAGGAGAGCTCAGCAACAGGCTCTAACAACACTGCTAAAGAGTCTTTTAATAGACATCCGTGCAATTCATAGAATTTTTTAAATAAGTGAACAATAAACAAACCAGTCAGGCTTTCGTTTGTGTTCTAACAATCAACTAACAAACGTAAATAACCTGTGATGTAAGTCGTGTGTTAATAAAATGAATGAATTACAGAATGTAAACTGCATAATTAAAAATGATCAAATAAAATGTTTTCCTTTAATATGAAAACTCCTTAGGGTGTATGCATAAATCAAACGTGCAAGATTTAATTAAAATGTAAACCAGCGTAAGCATGAGGGAGCTTTCAACTAAAAAAAATCATGTGCTTTTTTGTTATAGTATTGTAATCTTTGGGTTTAAGCATAGACGGTCTTGTTCAGTACTGGGGTACAAAATGTGCTCTTTGCAATCAGTGTTGCAAACTCTGGTCCAATTTCTTTACAGTAAACTGAGGTGAGGTATAAATGCAGGGCTGTTTGGGAAATTCAAATAAGGGATGCCACAATTCTCAGTTTAAAATTGAACTGTATGTTACACAATTAATGCTATGGAAACAAATACAACTGCCACGTAACGATGGGGAGGCAGAATCTTCAAGATTCCATGCCACTGCCTGATATTTTGGAGAATTGTTGGCGTTCTCGTAAACGTAGACGAGCGGTCAAGCGGCCCTTAGGCATGCAGACTGGCCCATTTTCTTTTATATATGGCTGGATGGCTGGCTGGATGGCTGGCAGGTGGTGGCTGCTGTCCAGAAACAATTTTCACATCGTCCAGTCAGAGCTGCTGCCGGTTGGCCGCCCACCTATCGACCAATTTTGTAGTAGCATCATCCCCATGTGCCCAGGCAGCCACTGACCGATGTCAACTTTTAGGCAGAATATCAGTTCTTCCCTTACCCCTGCGGCTTCTCCCTACCCCTAATTTAGCTCTCAAAACAGAGACATATGTGATAAACAGATAAACACAAATAAAAACACTTTCACTCAATGATGGCATCCATACTTGCCAGTCATCTACGTTAGTGCAGAACTTCTAGCGCTTGGAAATACATAACAACATTTTTATAACCTTAAATGCAAAAAGTCATTACTTATACACTTCTCACAAAAATTAAAGGAACACTTTTTTTATTGGGCCTGGCATGAAAAACCTGTCAGATAATTTTCTTGTTGATTAAGCAGCTGAGGGCCTCGTTAATCAATTCCAGCTCTATTGGTGTTGATGGAATTAACAACAGGTGCACTTCAGTGGCAACAATTAGAAAACCCTCCAAACAGGACTGCTGTTACACGTGGAGGTCATTTCAAGTTTCTCCCTCTTGATCTTTTTTGGCTGGTTTTCCACTCGTGCTGATTTTGGCTTGTGTAATTCTCTCTACTGGCAGTATGAGGAGATTCCTTAACCCTACAGAAGTTGCACAGCTTGTCCAACTTCTCCAGGATGGTACATCCACACATGCTGCAGCAAGAAGGTTTAATGTGTCTCCCAGCACAATCTCCAGAACATGGAGGAAATTTCAGGAGACTGGTGGTTATTCTGGGAGAGCTGGACAGGGCCGTAGAAGGTCCTCAACCCCTCAGCAGGACCGATACCTGCTCCTTTGTGCAAGGAGGAACAGGCTGAGCACTGCTCGTGCCCTACAGAATGACCTCCAGAGGGCCACTGGTGTGAATGTCTCTACCCAAACAATCAGGAACAGACTTCATGAAGGTGGCCTGAGGGCCCGACGTCCTGTAGTGGGCCATGGAGCTCCACTGGCATTTGCTCAAGAACACCAGAATTGGTAAGTCCGCCACTGGCGCCCTGTAGTTTTCACAGACGAGAGCAGGTTCACCCTGAGCACCTGTGATAGACGTGAAAGAGTCTGGAGTCAAGGAGAACATTATGCTGCCTGCAACGTGGTTCAACATGACAGGTTTGGTGGTGGGTCAGTGATGGTCTGGGGAGGCATATCCATGGAGGGACGCTCAGACCTCTACTGCCTAGGAAATGGTGCTCTGACTGCCATAAGGTATCCAGATGAAATCCTTGAACCCATTGTCAGACCCTACACTGGTGCAGTAGGTCCTGGTTTCCTCCTAATGCACGACAATGCCCGGCCTCACGTGGTAAGAGTATGCAGGTAGTACCTGGAGAATGAAGGAATTGAAACAATTGAATGGCCTTCACCATCCCCTGACTTAAACCCAATAGAACATCTCTGGGACTTTATGTTTGGGTCCATTAGGCGCTGCCAGGTTGCTCCTCAGACTGTACAACAGCTCAGGGATGCCCTCACACAGATCTGGGAGGAAATGCCACAAGACACCATTCGTCGTCTCATTAGGAGCATGCTGCGACGTTGTCAAGCATGCATACAAGCTTGTGGGGGCCACACAAGATACTGAAAAGCATTTTGAGTTGCAGAAATTAAGTTTTGGAGAAAATGGACTAGCCCCACATCTTCATTTCACTCTGACTTTATGGTGTCTACACAATTGAGCCCTCTGTAGGCTGAAAACTTGAACTTCCATTAAAAGACTTGACATCCTTTTGTTCCCAAGGCACTGCCCTGTAGTTATTTGTAGAGATATCCAACTTCATATTGAGATCTGATGTATTGAATGTGTTTCTTTAAAGTCCTCTTTTAATTTTTGTGAGCAGTATATTTAAATGTAAACTTCTGTGCTTTAGATCCCACTCAAATGAAGAAATGCTTTTCTCTTTCCCAGCACAGCGTGACGCTCTGCAACCTTTGTGGCAGAGGATTGTAGAGCCATGAGGTAATCCCTAAAAAAGCTATTTTGGACACTCCTTCCCCTCCAAATCTCCCTACAATTGGAAGGGTTGAGAGAAGCCAAAGGGGTTGGAGGAAAATTTGGATTTAGCATGTGAGAAAAATTGTTGCCTTAAAAGTATAACTTTGTCTTAAAATCTCCATGACCACTGCACGGAATTTAAAAATACGACTTCTGCCGTCTGATTACTAATACCGCATTGCCTCCACCTGCTGAAACTTGCTGAAAAACTTGCATTTAGGTAGCCGCATTTTGAGGATATGGGACAGTAGTCTTAACCGAATCGTGGAAAAGTATATTGTTGAATCCCTACTGCATGCTAAACTGTCAGACGTTGCTTTAAATTCTAAAACCTGCACCTGTTCTAGAACAGGTGCTGAAGAAAGCCAAAAACATCCTGGGACAGCCCCAGCATCCTCTGACTCCTGTCTTTGTTTTGATGCCTTCAGGGCGCCGATTTTATGCGAAACGAATCGTTTTTCGCAGTCCTTTGTGCCCTCAGCAATTACGTTGCTGAATTTAGATAATAGTGTTTTTCTTTAAGGTTATTGATGAGGTGACGTACTACTGTATGCTGATGTTGCGGAGCTATGGAGTACTCATTTTGGACTGTGATGGGCTGACACATTGATATGATTGTGTGGTGTGTGTGTGTAACTGCACTGGAAGTTCTACTAATGAATTGCCCTCTGGGACCAATAAAGTTTTTCTGATTCTGATTCTGATTCTGAAAACTTTTTTTTAAAATTGTTTTAACACATTCCATCAGGAAGAAGCGTCGGCTTAAAATGGTTTTCTTTATTTTTACGTACTTATTGGCAAGTCAAAAAACAATTTTTCCATTTTTTTCAGCTTTTTTTTTTTTTGCTGTTTTGTAGAACACAAATGATGCATCGAACTAAAACAAAACCGTGACCCAAAAATCAAGCTTTGAGCCAAAATATGGAGAAAGCGAATTGTTCCATTGTTAAATCCAATTTGAATCAATTTCAATGGGTGCCACAACTTCATGATTAACAGAACTTTAATGAAATCTTCTTTGTCAGGACTTCCTCAAAAACAAACTGAATATCACCGTAAGATACTCAATATAGTTTAACTGCCTCTGTGTCTGTCATTCACCTAAGAAAGTATTTAGTTATTATGATATTTTCCTCCTGTACTGGAGGAAACCCTCAAGCAAAACTTGCTGCAGTTGTCTTCAAATTTGTTCTGCAAATCCCTTATACAAAATATCCTGTAAATATCATCTTAACTTTGCACGGCTTACATGAGAAGTAAATTTGTAGTGGTTACCTTTTAAGGTCTTTTTTTTAAATGCTTTTAATATCTTTGATGAATCTTTTAGAAGTTGACAGTAATCAACATGATTCTTGTGAATGAACAGAGCTGCTATGGAGTGATTTGCTACTTTAGTGCATGAGTAGGCGGCTTAGATTTTTTATTGAAGGACTGTGCTAATACCTTATGTGTGGAGCTGCAGCGTGTTCATTAACATCCTGTTTATTGCTGTCATCTGGGAAAATAGATTTTAATTATTTCATCAAATGCCATTGACCTTGCAGTATAATCAGATCAGAAATAGAGTTCCATCTTCATAAAAATATTTGTCGGTAATTAAACCTCGATTCAGTTCACAGATGCACCGCAGCTGCAGTGCTGCGGTAAAAAGGAAAAAAAGGCCTAGCATGCGTTTAACTTTCTCCCTGAATGGCTCCATAACTGAGTGGGTTGTGCGCGTTGATGTGCCACTGTGAAGCAGAGGCAGCAGACATGCTGCAGTGCTGCTTCTGCCCCTCACTGCTGCAGTCTCTGTGCAGCTTAACGTCGTTACTGCCCTTCTGTCGCCACAGCAACCGCCACAGCAGTGTTTCTTGCTTTTATGGACTCTGTGCGAGTGTGTGTGTAGCTGAATATTGGATCATTGCTGATGTGATGTGCTGTATTATGTCAAACATGATGTGGGTTGTGTTCTGCAGAGCTCAGTGTGGCCTTTAAGTGAATGAAAAGGCACAGTCCTCATTACTTTACATCCTATCAGACAATCAAATTTATGAACACTCCTCTTCATCCCCCCCGTATCCCTCTTCCTTCACAGTCCCACTCTGCTTTCTGTATTTCCCAGGACGTGGCGCTCACCACGTGTGCCGCCGACTGACGATTTAATAACGCTAAAAGGTTCAGCGCCCCCTCACCTCTTTCTTCTCTCCCTCAGTAACCTTTCTCATTACTGAAATTATCAGCTCCCATAATAACTCACCTGCTTACTGTTTGAAGTGCGATGGGTCTGGAAAAACAATGGTGGGTGTCAAAACCATGAAAGATGAGAAGCTAAGTTCCTGCTGGTTTGTGGTAAATTCTCTTTAGATCATGGAAATCATTGGATGAAATATCTATAATTCATCAACAGAAGTCCAGAGAGCAGGCAGGCGGCCGTGTCTCTCGGTGATGTATCATTTCTGAATGTTGAATAATAAATGTTAAAGCAGGTTTTGAGTCTGTGCAGCAGATAGGAATGCATCACACTTTACAGCAATCTTACAGCAAAGAGGCCGGGCAGGATGCAGTGATTTTAATGGTGCAGTGTTACTGGAGTGCCCTGTGCACCACCTGTGAGGGAAAGTGCAAAAAAACTGTTTCATGTTGCAGATGACCTACATGCTAATCCAAGGGTGAAATTTCAACACATGTGTTAGTCTTTGGTTGTCGTGAGTACAGAAGGACCTGAAATGCTAAATCCATAACTTTTCATGATTTGTATTTGAGTGAAGACAATATAAAAATATAGTATTTTTTAGACCCAGGAGGAGTCCAGAAAAAAATGACTTGCTACACCTGACCTGATCTGAACTACTTTCTTCCATGATTACAGTCACTTGACAGCACCACCTGGACTGACTAACTTTCATTTTATAAGCTTTTTTTTTCTGTCCTTGCCACACTATTCTCATTTATGTCAGTTTTGGAACATCTGGGCCCTGTGATGGACTGGCAAACTATTTTGGGTGTATCCTGCCTTTGCCCAACAGTGGTTGGGATAGGCTCCAGCAACCCTGCGATCCCAAAAAGGATTAAAAGGGTTTGGAAAATGGATGAACAGAACATCAGAAGCTGTCTCTTCAAGAGATTCAGGGAAATCTGTGACTGTGTTTTGCTACTTTTTATTTATATCATATTTCTGTTTCAGGTTTTGCAATCTGGTTTTGTTTTAAATAATCTTCTCTTGTGCTTAAGGATGTACTCAGACCGGACGCATTTGATTGCGCCCAGAGTTTGTTTCCCCTGATACTCTGTAGCAAATTTTTAGATGGAATAAACTCAAGCGGGCCCTGGTCTGGAAACAAGAATTGCTTCAAGACCCATATATTGGAGGTGGTTTTGGTTTGTTTCTAATCTGACTAAATTTCGATTTGCTCTAAATTTCCTCAGTCTGAAAAGACTCGGAGCGAGACAACTGGACCAAAATGGCCAATGTAGCTGGGCATTACGAGATGTGAAGAGTAGCGGAGCAACAATGAGACACCGCAACTCATTGAAATGTGGTCAGAGAAATGCGAGCTCATTAAAATAACTTTTAAGATGACACACATTTCTTCTCACACTGTTTTCCCAGCAATCTACATGTTAAAAACACTAATCAGGGTACATTCTTAGCCGTCATCTCCTCAGTAACCGTCTTGCAGCATGTCTCTGCCATACCAAAGTACTAGTAAAAAGTGTCGTACCTGACCTTAATAACTTCAAAACTGGTCAGTGAAATACAAAGTTTGAATAAATAAACTTTTCAGCCAAGGATTGCAAAGGGCAGGACTTCCATTATTCTTTCTCTCTTTGCTTTTCCTTGCCTTCGTAAAACCTGGTAAATGACTGAAGAAATCTTTAGTTGGTTTTCTTTACAAGCTTTGGTTTAAAACAGAAATGTCCTGTTGAAAGCAGTCTGAATCCAGACCTAACGTAAGGTTCAGGAGTTAGAAACGAGGTAGTTTGACAATCAGAGCATAGTTTGTGTGGCCATCCTACGAGCATCTAATGTATCACCTGCATGCCCCTGCACACATGGGGCGTGGAGCCATTGTGCACACCTTACTGGCAACTCACCTGTATGAAACAAGTGCATGTAACTTGCATTATCCTTAAAAATACTTCATGATATAATCATCACACGTATGACAGTGGTACATTCCATTTTCATGATGTCCCTTAAGGTGGCAGCACAAGTCTCACGGGATGTGAAAGACACAACTGCATTCTTTTTCAAGACCCTCTATGGGCCCAGTAAACCCCAAAACTTGTAACACCTGTACAGGTAAGCCCTGTAAGAGTGCATTTGACCAAAGTATTTATGTAGTTGTGACTTCCTTGACATTTAACTTTCTGATTTCCTTGATTGGTGCCCTGAACTGTGCTCCAAATTTAACAGGAGAAATTCATATATAAAAAACAATGTGTTACTTTGTGAATTGCATCCAATTCTAATTTTACTGGAATATCAGGGTCAGAAAAAGCATAACTTTAAAAACCCTTCCGCTCTCTTTGGGGTCAAGATGACTCCAACCATATTTTGATGTGTGATTCCTTCCATGACAAATGTGGACAGGATTTTATGTCTACCATGGACATTAGTGAAACTCAAAAATCAAAGATAAAAAAAGCTCTGCGTACCGCTTTGTGGGGTCTAGAAGACCCCACTTTTAATGTAAACAAGCCAAGGAGAGTGGAAGGGGTTTACCGATGTACTAAGAAACTGCACGTTCAGAGTCACTGCATAATCATTTATTCACATATTTCTTTTCACATATTACATAATATTATTGCTGCAGTTGTGGCGCCTTTCTGGTTTTTCACCGTCGGTATTCCCTTAATGATATTCTTTGTTTCTATCTCTTTATAGTTTTCATCTTCATGCATGCTGAATATAACATTTACAGGTGCAGGATGCAAATAAATAAAACAATCTCTTTAAAAAGTTACATCTCATTATCTATCCATTCTATTTATGCTTCAGGAACATGCCTTTTTCAGTCCAATATGGGGAGAAAAAAACACCTTTAGGAGCGACT
This sequence comes from Oryzias javanicus, assembly GCA_003999625.1. Classification (NCBI taxonomy): domain Eukaryota; kingdom Metazoa; phylum Chordata; class Actinopteri; order Beloniformes; family Adrianichthyidae; genus Oryzias; species Oryzias javanicus. Next base: position 14,375,429 of record CM012450.1, on the reverse strand, counting down.
CTTCTCGATAAGAAGGTGAAGGCATAACAAAGAGCACATTAATGATACATATTGTTAAAGCTGACATTATATGATTTATCTTTAGAACCCACCTCTCCCCCACCCACATGAAACCCGTCCAAACTTTCTTAGGGAAAAAAGGCTAAAGTGTAATTATGTTATCTATGTACACTTACTTTGAAGTATGGCACCAAAATCTGCTTGTGAGAGAAAAGTCTGAGGTTATAAGTATTTGTGGCTACATTACCTTTTGTGTTCATCAGAAAAAGGTTTGCGTGTAAAATCCATTCAGAAGCTCACCACAGCAAGCACATTTTACAAGCTAAAGTAGAGACACAGTTTTCCGTGGGTTCTGAGAGTAAACACCATGCCTTGCAGGCACTGGGAGCGAAGCACAAGAAGAACAGAATGCTGGAAATCTAATTAAAATCATTGATAATGTACTCTGTGTGCTCCCATATGACTCTGCCTTCTGATTAGCACCTAGTGTTACATAGCAGGTGAAAAATAGTGACTTCATTTTTTTTTTTTAAAGAAAAAGGCTGCAACACCTCCAGCAAATACTCGTCCAGTTGATGGCATCAGTACCTTTAGTTTGGGGGGAAAAAGTGCTTTTCTTGAATATTGTGGACAATGACAAACAATATTATCTTTCTTTCAGCTGCTTAGATTTGTTGAGCATTCAGTTTTTCCTGACTCCAGTCGGAGACGAGCTGCGTTTCCCGGACACACATGCGTATGCATGCACACGCCGAAGCTCTTGCATAAACACACATAACTGAAAAGTTAAGGGGTCTGTTTCCTGACCTAAAGGCAAATAATCAAGAGCTTTGTGTCATTTAAACTCGGACTATCTTTACAGTTTTACAACATTTCTTGTGTTTGCTCAGTTTTAGCTATTTTTCGAAGGCACCTCATGGCACCTAGGCAGAGCAGAGGTTTTTTTTTATCAGTTTGTTAGGAAGATGATTCTTCTTTCTTCAAGTGTCAAAAAAACTCTACTTGGTGAACCATTGTTCCATTGTGACTCAGAATCTGTGCTCCTGAATAGTAATGATAGAGTTATCAGTTTTGCTCCCTACTGAGCAGGCCCAGGAAAAGCTCTTCTCCATAACTTCAAAGGTCCCCGAGCTCCCAGGCGGAGAAGCCTCTGTCAGACATAGGCCGACTCACTGGACTGGGTCCTGCCCAGGTTTGGGGCCTGGGACAGGTGTGATGAGGATCCGAAGATGACCTTCCTCAGTGATCCGACTCCTCGCATGGCCGTCTTTATCTTCCTCCACCCAATGTGGTTGAGCTCAGCCAGGTTGAGGAGCACGCATATGCCGCTCACGGCAAACATGAAGACGAGGAAGACCGTTTTTTCTGTTGGGCGGGACACGTAACACTCCACCTCCTTCACACAGGGGTAGCGGTCACACTCAAACATCCCTGGCACATTGAAGCCGTACAGGAAGTATTGGCCGGCCAAGAAGCCAATCTCCAGGGCATTGCGGAACACCACCTGGATGACGTAGAAGCGGGAGATGCCTTCTTGACGCCGCACTTTTGCGTTTTTGTGCGTTCCAGGAAGCCCCCGTGGTCCGTTGGGGATCTCTTTGACGTCCATGTCGTGATCCTCCTTGCTTCCTTCAGGATGCACCAGGATGCCATTGATGTTGCGCGCATGAAGCTTGCGACCGTGGTGGTCATGACCGTGGCGACCATGATGTCCGTGACCGTGGTGATCCACGTAATGGTGCAGGAGGGAGTAGCTCCGGTCGCGTGCCTTTGCAGACTGGTGAACTGAGTATGTGATGAAACACAGGCTCGGCGTGCACACCAAGATGATCTGAAAGACCCAGTAGCGGATGTGCGAAATTGGAAAGGCTTTGTCGTAGCAAGCCTGGTTGCAGCCGGGCTGCATGGTGTTGCAGATGAACATGATCTGCTCATCTTCATACACCTTCTCACCAACTATTCCAACTATTAGAATGCGGAAAATCACCACCACTGTCAGCAGGATCCTGTGGAGAGAAAAGAAAAAAGAAAGGGGAGAATAATGAAAAAACACCTAAAACATAGAGGTCTTTCTTAAACTAGAGAAAAATTCTACTAAAGTCACTTTAAGCCTCAATATAATATATAGGAATATTTTTTAAACTAAAGCGCTGTCCTATATAGTATTCTTTGCGTGTGACTATCTCTGTTTTTTCTTTTAAGCAGTGATGTGTGGTGTACTTCATGGTTGGTTTGGCACTGAAAACTCCGGAGTCAGATTTGCAATTGTAATCATGCACAAAATAATTCACACCCCTGGTGAAGTTTTAGGCTGTTTTAAAAACTTTAAACTAACATTTTAGCAATTCTAATCAAAATAGTCCCTAAAGGAGATTTTAAAAAAGATAAAAAAGAAAACAGTATTCTTATTTTAAAACTTAGTTTAATGTATTATTAGTAGTCTTCTCAGTGCAATCTATTTATGTCTACAAGAAAATAAAATGTATTTTTTTTCCCATGCTTATTCCTAAATAAGTATACAAAAATATTTATATCCTCCATAAGAAGCTTATTGTGTTTTTTCAGTCTGTCCAAATTTAACTTCAGGAATTTTCTTTGAAGTTTTTCTGTGCCATCAATGAAAGTTATGATTAAAGTGTGTTGGAGAAAGTCACCATTTTGTGTAATAAATCCATTTGTGTTTTACAAACTTCACATTAAAGACCACGTTTTGTGCATCAGCTCAAATGTACAAATTTAGCTCATTTTCTGATTAAAAAAATAGGAATTGTTGGAAAAAAACACAACACTGGAAGAGAGTTTTAGAACTTTGTCACTTTTTTTTAACTATAACTGTCTAGACATGCAGAGGAAAAAGGGTATGTTTATTTATTAATTTTATGCTTATTATGAAATTTAGACAATGTAATTGTTACAAACCATACAGAACAGTAGTGTGTGGATCATAAAAAAATCAATAAAATAAAATGATAGCTCAATTGTGGGAGAAGATGCTTCTGCCCAACAATGGTTAATTGGGAGAAATTGGCAGATTTGCAGTCAGTTCTGCACTTTTAAAAAAGCTTTGAAACACATGGCTAAATCACAATTCCAGTAGGGAATTTAAAATAAACCCTTAAAGTACTAAAGGTTGCAGTTCCTCAAAATACCACTAGAGGCTGTAGAAGTAGAGAGCAATTTGTTTTCCACTGACATGTTTCAAAAGTCACAATTCACACCAAAAATCTAATTTTTTACAAACTGGTTTAAAATAAAAACCAAATTCTGATATTTGTTTTGTTAAATATTTTGAACTCATTATTTTATTAGAGAAGACATATGTGTAATGTAGGTTTGTTGGTTTTTTGGCAGGTGGGCAGGTCCATGGGTGGGCTCAAAAAACCTTCTCAACCAGGTATTTTCAGAATGTCATTGAGATTGATGGTGCAAACTCACCTTCACGAGTAACGTTACAGATCATTTGTAGATTTGTAGAATGAATATAGATCTCTAAAGCAGGGTTGCATGAATTTTTTTTATTTAGCAAATATAGATCAGATCGTTTTTTTTAGTTCTGAAAAAAGCCCGGTCCGAATCTGTGCACACCACAGGACCAAAAATGAGAACACTTTAAAAGTTTTTCCCAATCCAGAGTTTTGAGAATTTATAAACATACTTTTTTTATGAGTTATTTATCATTGTGACTGTCCTGAGCAAGCTACTGCTGGAACAAAGTGTTCGAAAAGCCCACAGCATTACTCTGGTAAAGTCAATGTAAATGTCTGGTGCTAAATTAATTCAAAATCTATAATATTGACATTTTTTTAAACTCCTCCATTGGTCTGACTTGAATTAAAGCACAAATATGATATTGATAATAGTTCAGATATATTCCTCCTTTGGGCTAGTCCTCGGCTGACAGCTTTGTCATTTTACCTTCTAATTCTGTCATATCTACAAAGACTGTAGGAGTACAAGAGGCTGGATTATTAACTGCTTTTTTCTGAATCAAAGATGCTGGACCACACGCCTCGTAATCTCCAAATCTGTCAGGACCTCCCTTGGAGAATCAGTGCTGCAGTTTTAGAAGCGTTTCCCTGGGCCCAGCACTTCACAGAGAAGCGTAGCTGCGTTCTGATGTGCTGCACAGCTCTGGTGTCGATCCAAGCCGGGCACTGCAGAGGAAGACTGGGGCTTTCAGGCTGCACTGTCAGCTCTTTCTAATGAGTGAGGAAAGCCTGCGCATTGTGGGGCTCCCCAATATTTATGCCACAATGCAGTGGATGCAAAGGCTCCCCTGCAAGGCGAAGCTGATTATTCTAACACACTTATTTCCAAGGGCAGGGGGGGGCATCTCTTTGCAGTGTAAAAGAGACTTTGGCTGAAAGGTAGCTATGAAAAGTGGTCTAATTCCAGTGTGTATATTTTAATGATGACTCATTTTTTTTCCCACCTGCCTTATAGCCTGCTAACACAACCATCTGCGAAAATTAGTGCGAGAAAGCTCTAGAAATAAGCAAAGGGCTGCAGAAAATAGGTAGCTATAGAGACCCGGAGATGAGGGGAAAAGGATTGCTGAAATCTGGGATTTCGAAGTCTTTGAAAGAGGTGAACGAGGAGACAGCCGGGTGAGGCAGGGAGGAAGGCAAGCGGAGGAAATAACAGAGGAGCGTGTTAACATTAAACAAACTTGAAATAGAACATAGCTCCGTATTGCGGCTGTTCCCACTCCACCTGCACACCTCTGTGTGCCGTGTGACAAAAAAAAGAAGACGAACAGTCAGTCAGTCACCCGTGCGTTTGACTTCTGCAAAAAAGACTGTCCATCCACTTTGTGCTCAGCTGCAACTTTATTCGCCACACTAGCGCTGCCTTTAAAAACCACAACAGATTATGACTTTCAAATTGGGCATGTAATTCACATGAAAATATACAGCTGACATCTTATTCTCTGCATGGAGAGCAATTAGTATTTGGTGGTTTGACAGCAGTGGATTTTGACCGCGGGGCAGAAATTGATGGGCCTCTGCACCAGAAGGAGTCTGTTGATGGATACTGCAATGCTGGGAGGGAAATATGTGGCTCATTTAGATGCAAATATCCATTCAAGTAATACAAGAAATTCCTATTGTTCAGAGTCGGATCTACAGGGGTGATATTTGCTTCAAAAGGGACTGAACAGCATATCTGAAATCAGCTCAATTCTATTTATAGACATGGATCAAACTGGACAAGTTGAAGCCTGGTAGAGGACAGCTTGGACTTTACTGTATTTCAATTGACTTATATTACTTCCAAACCAGATTGTATTTTGCTATAATTTACTGTCATGTAAAAAAATGTGATGTCTATTAATTAAGCTTTGGAAATAACCAGCAACATTCAATACGTTCTTTGCAGACCTGGCTTCCTCATTATCTGCAAACCCTCCTAATGCGGGCTATACTCCAGACAATACTTTACCCAAAGCTTAATTAACAGCAGCCTGCACCCTCAAGGGACCATTTCTCTGCATCGTTTTGTGGTTTTGTTAGAGTCTTTTATGAATTTTTTGCTTTATATTCTCTGCTTTTCTCCTTCTTAGAGTCAGACAGAACAATTTAACCTCTGACAGAAGAAAACTCGAACATTTCCCATTAAAAATTATATATAGTCCCCTTAAACTTCTACAAAATGCTTTAAATATTTAGACTAGATTTGAAAAAAGTGGAATCTCTGGTAAGAAGGAGAGACAAATTCTAATTTCAGCTTCATATTCTGAGCAACGTATTAAAAAAATGAAATCAGTTAAAGCAGAATAAAGATCTGGGTTCAATTAAACGCAAGATTTTCACTTTTTTTAATAAAAACAGATTAGTTTTCTCGTGAAAATCTACAAAAGGTTTTGAGTTCCCTGCAATTCTGGTTTCCTCTCATCTGCCTAAATGACCGACAGTTAATTGAGATTACCAAGATGTGAGACTGCATTACTATGTGGTCTTTATTTAACTAGTAACATTGTGATATTTCTTTTGTCTGATACCAACAACAATACTTTGTGAAATTTTTGTCAAATTTGAACTTACCAACCTTTATTTTTGTGAGTTTTTTGTGCATTCACAGTAAATAACAAATAGCTTTAAATAACTTTTTTCCTTGAATTTTAGCATATAATTGCAATGAGATTTGAGCAGATCAAGAATAACAGAAAGACAGATCAGATAAACAAAACAACATGTGTGAGTGTGTTTCTTCACTCAATTCATTTTTCTCACCTAACAAACAATGTGGTTAAGGCTTGCACCAAAATTAGCTTTGTTTGTGTAGGGATTGCCAAAACTTTTGAAAAATAAAAAAAACAAGATATATTATTTTCCTGAATAGTTTAAACTGTTTAATCTCAATTGCAAAGAAAAAAAATTGATAATGTAAGAAAAAATGCTCAGTAACGTCAATGCTGAAGGAGCGTAAACCTTTTTTGTTCAAAATAGGCCACAGTATTTATAAAAGTGGCTACTAAAAAGTAAAAAATCAGTATTCTACTTGAATAACTAGTTCACTGATTCAGATCCTGGACGCCTAAATGTATTTCTGCTTTTGAGTAGATGCTAAATTAAGGTAATTCTGGTGCAAAAGTGGTTTACACACATGCATCAACAGCCCTCAAGGGTTTAAAAATACTTATCTGCCATTATGTTGGTTTTACTCTCTGTTTTAAATTGTTTTCACCAGTTTTCTGTTTTTTAGTCTGTTAATTCTTACTATTTCACAATGTTCTCTGTATGTTCTCCCTGTGTACGGCACTTTAGACCTCCTCTGCTGATAGTGGAAGGTTCTTTATAAATAAATGAAATTAAATGTATTGCTATTTGCGATTCAGATTATTTCTTTGTGTTGTGGGTGCTGCTGATTCAATTTATTTAAAACAATCCAAAGACTGTGCGTGTATCGAGGAGTGTGCGTGTCTGCGGTTATGTGTGTGATTGCTATTGCCAGCACCTCTCTGCTGGATCACAGGATAATCAGCTTGAGGCAGATTGCTGCATTGGAAAAAAAAAAAAAAGGGGAAGAGGGTGGACACTATCTGCAAACATCTGTGTTTTTGAAGTTCTGCAGAATAACGAGTCGATACTGTAAGTTGGAGCCTAAATATTCAGAATATTCAATAATAAGGGATGAAATGCATTTTTTAACTTGAGGCGTCCTGATTTTTATGTGCAGAAAAATGAAATTAAAGCAACTTGCTGACACTTAAAAAAGCATTTTGTCTGTACATTTTTTATATTTTGGACAAATTGGTCCTTTAGCCTAAAGTTCTTTAATGGCTGGTTAATGATCTCTGACATCAGTCTCCCTCTCATCCCCTCATTTAGCTGCTTTCGTCTTAGTCAACTTGCCCCAAGTTAAGACTAATGATTCCGCATTTAGGGACTTTCTCCTATTCAAGATTTATCATTGCCAAAAAGAAAAGAAAACAAACTAACTTTTTTTCTCTTTCAAAAGTAAAACCTTTTCTCATCCGTCACTAATAGCTTGCATATTCACAAACCGCAAAGAACAACAGCAGCTTGTGGACATGTTAAAGCTAACCCTGGAGAGGGGACAGCAAAACGTAGCAACGAGATTCTTAATTACGTTGCTGTCACTTCAAACTGCTCGGTGGGAAGCTGATTGACCTGTAAGATTTTGTGTAATAGAATGGAACGCCAGCAGCTCATCAGCTGGTGTGTCGACTGGACGTACACGTTCTGTCTTTCCCAGAGGCTTTGGGATGCACACGCATACACACAAGCTCATTCATACGGCAGCTGCTGCCTGCAATCTTCAGGGAGAACAGTGGCTCCGGGCGCACAAGCTGATGCATCAGAAAACACACATTTGCTCACACACATGGATTATTACTAAACATTTTTGTTATTACTGTATAGGAGGTTAATTTACGATTGTGTGGAGAGACTGGATGAGAGCAGTGTCATCTGTGAAGACACCTAGGATATAAATATACCTCTCACCCTACACTCTCTATAATAAGCACCACTGATTACTAATGACAGCATGTAATAAATAAAGATCGTCGTAGGTCTTGAATTTAGGCAGCTTAATTATGAATATTTGATCTCTTCCACCCCGCAAGTCTGCTTTTTTTAGGTTTATTAATAGTCAAAGGTTTAGCCCACACATCTGGGACGTGTGCACGATCATAATCTTCATTAATACAGTGGAACAAATATGTTATTAAAAAAATAATAAAATGTTCTCTATTGAAAAGCCAAATTTAAAAAAAATATTCTGGAACTTCCATAACATTTTGACATGGTTTACATTTCTATTGATTTATTGAGATTTTTTGTTTAGTAATGAAGTGTATTCTGGCATCTGCTACAGCAATATTCTTTATTAAAAATCATTTCTAGCAGCAATTTTTTAGATAGAGGTTGAATATTAAAAATAAAAGTACATTAGTTCTTGTAGATGTTTTGTTCCTCTTTGCTTTATTCAACATTTCTGACTGTGTATGTTAGAGAGTTATTATTAAAATCAAAGGAGAAAAAAACCCTTCTGCAGGGTTTTATTTTTATTTTTTTTGACACCTCAACACATGAGTGGATGTTACTGTCACTTCCACACCTGTGTCTCGGAGGGAAAATGCCTCCAGCTGTCTTTAGGATCCAAAGAGCAAACCAAGAAAGTTAATTGAAAGAATCTCAACAGGTATTGGTGTCAATTAAAACTGAAAGCTGAGATCTTGTTTCATAAATAACAGAAGAAAAAAAAAAGACAGCTGAAGCCGAATGAAATTGGTTCAAATCTATTCACAGTCTTTCTGACATCTGAGTTGCCTAACCAAGCATGATGAGCCGCTCCAAGAGTAACAGATGCAGCTCGGCTACGTCTCAATTGTATCCTCTTATCAAATTTACCCCCTTTTATTTCATTTAATACAATTTTTTTTTTTTTTTATGCACTTGAAACAAAAATTTTTTCTATAAGTCTTGCAGAAAATCTTCTTGGAAACCAACCAAATGCTTACATGCCCAAACATTCTTGGACGGCAACCAAACCATAATGCTGATTCTATGGAAACAGGATTTCAGAATGTTTAATAGATCAAACGCATCAAAACTTAAAGTGATGATAGGGCTTCACAGTCCACACAAACATAAATGATGCATAGAGAAAACTATTTTAAACTACAGATTTGACTTAAACTGCAAATTTTCACTGCAGTATAAAGTGTGTGTGACATATTTAAACAGTAAAGGATCCTTCGTATGAGAAATACCTGTTAAGACAAGCATGGTCTTTAATCACAATATTATAATTAGATTATCTTAATGATACAAAAAAATTATATTTTTAGAACCTTTCTCTGCTAAAAAGCTTTTCAAGAATGATGTTGTAGGTCTTGTTGGACTCTAATTCTTGACTATATTTTATGCATTTCCTTTGTCAGCCTTACACTTGGGACAGTTTAATTACAAACAAAATGTGAAAGAACACATATCAAACATAATCAGCCGACGCCAGCATCATTATTAGTGGTTTTACAATTAGCTCACATATTTGAAGAACCACATGTCTTGGAGCTCATGAATAATTGGATTTTGACTTGTCTAGAACTAGTACCAGTTCAGCTTTCAATATTTATTCACTGCTATTTCTGAGATCTTTTTTGCACATTGCTCGAGACCTAATTAGATAATGCAGTGCAAATGGAATTGAAAGTTCTTAATGTCTACTCTGCATGGCGGTCTTTGGAGAACCAATATTATGTTGACAAAGTGGAAACCCCCTTCCCCGTGATCTTCGGGTTAACGGATTTGAATAAGTTATTTACGGATCAACCCTGCCACTGACCTGACTTCAACTTGCCCTCTGATTCAGCTAACAGGGCATTTTTATGGTCAGCTTGTTCAAAAGAGAGTGAAGGATGGGGGGTGGGGGTAGGGGGGTGGTTCAAGGATGTAGCCATAAATTTGATTTGACATGAACAGGGAAATGTTTACAACAGATTTTGTTCTGAGCCTTCACTGTAAACTTCAAAAAGTACAGAGTGTTCCAGAAGTCAGGTGTCATTTAACAGGCCGTAGGGGTGAACAAGAAATTAATAAAGGAAGCAGTAACCATGTGTGTGATCAGAAACAGAAATTGTCTTTTTGTTGGTTCTGCACACACTTTAGAAACCTTTTATTGCTTGCACTGGAAAGATACAATCATCTATTTTTATGTGTTTGTATAAAATAAAAATATGTACCTTCCTAATTTTTCTTGAACTATAAAGTCTTACAAAAAGTGGCACCGTATGTAATAAAAAATAACTAACGAAAAAAATCTATTTTTAAAAATTTTATAAATTAAAAAAAAATATTTTCATTCAAAGGGCTCATAAAATGTAATTATCATTATTTAGACTACAGTCACTAATGCCAAAATGCCACCACGCAGCAAACTAACTAAACGTTTTTTTAGTGTATTCGACAGATGACAATAGGGATAGTGCGGCCGCTGAGCACATTTGGAGGTCGTGCAGTGGCAGTCCAGTGAAAGGTGGGTGGCAGGACGGTAGCAGCATGATAAATTATTAATGGGAGGGTCGCCAAGGACCCCAAAATTGTCAGATTTCAGACTGCCACTTTCCTGCCTCATTGCTGCTGTCCCTGCTCAGGCACTCGACGGGGTCTGTTGACATGGCCCCGGGGCCGAGTGATGACCAGACAATAATTTGGCGATCCTGGCCACCGTGGGTCCAAATGAGAAGACGGCATTGATGTTGCTTAAAAGTCATTACGGCGTTGATAGAAGCATGGCAACTCAGAGCCCTATCTATTGACTGATTGTGATTGATGCTGAGAAAGAGAGAAGAGTTAAAGGAGACAGGGCATTGTGCTTTCTTGGGAGGCATGTTGTCAAAAAATGTGTACATTTATAAATTGCCAATATAATAATGTGTGCTCAAAATCTTAGTTATTGAAGGACCAGTGGTGCAGAATATATCCCCCGGGCGGCTGCAGGCCAGTGCCACTTGATATTGTCACAGTTCAACCTGCTGCTTTTCTCACCAACCACCAGAGGGAGCGCTCACCTGAGTTTTGAACTCACCTGGATGAATCTTCATCAGCTGTTTCCCATCTACTCATCACTGCCACAGTATTTAGTCAAGCTTTTCACAGCAGCTCACTGCGAAGTCTTGTACTACATACAGCCTGAGCGTTTACCCCATGCCTGTCTCTTTGTGTTCTGACTCCTGCCTGATCCCTCGACTCTCCGCCTGGCCTCTGTGTTTTGACCTCAGCCTGTTTTCTGACCACGCCTTGCCTTGTCCTGTGTCTTCATTAAAACCTTCGTTTGCACATGGATCCACACGTCTCTGCCTCTTCGTCACAGAAGACTTCGCCTAACCTGGATCCAGCAACGAGTGTTCCCACGCCCACAAATGCAACAGGTTTTGCCGCCATGCTACTGGAGCACGGCCGTCAACTTCATCAGTTAACTGCCACCACTGACGCCATCATGGAACAGCTTCTTGCCAATCCAGCTGCTAACGCTACACTGGCAACTTCCCGGCCCTCACCTTCCATGTCAACTGGTTTGGATAGCCCTCCGGCTGCTGCTTCTCCTGTGTCAGGTCCACATCTGTCCTTACCAGATAAATTCACAGGAAAACCTGAACAATGTAATGGTTTCCTCATGCAATGTCAGCTGTTCCTGCATCAACAGGCTCATCTTTACCCTACTGAAGAAGCCAAGGTATCCTTCCTGTGCTCGCTGTTATCCGGTGAAGCTTTGGAGTGGTTGGCCGCCGTGTGGTCAGGAGGTTCATTACCCTTCCATTCATATGACGCCTTCACTCAACTGTTACGCACCGTGTTTCATCATGCTTCCAACGGTAAAGAACCAGGTGAACAGCTCATTGACATTAAACAGGGAAAAGACACCGCTGCTGCATATTCCTTACGCTTCCGGACTCTTGCAGCTCAAACTATGTGGTCCCAGTGTAGTTTGAAAACCGTCTTTCGCCGAGGTCTGTCTGCAGAGTTACAAAGGGAGATCGCCTGCCGCGATGAAGAAATGGATATTGACCAGCTCATTGCCCTCACTATTCGTTTGGATAATCTTCTACGTGTTCGAAAACCCAGAGACATTAAGTCTGAACTTCCAGGCATACTCCAGACGCCCATCGTCAGTCCAAAGTAATCCCTGTGAACCTATGCATGGGCTCCACTCGTCTCACTCCAGAGGAACGAGAGAGGCGCATGCGTGAAAACCTTTGTCTTTACTGTGGGAGTCCCGGTCATCTACGTGCATCCTGCCCCGACCGTCCCCTAGACGGTCGGGTGGGCCGGTGAGTGATAACTTTCCTCCTTTTGAAATACCTATCACTCTTAACATAGCAGACAGAAGTATAGCAACTACAGCCATGATAGATTCAGGGGCAGCAGGAAATTTCATTGACTTGGCGTTTTCTCATGCTAATGCTATCCCTCTGCTGCCCTGCAATGCACGGGTGGCAGTCTCTGCCTTAGATGGTCGCCCTCTGGGTTCTGGAAGGATCAAGTTCCTCACTCCAGCCATCCGACTTGAGATACAGGACCATCACCATGAAGACCTCCGATTCTTCGCTATTGACTCTCCTCACTGTGCCATCATTCTGGGTTTGCCATGGCTTGAGACGCACGACCCTAGCATCACCTGGTCTACCAAGGAACTGACCTTCACGTCTAGCATCTGTCGGGACCACGTCCGGAAACCTCAAGACTCAGCTTCCAAGCAGTCTCCACCTTGTCGGGTTGCCACCACCAAGATCGTCACACATTATCCCGAGCAAACACCTGACTTTTTACCTGCCCAATACTGGGATTTGCAAGAGGCCTTTAGCAAAAGCAACGCCACTCGTCTGCCTCCCCACCGGTCGTATGACTGCGCCATTGAATTGCTGCCTGGAGCCACTCCTACGAGGGGAAGGGTGTTTCCCCTGTCCCAGCCGGAAACTGAGGCCATGCAGAAGTACATCCAGGAAGAACTGCAAAAAGGATTCATACGCCCATCTACGTCACCTGCCTCAGCGGGGTTCTTTTTTGTCAAAAAGAAGGATGGCGGCCTGCGTCCCTGCATAGACTTCAGGAGTCTGAACGACGTAACTGTCAAATACCGCTATCCGTTACCTTTGGTTCCAGCAGCGCTGGAACAGTTACGCCAGGCACGCTTTTTCACAAAGCTAGATCTACGCAGTGCATATAATCTCATTCGCATCAAGGAAGGGGACGAGTGGAAGACTGCCTTCTCCACAACATCTGGTCATTATGAGTATCGCGTCATGCCCTTTGGACTGTGTAATGCCCCTTCTGTTTTTCAGGCTTTTGTCAATGACGTATTCAGGGACATGCTACAGCGCCACGTCATTGTCTACATTGACGACATCTTAGTATACTCAAAGACCTTTGAAGAGCACATCAACCACGTTCGTCAAGTTCTACAACGATTGATAGACAACAACCTTTACGTCAAGGGTGAGAAGTGCGAGTTCCATACCACTTCTATATCCTTTCTGGGTTATGTAATTAGTTCCCAAGGGGTCGCAATGGATCAGGGTAAAGTGGATTCTGTGTTACAATGGCCTCAACCCAAAACCGTCAAAGACCTGCAGCGCTTCTTAGGATTTGCTAACTTTTATCGTCGATTTATTAGGGGGTTTAGTGTTGTCGCAGCTCCTCTCACCTCCCTTTTGAAAGGTGCTACCAAAGTCCTCCGGTGGACTACAGATGCCTCCACAGCCTTTAAAATGTTGAAAACACGCTTCTCCCAATCACCAATCCTACATCACCCAGATCCCGCCATTCCATTCATTGTCGAAGTAGATGCTAATACGGTGTGGCGGTGTGGGCGATTCTTTCCAACGTCACGGTTCTCCACCTAAAATGTACCCATGTGCATACTTCTCGCGCAAACTCACTGGCCCTGAACAGAACTACGACGTGGGCGATCGAGAGTTGCTAGCCATGAAAGAAGCTTTCACGGAGTGGAGACACTGGCTGGAGGGGGCCTCCCTGCCTTTCCTCGTTCTCACCGACCACAAAAACCTAGAATATATCAAGACAGCCAAAAGGTTGAATTCACGACAAGCTCGCTGGTCTCTGTTCTTCTCCCGCTTCAATTTTCAGATCTCCTATCGCCCTGGCTCCAAGAACGGGAAAGCGGATGCTCTCTCGCTTGCATGAGAACGACTGCGAGGTCTCCCAAGAACCCGAGAATGTGGTACCTACCTCCATCATCTTGCCCCCATCCAGTGGGACATCATCACTGAACTCACTGACTGCAATGCCGTCGATGCCCCGCCACCATCATGCCCAGCTGATCGTGTCTATGTTCCACCCCCTTACCGGCAGCGGGTGTTACACCTTGTCCATGACACTCCAGCGGCGGGTCATCCAGGTATGGCAGGCACTCAAGCACTGGTCAAGAACACCTTCTGGTGGCCCACCCTACAAGCCGACGTGGCACAATTTGTCATGAAATGTGCTACCTGCCAGATGTCCAAGTCTCCTCGACAACTCCCAGCCGGTTTGCTGCAACCTCTACCCATTCCTCATCGCCCCTGGTCCCACATAGCAGTGGATTTCATTACAGATTTACCTCGCTCTCAAGGTAATACCACCATTCTATCTGTTATTGACCGTTTCTCCAAGGCTTGTCGTCTCATTCCTCTCCCCAAGCTTCCCACAGCCATGGAGACAGCAGAACACCTACTGACTCACGTCTTCCGTCATTATGGGCTTCCTGAGGACGTTGTATCGGACCGTGGACCACAATTCACATCCAGGGTGTGGCGGGAGTTGTGTAAGGGACTTGGAATCAATGTCAGCCTCACATCTGGATACCATCCCCAGTCAAATGGGCAAGTGGAACGTCTCAATCAGGAGGTCACCCGGTTCCTGCGCACTTACTGCAGTCGCCACCAGGAGGAGTGGAGTCGGTTTCTGGTCTGGGCTGAATACGCCCAGAACTCCTTAAAGAAAGCCGCCACTGGACTCACGCCATTCCAATGCGTCTTAGGAAGTGCAGCCGCCATTCTTCCCCTGGTCTGGCGAATCCACAGAGTTGCCAGCGGTAGACAACTGGTTTCGGCGGTGCGAGGAGACGTGGAGAGCAGCCCATGTTCAGCTCCAACGTGCGGTTCGTCGATCTCAGGTCCAGGCTGATCGGCACCGTCGCGAAGGACCCAACCTTGTGCCGGGTCAATGGGTCTGGTTATCCACCCGGGATCTCCGCCTGAAGCTGCCATGCCGAAAAACTCAGCCCCAGGTTTGTGGGACCTTTTCAAATCACACGTCAGATTACCCCTGTGTCCTTCCGTCTCAGGCTGCCTCCAGAGTATCGGATCTCACCTACCTTCCACGTGTCACTGCTCAAGCTCGCCTCAGGACCCCTCGATGAGGATGCACCCTCTGGTTCTTGGACTCCACATCGCGGCCTCTCATGGTGGACGGCGAGGAAGCCTACAGAGTCAACGAGATCTTGGACTCCAGACGCAGGAATGGCCGACTACAGTACCTCGTAGACTGGGAGGGGTACGCGTCCGGAAAGAACGTTCATGGGTTGCCTCCGGCGACATCCTCGACCCCTCTCTCCTCTCAGACTTCCACCAGTCCCACCCGGACAGGCCAGCTCCTCGTCGTCGGGGTCGCCCACAGCGTCGTCGACCTTCTCGCTTCCGGAGCCGCTCGCAGGAGGGGGGCTCTGTCACAGTTCAACCTGCTGCTTTTCTCACCAACCACCAGAGGGAGCGCTCACCTGAGTTTTGAACTCACCTGGATGAATCTTCATCAGCTGTTTCCCATCTACTCATCACTGCCACAGTATTTAGTCAAGCTTTTCACAGCAGCTCACTGCGAAGTCTTGTACTACATACAGCCTGAGCGTTTACCCCATGCCTGTCTCTTTGTGTTCTGACTCCTGCCTGATCCCTCGACTCTCCGCCTGGCCTCTGTGTTTTGACCTCAGCCTGTTTTCTGACCACGCCTTGCCTTGTCCTGTGTCTTCATTAAAACCTTCGTTTGCACATGGATCCACACGTCTCTGCCTCTTCGTCACAGATATGGACAGCCGCCGTTCTGAGACATTTAAACATCGTTCAATAAGAGCTGCCACCGCCCTGCTGTCGGCTGATCTCATTCTGATGTCATCCCCGATGGCCGCCTGACTGCCGCCATCTACATTCACAACCATGCGTATGTATATATTTTTTTTTAAATAAGGCTGTGGCATGAAATCTTGAAGATTCTGCAGACGCTTCCTCATCGCGTGGTGGCAGTTGTATTTGTGACCGTTGTATAAAAGAGGTGTATAATTATGGACATACATCTAGCAATGTTACACTTGGCCATTTTAGATTTTGAATTTTGCTTGCAAAATAACACATACAACTAAGAGGCCAAAAAGCCCAAAGTTTTTCTCAACATTCTTAAAAAAAAGTGCAGAAAAACAATAACAAATTATGTTTTATTTTATTGTAAAGCTATCTACTGTTTCTACACAAATACACAAATGACATTTTTGGCAGCACTATCTCTTGTTATTTTTTTGTTTGTTTGTTTCTTTTGATTGTTTGAAATATACAACAGATTCACTATTTAAGTATACATTTACTGTTATTGTCCTAATCTTCAAAAACAATATTTAGAGCACTTTCACACTGACCTGTTTGGTCCACACTAAAGCACAGCTCCATGAAAAAAAAAGTTATAAAGAAGCTTCACAAAGATTTTCTCATAAATTGTTTTTTTTCTGAAATAATTTTTGCACAGTAAATGCAAGATTTGGACTTTTGTACGTGTTAAAAGCAAAA
Source organism: Oryzias javanicus (assembly GCA_003999625.1). Lineage (NCBI taxonomy): Eukaryota > Metazoa > Chordata > Actinopteri > Beloniformes > Adrianichthyidae > Oryzias > Oryzias javanicus. The sequence continues at coordinate 14,358,628 of CM012450.1, read as the reverse complement.
GATTGGAATTTTCTTTTGGCAGTTCCTGAGTCAGCTTGTTCTTATATTTAAGAACAAAAAAACACAGCCAGTCAATAAGATCTTAAAATAATAAATAGTACAACTTTTACACAGTGTTCTAACAGTTCTGGCGTATAATGACTTGTATGGCAGGGGAGATTATTTCCTTTGCTGTGTTAGATACTTCAGTTTTTTATTTCCTGCTTTTATCCTCTTTTTTGTATAAAAAAAATTAATGAATCAATCAATCAAATTTTTGGAGGGTTTGGGTGGTTTTAGGAGTAAAGAGGTAGAAATTTTACAAATGACTTATGCTGTCATTTTTAGCTATTATAGTGTTGTATAAAATTTGTAATATCTCAAATATTCGGGAGAAAAGTACTTTTTCACAAACATGTGGGTCATTATTGGTTTTTTGATTGCACAAAATGACGTCAAAATTTGAGAATTTTTTCTTTGCAGCCAACTGTGATCATTTTATTGCCAACAAAATTTTTAAAATAAAAAAACACAACAAAAACATACATTACTCATTCTAAAAATACTGAAAACTTTGAACAATTTAGGAAAGTTTGGGGTATTTGTAAATGACCTGTCCTCAAATAAATTTTTAATGAAAGAGAAAAAAAAGTTACAAGAATACGTTGTTGTCTGATGTACTTTGTTGATTCAGCAATAGGGGCAAATAATGTTTCCCTCCTTCTGCTCCTTTTCATTTATTAACTGTTATAGATTAATTTAGTGTTATTGTGATGTTATGCATTGTTAATAAGTGAAATAAATAAAAATTATACATCATCGTTTTGCGAAGTCCCTTTCTCAGCACTGTTTTTGTGAATGTGTAATCAGATCCTTGCAGATACAGTTCCTTATTTTTCTGTACAAAGTTACATCTCACTTTTGAATTCCAAAATTATAAACGCACTAAAAGTTAACTGAATGTTGACCTGCTCGCCTTACTTACTTGAACTGAACTGAACTTGAACTTATCAATCCTAGCACACTTATTGAAATTGTCTGTTTGTAAATTGCTATTTCTGTACATTAATGAAAAAATAAAGCAGGCTGGTTGAGAAGTTTTTACAAATACAGTACCGGCAAATTAGATGCACATTTCCTTTTGGGTTTCTCCCAATGTTCAACTTAAGCTAAAAAGTTGTTCCTTGTTAAGAACAAAATAAAAAATTCATGTTAGTGAGTACCATTTCAGCCAAACTTACTTGACTTTTTATCTATCCATAAATCATAACTTCATGAATGAAATATTTTTTTTCTTTTTACTCTCTGTGTTTCAAAATGAAGTTGTATCTCCTCTGTTTGTTTCTTCAAAGTCACTTGAACTGAGCGTCTCATAAGTGAACATGCTTGAATGGCCTGTCTGAGGTGAGGGGATGAATGGCAGCCCAGTTAACGGTTCTTGTTGATGCCTGGCCCTGACACTGCATCCCATAATGAGATAGCACATTTGTGCAAAGGAAACGCAAACCTCCATCCCCTCCCGATCGATCCCACCTCCGTTCTGTGTATGCATGTGGTGCGCCACATGGTGATGACTTCTTTGTTTTTAAGGTGTTTGAAGCTTCGCTGAATTTATCAGTTAATAAAAAATGACTAGAAGATGGAAACTTTTCACTGCTGATTTATGCACAATAATTTGCTTTTATTACATTGCGTCCAAAAAAAAAAAGAGCAGCAAGTGCTAAAAAATTCAGTTTTTCATCAGATTGATGAATTTTGTTACAAGTCTTAGTGGGCTGTAGCAGAACATAAAAGTCTTGTGCACACACACCACTGATTGGCTGCTGAAATGAATAATACCTTATGCTGACTGAAAGCTGAGCTCAGCTTTTCTGAAAATCTTTGCGCCGTCAAACGGAATAATCAATAACACCCAACATCCGCTCGTCCTGCATTAGTAAGTTAATGACAGCTCCTCATGCCCACAGAAACAGTTTAATTTGAAAACCCCCTCTACCACATGATGAATTACATCGCCCATAAATTGCTTATGTATGGGCGTTATTGCTCCACAACAAGGTTGGTTTCAAGGAAGAACATAAGAGAAGAAATGAGTTCTGTCCATCTTTCCATCTGTTTCAACAAAGATCTGAAACTCGGATTATTTTAGGAGATCTGGGGTGCCTTTCTTAATATAGAACCCCTCCTTCTGGTCCGTGTTCTGACATATTTAGAGGGAGGTTGAGAGAATGTGAACAAGTCTGGTTCATCCGTACATGCCTGTGTGGTTTAAGCTTAAAAAGCGGCACGGTTTCACTTTGCTGGCAGTTATAAAGGAGTCGGTCAATGTCGCATGCATTTTTAATGAATAGCTTGTTGCTACCGCAAACAAAAGCCATGTATTAAGCTTTTATGAATTATGCTAAAGTGTAGAATGATATGTGATCATTAATACATAATTCAACACTGCTGCAATGGTAAACGTGTGTTAATCTCAAGAGTCAAAAAAAGGTTTTTAGAAAGAACAAAGACGTAAGGTGTTTATTATTTTCCGACGTTTTATTTTGAAGGGCACTTCTATCTGAATGGAATCAATCCAACCTTTTCTAAGTCTTTTTTTTTTTTTTTTAAGATAAATATGAAATTAAAAAAGAAAAAAAAAAAAGGTCTTAGTTATTTTTAGCTAATCTCATCAATGCGTGGGGACACAGACTGAGTTTATGTGCCGGCCTTTTTCTTTGCTGCACGGTCTGTCAGCAGCCCTGACACAGATTCTCAGCACCAAACCTCTGCAGAGAGCAAACTTTTCCTCCTTTATCTCTTTCATGCTTCCCCCGTGCAGCCTTTTTATTCTCCCACTGCAGCTCACTCACATCTCTTTTCTATCCATCCTTTATGTTTCTTTTTTCTGAGATCCCTTCAGTTGCTCCATTATCACTGCTGCTTTTTTTTTTTTTTTTGCTCCAGTTATCTTTACAAGTTGGCTCAGTACAGCAATGCAGTCTATTGAAAGATGCACCAAGATACTTCCTTCCTCCAAGAAATAAAAACCCATGGCTTGATCCTTTCACGCATAAAAGCCTCTCTTTTTTTAAGTTTACAAACATGCTGACCTGTGCATATGTTAAAGGTTTTATCAAAATCAGCAACTGTATTTATCATTTCTGCTAAATATATTGTTGATTTTTTATGTTTTTTTTAAAAATAGTATTTTTAGCAGTCTGAAACAGCTATCATAATACAATAAACAAAAATGAAAGATTTGTTGGCCATGTTTGGATATCATAAAATAACTAAAGTAGTTTGCAATGTTCAAACTAAATGCAAAATTAAAAATGCAAATTAAAAAAATGCAACGTTCGTATTGGGTGTTAACTTCCATCTTTTAGTATGTGAAATCTGTAATTTAATAACATGTACAGTTTGAATTTATTATGCTAAAAAAAAACACTTAAGACACATAAGACAATCACAAATATCCTCAAGGCTGCATCTGTACAAGTGAAAATGAAACAAATATAAATATCCAACTTTACAGCCAAACTGCTCATCAGATAACAAATTTTCATCAATTAAGCCTGAACAGCAGGTTTTTAAGACACTGAAGGTTTAGCCAACACTGAACCATCACTAGCGTAATGCTGAGTAGATCAGTGTAAATATTACCCTCAATAATAAAAGTTGATTACTACAGCCTTGACAATAATTGTTAATAATTTGAATAATCACAGTGAACGTCATAGGTTATCCATGCACACACATTGCTCAGTTAGAAGACGGAAACGCATATCAATCTCTGAATCATAAGCAAGGCACCCATGGTTAGTCAGAGGCACAGAAGCAACTCTCAATTGTCTGTTCCTTTCAGAGACCATAATTAAGCTAACCTATGCCGTAAAACGCTTCCTCGATTTGTTGCCTATGCCTAGGCATAGGTTAGCTTAACACCTACAATTAAGAAACAGCTTAATTGTAGCTAGACATCCAACAATGGATCTGCATCATACTACATGTTGGCACTGGAAAGTAATGACCGACATGCAATCATGTTCCAACGTTTTGATGCAGGGGAGACACAACAGTCACGAGGGGACACGCCGCTCTGTGCTTTGGAACTGGATCCTTTTTCTCTTGCAATTACACACATGCAAATTAAGTGATAGTAACAATACACACAGGCTGGACGTCCCATTTGTGATGCCATTGAGCAGTGGCTGCATGCTCCGGCCACACCCCAGTGAAGTGCTGAACCTTCACAATGCACAACAGTGCGACACTACATCACAGTTGGTCATGTTCACAAGTGCAATGGGTCCCAACTGACCATGGCCAACGGGGTATGTTGGGCGTGGTCAGCAGCACAAAAGACTCGAACCTTTCAACCCGTAGAGGTCAGTGCAAGAAATTTGGTCTCAATGTAGAGTTTAGTTTGGATTGGTATCAATCTAGGAGGCACCTTGATGGCACAAAACTGTGCCAGTGGTGAACAATTCTCCAACTTGCTGGTACATCCATAGACGTCATTCAGATGAGGGAATTTTTAAATAACACTAATTTCCTGACCATGCAGACACATGCTTGGGATTAGGAATTCACTTTGGTAGCTTTTACATATTTGCCAAATTTTAACTCTTGCAAAAAAATTGTAGTTGTTAAAAGGTCCAGATTCCCGTCACTCATTTGTAAGAAGCTGCTTCAGGCTGACCTCAGTTATTAAGAAAAAAAAAAAAAAAAAAAAAAGAAAAATCTTGAAGCATTTTTGGTATTCTGGACACATACAGGGACACCTTTGAAATCATAAAATAAAAAGTCAGGGATCTACAAGCAGAGATTCCAAAGACAGTATTTCTGTGCTCGTGTACCCTATGGCAGACTGATAGAATGAGAAACCTCCACAGGAAAGCATCTAATGTTACATTTAATAGCCTGGGAACAACTGGAGAGCCTTGCAGGACAAACACAAACTGAGGGACGCCAAACACAAGGGGATCACTTACAACCATCTCACTGTATTCAGCGGTACATTACTGTTGTTGTTGTTGTGGTATAAACTACTTCCTGTGCTGGGGCTCTTTTTAACGCAATTTGTGCTACTAAGAATAGTTTGTTAACGTAAAGTCAAATGTCATGCCAGATTATTGTACAAATGACTGATCTATAAACAGACTAGCTTTTTTTCCATTTACTGCATTATGTTTTCAAGAAACCCTTTAAAGTGTTTAGCCAGTGCAGTGCATGATCAACAAATAGCTCAAATTAGGTGAATAACAAGAAACCATGACATCTTCAGACGATTCGTTAAGACTTTTGAAAGAAGTAACAGACAAATTGAGAGTTGCTTCTGTGCCTCTGAAAGACTGTAGGTGGCTTGAATCATCCAGAGATTTTTTTTTTTTTTTAGCTTTCTTTGTACCCTGTCCTTGCAGGGTTTGGCTGACTCAACTGCCAGCTCTGGATCTCAAAGCTGCATTAAGTAATTTTTTTGATGACCACTAGGGGGCGGAAAGACTCCAAAACAAGTTCACAACTGTTAGAATCGATATTATCGGGTTGTTACGGCTAACATGTTAGCAAACAGTTGCCTACTCACATATCCAGCAGAAACAGAGCAACACGGACATCCCTTTGGTCTCCTTTTTCTGGCCACCTGTTGAATGTAATTCCAATATTCACAGGCAATTTAGCCCTTGTTTGGTCTTCCATCTTGAATGAGAATGTGTTGGACTTTTTTTTTTATGAAATGTCTGTCTCCATTTCAGTTCCTCTCGCTTATTGTGGCCTTACACTGGGCATCTAAAACTCAGTTAGCTTGTGTTCAATTAAAGACCCACTCCAATGAAAATAGTGTTTTTAATATGTTCTTGTAGCAGTTTTCTCTTGATGGATGAGTAAGAAATTTAAGATAATTTTTTTTTATATTTCAGTATTTCTTTATTTAAATCGAAGTGAATCGGAAGCAGATGAAAAAAACGCTCCATTCCGATACATCCACTTGCAGACAAATAGATCCATGTTCGTCTTTGTTTTCCTTGTCCGAGCTGGCAACTGTCTCACCATTGTTCAAGATTTTTGTTACACCGCTAATGTTATCTTGTGTTTGTGAGGGGCTGTATGCTAACAGGAGACAGTGGCTATGTTCGAATTCCTTCTATACTCACTATTTAGTGGATTATATAGTCATTTTATCGTCTTTTTGCAGAGCTGTCTGAATCCGTGGCTACTAGATGTTCCCAATTCGGACATCATGCCCACAACTTTTTTTTAAATTGCAACTGTGACGTCACTGATTTCATGAAGTGAAAATCGAATCAATAAAAAAATGTGCACTGTCTATTTATGAATCCACTGTGTTCTGATAATGAAAACATTGATGGTTTGTTAAATGTTCAGATGCAATGCATTGAGGTCTATATTCGCCAATGTAATGTGAATCGATGTACACTGGTTTTTCACAAAGACTTTTGAGAAATTTCAAGGGCACTTGATAGTAGAATTGTAGATTCGGACAGCACTTCAAAACGGTAAACGCACTTTACAGTGCAATATATAGTGCGTAGTTTAGGAATCTGGACACAGCCTTTAATTCCAAAAAGCAAGCGCCCTAGAAATTTCCCAGAATTCTCTGCAAAAAAACAGTCTGCAATAATTCTCTCTTGATTGGGGAATGTAAACCACAATGCATTGTGTTTGAACAACTTTTACGGAAAAAAAGTATAAATTATTATTTTTTTTTAATAAAATATCAACGTTTTCATAATCAAAACATTGTGAATAATTAATCGTCAAAATGTGCTCGTATTGAATAGGTTTTCACTTTGTTAAATCGGTGACGTCACATTCGCTCTTAAAAAAAAAAAGTAGTGAGTTTGGTGTCCGAATTGCTTTTAAAATCTGGGGGACTAGATAGTCCTGAACGATATAGCTTTTTTGTAGTGAGGGACTAGGGAAGGAATTTTAGCATAGCCATTGTAAACAAAGGGATGATGGGAAATGAGTGTAGGCTTCCTCTGGGCCAATGGTTCTGCTTACAACTCAGAAGCAAATTTTTTGATGTACTAGTGCCGCTCTGCAGAAGCTTTTTTCTACAACATTATTTTTTGTGTTGTTTTCTTTTGGCTAAAAACGACATAATCAGAATTAAATGACCACTTATTTAAAAAAAAAAAACAAAAGCTGATTGGAGTGGGACTTTAAGGAACTTCAGTTTTTTTGTTTTGATTTTAAAAGTCGTCTTGCCAAAATTTGCTGAAATCTGTGAGTTTTAAATTAGATTATCTATTCTTTGTAGAGGCAGCGATGCCAAAAATCGAAACAAATGATCAAATGGGACAAAAACATTGCTTAATGCATCTTTAAAATAAGTCAAGCTAGGTGAGTCATTGGCTAATGCATTTGCAGAGAAAGAACAGACTGCAATGGAAAGCAAAGTCCTCCTTGTAAAAGGTTTCTATACATTTTCTGGAGGGTTTATTGGGGCTCACATCATCTCTGTTGCTTTGATGCAGTTACAGTATAAGTGATTCAGACGATAAAGTCTTACTGCTCTTTGCATACTCTGCACATTGCAGTGGCTGGATGCATGGGCAAATTTCTCCTCATTTAACCCACAGAGCATACGACACACACACACAAATGCACACATCTATACACCGCCTGTCAAAAGAGAATCCAGCAGATGGAGGATTTGACTCTGCCTCTGTTGCGGAAATGACACTTAGTTACAAATTGTTCGAGCTTTAAATTGTAGATCCAGATTTCCCTGACGGAAGCAAGTTAACTTTTTTAAATAAGCATCCCAGTGTGACATCTGTATTGTGTTCAGTGAGCGGAAAATTCCACTTTTGCATCCCATTAATCACCCAGAGGTGATGTGGAGCACACATTTCACAGAGAGATTACAGCACATCCTCACTGCATGTTTACTGAAATCCAATGTGTTTGTTTGATGTCCCCAAAAGTCACTCACGGTATGGCAGAGTAGTGCTCCCCCTGAAAGTAATGGGAACTAACTTTTTTTCTTTAATTTTCTGCCCCTCACCTGCTTTCATCTTCCACCCCATCCTCTCACTCCTTCTCCCCTCTCATCCTTCTGTCCTATTGGTCGGTGGCCAAGTACCATCTATCAATGGTCAGGCTATTAACTGGCATCAACATAGGAACCTCTCTGCATTATCTGTAATGCCTGGTAAAGCCTGCTATTGATTAGGTCCAATTAGTTTAGCCCTTAACTAGTGATAAGTGTGGAGAATCAGAGTGCAGGGGACGAGAAGGACACGGGGAAGACTGATGGGATCGTGGAGCAGAGGAGAGCAACGGGACAAGCCTTGAGGAGTCTCTGTGGGGATGCCGTCACATAAAACAACGTGTACTGTACATAAAAGACACTTCTTTTTACTTTACACAACAAATCGGCGCCTTACCTTCCAATCATGGTGGAGTGCTGCTGGACAGCTGCCTCCAGCAGCCTCTCCAAAATGGTCCATTCTCCCATGGTGATGGAACGATGGCAGAAACGGGGTTTGGGGAGCGACCCTTTCTTCCCTCCACAGACTTTTTCCTCTGCCTCGCAGGACCAGCCTGCGCTTGCTTGCACCAGCAGGGGTTACGCCAAACCTCTGCACCTCATCAGCTCCCCCCCCCCAACACACACACACACACACACACACCCTCCTGACCTCTACACGCTGACCTGGCCGGGAGTGTCCCCGTGAGCGTGATTGTCTTCTGCTGGGCCCGTCCTGCTGTGCTCCCCCCACTTGGTGTTGAAAGAGGTGGTAAGCTGAAAGCCTCCCCCTCCTCTCTCTCTCCCCCCCTCCCCAGCGCAGTGATGCTTGTCCTCCCCCTGCAGCACCACTCTGTTCTGCACTACAGCATATGCTATAGCTCACTGTATGACAGCCATGATTGCCCTCTCTTTTCCACTTGTCTGTTACTCCTTTTCTGTCCTCCTCCTTTACCCCCCAGTCACTTCAGCGGCACCCTGTGCCATCAAGGCTACACCTGCCCTTGCATTGTATGCCTTTGCCTTTACTGCAACCTTGCTGCCTTAACATAAACACACATCACACACAGCTGATTCTCCTTGGCTCATCTTGGCAATCGGCACTGTAAACACACACTCACACACACACTCCTTCCCCTCGAAGACAGCTCTGAATCCTACACTCTCACACTTCCAACAGAGGACAGCAGATCCACACCAGCACACAAAGCTCCCGCCTGCTGAATGTCATTTCATGACTGGAGGAATGGTCGCTCCCATAGCTCAGAGCACTACACAGACCCATAAAACCCAGCGCGCACACACTCACACACACACTGCCACACAGACCATCAGTGATAAATCAGCTGCCTTGCTGCATCCAGTGAAGCTGAACCGCAGCAGCTAGCTGCAGACCCGTTGTCCCTTGTTGTCCCCCTGGCTAATTTCAGCACAGTCCAGTGCCCAGAGTCATGTCTGCTGCAGGCAACAGGGAAGAAAAGGCGTCCTGTAAGAAATGTTTCTGGGCTCCATCATTTTGTGTCTCCTTCCCCTCCCTTTCCCCTTCTTGCTCTCTATCCACCTTCACTCACTTCCTCTTTTGTTCTGGTTCTGTGTTGATTTCAGTCCTTCGAACTAGCTCTGTGTCAGTGAGCGGTCCCCATCTCTGCTCAGCGCTCTCCTCTCTATCTCTGAGCTTCTTTCTTGCTCGTCGCTCTGTCTCTGTCACTCTCCGTGAGCATGCAACACCCCCCCTCCTCTCTCCTCCTCTTCTTCTTTTCATAGATCTGCTCCCTCTCGTACCTCCCGTTCCCTCCTTGGTTCCCCGCCTCCTCTGGTAAATTTTGCTTGGATTGCTATCCGGGTTGGTGGTTCACTTATGCTTGCAAGAATGCCTCCCACTGCTGTGCATGTCTCTGATGTTGCTCGGAATATACAGGTTGCAGATCAGAGTGTTCCCTCTGTCCTGCCCTCCCTGCAGTCCTTTGTACTGGTGGGATGCACCTCAAATGGTCTCCTTTTTTATTTTTTTTTAATCAGTCACACCATCAAATCAGGGGATCTAGGATTCATATTTGTCACTGTAAGATTTTCCATCGACCTCTTTTTTACTGACCCAATGTATTTGCCCTTTCTGTTTTCCCCCCGTCTTGTCCTTTCTTCGTGTCCTCCACATATCCTACAGTAATCCTTCATTCTCTCTCTGTCCCAAGAGAAATGAGCACTGTGTTGTACTTTGCTGTGACATTGAAAGCTGCAGTCATTACACTTACATGAAGGTGGATCGGAAATGTGATGGTACCCCTGCACTAAACCCGCAGACGCACGGCGATGGATCCCATTAAATTAGCACACTCACGTCTAGCAGATGAACACTGTATATTTCCAAGAAAAATTTATAATTAAAAAGCCAAGCAGGAAAATCCTACAGTTAAAATGAAGAACACAAAGGAGTCATTTCCAATCTGTGAGTCATAGCAGGTCTTTCCCGTCCGAAAGACTGACTCAAAATTTGTAAACGAATCACAGACACCAGAATGACATCCCAGCTGGAGGGGATTCATTTTTCAAGTCATTATTATATGTACTACTTTCGTTTAAAACTTTTAAAAAATGTATTACACCAAAAATTCCCCCTCACATAAAGAAGACAGAGAAAGAGCAGGACGTGCTGTGGGGAGACAGCGATTTTGTCGTTTCAGCATCTTCTGAGGGAGTGGGAGGGGGTCTTTCCCCTTACCAAGGACATCAGCAGTACGGGGGGTTAAAAGGAGATAAGGCTGGTAAGCTAGTGAACCGTGATGGCTCTACTTCAGCTCTGCTTTAGGCCCCAAACCTGGCAGCTGAAGCGCTGGGATCAGCTGGTAAATGCTATGAGAGGAGCTGGATGACACAAGAATGAAAGAGGGGCGCAGGTGTGTGCATTCTCTTTCCTGACCTAGAACAGCTGAAGTAGGCAGAAACACACATACTGTACGGTAGTAAAACACTACATAGATATTTATAGAAATTATATCACAAACTATTTTGAATGGCCGCAAATATTTGGGTTATGGAAAAATAATTGAAGATGTGAATCAAGTTAAGAGAAGTAATTCACCAGGGTTTCAATTTAGCCAATTACAAATATATTCAGAATAAAGTGTAACACAAAAAAACAAAGATCTTTACATACATTACACATTAATTATCCCGATAGTCCAAAGTGTGGCCAATAAAAAATAATGTAGATCCCAATATCCTATCCTCATTAAAAAAAAAAAATCTCATTATGATTGAAACATTAACATTTGTGAAAAGAGCACAAAATTTGATTATAATAAACTGGTAAGAAAATAAAAAAGGCTGATCCCAAAAATGACGATTAAATGCTAAAAGCCTCAACAGGATTGTCCTCGGTGGTCTGAATATTTTGACAGTCATGCATTTTTGACCGCATAAACTATGTGGAATATTTTACTGCAGGTGCAACTAAAATCAGAAGCTTTAGCAAATCTCATAGTTATGAACCAACGAAGATAAAAGTTCACTTCATGCATTTTGTGTAAAATGAACATAAAAAAAATGCTTTGAACCAAAATGGGTGCCCTAATATTAGTCAAGAACAGTGTTTTTGTTTTTTATTGTTTTTTTTTTAGCCACGTTATTTTTTTGTATTGTCTGTATTAACATATATCTTTTAAAAGTAATCAAAAAAACCAAAAACGTATTTTCATGATCTTTCGTTTATCTACAGTCTCCAACCTGGACCTGTTTGAAAGAAAACAGAACAGATATTCCTAAAATGGTAATGTTCTTAGACCAATAAAAGCAAAATTGAATAATGACACACTTGTGTACTACAGCACAATGGTTGAAAAACATTGGTTTAAAAAATCTGGATTTCATTCATAAAGGTAATTGCTATCTATAAAAAGGATTAAAGAAGATCGATTTTCTGCGTTTGTCTGTTACACTCTGACACTTTTGTATCCGGTGGTTGCACAAACTACCTTTAACTGTGATAGACGAAGCAAGGGAGAAAGATTTTTGATATATCTATATAGTAAATAGTATTTTAAGCTTTTTAAAAATGACAGGTTTAACATGAAGAAAAATGTATATTTGTGACTTCTCGCTGTCAATGATTAAACATTAAACTTTAGCTGTGTAGCCAGACAGTCTCCCCCAATTTTTGCCATTCTAATGACAACATTTCACAATATTTAAAACACTCTCTGCATCAAAATAGAACCTTTTCTGATACAAACATAATGAGCAATGTATAATGTCATGTCAGAGTATCTCTTTGATTAGTGTAAGGGCTAGTGTAAGGTTTTGAGTTTGATATCAGATATAAATGTTTAATGTTAAGAAATTAATATTAGTATAAATTGTATTCAAGGACATCAAAATGAGTTAAATGTAGAGTCCTGAGAAAAATGAATAGAATATTAAACAAATAATAATAATAAATAATAATAATAATAATAATAATAATAATAATAATAATAATGTGGTGTTAGCACGCCCTCGTGTGGACACATGAAGTAATAAAAAATTATCTACCGCTTTTCTCTGCTGTCCTTGCATGTGTTCCACCAGAAGAGGGCGTAGTAATAATATTACTCACATATCCAACAGTGAAGCGTCTACAGAAGAAGTTGCGGAAGGGCTTGCTGGTAGCCATGACAGTCTGAAGTAATGCTAAGTTGGCAGTAATAGTTACTGACTTATCCGAAAGTGTGTTGGAGCTTCAAGGAGTGGTCGTTGATTACCAAACTTTGCCCCTAATCTTTACGCATACCATACCTCTGATAGCAAACAAAAGTTCGTTAGTTAGCATTAATACCTTAAGAGCGCCGTCTGGGTTAGTTTGGTTCCGTCATGTCTGGGGCCGGAGACTTCGGGAACCCTTTAAGGAAATTTAAACTGGTCTTTCTCGGGGAACAAAGTGGTAAGTTTTTCGCTGGGGTTCGTCCCACGTGAGATATATGACATAAAACATTTTTGTGGTCAACTTTTCTTATGGAACTCGGAGTTTAACTGAATGCCTGATTTTAGTTAGGTTTGGTAGTTAGCTAGCTAACATTAGCTGCGTTAACTTGAAACCTGATAAAAACACTGTTGATGCTGCCTGTGGACACGGATAATCACAGATTATTCTTCGCGTTTGGATCATGACTTTGTGTTTAGCTACACGTCTTTTCACTAGTGAGATGCAACAAGCTAAGCGTGGAAAAAGGTTATAAATTATTAAGAAGCAGAATCTAAAATGTATTAATGAAGCTGTTTCTCAACCCAGCAAATAAATAGGCTAACCTAACATGATGTATTTTTACTAAGGCAAGATGTTGTCTTAATCCATTCGGTTTTTGATACCCTTAAGGCATTCATGAAATACCCAGACATGCTCACTAAATGTTCTAAATACTTTTAATTTTGTTGTTAGCGTTAGCACAGGAAGAGAACTCACTATAACCATAAAACTTGAAGCAGTAGTGCGCATGGGCAGAACAGTTTCCTGCCAAAATCACATCTTCTATTTTGTGAACACATTTTCGAATTTTTAGCTATTCTTCCGGATGGCTTGAATTTTTAATAAATAGAGGATTTTTGTATGCAGTTTATCTAACAATTTATCTACACTGATCGGGTTTTTAGTAATTTAAGCCCTCCCTTTATTTGGTTTTTGCATCATAATGAAATTTAAAAAATACCAAAAAATGTATATGAAGGGTTCGAGTCATATGAGCAGCTGTAAAGTTCTGTGTCACAATTGTCAATGGGATAGATATGACGTCCACACATCCGCTTTCATAAACCTGCTGGCAATTAACATGATGAAACTGTTAAAAATGAGAGTGATACAGAGTAGTAGTATTCCATAAGTCATCCAGATAAAGTCGATAGGTATTCTTGTTTGTCAGTGATCATCTGTGACCTCGGTGAACAGTCATGTTGGCCTGAGCCATGTCACCGTCCCCTTGTTGCTCATTGTAACTGATAACGTAACTCGAGTCTCTCAGAAACAGTCTGAGGAGAGGAGGGAGTGCCTCAACATGGAGATTCACTTCAATGTGTTCTTTTTTTATGTTCTTTTTTAAAAGACGTCATGGAGCCTTAACAGTTGCATATCATGCTTTATTTATCCTAGTGTTTTATGGGATCTGGATCAATCTAGGCCACAATACATAGAAATTGATTAAAAAAAAAAAAAGGTCTTCATAGTTTTTAATATCTCGTCCACAAAGTCTAGACTTAAATGTTTTTCAGCATTTATAAACATTGACATTTTAGATTAGATTAGATTCTCCAAACATTTATCAGAGTTCTCAGATATTGGTTATTTCTACCGGGACTTGTTGATTTGATGTAATAAAATGCAAATGTGTTACTTGATAACAACTCAATTTATATTTAGTCAAATTAAAAGTCTAATATTCAAACACTGTGTTTGTTCCTTTCTTTAAGTCCCACTCCAATCATCTTTTGATCTATTTTTAAGTTCCCAGTGGTCTTATGATTATGCCTTTCTTAGCCAAAATGAAAAAAAAAAACAACTTTGTTTTTGAGGACAAAGTTTCTGCAGAGGGCCTGTAGTTCATTAGAAATTCACCTCCAACTTGTGAGCGTAACTGTTTGTACCGGAGTAAGCCTCCCCCTGTTTCCCATTATCAATCTGTTGACGTGCTCTCCCGCTAGCATACAGCCCCTTACAACCCCAACCTAGCATTAGCGGTGCATCAAGAATGGCGAGCAATATTTGAGCTTTAGTTTTGAGCTGGGTGCTAGCTCAGACCAGGAAAACAAAGACGTACCTGAATCTATTTGTGTACAAGTCAGAATGCAGTGAAACAGGGAGCTTGCAGAACATACTTCACAGCTACAGGCTTCTTTGAACTACATTTCTTTTCATCTGCTCCTGATTCACAATGATTTGAATAAAGAAATACTCAGAAATTGAGTTTTAAGCTTAAATTTCTATGCATATGTCCTTCATCATAAGAAAATGCTACAAGAACACAATTTTCATTGGAGTGAGTCCTTAAAAACATTATCTTTGCTCAGTTTTAAACAAATGAAACAAATAATGCAAACTAATCAATAAAGATAATGAAAAGTTACATTTTTGCTTTTAATATATATTTTTTTCAGTGGGAAAGACCTCGTTGATTACCAGGTTCATGTATGACAGCTTTGACAACACATACCAAGTAAGATTGTTTGTTTTTATCATTAATGTTGCTTTTTTGGTATGTTTGTCTAAAGCAAATGTATGCTTTTTCCTTTCCAGGCCACTATAGGAATAGATTTCCTCTCAAAAACAATGTACCTTGAAGACAGAACAGTAAGTTTTGTGTGTTTGTCATCTTAACTAGTGAATCCTGTTTGTTGTTTTTATTGGGTTGGGTTTCGTGTGAAGGGCATGCAAAGCAGAACCACCACACATGTTCGGCGAGCTTTTTCACAACTGATCTGACTGGTTAAGTGTCACTTTTTAATTGTGTTCACTTCAGAAAGCACTTGTGTCCTGTTGGACCCTCCGGACACTTTTCACTGTACGCTTTCTTCCTCAACTTAAGTTTTCTTCCTCTCCCTTCCTTCCCTTCATCTGTTAATCATCCCATTTTTGAAATGAAGCACCTTACTTGATCAATAGAGGGGGGATGACAAATGAAAGGTGACTTTTTATTTCTTCCCCCCCAGGCCCAGACAGCTTACTCTCTCTGATGGTCATTCACAACTTGCATGCGCTTTTGTTTCTCTATTCACTTTATTTTGTTTTTCCTTCATCAGTCTGAAATTGTGTTATTTGTTAATTTAAAATTCTTTTTGCCCACATTACTGGAGTCATCTATTTGTTTGTTTTCATCTTGGTTTTGTGTTCATTTCTTTTTATTTTTTCTTCTCTTTCATTTTTCATTTCATCCTCTTCCTGCCCCACAGATCAGGTTGCAGCTGTGGGACACAGCAGGACAAGAGCGGTTCCGCAGCCTCATCCCAAGTTATATTAGAGATTCTGCCGCCGCTGTTGTTGTGTACGACATCACAAGTGAGTGGTCTGGCCGATGGGACCTCTGTGTTGCCCTTCACTGAAACTGGGATAAACTTTTATCTCTCTGTCAGATGTTAACTCTTTCCAGCAAACCACAAAATGGATAGATGACGTTAGAACAGAGAGAGGAAGTGATGTCATCATCATGTTGGTGGGAAACAAGACGGACCTTGCTGACAAAAGGTAACCTCTTGCATCTTTTGTCCAGTCAATTAATCACACATTTCTGTAGATGGCCCTGCTTTTCTCTGTTCCTCAGGATAAACATACAAATGTTTAGAATGTTGCATTGTATCAGCCTGTGTAGCGATGCTGTTTTGTCTAGTTGTGCATATTTTTAACCCACTTATCTACCACAGGCAAGTTTCTATTGAAGAGGGTGAACGGAAAGCCAAAGAACTAAATGTAATGTTTATTGAGACTAGTGCGAAAGCGGGCTACAACGTAAAGCAGGTAAAGTTGTGTGTCAGTCGTGCTCTGTAGTCCTGCTGCGGATGCTGCACTGCGCTTCAGCTCCAGAAGTGTCTCACTGACACGATAACAGTTTAAAAGAAATCAGTGGGCAGATTTTGTCTACAATATTTAAAAAAATGTTTATAAGACATATTTTTAAATGTATTTTAGTAAAGCTGCATCTCCATTGCTTGATGTAGGCTTGTTGGAAGGTTTCTGGACTTAAGTTGCTGTGGCCATAGCAGCGCAGCAGGAAGGGGCACGGCTTTCCAATGTACTTTTTATATAATTATAGTCTGTGTTGTTTTTTGTTTTTCTCCTGTCTGCGTGTTGATGTATGCGTCGGTGTGTGCGTCTCCCGGTTGTTTTGCGGGTGTTCTGTGATTGTGGCTCGTCACAGACAGATAACCACAGAGGAAGGAGAACAAAGAGCAAAAGAGATGAATGTTCTGTTTATTGAAACAAGTGCAAAGACAGGCTACAATGTCAAACAGGTAGAGGCTGTGCACCGTCATGTGTGCATGTGTTCATTGCACTCCTGCTTTTTTTTCTGATTGGCTTCTGTTTTCCACAACGTGCTCTGAACATCAGCTTGCAATGAGGTGCATGGATTGGCTTTGCAAATTCTCTCTTATGCATTGGGCATTATCTTTTTTGCAAAACTTTAAAGTCAAGTGAGAGTTTGTAAACCAGCGATTGACCAGTATTCAGTCTGTGCTGCAGCAAAATCTGCATGCTGACGAGATTCATTTGATGCAATCTGTTGATTGATGTGCATGATCAAGATTATTAAAAAAATATCAACAGCAGATACTAGTATTTATGAAAGCTTAAAGTGAAAATGTATCAGGAAAGCATTTAGTCTTTCACAAGATTGCACCAAACAGCATGTTTTCTATCCAAGTGTAAAGATTAGTGAATACCCTCATTAAGAAAAACTTAACTTAAAGCATAAAAAAAATGTTATAACTGGTCTTTGAGAAAAATTGGAAAAATGTTAAATTTTATTATAGTTCACTGTAGAAGAACACATGTTCATAAAATTGCACCAATGACAACTGAAATCAAAAGTCTTTAATAGCATTAGTATTTGTTTATATCAAACTTGAGTATTATGTTCAACAAAAATATTAATTTCTGTTATGTTTTCGTATTGATATTTCTCAACCTTCAGTTTTTAGAACTAGAACTCCATTTTGTCCTTTTTCTTATTTTGAGGCACTTTTCAGTAAATCAGACTATACCATTTGGAAAACCTTTGATGGGTGTTTTCCACTGTTTCTGCAGAACCTCTGCAAATCAGATGAATTCATCCATTGCATGCTATCTGTGTTTGTTCCTGTTCTTGTATTAACAGTTTTTCTTTGACTCAAGGTATTGACGGTATGCTCTATCCTCTGCAGCTTTTCCGCCGTGTGGCTGCCGCCCTCCCCGGCATGGATACCTCACAAGACAAGAGTCGAGAGGACAGTATCCTTTGCATGGTGTCATGCGTCTGGAGTCCTCCTCGCTCTGTTTTCTCTTTCTTGTCATCTGATATAATGTCACACAAATGTCCACCGCCATGGGGAAAGTCTATTGCAGGACTTTGACATCTCACTCTTTAACCCACATGTCACTTTAAATTCTTTACTCCTGAGGTCATGAATGATCTAACTCTGACTCGTCACAGAGGACGGTTGAAGAGAACTATGCAATAAAGGTTGGTCGTAGAGTGTAAAATAATGTTTAGTGGAAAGAAGATTGAAGTACTCAAATACAAAGAAAAGTTTTAAGGATTCACCCCCAATAGAAACAATCTAATTTCAATCGTACATGTTTTTTATTCTATCATATTTTATTGATTTAAAACTGTTTTTAGCAACAAAAAAAAAGTGAAATAGGAATGAAAAATCTATAGCTATATTAAATAAGTGAAAGATATAAATTAATACATTGATTTTTAAAAAACAAACATTGGAAAGAGCTAAATAATCCTTATCATAAATAGACATTTTTGCACTTATACAAACAGCACAGACATAACACAAAGAATCTATTAAATATAATGATTGTCAAAAGGAGTCTGATTATTGCTTGAACCAAATGTATATATGTATATAACTCCACCCACATAATTCCCTCTGTGGTTGAGCAGTGTCAGGCACATGTGTGCTCCAGGCCAATCAGAACATTCAAAATTAGGGGTGTAGGGAAAAATCTATTTGTCGATAAATCTCGATGTTTCATTTGGCAAAACTTGTATCAATTTAAAATGTTGACAAGACGATATTTAATTAATTATTTATGAGCAAACATAGTTCTGCGCCTTACTTTTGTTTTTCACCTAAACTCACACCCGCTACTTGGCACCGCAGCACACCGAGATTTCGCGAGAACCAACTTGTGGTAAATGATCAGTCAGCCTCGCAGTTTTTGTTGTTAGGAGACATGTACTACTAAGTTTTTGATTGGGATTGGTACTAAAGTGAAACTCTGCGTCACGTTGCACAGAATTTGGGGGTAAAAGCAACTTGTAAATGGGATACAGTTGCGGTGCTTAAATTTTTGATATTTGAATAAAATAAAATAAATTGTATTTAATTATCATAATTTCCTTAATATTAAAGGTGTATTAAGGTAGAGGGTTTGTTTTGTCATACTCTTAAAAAATTGTGAAAAATTGTTCTGGTACAGTCTTGGCATATATTGTACATACACATTGTATTGCCAGACTCTTGCCAATACACACCTCTTTTCAAAACACTGCCCCAAGTGGCCACATCTGCTCATGAGTATATAAAGGGGAAAGTTTCATATTTTGGAGAAAAAAAATAGATATTTTATTCACATACAAAATTTTGATTACATCATTCTTGGCTAATATGAAAACAGTGGTTTTTAACTTTTAATATGAAGTAATAAAAGTCACATTTTTAAATATCTTCTGACCTATAAAATTAACTTTTTTGTTTTTGTTTTGTCATCCAGCGTCTGCACCAGCATCTAATAAAGTCATGCGCTTACAAGAAATATAAAATAATAAAGATGTTTAATTAATATGGGTCAAATAGATAATGTGTGTTATTTGCTCTGTGATGTTCCTTAACTCTGTAACTTTTCAGTGATTGACATTAAGCTGGAGAAACCTCCAGAGCAGCCTGCCAGTGAAGGGAGCTGTTCCTGCTAATATTTTTGCCTGTATTAGTGGCTTTTCCTGGAAGCTATTTCTTCTTTCTTTATTTTTCCTTTTTTTTTTTTGTTTTGTTTATACAAATATATATATATGCACCCTTCATTATCCACTGCAAGAACACTATATCTGCTATCCCTGTTGTTGTGAACACAGATTCTAAAAGTTACATATCACTAAAAATGTAGTATTTTCACTGCATGAATTGGACAGAAGTGTTTATACAGTTAAAATTTGTCTTTCTGCTGACATCCTGTTAGTCATTTCAAATGAAAAATAGTGGTTTAAGAGCAATAAGCCAGTCTTGAGTATTTTCTGAACAAAAGGTGGGAAATAGTCTTCTAAAAGTCATCAAAGTAATGTATTTAAAAGTTGAGAATGTTCTTTGACATTTTTGTTAAAGTCATGTTGTTTGTGCTCACTTGTTCCAAGAAAAATCTGTTTACAGTTGACTGGCTCAAATATATTAATATATTATCATTGATAAACAAAAAAATCAGCACATTTAAATTGTTTAAATCAGCATTTATTGGGTTTTTGTTCTGATTTCCTGTGTAATTACGTGATCAGTCCTTTAGGTTAAGTCCCAGATTTCTTGTTCTGAAAGGATTTTTTTCTTTCACTAATTAAAAATTCACACTGACAAAAAACAAAACACCGCCTGACAAGAGCAAGCCAAGGTATCTCACACAAACCGTCCTTTCTTTTCTTCATCCTAATAACCCATCAGTTTTTTAAAATCTTTTTCATTTTATTATGGTTTATCTTTCATTTTTGCATACACTTATTCCTTTTAAAATTATAATTGCGGTGTCATAGATAATTATTTAATAGAGTTTAAGGATGACCTTTTCTCAACACCTTCCTTAAACAGGGTAGATATGCAGATTTATGCCTTTCAGAGTAAAAGTATAGAGGACCTCTTTGACTTTGGGTTGGTGTAGATGAGATTGGTAAGAACACTTTTAAAGCTTTGATATTTTTTTTTACTTTTGGCATTGATCTTTTGTTAGGGATTGATCAACATGTATTTAATTCATAGTGACTTGAAATATTTATTCTGTTGGACTCATGCTTCTTTTATATGACTGTTAATTTCTTCACTTTTGGTTAAAAAAAAAAAGTCCTAAATCGTTAATAAAATTATGCATCTTTCTGGACTTTCTTTAACTGAGTTTGACCATCTGCTGTCCCATCCGCTACCTTTTGGTGGTTTTTTGATCATACTGACAATATTGTGCAATTTTTGTGTAAACTTGTGTATGGGAGTACAGTTTGTATAGCATGGGTGTCCTTAACGTTTCTGTATGGAATGGTTTTAAATGAAAGAATAAACATACAATTTTGTCACCATGACTAGAGTTTGAGTATCATTCCCACAGCTGTAAGACACATAATTGGGGAGTGAAAATGGAAATAAACAGCATTTCCAAGATTAGATGAAATTAAGACATAATAGAAAATATATTTTTCAGATCCATATTTCCCTATTTTATTCATTGACAAATACAAATATTGCCTGCAGATATAGTCTTTAAAATAAAAATCCCAAACTCATCTTCAAATGCTGACATGTCACAATGCATATAAGGTCTTTCTTTGCTTCATTTTAAAATCATTTATAAAATGCTTACATGCTGCTGACCACTCTATCACTGGTTTGATTTGTTTTTCCATTTTTTTTATTTTATTTTATTAGTTTAAAATGTCTTAACGGGATTGAATATCTATTTTCATGAGAATTAATTTTAGGTTTATTACCCTCCGAGAGCCCCCATGTCCAAGTCTGCTAGGAGTCCCATAGGTCAGAAGAAAAAACACAAGTTGCATTCCTCACCTGTGAAACAACTTGTCTGGGAATAGGATGGTTTCACCCACTGTGGAAGTTTAAAAAAAATGTCAAAACTCATCTTTTTAGCATTGCTTCATTTTAATTTCGATTTTATGGACTGTTAAATTTTGTAGAATTTGTTTTTTTTTTTGTTTTGTTTTGTTTTGTGTATTTTTTTTTTTTTTTAATTATTATCATTTTACATGTATTTATTTCATCCAATGAGGTGTTCTGTAAAAGGAAAGGTGCGCTATAATTTTAAATCTCGCGAGAGTTCCGATCAGTTGCCAAGGCAGCAAACCTAAACGTTCGGACTTCTCTGCTGTCCATCAACATTTATGTATATCTTTTTAAAAACTAGTCGAATTATTGAAAACATTTTGTTTTTTTCCGTCATTCTTTGGTTGTATGATGAGTCTGAACAGCGCTTACTACGAGACTCTGGAAATAAACAGGACGGCATCTGACGCAGAAATCAAAAAAGCGTGAGTTTACTTTATTGAGAAATCAGCCACTTCATCATGCTAGCTAACTCGTTAAGTAATTTGGGGTCAAGTAGTCATAAAATGGTCTGCGCAGGTATCGTCGTCTGGCTGTGAAGTTTCATCCGAGGAGAAACGGTCAACCTGGAAGTGCAGAGAAGTTCTCTCAGCTGGGTGAAGCCTATGATGTCCTGAGCGACCGTGAGACTTCACTGTTTACGCTCTTTACAGGGCTGCTTTCAGTTGGTCACGTGGTCTTTTAAAAGTATTGTTATGACAAAAAGCTGTACAAGTATTTAATTCTTCAGAACTTCAGGAATTTAAAAATAAAATAGCTTAAAAATATATAATTCCACACTTTGCATATTTTTTTATCTTAATATATAATTTTTATATTTTTTTTTTTATTTCAACTAAAGCTCTAAAGAAGGCGATCTATGATAAATTTGGTGAGGACGGTCTGAAAGGTGGTATTCCACCTGAGTTTGGCAGTGATGGAGCTTGGTCATCCAAATATACCTACCATGGAAATCCAGAAAAAACATTTCGACAGTTTTTTGGAGGTGACAACCCCTTTGCCGGTAAGAAACCCCCCCAGATAAAACTCCATGTTGTAAATGTACTGTCTTGAAACAAATCATTTGCAACAACTAATGTTTATCTTTGGCTAGATTTTTTCACCAACGACGCACCACTTCAGTTTGGGGTGCTGCGACCAGAACTGGAGAAGACACAGGACCCCCCAATAGAGAGAGAACTTTATTTGACCCTTGATGATCTGTTCTTGGGATGCACCAAAAAAATCAAGATATCTCGCAGGGTAGGTTGCATTCAAAACATCTATTTTTATATTTCTTGCAGCTTTTGAGTGTTTTAATCACAAATAAATAAATACGTTAATTCTTAGATTGTTAATAGTTAAAGTAATACAGAAAAAAGCATTTAAAAACATGAAACAACTTTGATATATGGAAAAATATAGCAAATACTTTTGTCTGGGACAGGAGTCTTCAACCTACGGCTCCAGAGCCACATGTGGCTCTTTTATCTCTCCATAGTGGCTCCTTGGCCAAACATAAAATAAGTCAGGGAGACTGCCCGGCCATGTCCAACCATCAGAGTCGGTCGAGTTGGTAAAAGATGTGATCTTTTATTAATTAAGAGCACATATCTTGTGGTGGGTTCACAACATTGGTTATTAAAAATAAAAAAAACTTTAAAAAAAATCACATTTTGAGAGATGCTAGGTTCTTTTTATATATTTTTTTCTTTTGTTTGTACCAAAAAATAGACAAAATTCATATTTATTATAAAGAAAAAGAAGGTCATGAAGGCAAATATAAAATTCATATAGACTTTGTGGCTCCTTCTAGGTTTTGAAAAAAATAGTAGAAAATGAGCCTCAGTGGCTCTTTTACTGTTTAAGGTTGCCGAACCCTTGTCTGGTACAAACAAAGCGAAACCTTCCACACATTTAAGGGTTTTATTTTGGGAACTAAACAATATTCTATAAAGGGTTAATCATGTTTCATTCTTTTTTGTGCAGGTTCATATGATTATATAATAAAGACTCATTCAAGTGTTAATCATGTTTCACCTCCTCTTCATTTTCTGTGCAGGTTCTGAATAATGATGGACACACTTCCTGTGTTAAAGACAAGATTCTGACTGTAGACGTGAAGCCTGGATGGAGCGAAGGCACACGGGTTATCTTTCCTAAAGAGGGAGATCAAGTAAACACAAACTTTAGCAAAAAAAATATTATGAATCAAAACTAACTTGGAACTGATTAGAATTTTTTATTGTTTAATGTCCTCATAATGTGACCATATTGATGTTTGTAAAAATAACTCCCATAACCCTACAAATTTCATATTATTAATCAATCAATCCAATTAATAATCTTGCTTAAAATTTAAATAGCCAAAAAAAAGGATTGGGTTGAAAAAGTTTTAATTTTTATTTTTTTAAATAAGCAACTGTAAATGTTTATGAATTAGTAATCAGCGTTGGGACTCATGACAATTACCTGGTTCTTGTGTGTTCAGCCATTGAGAACATGCCAGAGCAGGGTATGTTGGAAAACATTCAGGAATGTGGCTCTCGAGGACCTGGATTCCCTACCCCTGGTCTACATGCTTCCTTTGTGGAATGTCATCAGGAGGCACAGCATCAGCTTTCATAGCTATGCTTATGACACCCAGCTGTACATAGCTGTCTCAGAATGACACAAGGCCAAAAGAAGCACTTTTTAACTGCATTTTCAGATATAAGATCATGGCTGGCAAATATTTTTTTGCAGCTGAACCAGGAAAAAACTGAAATTTTAGTTATCGGTCCTGAAGCCAAGAGAGAGAAACAGTGTTTGAAACTTAAAGAACTTTCATTAAGTTATTCAGAAACAGTCAGAAACCTGGGTGTTATTTTTGACTCAAAGCTAGCTTTCATCCCTCATACTAAACATGTGGTAAAAACGGGTTTTTATCATCTGAGAAACTGCATGCTTTTACAACGAGTAGAATTGATGATTGTGGTGCTCTGCTTGCTGGTCTTCCAAAAACGAACATTAAGAACCTTCAGTTACTCCAGAATTCTGCTGCTCACAAAGACCAGGCGACGGGCCCACATCACCCCAATTTTAAAATCTCTACATTGGCTCCCCATAGCTTCAGGATTGATTTTAAGATACTTTTAATGGTTTTTAAATGTCTTAATGGTCTTGCGGCTTCTCATTTGTCTGATCTTTTTGTCAAATATGAACTCTCGTGGATCCTGAGATCCTCTGGCACTGGTCTACTAGTCATTCCTACAGTCAAAACCAAAACTTATGGAGAGGCATCTTTTCAGTATTATGGCCCTTGTTTATGGAATGGACTGCCAGAGGACCTGAGAGCCGCAGAGACGATAGATGCTTTTAAGAAAAGGTTCAAGACCCATCTTTTTAACCTGGCTTTTTAGCAAATTTTGCTACTTTTATTTATTTTTTAATTTATTTTATTTATTTTTCTATTTTATCATGTTTTATGAATTTAAACTAATTTATTAAAAATGTATCTTAACATTCCTTCTTTTATTGTTTT
Organism: Oryzias javanicus; assembly: GCA_003999625.1. NCBI lineage: Eukaryota > Metazoa > Chordata > Actinopteri > Beloniformes > Adrianichthyidae > Oryzias > Oryzias javanicus. The sequence goes on along the minus strand of CM012450.1, from coordinate 14,333,633 downwards.
ATTGTTTATTTCTAATTACTTTTACTTTTAATTCTCATTTTTAAATTTTATCATTCTTAAATTTTATATCCAGTGCTTCCTCATTTGGGATCTCTCTCTCTCTGGGTCAGCTGCTGTTCAGCCATTGTGGCTCTGGATGGAGACCTGCATCACCGCCTAGCTGTGGTGAGGCGGGACCCCGCCTGTGATGCTGCATTTGACTGGCTTTGCAGCTGTTCATTGAGAGGGAGGTATCAACTATTAGTGTCTAACAGCTCAGCCTAGCTTCCTATTGTCTATTTCTATCAGTTAGGGAGGAGGTGGTGAGAAAGGGGTGGGAATATTGTGGGCTGGTTTAGAGCAGGGGGCTTTATTTTAATTTTGATTTCCGTGCCTGTTTTTATATTATTTATACTGTTTGCTTTTGTTGCAAGCACTTTTTGTTATTCTTTTACATGAAAAGTACTATTAAATAATGATTGATTTGATTGAATATACTGAATCTAGTTTAACATAATTGCATTTTATGCCCAAACCTGTTTATCACACCTCTTTAGGGACCGGACAGGACTCCAGCAGATGTAGTGCTAATAGTGCGACAGAAAAGTCACCCTCTGTTCATAAGACAACACAATGACCTTATCTACAAGGTCAAAATCTCTCTGATGAATGTAAGTCACATAATGGTGTTGTGATTGCACATATTTAACTGTTTGTTTTTGTGTGAATGCTAAAGCTGATGATACTTATTTGAACAGGCTCTGACCGGCTTCTCTCTAGACATCCCGACACTAGATGGCAGGCTACTCAGCATTCCTATCAATGACATTGTGCAGTAAGTGCTTTTGCATGCTGTGTGGTCCAAATGAAACATTTAAAATGACCTTTGCATAATGAAGTACTCTGTTTTTTTTTTTGTAAACTTGACATGAAGTTTAGACTGGAAGCATTAGAGACAGGGAACACAATAATTAAAAATTGAAATGCTTTATAAAAAATGTACTTGATTAGAAATATTCATCAACTTCTACAAAATGACAGAGATACTTTCTGTTCTACAATGTCAAAAACCTATCAGTCCCGCATACAGCAAGGTGGTGACAGGAGAAGGAATGCCACTGTCCCAGGATCCTTCCAAGAGAGGGGACCTCATCATCACCTTTGACATCCAGTTTCCAGAGAAGCTCTCCTCTGACAGCAAGGGCCTGGTTAAGCACGCTCTGAGCTCTGGCTATGAAGCTTAGATTCCAAGACACAGACTAACACTGTAAGATTATTGAATTCTCACTGAAACACATGAAATGATCCTTTTTAATCACACTGAAATTGGGCTGTTGTGATTGGCAGCCATCATGGCTCGTTTCAGCTGCTCGTACGTCACGAACATCACTACATTCCAGGAGCCCAGGCGGAGGAATGATGGCATGAACCTTTCAAGAGAGAAAACACAAACGACATGATTGTCTTCTTTACTTTGTATACATTTTGCATTCTTATTAAACATTCCACTGAAACACAATCCCTGCTTACCCTTTGTAAAAGGCAAAGGGGCCCTCTTTGGTAAACATGACAGCCGCGCACTTTAGGACGCTGCTGTATTGGCCTAGAGCAGAGTTCATGTATCTTGTCTTGACCACATCGACAGGAGAGGCGATCACTGTCGTGCATAACCCGGCCCCAAATGCAGACACAAAGTGGCAGGGCAGGTTGTCTGCATTGTAGAGATTTGTTTTAAATCAGAGACCACTCAAGTGGCACATTTAGCATTTGTATTAAATCACTATTTACCTGTCAATGGAGTTGACTTGAGAAGCATGTCCTTAATGAAATCGTACGTCACCAGTTCTGTGCAGTTAACTATAGCACTGCGTGCAATGTTTGGACCAGTCCCTGTGTGATAAACCATGTTAGTCAAAGAATAAAAATCCAAACAATTCAGGTTCTTAAGTTACCTTTCCACAGACCACGCATGCCCTCTTCTTTAGCAATGGTCTTGTATGCATCAATGGTGCCACAGTAGCGTTTGGCGTGCTTATTTGACCTGGTCTGTGCCTGAAAGCGGACTTTTACCACATCTGTGGGTTGAGCTAAAGCAACCGCCATGGCACCGGTGGTGCCTCCTGCGAGCAGCCGAGTGCCAATGCTAACATCTATAGAAGAAAAAAGGACTTGAGTCAAAGAAGGAGAGAACATTTTAAACTATTTTTTAAAACTGATGCTTACGATCAGAGCCTCTGGTGTAAAACTGTTTAACAGAGTCATAGAGACCGATCCGGACTGAAGCAAAGCTCATCTGCCTCTGGAGACCTGCCACCAGTCCACTGTACAGACTCAGTGGTCCTTCTGTGCGCACCATGGTGATGATGGTGCCAAAGACTCCACGATACACAGATGCGGGGGCCCTCCCAATCGGTGCAGAGGATGGCGCCTCTCCTTGAATCTTTGGATTATATCAAAGAAAATAAAAAAAAATGTCTGTTCATTTATAAATGAATATATGTTTTTGTGTGTTGATTTTTTATTTTTTTTATTTTCACCTGAAGCCGCACTTTGGCAGTGTCCAGTGGAAAAGTGAGCAGGTCAGCAATACAGGCTGCAGTTCCTGCTCCTACAAACTTTACAGCAGCTGACGGAGGCACATCTGCAGGTCCAAATCCAACCATTTTCAAAATTCCTGGGGCTCAGTTGAGGGAGTTATTTGTTCGGACTTTGCCTAAAAACCCCTAAAGAAAAAAAATATATATATCCTGATTTTTAGGTTGTCACTAAGTCCCAAACTGAGATTTTTTTCTTTCCTTTTTATACTTAAATCAAAACTTTGTCAGTGTAAAAAAGTGCTACTTAAAAAGTTGTCAAATGACTTCAACAAACTAATTTTTTCAAATGTCAGATACTTTCTCCATACAGAATGAATCAAGAAAAGTAGATTTTTTTCCAGCAAAGATTTTAAAGGATTCCTTACCTTATCTGGAGCGGCTGAGGACAGAAAAACAGAGATCAGGATTCTCTGAAGGTGTCTCTTTGGCTAAACTTAGCTGCAAATTTAACTATTTCACCTTGTTTTTCCATAGAATAATTTTCAGATGCTGTAAGCCCTAAAATCATATTCCAAATCCTGTAAAAAACACACAGCTTGTTTATTAGCGTAAAAAACTTTCGCTAAAAAATGCAGTAAAATAGGATTATTGGAAAGAGCAGTTTTACCGTTATTTGAAATTGAAAGTTGAACCGCTTCCTTGCTTGACAATGCTCAGACGTGCCAGAGTGAAGTGGTGTGAGGTAAAAAAGCCCCCACTTTAAGGACTGTTGCTGTTACATCATGGAACCGCATGTGTTACTTTGCCCCCCCTTACTAACAATATCTATGAGAGCAATCTACTGCTTGAGAGGCCAAAATGTCAATTGCGTGACTCTTGTTTGATGCATACATTTAAAACTTTTCTTTTGTCTTCTCAACATCATCCTTTACATTGCTGTCCCGTCGTTCCAGCTGCAAAAAGACAAATCTCTGGTTTTCATGTACATAAAGTGCTTTGAGGAATAGCAAATTAGAATGCTGGAGGTAATTTAATTAATTTACTCATTAAGGCTGTGTAATGCATGCGGCAAATGCTGAGTCATGCTGAATATACAGAACACAGTGCAGTGCACAGCAGATTAAAGCCATATGTTCCTCCAAGTCATTATCTCCACACAGCCTTTTTAAAAGATGTTGTGTAAGACTTGCTGTTTCCTGCTTTGATTAATGATTCTGTGTTAACAAAGTCCTCAGAAAAAGGAAAAAATGGATTTTCCAGGAAATGAATCAAAGATTTTATTGAACTTTTTTTAGTATGTCTAAGCTGTGACATTTACATTCAACTGTGCCTCCATAAGGACCTCCAAATAATGCACCGTCAGAGGATTTATTGCAGTTTGCCAAATATAAAAAGTACAGACACTTGATATCTGTGGATTGTAAAGAGGAGCTTTATGACGTCTGTCCTGCAAGTGTCAGTAGACGGTACGATGGCGCTGTGGCTCTATTTATCTATCTGACCTGGCTGTGAAATTAGAGCAAAGGGCAACCAGCTTGTTGTTTGTCACTTTCTGCAATTTTTCATTATCTTTGACAAAGAAAAAAGAAAGATGTAAGCAAATCTCCACAAACGATTTGCTAAATTTTAGAGCTTTTTGCTTCGTCTTTTATTCTTGAAGTATGGAGCCCTGGACATGACGTAAAAATAATAATATTAATAGATGGTTGCCTCATATTAGTATTTTGTGCGCAAAAGTTAACATTTTGTGCGCACAAGTTAGCATACATTTTGTGTTTGCAAGTTTGCTTACTGTATGCATAAGATAGGATGGCTTTTGTGTTCACAGGTTAGGATTGTCTGCGCACACATTAGCATTTTATGTGGGCAAGTTATCATTTTGTGTGTATAAATTAGAAATGTGCACAAAAGTTTGCATTTTGTGCGCACAAGTTGGTATTTAGTGTGCTCAAAATTTCATTTTGTGCACATAAAATTTACATTTTGTGTGCCATAGTTCGCATTTTGTGAGCACAAGTTATAGTTTTGTTCACATAGGTTAGTATTTTGTGCTTAGAAAATACTAATTTGAAGGAACAAGTTAGACTTCTAATTTGTCCGCACAAAGTAATAATTTGAGGGAACAATTAATTTTTTTATATCATGTCCCCGGCTCCCTATTTATGTCATGAAGGAAAAGAAAATGATTCCAGACAAAACAAAAGTTCAATTTCTTTAATGTGCAACATACACATGACTCATTGGCCAGCAATAAATCACCATTCACAATCGGAAATGTGTGCATAAAATGATAAACGGTGTAAACAACCAACAGTACAGAAGCTATTATAGTCATGAGACTAAAACAAAGTCTAGTGATCTTTCAGATCACTTTTTTATAAACATGAAAGTTCTTCATTACTGAGTCAGAAGGTCAAGTTTTAGACTTGGAGTTTAGATCCATCTGATGTTGAAGACTTTCACTATAGGAATCTAGAAAAGTAGTGTTTCCTCCTGCCAAAAGTCTTTAGAGTGCATGAGCACTGAAGCTCCTTCTGCTCTCATGTTTGCAGTCTGAGATCCATCCACCCCTGAGAAATTGGGCTCCATTGCCACAAAAAGCTGTCTCTGCTTCACGTGTCATTTTCCCGCTGTGAGCTGTGTGCTTGAGATTTGGCCTTTGTACCTCTGTGATGATGAAGTAAAACCTGTTCAACCAGATGCTGTCAAAATGGTGACTCCCAGTATTGGTGTGCTCTGGTCATTCCTCTTTTAATTTGTTCATACGTGACAAACATCACAATGTTCCAAGATCCCAGCCGCAGGAAAGACGGCACAAACCTTCAAGAAGCAAGTGAAAAAAACTTTAGAGGAGCCATAAGACGGTTGTGCATTTCATGTTTGCAGTTATGCTTACCCTTTGTAGAAAGCTGCAGGTCCTTCGTTTCTCAGCATTGTGAGAGCACAGTTGACTGCACTGCTGTAAAGCCCACTTCCAGAGTTCATGAAACGGGTTTTGACCACATCCACAGGAGAAGCCACAACGGTGGTGCAGAAGCCTGCACCAAACGCAGCAGTGAAGTGGCATGGCAGGTTATCTGTAAGAGGGAAAAATCAAAGTAGTTTAGTTTTTCTATCTGTTTGTTTGACTGAAAACTTTTTAATTGCATTTCATTTTTCAACCCACCTGTCATCAAGTCATACTTGAGAATGAGTTCTTTGATCATGTCGTAGGTGACCAGCTCTGCACAGTTTACTATGGCATTGCGGGTGATGTTTGGCATGCACCCTGAATGAAGGAATTATCATTTTAAAATCAAATGAAAACCCCTTTATCAATTAGTTTGAAATGAAAAGGCGCCCACCTCTCCAAAGTCCACGAACGCCTTCATCCCTGGCTATTGTCTTGTAGGCATCGATGGTGCCGTTGTATCTCCTCTCACCATCCAGCTGTCGTACCTGGGCCTGGAAGCGTACCTTCACTACATCTGTTGGTTGTGCAAAAGCCACAGCCATGGCGCCTGTGGTACAGCCTGCCATGAGGCGCACAACAATCCCAGCATCTGTATGGCATGGAGGTTAGATTAACTGGTGCATTAGAGGAGTCAGAAACTACAATGTCCTTGTATTTGATGTGTGAAACTCACTTTCAGTTCCTCGTGTGTAGAACTGCTTCATGGAGTCATAGAGACCAATCCGGACCGAGGCAAAACTCATCTGTCTCTGGAGACCTGCCACCAGCCCATTGTACAGACTCCTAGGCCCTTCTGTTCTCACCATGGTAGTGATGGTGCCGAACACACCGCGGTACTTCACTGCAGTGAATCCTTCTGCTTTCTGAGCTTCTCCTTGGATCTAGAAAGGGATTTAAAATCTAAGCAATCAAGACAAAAACTTTGAAGACATCAATCTATCTCTTAAAACAAACACCATCATACCTGCAGTCTAACTTTGGCAGTATCTAAAGGAAACGTGATAAGGTCAGCAATGCAGGCTGCCGTGCCAGCTCCGAAGAACTTCACCGTCCCGGAGGGCATCACGTCTCCAGCTCTCATGCCAACCATTTTCATGTGTGTGCTGACGACAAAAAAAGATTGTTTTTTTTTTCACAATACCACTTACCATTCAAAATGCTGAGGTGGATTTAAAACAATTTTAAGATGCTTTACTCACCTTTGAGTGGAGCAAAGATTCAAGTTTTCTCAAGGGTTAGACTACTTCTATAAGGAGGTTCTGATGTTGAAAGATTTTTGGGCATAAACCTTCACCAAACTGAAGATGTGCACATACCACTATTACCTGGAAAAGCAAACATTGGTCATTCTCAGGTGACTACAAACCAAAAAATAATGTACCCATTTTGCAATGAGCCTGGGGTAAGAAAAAACTAAAATACAGAAATCAAACCTGATCGACTCTCTAGAAAAGTTACAATCCAGCAAGTTGGAGGGAATATTTAGTCATTCCTGTTGATTTAATCCATGTGGGTTTCCTGTCCTTGTAACGTGTTTACTGTTCCACTCTGGAAGGAGCGTCGCAATTTATAGGCATCGTTTCCACATGACTTCAGCGCAGCCGTACACGCCATACACACCTGTCATGTGAATATCATATTTTCTCGTCCATGACACAGCTGGACATGTGAGAACTTGTTGACCTGCTCCAAGTACTGTTGAAATAATGACCCCAAGTATGTGAACACTCATAAAAATTTACTTTGGTTTATTTTTTGTAAGTTCTACCTTACTTACCCTACAATCATTTTTAAATACAGATAATTTTCCTTCATATTCAACAACTGAATGTCCCAGTTTTGAGATCAGGTTACTGCTCTGATGTCACTCATCGTGCCGTCCTTTTGCTACTCCGTGGCAGCCAATCAAGCTGGAGGTGTGCCTGAAGTACCTAAATGGTTTGAAGGGGCATTTGGATGTCTGTTAGATCACATGTCTACCACACATCCTTGCTCACTGCTTCCAACAAAATCCACTAGTAAAGAGTTTCCCCAAGTTCTCACATTCTTCTTATGAAACTCTCAGCTCTGAGGAGGAACCTCAAGGCTCAGCCAATCCACACAATGAGTATGGGTGGGTGGGTGCAAGCAGCATCTGAAGGAAATCAGCCGGTTGTTGGAGTTCTCTTCATGTACTTCTCTGTAAAACTGTCATCTTAGAAGCACATTATACTGTACATGAATGCATCTATTTTCATCACCTTTGACATTTTTCACTTTGCAACACAGACATGTTTTTTGTAGGTTTTTCTTGTTTGTTGTTAAAAAATTGTATTGTGCACACACACAGTTCTCTATCTAATGTGCTTTTGTACACATGTTTAGCCTCAAACCATCCTGCTGTTTATAGTATTTATCTAAAAATGTCCCTTTACCAAGATGTTATGTAACCTGAAACCTGACACTTTTGTGTTTTAGTTCCCCAAAAGCACGAACATGAGCTGTGATCATCAACAACCTTAACATGAAATCAAAAACACTTCCTCTGGAACATTTTGTGTACAGCTTTTGCACTCACGGTCGGACTAGTAAACAGCTACTTGGTCTGGTTTCAACCAGTCTACAGAGACCACCCCTACAGACATGGAAAAAGAAACTGACTCCTGTCAGCACTGCCTCCTCTTTACATGTTGAATACCACGAATCGTGAATCAGTGCTGTGAAACTGATAATCTCCATCGGACTATAAATAAGGATCATAACACTACAGTCACTTAAAGGTCAGTGGGACAGAGTGCTACGGAACAGCACCTGCTTACTTTTCCACGTCCAATCACCGGTGAACCAGGAATTCCTGAATCCCTGTTCGACAGGAAGCGTCTGAAGATGCTGTACAATCATGCTTAATTGTCTCCTCGAGTTTATTCCTTTTTGATCTAAATTTTCTTGAGCATGCAAACTGCAGATTTTCAAAAAAACACAGCAAACAGCTTCACATACCAGAGGTGACTCAGCATTTTACTGACTGCAGAAACCTTTCAGAATAAGATGTTGATCTAAAAAAAAACTTGAATGTATTACTTCCTTTAACTGCAATATTTTAATTTCATTTTTTTATATTAACATACGATTACTATTATTTTAAGGATTTCAAGCAGATCATTTAAACTTCAGAAAAGCTTTCATGCATCCCAACTTCTGCAAGCTGGCATGAAAATGTCTCACATTTTTAATAAACTTGGTAAGGCTAAGGTAGGGGACAGCATTTCCATGTTATTCAACTTTTAAAATTCAGGTAAACCATCTTTCTGTTGGGGTTATCAGACACTCTGGTTAGGAGCTGGGAAGAACTTTGGATGTAGATGTGACATCATATTCAAATTGAGGATTCAGCATTTTTTTAGTAAACACTCATCCTGCACTTAATAGATCCCTGATTCTCTGCATGAGACCCCTCTCCTGGGTACAAAAGTAAAGTATTTTTGAATTTAGTCCATGAATGTCTGGTCCCTTTTCTCATCAGGATGACCTAGTTTTCACAAACCTGACAGAGCTGGTTAACCAGAGGAAACTTGATCAACATGACTTATGATTAATGTATATTGTAATTGAACCGCTGCAGAGTTGTTATTAAAAAATAGTTTTATATGGGTCAATGACAAACACTTTTACATAATGTAATATGATGTTTTATTATGTTTCAACACCATGATTTATTTATTTATTTATTTTTTTATTTACAGCTTGTCATTTACGTTTATGTTAAAAATTTAAGGGTTTCTTGTTAAATGTAATAACTTCACTATAATATATATATATATTTTTCTTAATTCTGGACAATACAATTTACAAGCCCAAAATCAATCCAGCACATCTTTAGCCAAAAATTCAACCAGTGTGACTCAGAACACGAAACCACACTGTATGGTCACGTCTTTGCAAAATTCAAAGAATTTCCACACATTCAACTGTAATGATGGCTTGATCATTATTTGCAGCCATCGTTGGGTGTTGTCTGCTGTGATGGTACTTGGTATTTTTCCGTTTTAGTAAAAGAAACCCACTGTGTCTCAATCCAAATGGTATTTTCCAATTTTGATTATGATCAATTTATTTCATTTTTGAAACAACCTTTTGATAGAATCGGTCGATTTAATTCAATTCAATTAACAATTTGCCTCAGACAGCTCAATCTGGTTGAATTTTAGGAATATAAATTGATTAATCAATTAAGTTTAATAACCTTAATAACATCAGCTTAGTAAGGGGCAAGAGAAAAAAAAGACCAACATTCAATGTTTGTGGTTCAGAATAATTGTTGAAAAATTGAGGAAAATGTATATAAAGGTTATATTAGTTTATTTATTTATTTGGAAAGAGAGCGGCAATATAAAAAATCATTTTAAAATGTGACTAGTTCATCATAGAGCGGTAATGGGAGGGATAGAGTTTAACATCATTAGTACAAGGTAGAGTGGAGGAAAAAGAAGAGAATGGCACTTTTTCAGTATAATAAACAACACTTAGCTGTTTTTATGTATTCTTTTTAATGCTTTAGAAAAACTAATATTTTATATGACAGAAAATGATTTGATGGGTATTTGTTATTTCGTTCCTTGGATAAAAGACCTGGGTTGAAGTTTATTAAATATTTGACCGCTAGATGGCAGCACATCAAACATATGAGGAGAAAACCATAGTAAAGCCGGGGAGAAAAAGAAGAAGAAAACGGAAAAATACAGAGAAGAAGAATCGTAGCCGTTAGCCAGTGATACTCTCAACCGTTTAAATGTTTGGTTAACGTCCGAAAAAGTGTGGATAAACTATCTTATGCAGCAAAAGAAAAAGAAGTCTATATTCGACATCTCTTGACAGAGAGGCGGTCTTTCCTCACAGCATGGAGAAACAGCTGCATTTAAACCTGCTGGCCTCCAGACCTCCAATGGCTGGTGGATTTCAGTCTGGCTCTAAAATGAAGATGGGGTGAGTACGTTAATGTCTTAACCGTTTTATGAAGACGCTTTAGGTACAAAAAAAAAAACTCTTTTGCGTGTTGTCAAATCCATATTTTGAACATATGTCCGAATTGTGTGTCGGAAAACGGCTCAGCTGAACTAAAAGCACTAGCTAGCATTAGCCTAGCTATCGCTAAGATAGACACGACCAGCCCCCCGCAGCTGCTGCAGCGATTTTTACTCTTCGTACGACTCCTTTGAGTTATTAAAAGTCTAACTCTAGCGCATATTACCCATATTAAAAAAAATAATGATAGAATAAAATAAATACTGCGTCAGAAGATACGTACTGTTGTATTCTGGTGCAGGGTTCTTATCACCCTCATCAAAACGAAAGATAAACAAAAAATATTTTATAACTCATTGTAACATTCTAATTAGATTCAAACCAATACTGTCATTACATTTTTATGAGGATGATGCTTTCATCAACTTTTTTTAAAGTGGTTCGTGATCTGCACAAAGTCGTGACTGTAGAGTGGACAGCTGTCAGTCACCAGCATAGTAACAATATTGGGTAATATGGAGTCAAACTGTAGGTTTGAGGCAGAGATATCATGTTTACTGTTATGTACATCAGGATTTTCCTTCTTGAATGTGTATTTATATGTTTTTATAGACCTGGCCGGAAGAGAGATTTTACCCCACTGCTTTGGAGTCAGTACTTTGAAACCATGGAGGACGTTGAAGTGGAAAATGAAAATGGCAAAGATATATCCTTCCCTATGTCTCTGTTTCACAATAGAAATGCCTGGACGTTGGTGTTTTGCTTAACGTAAATCATGAAATTTGGATTGAAATGGCCTCTTTTTTTGTCTAAGTTTCTGTTTTGTGTCTTAATCATCCTAATCTGTCGTTCTTACAGCTTTACGTCATGTTTTCTTGACCACACAACACATTTTCAGAATTTACTGCAGTGGCTCGCTTGGTCCTGTGCTGTTGCTGCTCCATGGAGGAGGCCATTCTGCACTTTCTTGGGCAGTGTTTACTGTGGGTATCATTACTACTCTTTAATACTGGAGGTTTTGCATATTCTTAAAGTCCCACTCCAATCATCTTTTGATCCATTTTTAAAACGTTCCCTGTGATGCTTTTATTGTGATAATGCCGTTTTTAGACAAAACCAAAAAGTGTATTTGTCTAGTGCATAGCTTCTGCAGAGCGGTGTGAGTTTATTAGAAGTTCACCTATGAGTGCAACAAAAATGGCTAGCATTATTGAAGCTATCCAGCTGTACAGGTTTGAGCAATATGTCACAGCTGCAGGCTTTTTCCGACAGCATTTTTTGTTTACTCCTTATGTTAAGCTTATTTTCTTTATATATGTCCCCCATCATGAGAACATTTCTACAAAACCATGTTATAAGCACCAAAAACAATATTTTTATTGGTGAGGATCTTTAAGCATTGAACGTTAATCTCACACCAACATGTGAAATATTGGAAATATTTCTGTTGTAACACTGCCCAGAATGTCGACTGAAAGGACTTCTATGTGTGTCTCTACAGTCTGTTATAACCAACAGGATTACCTGCAGGGTGGTTGCCATGGACCTCAGAGCTCATGGTAAGAAAAACACTTTGTAGGTTTTGCAACAAAATATTTTTCTCCCTTTTTAAAATTGTAAATAATTTATGTATAAATTATATTTTTCTGAAGTCAAGATAGTAATTTGTGTAGATTTAAATGCAATGTATTTGTATGCAAGAGCAGACTAGAAAAAACAGAAAATAAAACTCTGAACTTAATCCAGTGTGGGTCCTGCAAAACCCTGCACTGTACTACCTACATATGTAGTCAAAGTGGGAGCCTGACACTGGGTATCCCTGTGCCGGTCCCCAGTCCGGATAAAATACAGGGTTGTGTCAGGAAGGGCATCCGGCGTAAAACTCTCTGCCAAACCAAGTGTGTGGATCGATGAAAGCTGTTGTGGAGACTCCTAACAAGATATGCCCAAAGGTGAACAACACAGCTGATTGCGGGGTGTGAAAGTTTAACAGCTAAACTTATTGTACAAGTGGCATTTTAACTTAGTACAATGCTAAAAATCACTGAGCTCCTGAGAGTGATCCATTCATTCAACAATGTTTGTAGAGTTTCTCCAACTTTCGGACATATTAAGGATTTCTTGTTCTTATTTATAAACTTGAGTCCATAAAAGTGAAAGAAAACCCTTTTTTTTTTTTTGCACAGTAGTTCTTGCAATGTACAGCATGGACAACATTTTTGTATTCTACCAAAAAGAGTGGCATAAGTTTTCTAATTACTCTTAAAAAAAAATAAGAAAACCACCAATCTGAGATTGTTGAGGTAAAATAAGAAAGCTTAAGAATCCTTTCAATTTAAAATGGAATAAGCATAACAAACAGCTTGTATAGTATTCAGAAAAGACCAACTATAGAAGCCTTGAATTCAACTGTCATTTATATAAAGTTGAATGAATATTGGGGGGGATCACATGTTTGTAGACAGAAACATATTTTTTGTGATTATAACTCAACTGCTGATTTTGCACCTATAAATTACAGGGAAGAGGATGAGCTGGCTTGCCACTTTTTTTGTTGAATGCTTTTTTTTTGTCACTCTTTGCCCATTTTTTGTGCCTCTTTCTTATGCTTACAATAAGCCATTCATCTTAAGTTGATTTAATTAAAATTTTTCATTAATAAAAGGTTTAAAGCATGACCCAATTCAAGTCCCTTTCTTTAGCACGTCACACAATAACTGGGCCCAGCGTCAGTCCATCTGCGACTTTTGATGCAGTCTTTACACCAACATTTCTGATTCTTTGCAAAACATCGTTGGAGTTTCAAACTATTTTTCTATGTTACACATATGCATCTGTAAATACATGTAAAACATATTGGTATTTTGTTTGGTTCACTTAACAAGAAATTCTGAAATTTGTTTCTCTAAACTTGCAGGTGACACCAAAGTGAAAAATCCAGAAGACTTGTCGGCAGACACCATGGCAAAGTAAGACACTGTCTTGTAATAGTGTTTTTTGTTTGAAGTGGTTTTATAGTTTGCCTGTTACCAGTTTACTTCAAGGTAATGTATAAATACTCCTGAAAAAATGACTAATGTTCGACGTAATTAAACTGTCAAGAAAGTATTTTTTATGTTGGTATATTTCTGTTTCTGTTTACATCAGCAACATAAAAATCTGTACCCGGGGGTTCTTGCAAGTATTGCCTCTTAGAAACTCTGAAACATAAAGTGTAAACCTTAGTCTTGTTTTACTGTAAATATTCATTTCTTGTATACTATTAAATGAAGAAGGACACTGATTGTTGCCTCCTGTCAGACTGTTGCTGCTGATTTGAGGGACCTTCACAGTCACCTCCAAATGTTGAACACATTAATTTATGTAATGTTCCAGATTGTTAAAATGAATTGATTTACTTGTTCTGTTGTGTTTTTAAATGGTAGACAGGTTTGTTTGTTTATTTATTTATTTTGTTTTAAGGGATGTTGGTAAAGTGGTTGAGGTGCTCTACGGAGAGAATCCCCCTCCAATCCTGATTATTGGACACAGTATGGGTGGAGCCATCGCAGTCCACACAGCTGTTGCCAATTATGTACCATCACTGCTGGGTCTCTGTGTCATTGATGTTGTAGAAGGTAAAGTTTGTCAACTCCCTAACATTTATGGGGGGGTTTATTACTGTTTAAATCATAAAACAATTGCAGAACACCAAGGAAACGTTGGATGACTCTGGATATTTTATGACCAATAGTAATATTTTCAATTCTATTCAGGCACAGCAATGGATGCTTTGAACAGTATGCAGAACTTCCTCAGAAGTCGGCCAAAGACTTTTAAATCTCTGGAGAATGCCATCGAGTGGAGGTAAAAAGCAGACGCCTGTTCAAGTAGTGAAAGGCATGTTTTGATTTTAAAATCTACATTGAAACTGGCATTAAAAGCCAATGCAAGATAAAAACAACTGCATCCAGACTTAATCATTAAATATGGTGTCTTAAAAATCTTTATCAAATAAAGCCAGCTGTTCTGTGCTGGTTAAAACATTTTAATATTTTGATTCTTCCTCCAATAAGGAATACAAAATTTTAGCCAAAATAAAACAAGGCAATTATTTGATAATTATCTTGGGTTATAAAATATTTTTTTTGCCATGATTTTTCAGTTATGAAAAACTTCATTTAAATTTGACATCAAATCTAAATTTCATTTAAGTATTTGGAAGTTATTAGAATACATTCTGTTTTATAATCAGTTTTAATGTTTTTTAAATGCAATTACAGAAAATATGCTTTAAAAAAGTAATTATCTTATTTTTCTATAATTTATCCATAAACTACACTGAAACAAACATTTTTAATCTTGTCTGTTATTTAAAGTCATTGAGATTCTATTTTCACTCCCACATGTATCAGAATAAACAGCATAAATGCACTTCTCATCTGAACGATATTTTTATGAAAATTAAATATTACTGTACTTTCTTTGACAAGTGTCCTTCAAATGAAGACTTTTTTTTGTTATTTAAAGCAGTCATCTGAAATTGTCACTATGCATCGGTTTATTTGTAGAATGACAACATAATAAATGTTTATTTTAAGACGTGGGTAATGATAACAGTAACCAAAAAATTTTTTTAACTTATAGATTATTCAGTTGTGTATATATATGTAATAGACATGAGCTATCGGATGAGAAATTGCATTTGATTTCTTAAAGTTAGACTTTAAACTCATTAAGTTAATCTATACATTGCTTAACTGATGTGTATCTTCTGTTGTTAGTGTGAAGAGTGGTCAGATCCGGAACATAGAGTCAGCGCGAGTGTCAATGGGAGGCCAAGTGAAGAAGTATGTCTGTTCTATTTAGACTTTTTGTGCCCTGTAGCTTTCATCAAGTGGTTAAGTTTATTTTTTTCTTTTGCCTGTTAACCTTCACAGATGTGAGGAGTCATCTAGCAGTCCAAGCTTTGTAAATAGTGCTGGTGAAGGCATTATAGAGGAAGAGGAGGATGAAGAGGTGGAGGAACAATCCAGCAAGAAAAAAATGAAAGAAGATGACCAGGAGGTTCGGTCTCTGGCAGCTTTCTATTATCCTGTTCCTTGGCAGGAAAATAAAATGTGAATTTGTTTATCATATAGGTGAAAAAGGAGAGCATCTTTACTTGGCGCGTGGAGCTTTCAAAGACAGAAAAATATTGGGAGGGCTGGTTCAGGGGTCTCTCTGCTCTCTTCCTCAGCTGCCCTGGGCCAAAACTATTGCTGCTTGCAGGTTTGATCCACTCATCAACGAATGCTGTTAGTTTCCTTTTTTATGTCAAGGCTAACCTCTTCATGTGTTCACTACAATGCTTCCTCTTATGCAGGAGTGGACAGGCTTGACAAAGATCTCACTATTGGACAAATGCAAGGTACGTAAAGAACATGATTCTAGGTTTTTTGATCATACTAGTAAAAGTCTCACAGACAGTTCTGAATCTGGTCCTCAGGGAAGTTTCAGATGCAGGTCCTTCCTCAGTGTGGTCACGCAGTTCACGAGGATGCACCTGAAAAAGTAAACTTAAATAAAATATCCTATCCATGAATGCAGTCCCTATTCAGTTGTTATTTCTGAATTAATTTCTGGATCCTTGTTTTTTATCAACTAGGTAGCGGATGCTCTGGCAACATTTATGGTCCGGCACAAATTTACTGAGTTTAAGGAAGGATACATGTGGTAAGAGGATTTCTTTTAGATGAAAATTGTAAATTGGGCTCATTTACCATAGAATTATATATACACGGTTTATAATGAATTATTGGTAATATTGTTTTAGGAATAAAGTTAACTTAATTGTTTGACACTTGAACATGAAGCAGAATGTAGGTCCGCTGAAATGAACTGATGTCAGCAGCTTCATTGCAGAACTGTTGCAATGTATTTATTTTCTTTCATTACCAAAAGCTATGGAGCTTGTGGATACATTTCTGTCTGTCAGTTTGAAATCTGTACTAGTTTTACCTCAGTTTTATTTGCTCATCAAAATATAAAAGACAATGACAAGTGAAGGTGCATTTATTTTTTTCAAAGCATCTAACTTTTTCTTTCTGTTGTAACTAAAACACGTGGAAACAAAATATCACAGGATCCAATCCTGGATATCTGCTGTAAAAAAATTAAACCAAGAAACTTTTTTTTTTTAAATCTAGGATTCTTTCTGTAAACATTTGAAATGTTACCCTGAGTAGATTTGTGGTGTCATAGACTCCAGAATCCCAGAAATATTTGAAGTGTCTTTTAATAGTTTGTTAATCTAGTTCAGGGGTCTGCAACCTTTAACTGTAAAAGAGCCATTTTAGGCCTGTTTTCTACTGATTAAAGCATGGAGGGAGACTCAGTCTTATTTTTCCCTTTAGGAAAATGTAATACTGCTTTGAATTTACATTATTCTTACGTTATTGTATTCACATTATTTGTTCAAATAATAAGTATGAAATATAATTCTTTTTTTGAATAGAAACAGAAATTTGAGGGGAAACTAAATTCTGACAGAATCTAGCACGATTTCCTTTCAAAATAAGACATCCCTAGCCAGCATAAGATAATATAATATGCTATTTTAAGTCGGAAAAGATCAGACCTTTTACCAATTTTATATTTGTATTTTTTTCTTTACTTTTAAGAAAAAATACCATTTTATTTTTCTTTTGCCAGAGAAGCACTATGAAGGGGTAAAAGGAGTCTTTGGTTGCAGACTACTGATCTAGTTGTTCGGAATCAATCTTGTTTTTGTTTTTTTTTTTTTTTTCTGTATTTTGAAAATATATTTTATTTGTTTGAAATTTCCTATTTTCTTATTTTATTTCTATTTTGTTGCAGCTAAATTCCTCTCCAAACATCGAGCAACTGGGGAAAACCTGTTTGAAGATTCATTGACGTTAATGTCCTTAACTGCAAATAAAAAAATATTATTATTATTATTATTACTGTTGTTAAGTTGCTTACAAGCATAAATAATTTTGCCTTTCAGCTTTGCCTTTTTTATTTAAATATTGTGAACTGAATAAATGTTATTGTTTTGTTTCCTTATTTCCTGAAGAGTTTTGCTTTTCTTGTTTGAAGGTTTCTTTTCAGGGATCGCATCACTGGTAACGTGTGTTTGTGGTGTTTGAACTGAATTAAAGATGGATGCTGCCAACACTGTCACTATGGCTTTGTATTGGATAGGTTTGAATGATCAACATAATTTTAAGTGGACCCTTCTTACATTAAGTTGGTGGTCAACAAATGATAAATGAATGCAGTTTGAAAGTTTCTCAAAATAAAAGTTTCTATGTTCTACCATTTAAGCTACTTCTTAGTTTTGGTCCCACATATTAATTTAGTAATATTTAACACTCACAGATGAGCTGAATAATATCTATAAGAACAGAAATATTTAAATGGTTGATAAGTGCATTGATTCCAAAAATTCTACTACCATGGTGATGTAATTTCATTCAAGGAAAACTTTTACTGAAGTAAATTTTCATAGAATAAAAAAATACAATCATACTTACTTTACAATGCAGAAAAGAAGACATTTTACAAGATTAGACTAATACCAGTGAAATGAAATAATCAGCTGACTCAATGTCAAGGCAGATTGAAGCTGTTCTAGCAACATATGGTAGCTCAGCATCTCACCATCTGAACCTTCTGTTGAATGTTCCTGTGATAGTCTATCTCAATGTCTAAAACACATTTCTTATTACTAATGAATGAGGTTTAACAGTAGAGACTAGTTAACCGCATGGATTTCACATTATCTGTTGTTAATGTAGTTCTGCAAATAAGTGCATTTAGTTTGGAATGAATAATTAAATTTAATGTTCTTATTGAACAAACTCAGTTGTATTAACAAAATGTTCCTCAAAAATATTTATTTGTATGTTTTCAAGTATTACAAAAATGTCCTTGAGTTCCAGATGAACTCCTGGAAACAAAAACAGGTTTAATTACCCCTCAGTGGACCAGCGCAGGGCTTTACAAACATCTGAATTATTTATGAATCATAATGATCTGTCTCTGAAGATCCTATGACAGAATTTTTTTTCTGGATGCATTTTAGGCCTCCTTTCTGTGGCAGGAAAACTTATATTTATTATTATAAAATATTTGTTTAAACAACCTGAAATATAAAAAAAAATATCACTGGAAGAATAAAGATTTTATTTTGTTTTATTTCTGTGAAAATTTTATTTCTCTGTTCTTAACTCCATTTGCTAATGTAACACTCCTCATACGGTATATACTCAAAGCAACACATGAGTGTATTAGACTGATTTCACAGTCTAAAATAAATCCTCAATTTTTTTTTAGTAATAATATTTAGTTTTACTCCTAATTTCTTTCAAAAATATGAGTCAACCTCTGTTCAAGAGGTAGGAACTGTCCAGTGCTGAAATTCCACATATCACAACAATCATTTTTTCTTTTTTTCACATTTCTTATGTTTTTAAGCATGAAATTTCATGCATTTTCATCTTTAATTTCATTTATAGTGTTTGCAAAATGTATGAATAAATTGCCTTGATTTAAAGACCACATTTAGATTGGTTGTCATTATTTTGATGCATCAGTTCAATAAATGTTAGCTTTTACTTACTAAGCACTTTCATTTTTGCTGTTCCCAATATTTTTAACCTAACAAAATTGTTGATAATGCACGTCCCTTTAATACAAAGTTGTGTAAAAACCACAAGTTTACCGCCTCAGTAATTAAAGGTTTATATTTTATAAATTTTTTGGTGTAAATAACAATTAGAGGACATAGAAAACAATTTTAAATTGTTTTTTTTTTTTTTTTTTTTTTTTTTATGAACTCTGTGTGATGGCAATAAAAAGAATTGACCCCCGAGAAACACCGTTGATGTCTTGCACAAATATAACATCTTTCTTCTAGTTAGATTCCAGGTTGGCACACATTCAAAAAGAAAGTCCACTTTGTGACCATAAAGGGCTTTGTTTTATGCCTCATATGTGTCTGTACCTGTAGTCATGCTAACAGACTAATGAAGAAGGAGGTTATGATCTAAGATTTAATAGACCATTAGCCATTCAAGTGTCAAAGCCAACATATCTTTTTGGCAGAAACATTCTCTCAAAGTAAAGGGTCTCCATCTCAGGGCTAGTCAGCAGTTATGTTAAGTAAATGTCAAACAGCTCAAAATTCAATTTAATCTGGACACATTTTATGACCAGAGGATATGTCAATAACACCTCAATAATAATAATAACAATTATGCATCCATCAAACCTGCTGAATTCCCTTTAGGTTCATGAGATTTCTGGAGCAAACCCAGCTACTGATGGGCAAAAGCGGGGTACATCCTGAACAGGTTGCCAGCATGCTGCAGGTTCACACATGTTCAAGCATGTTTTTGGACTGTGGGAGGAAGGCGGAATGCCCGGAGAAAACCCATGCATGCACGGGGAGAACCTGCAAGCGCCGCACGGAAAGGTCCAAGCTGGGATCAGAACCAGGGCCTTCTCACTGGGAAGCAAGAGTTTTAATCACTACACTATCATGCAGCAAATAAATGAATTATAATAGTAATAAAAATTGCGGTTATAATTATTTTAACTTTTTAAATAAATTTTTATGCGCCCTTATTTACCTTTTGTTTATGCAGATCACCTTGTTGAGATACAGAATTTCATTTCTAATAAAAAAAAAGAAATTTAAAGCTGCCACATGACAAAACAAGACACATATCAAACAAATAGAGTAACTGTACAGATCAAGCACACATTCAGTTCTATAAAGACAAAACAAAAAGCAATATTTTATATAAATAATCAAAAAAATAAATTGAATAAGTTTTGGAGTTCATCTATATAGACATTATTTCAATTCATCTGTATGTATTCATTTTGGCTATATCTTCATAACCATATGCACACTTAAATAGTCAGTAAAATATTAAACGTCTTATTTAAAGGTTTAAATATTCTTTTACTCTATTCCATTTCTCATTAAATTCATTTAATTTGCATTTGAAAGGAGGGGTATTTTTTTTCCATCTTGTATACTTATTTTACCTCGTTGAATAGAGAGATTTTTTTCAGGAATTTTGTGTATGAAACTGGTCAGTGCAGTGATATGTTTCAAATTCAAGTGGCAGGGTAGCAGCAATGATCCTGTTCTTAGTATTAAATGTAAAATATGAACATTCCCATGCAGAAATCTGCATTGCAATTTCAGTTTCTTTATTGAATTTCTGTATGACAGTTGACAGGAAACTTTTTGTCAAACATGGAATTCGGATATTTGTTAAAAGATATAACCAGCAGGAGTCTGAGCAGGAAAAGCTGAGACTTGATAGCATCAAATTAAACCCCTGAAACATGCGCGAATGTAAGAAAATTTATTATTATAGCAATAAATTATTCCATCATCTGTGTAAAGATGAACATGAGAATGAGCCTTATGGTAATCCAGTACTGACGTTAAGAAAACAAAAGAGAGATCATTGAATTGCACATAATGTTCAAAGTGACTGATATTTAGAAAACCCAATGTGTGTTTGTCAAAGAGTTTTAACAGTTAAGCATAAGCTATTTCTACATAAGCAGAGTGAGAACTAACAACATTTTTTTTTGTTGTTTATTTTGTCTCGCTGTTGGAACATAGTGGCAATTTAAATGACGTACACCGAGTTTCATTTGTGGTTCAAGAGCATGTATTGAATAAGTGTAAGGATTTTTTTTATTTATGCAGAGATCTATAGAGATAAATGTCTTCATTTTAATTGATTAAAAATGGAAAGCTGAAGTAGTTTTAAAGATTTGGGTTCTGGTAATTACATTTGCTTTGTGATTTATGTGACCTCTGAGGGGTGGAGGGTAGTGGATGATGTCAAGACTCAGAATGCCTATAAAAATGATGGAGCTGAAGCCTGATTGTCTCTGAAACGTAGTTTCTTAAATAGTCAGATGAAGCTGTTGGCTAGTAAGTACTTCTTAGATGTTCAGAGATATAATGTTGTGAAATATTTTGTCCTCTGAAATGTAACTTTTTTTTTTTTTGGAAAGAGTGAATTTGTTTCAAAGCTTAAAACTTATTTAAAGTTTTTGATTCAAAGCTGATTTATGATTCCATTTCATGATTTTCAATTGATCCACAGATACTACCTTTTTGAATGAGACAGAAATTCCTCAGATCAGGCCGTCTGGGGTTCCTGTCAAAGCCATGCTGTCCATCCTGCCCTGTCTCTTCTTCCTGTATATTAACAGTGTCATGGTGTTCGCCCTGCTGAGAAAACCCCTCCTACTGGAATCACCCCGATACATACTGTTCGCTCATTTGCTCTTCATTGAGTCTCTCCAGCTCCTGCTGGCAATGTTGCTGTACTTATTTGTTGTGTCCATGGTTCAAATGATCAGCTACGTTTGCATTGCTGTCACTCAATTAGCTGCTGTTACTATTAGGATCTCTCCTCTAAACCTGGCTGTTATGTCTATAGAGAGATATGTTGCCATCTCTTTTCCACTCAGGCACACCAGCATTTCTACACCCAGAATGGCCGGTGTAGCCATTGTTGTCATTTGGACAGTGGCTTCGTTAGACACCTTCATTCAAATCTTTTTGTTTGTCAACCTCAAAAGCAAAGACTTTTCCTCACAAGGAATCTGCAGAAGAAACAGTGTCTTCCAAATGCAGGTTTTTGTGACTTTAGACAGAGCTTTCACTGCTGTCAATTTTGTTCTGGTCACCACCGTTGTCCTTTACACGTACATCGCCGTTATGATTACTGCAATGACTTCTTTGGAGCGCAGCGTCAACAAGGCACATAAGACACTGCTGCTGCATCTCTTTCAGCTGTGCTTGTGTCTGGTCTCCACTATGTTTGACATGATAAACTCCAGTAAAAGGTTGTCTTTGGATCCAGGAATAGCTATCGAAGTTCAGTATGTCCTCTTTTTAAGTTTAATCATTTTCCCTAAATGTTTGAGCCCTCTCATATACGGACTCAGAGATCACACCTTAAAACGTTCATTTAAATACCACTTTACTTTTGGTTGTGTTTCCTCTGTCAGCCCATATTCTGGTTAATTATCAGAGCATTAATTATGGAAGCTTTTTTTTTTAGTCGTGTGCAATGGAAAATTGTGTTTTTGTGGAAAGAAAAAGTGAGTTTTATGAAGATTAAATATGATGTAGAGAAGGTTTTCTGAGCCTTTTTAACTTATCACTATTAGTGTCACATATGTAATATTTAATTGTTAATTCTGTTTTTGTATGTAAATTATTGCAGTAATTAGATCTTCGCAAAAGTATGATTACATACATACTAAACCTTACAATCTTCAAGTTTTTTTCTGATGGGTTTAAAAAACTCTTAATATATTGTCTTCATCCTATGAAAGATGAGAAAATGATTTGATTTCAGAAAAGTCATTGATGAATACTTTACTGCTCTACCATAGTAAATATTTAGATTTTGTATACATTTTGTTTGATGCAGAGATTAAAATTTTTATTTTTATGCATTTAATTGTACAAAACGCATTTCTGTATTGAAACACTAAATTGATGCTTAACTTTCTATTTATTAATAAAGTGCCTTACCAATATTCTTTAGAGACTTGATTACATTTGTTTTTCTCTAACTTCGAATCACTACCAGCTGTAAAAAACTACTATGTATAATAAATAAAATTAATTTAAGAATAATTTACCTCTTTGCCATGCCTGTGTAATTTCTAAGAAATGTAAGTTATTCTTCTGAACCTGTGCACTCATTTAAAGACTCTGAAGTCAAGTTAACATTGATAAAGAAAATACAAACTTTCAATGCGTTTCTCATGTATTTACAGTCATACTTATTTACCCAACAACTATTAAAACTCACTTTAACCTCTGTAAGGTAAGAGTGGCTGCTGGAGGTCACCAGTCCATCAAATGACCGAATAGAAACAAAAAAAAATCCTCATGCAAAAAGTTTTCATTCCATCTATGAAGCATGTTTTTAAAATGTGGGAAAATTCACACTGAAAGAATTTAGCCACAGTGTGAACGAGGGCCTTTGTGCTGCACACAAAAAAAAAAGACACAAATATGTTACTACAGAACAGGTGAATTTAAATGTTAATATTAATACAGAAACCAAAGTAAATGTATGCTGCAGTTAATATTTTTAAACTATGTAACCTTATGTAACCTTTTTATGAGTTCCTATAACATCTCAATCCATAATATATGGCAAGCTTATTTAAATCTTTGAAATAACACAGTCCTATGAAATGTTTTTTTAAAAATCCATTCAACCAGCAGATGTCAGCCTTGGCTAACAAGAAGTATTGCAATACTTTTTGAAGTTAAACTGCATGCACACTGTGTGGTTCTATAGTGCTTAGAGATTTGTCAAGAACTTGAAGATTTGCATTGTTCTGTGCTATGAATAATATTAATGGGAGTGTTTTTCTTGTCTTCTTTCTCATAGTACACATGCATACTTGTGAGTGAGACAGAGTGTGGAGTGTGCAGAACAATTTCTGTGGGTAAACAGGGAGGAGGGGGCGCGGACGAGCAGAACAAAGGAAGCATCTGAGCAGGAGGTGGACTAATTTAAGCGATCTTTACTTTGCCACAATCCTGAAGCCCTCTCAATACCTCTCTGGCCTCCGTGAAAGAGCACTTGAAGGGCTGAAAAACATTCCAGTGCAAAAAAAGTACCTGGTGACCAAGATTTTGAAACAAGAGCACCAGGGAGAGGTTGTTATTTATCAGTACTACACCCAACTCACCCTAAACCAATGAAGCTCCTTTGGTGTAAAACATTGCAGTATTAAAATTGAACTGTTTTTTGGATCATGTCCTATATTATACTGTAAAATGCCTCCAAAATAAAAGCACAAACATGAATCTCATCTCTGTTTTAAACTGTTCAATATTTGAAAAACATTTTTGTAGCAAGATTTAGAAATTTCTAGATTTCCTGACACATATAGATAGACGTCAGCCAAGCAAGAGAAAATCCTATTTTCTTCTTTTTTTTAAGGGCATATGATATAATAGTGGATCAACAGCTAATTAACTCAAGTTTGTGGTTAGAGCACCTCAAATGTCAAAGGGGAATTAACTGAGAAATGAAAAGATGCTTTTTTTCCCCCACAATCACCTCCTGCAATTCTTAAAGCAACATTTTTTCTAACTAAATGCAAGAAACGAACAAAAAGACCAAATGCAACTGGTTTTCCTTTTGAACCCGATTTAAAAGGACACACTGGCAACAAGGTTGTTGCAAAAATCGTTAGTCGATAACAGATTAACTGAAAGGTCCTAGATTAATTGCATTCCCTTGAGTCCAAAAACAGCACTCACCTAGTTAACTTTCAATCAGAATTTGAATAAAGGCTTTGGGGCAAATGTGATTGACTGCAAAGTGTGATGTTTTTGACTCATTTAATACACCTCATATTAAAAAGTCCAACTGTTTGATACGTCACAAATATAAGGAAACGTGCAATTGGCTGAAAGAAAGGAGAATATATATATATATATATATATATTATATATATATATATATATATATATATATATATATATATATATATATATATATAAATTATCTGTAGGTTTCTTCAGCATTTAAAGTTTCACCAATAGATCACTGGTAAATGCAGTCTCCTTTATGTCACATAAACCTTTAAATAAATAAACAGTTTAATCTGCCAGGAGACTTTTTGCACCAAATTGCTGTGCCAAGCAATCAAGAGAAAATTATGTATTTTTTTTGTTTTGTCAACTTAAAACTTTACTAAGTCAATGACTAATTGATTCCATTTGAACAAATTAAATTGTGAGTTCTCTGATATTAAATAATGAAAGCAGAAGTAAAAACGGGCAAAAACTTTTTTTTTTTTTTTTCAAAATTGTTTTACTAGTAAAATGTGGAATTTCACGGAGAAAAGGGTGACGCCACTCCATAAAAAATAGAAGTGATTTGATGAATCAATATATGTCGAGTTATCAACAAAGATGACGTAATGTGTAAACTAATGGATCCTTCCTTACCGGGGGGAGGTTTCCGTGGAACCGTGACCGGAATCCCTTGGCTTCCGTTGTCAGGTGTGCTCCCGGCTCCCCGCTCCGAGATGGGGTGATGGTACGGTCCACTTGCAGTTCGGAGTTGTTGCTGAGGAGGTTCCACTGCTCGGCGGCACTGTTCAGAGTCGCGTGCGGTTGGGAGAGCATGAAACTGTACCAATTTTGAAAAATGGTACCGACTTCACTTCAGAGTTACCCTGGGCAGCGCTGGAGTGTTGCCATTTGCCTCTTTTTCTGCGTTACTTCAGGTGAGTGCAAATTGTTCACGGTTTCGTTTTATTTTTTGTCATAATTGTATTTCCCTTGAACGATTCACAGAAGTTTGTGAGGGAAACCGACTATTTCGCGCATCGTTTTCAACCCTTTCTTCTCACGATAAGCTAGCTTTAAGGAACCTCACGTTTTTTCTTCTTTTTTGAATTTTGGTTTTCTCAATATTTTTAAACTTAGTGACAAGTTCGGTTCAGCTGCTTTGGAGGAGCGGTCGGCATGTGTCACCTCCACGGCTGTTGGTATGACCCCAGGCAGTGCACAAAAAAAATCCCAATCAGTCAATCCCATCATCATAACCCGAGCTAACTCTGGGAGCGCTGCCGTTTGTGTGGCAGACAGAACCGCTTCGGATAGATGTATCAGGGAAGCGTGACTGCTCGTGGAGGAATGCGCCACCTGCTTTGGTTAAAAAGTGTAGAGGAACCCCCGGAATCGTGTCATCACCATAGAAGATCATTGTAATGCAGTATCCCCCCCATAAAGAAAAGGATCAGCCACCATGTGTCTGCAGCGCAGCCTGAGCTCATAATGGGTGAATCAGAGTTGACCAACACTGTCCTGAAATATGCCAACTTTTGCCCAGTGAAGGGGTGCTGTCCCCATTAAGAGATACAAAATAAGAGCTCAAAATAAGAATTCGAGGGAATTCTTGGGAAATCTGATCTGCAAAATAAATAAATGAAAGGTTATACATCTTAAAATTGTATGAAAAGGTGTGTTCTTATCAAACATAAAATTAAACTCTACTAGGAGTGTGATTTTTTTTTTTCTCTCTCTCTAGTATGGGGGTCTGCAACCTTCAACATTTCAAGAGCCATTTGGGTCAATTCTCACCCATAGGAGCCACAAATTCTTTCTTTAGAAATATTATTAAACTACATTGTTTGTATTAAACATGAACACATTAAGAAATAAGTTTTTTTTCCTTCAAAATAAGATATTACTCATACTATTTCACAGAGATTTGCATGACTTGTTTAAAAAAGCATTCTATAGGAGGAGGTAGTGTAATGTCAGCATCCATCATTTGGTAAACCTAACTGATCACAAACAAAATCAGAGTTGAGATAACCTTAAAAAACCCACTTCAATGATAATTGTGTTTTGAACATTCTTGTAGATTTTTTTCATGATAGAGAACATATATATAAAATTTCTTTAAGGTTAAAACTGTGCTTCTGAGTATTTTATTCATATCGGGATGAATCAGGAGCAAATACAAAAAAATCAATTCAAAAAATCTCTTCATTGTGATGCAGAGATTGAATTGGGAGCCCAAAGTCTTCCTACTCCATTCTGATGCATGCAGCTGCAGACAAATAGATCCATTAACGTCCTAATTTTCCTTGTATCAGCTAGCATCTGGCTCAGAACTGAACAGCTGATTAGCTTTGCTGTCTCTCACTATATTTGTTGCATCGATAATGTTAAGTTGCGGTTGTGAAGAGTTGTAAGCTGTGAGAGAGTGTAAACAAATAAATTATGGGATATCAGTGGAGGCTTACTTGCACAACAAGTGTCCTGCCCGCAACTCAGTGGCAAGTTTCTGATGAAGGTCTTCTGATTTTGACTAAAAACTGCATAATCCTAATTAAAAGAGAACACTTTTACAATAGATCAAAATGTAGTTGGAGTGGGACTTTTAACATTTTGGTCATTATTTGGACTTAAATCCTTAATTTTTTTTTGTCAAGAATAGACAGCAATGGCATTATGGGTACTGTAGTCAGGACACTCGGTGATTCCTACTGTGCTTCAGCTGTTTGTGAATTAAATTAATAAATGTTGACTTATTTTAAATGTTTGTGTTGCTTAATGTGCCTTATAATCAAAAAAATAAGTTACTTTTTAACAGTAAAAACATTTGTATTTTATTCAGTGTCCCCCTCAAAACGCCACATGTGGCTTCAAAGCCTCAGTTGCAGACGCTTGTTCTAGAACATGATCTAAATCACATCAAATTAAAACTTCTTGTTCAAAAATGGCTAATTGGGTCCTCATATCTCAAGTTAAACTGTTCACTCTTTTACGAAATTATTGACTGAAGTATAATACAGTTTGTTGCCATAATTGTCTCATCATTTGTTAGTGCAAGCACGAGTACCTGGTAAGTATCTGTTTAATCTGTGTGTGTGCACCTTTTATCCTATTTGTGGTGCTGCAAAGATCATGTTTGCCTTCCACACACAATTCAATTTCAGAATTCGTTAATCTTCTGCTAGATTTTGGCCCAACTTGGCAAAGATTTTCATACTCTTTGGCAAAAGTTTAACGTGAAGAAGTAGTAGGTAATGTTCTTTCAATCTGAAAATCAAGAACATCTCCTTTTCTGTTCTCTGAAAGGGTCAAGCAGTTGAAGAGTTGAAACTCATTTGTGGTATTCAAGTTTTATAGGAAACCAGCATTTGTGAGAGAAAAAGTTCAGCTCATCCTTTTAAAGAATAGTATTGGTTTTTATTTAGAGGGACAATGTTTTTTTTTTTTGTTTTTAAATCACTGCTTTCAAAATGGGTTTTTACCATATGAATGCAAAACATTAACTCTGAGTTCCTAAATTGTGCAAAAATATTTGATAAAAAAACACCAAGACTATTGTATTTAAAGAGCAAATGGAACACTGGGTGATATCAGCAAATTTGAACCAAAAGTAACTTGCGGCATTGATTCTTTCCAACGACTTGCTCAAAGCAAAGCTACATTAATCCTGCTCCTTTTCCAGGAATATGTTCTTTAGAATTTGGTACATGATGTTCCCAGGGTAAATGATAGCTGTTCTGGAACTTAAATTTTTAATTTTGGCTTAGTTTGTGAAAGAAGACTGTGATCTACGAAAGCAGTGGTTTAAAATGAAGAACGGCTACAGATCTGATTGCTGGTGATCCGAGTTGATGAGTTTTGCAGAGTCAACAGTCGTGAGAAGACGGCCCGCTTTCATGCTTTGGCTCTAAAGCGTTGTGTTGCTCGTTAGTTTGCTGCATTCAGACATCATTCAGTCAGCTGTTAATAAGGGTTAGTGGACTACTTTGTAAACAAGGACTATATTGACAAGTGGGTTTTTTGTTGCATTCCCAAAGGGCCTGCACAATATTTGGAAAACCTGGGAGATTGAATTCATTAAATTGCTGATAAGTTAGAACAAAAGCTAGTTATTTTATTTATTTTTTTTAAACTCTTTGGTTCTCTACTTTGGATTTGCTGCTTTCTCCAATCTTCAGACTAAGCATAACCTGTAGAGAAACCAAATATTTTAGTAGGCAATAAACTAAAGTGATGCAAAAATGTTTTTTAAGTTGGGTATTACCGGTACATCTTTATGACCTTTGTCTAAAGTTTTAAAAGTGGAAAGAGAATCGGCAGAATAACCACAACTTCCAGTCACCAAACTCTTAGAAGTTTGACGTCTCAACAAGAATGTCCACATTATTATTACATTTCTTCATGACAAAGTACACCAATGTAGTTGAAGACTATACATTTACATTTCTACTTCAGCTACACTCAGACTAAACTACACAGATCTTTTACCATCACAGAAGACATTTTAATAACCAGCAGCATCTTAGGGATGTGCTCATATATTTTTCTCAGCTTCAGCTTTTATCTAGTTACAGCTATTCTTTTTTTGTTCTTTTAACATTTCTGACTTCATGTAGTCACTTAAATTTGCATTTCATTGCACACCTTAAGCTACGCTCAAAGCGGCCTCAGCCTCAGCCACGCATGTTCACGTGACACGGACACTTTCAATGAACAGTCCATATAAACATATGTAGCCACACAAGTTTCTACAAGTATTTTCTAGCTCTATGTACAGAACGCTTGGCCACTGAACGCGTGTTGCCAGTTAAGTAATTTAAACTTTATGTAGTGACATTTGGATGGTGTCCTTTATAATTCACGGACGTGCCAAGTGTTTGAAAATTGATCATGAGGGAAATTAATAATTGCAATTATCTGCCCTGCCAGAATTATAACACCCTGCAAGATTCATGAGATTTGCACCAAGCCTCTTCCAACTATTAGTGAGTGTGAATACCTAGGCTAAATGCTGTTTGTAGCCTCAGACCTAAAGCAAGTTAAATGGTATGCACCTTGTGCATTAGAGAAACATTTCAAGACAAGACTTTACCACTATCAATAATAAATAATATTAACATTTATTAATGCAAATTAATTACACTACACAACGCAACCGTCGTCCGCTTTGCATAGGACGATCAGGCTTCCACGGTGTATGTTAATTTCTGAAACTGCAACTTCGTTGGGCTTTATACCATTTGTACCATGGTCACTTACAAAAGAAATAATATTCAACTGATCTTTCGTACTTTATGTGTTTTTTTTTTTTTTTTTTTGGTTTAGATCGCTTTTTCACAAAAAGTGCACTATTTGGCCTGTTGTCACGGTAACATGACAATGTCGCTGAGCCAGCACCAACCTCGACTGCAGCAGGAAAAGAAAAAAAGTATATATGGTGGTTGCTACAATAGGTTAAATAAAGCATCAGTTCAGAGAGAACGCTCCTCTCTTACCGCTTGTTTTTGTCTAGATCATGAAGCAAAAGTTGTTTTTTTTTTTTGTTGTTGTTTTTTTTTTTAAGAAAGTCTGCTTACATTTTTTTTTTGTTTAAATGGTCCCAGTGGGGTTTTAATCAGGACTGTGAAGTTTTAAACAAAAATTCCACATCTTAAATGTCTTAAAAAAGCAATTTTTCCTGTTGATCTGAAGCCTTCGTTTGTAAAAATCCCTCTGTGTGGGCGTGGCTTATGGTGCTGAGCTGTCTTACCCCGCCCCTTATCCCCCCTAGACATGCCAGCGAGGCACACACTTTGATAAGCCCATAAAAAAATTAAAATGAAATAAAAAATGGTAATTTAGGCTGCATTCTACCAGTGAGCAGCACTAGCTGGGGTTCATAACTTATTTCATGCCAGCACATGCTGATTGGTGAATTCACTTGAAGAAGAAGTCAAATAAAATGACATGCCATTATGCAGAGAGGGTCTAATCGCGCATCGTTTTCTAAATGCAGCCAGTGCTGACGTTTTTAGATGCAGACGACGGGTTACGTTTAGGAGAACGGTTCCGGTGTCTGGTTAAACCAACCAGTGGATCCTGAGTGGAGCTGCTATAAAAAAAAACAGCGGCGCTCCTTATAGCAGCTTAAAGCAGCTCCTGCTGCAACTCGCCGCTCCTAGGTGGATCAAACATGGACAACATATTCGTGACAGCTAATGGTATTTTACTTTCAGTTTCTTTTTAAATACGTGAGGCCAACTTGAAAAATAAAGTCCAGTCTTGGACGTAATTAAAACATGAGCAGGCAATGCAAACACCTGTGGCTCTGTCCAGCTGAAAAATGTCTCTTTTTCCGCAAATAATCGAATAATTATTGACGTTATTGTAATCAATAAATCCAATCCATTTTTTCCTCAGATTCCTTAGGAATGAAATCAATGAAAGCTAACATCAGTATGGACAATCCTTTACAGCAGGGGTCCCCAAACTACGGCCCACGGGCCGCCTCCTCATTTGGACCGGCCCCTAAACACTGCCAGAGACCCATTATTTTTTTTTTTTTGTCAATCTGACCACATGATCAAGACTGTCATAGAATGTGACTTTTTATTCCACTCTTCTCAATGCATTCATGCAGCTGCTTTTTTTAAATTTTTTTTTTTTTTTTTTTTTTTATAAACAGCCCAACCTGTTTTGCCTCCTGATTGGCTGGAGACCATGTCAATCTCCTCCATGCTGTGTCTGCTGCGCTGAAACATGCAGCTCTGCAAACCAACATCATTCTGTGATCTCGATCAGATCTTAGTTTTCATTTAATAATCCTGGATTTCAAAATATCCATGTCTGTCTGAGAAAAGTGGAGAAAGTATGTAGTGAGGAGTTTAACATCTGTAATCTTAATTCGTAGGTTTCATCTTCATAAGTTAGTTTTACATTGCAACTCTCCCAATAACCGTGGGAAAAAGATCACACACACACACACGTGTGTGCAAAGCTCGTTACCGTTTGCGCACATGAGGTAGAGCCAGAGCAGAGGAGGTGTGACGACATCAACACAAAAATTTAAACAATGAGTGACTCTGGAAAAAGAACAGAAATGTGAAAGGTTTTTATTGTTATTGATGATAAGAAGACAGAATTAGAATCCGCAAGAAAAGAATTTCAAACAGAACCGACTCGCAACCAACCTGTGCAGAAACCTGAGAACAACTTTCTCCAGCACAGATCAAATACTTACAGAAGAAACCAGATAAAGATGAGATATTTGCTATTTCTAAATGCCAACCTTCACCATGATTTACAAATCTTCTTAATAATTTTTCATTTATCATTGTCATTTTGCATATTATAATTAGTTTTTCTGGGCTGTGGTTGCAGTGTTTTGTGTTGTTTCACTTTAAAAGTTGAACAGTAAATAATTGTTTTTTGATTTTAATCATGTATTGTGTACATTTTATCTGGGAGGAAAATAAACAACATGTTTTAACTTAATAACATATTTTACACTTCTAAATATAAAAACAATTTTTTACATCAGTTATTCATTTTGTGCATGAGTTCATAGATATTGATAAGTTAAATAAAACAAGAAAACAACCTAAAGAGCCAAAAGATCCAGATGGCTATAAGCTCCCTGAATGAAGAGCTGCAGCTCTCCAACGTCTCCAAAGAACCATGACAGGAGAGGATTTCCTATTTACTGGTTTACTTTTTGGACTGTTTTCTGTTAAGATTGTTAAAATATGGTTTTGTGTGGCTTTCTGGAAAAACACAGTTGTTTATTTTAAGACAAAAGTTTAGATAAAGTGAAAAAATCTAAACGTTTATCTGTTAGTTTACAAACTGACCCCGGCCCCTCCCATCAGAGAAGAAAACAGCTATGTGGCCCTCACAAAAAAAAGTTTGGCGACCACTGATCTAAATAAATAAACACTACATTTAGTTTTGTGTTCAACTGTTAAATATCTGATTTGTTTTCTCTTTTAACCAGCAGTAACAGTGCAAATGCCCAGTGAAGACAGAGTTCCTGGTCCAGTAACTGCAGCTGCCCTGACCGCCTCCATCCCATGATGGAACATATTCTGACCATGTTCTTTATTAATGGGATCTGCAACATCACTCACCTTCCTTTCAGGGTTTCAGTTTACTGCACAGACTTGTGTGTGACAGCTGCTTTATTATTCAAACATAATAACTTTGATTTCCACCTTCAGCAAGAGGCAAACAGTCCCTCTACAAAACACATGTACTAATACACTTCCTGCCCCATAAATGGTGCAGGTTATGGTAATATTGACCAAAGTGAGAAAGTGCTTTGTGCCCTGTGGGAGTAAGGTGTCCTTGATGCCAGAATACATATAATCTGCTTTCCAGTGTCTGTGAAACATAAACAATCTAATATGACAATGGCTATAGAATGCTTTTTGTTTAACATTATTTAAAGAACCTGTATCGATTTATGACTTTCTGGGATAAAAAAGAAAATAAAAAGAATCATCAAGAAAAAGCAGCATCCAACATCTGATGCAGTAGATGTTGCCCTTCTTCTCATCAGTCTTTTTTACTTCCAGCTGGAGAAAATTAGGCCAAAGTTATGTAAGGCTGCCGTCATGTCACCAATAAAAAATTCAGTTGCTTTACCTCTTCCATTGCATAGTCAGTGCTGGAGATGCTACTGTCGTCTTTTCCTAATGCTGCTCCAATCCTATTCATTCAAACAAGCCATTAAAGAAAAAAAAGAAGTTTCTTCATATGTGGGTCAAATATGACTATCGGGGAAAAATATGATCATTTCACACAAATACAACTCTAAAGCACACCATCATAATCTGCTTTCTCTTTAATTTCCTACCCATATTTGACCATTTGGAAACCTTTTGAGGTTTTTGCTTTTATTAATATTAAAATATCATTTTTTGTTGTGTTATTAACATTGACGGTGTGAAAGCTGGATCGAGTGAGTGTGATGCTACCTATAGAAAATGTCTCCAACCAAATCAACCCTCGTGCTCTCTTATGGGGTCCAGATGACCCTACCCTTATATTGAGGCCTTAGCCCTTCCATGACAAAGGTGGAAAAGGTGGACAAGACTTCATGTCTGTCATTGGATACCAGTAAAGATCGACAATCATTAAAAAAAAAAAAAAAAAAGTTCAGCGCACTGTCTTGTTGGGTCCAGATGACCTCACTTTTAAACTCAATAGTTATTACATACATATATGCATATTTATAAAAATTATATATATTCTAAAATAATTTAACTCGATTTGTTGAGGCAGAAGGACATTGACCTCAGTGACCTTCATGATGAAAAAACCTCCACATAACATTTAATAACTAAGCTTGACGTTGTTTTTACAAAATTAGGTTGATGTCCAAATGACAAAACATTTCTCATGTAGCATATAATACAGTTATTCAACTCAATTTGATCAGACAGTAAGAAGATTGAACTCTGGGGAAAAAGTAAAGAGAAACTGGGTGTCAAACAGTTAATGCACAACACAATTTAAGTTTTTCTGTCATCAGGCAGCAAGTTTTAGTCTCTAGACTTTTTCTTGTGAAAGTTGGTGACTGACCATTATTGTTCAACTTTAGGTTTGGAAACTAAAATAGAAACTAGTGGAGGATGCAGGCCGCTGCTTTTGTTTGACTCCAATGTCACTGAACATCAACTTGTCAATGACGTTTTACCATGTCTTCAACTCTGTCACTTCATTTAAAAACTGTCTTTTTCCTTTGCAAAGCTTTTATTGTCAAGAGTGTGCATGCATAATGTATGACACATTAAAACTGATTGAATACAAAGACATTAATCAGACGGTACCATATTGTTGAGTAAACCCCTTTGACAAGTTCTTCATTCACCAGAACAGTCATTTATTATTTTTACTACAGGCCTAATTACTTTAGGCCCTGGTTTTTAATTTTTACATTTTTTTTTATTTTTATTTTAAGGGGAAAAAATCATTTACCCATTACATTCTAAAGGAGGTATTTATTCCAATATTTGGTCAAATTAAAGCTTAACCTTTTTTATCTCCAGCACCAGTCTTGATTCATTTATTTAAAAAAAAATATTGATTGATCCTAATTCTCTTGAGAAGTTGCCTCCTACATAATGGGCTGCTTTCTTATGTAGTATACGGTAAATAACATTCACTTAACACTAATATTTTAACCATTTAGGGGTTGTGGTATGACTAGCTCTCATTTGATCTTTTTTTTTCGTCTGTCTGAGGACCCAGCTTTGAGTTTATTCTGTCTTCCCTTGGAAAAAATTCTCTTATAAATTCCAATCATGATTCAAAATCATCTTGTAATTTGGTCATTTGCTTCGTGAGCATTCAATTAAGTGAAACCAAATAAACTCAAGCATTTTCACCAAAGCAGGCTATATTTCAGCCGAAATGACAAAAAAAAGGATGACATTTGCGTCTCATACTTTTGGGACGTTGAAATTTCCGCTCTGAGGGCCAATTTTTTAAGGACATGGCCTTTTTAGAGGGAGACAAAGCTGTTTTTGGCATAACAACAATAGAATATTTGGAATTGTTTGGCAAGCAGTGCTGCAAAATGTTGTCGTGTTCTGCCGTCCTTCTCCTGGCAGCTTGTTCCAATTAGTGATTTAGTCAAAAGCTTTGACTACATATAAGTATTTTTTTCTTCTTAAATCACATATTTTGTGCTTTCTGTGCACTGCAATCCAGCATTTTCTCTGTCTTTTTTTCTAGACTCTTCCCTCTCCTCATCCTCAGCCTTCTTTTCTTCTCTCAGCAATGATGTCATCTTCTTCCCATTAGCATATCACTTTCTTTTTTTTCCCCGTCTTCTTCTTCTGATTCCAGCCTGTTCCCTTCATATCGCTTCAACTTTTCTCTGCAAAGCACTGAGCGCTCACTTTTTAGACATGCCACATTTCTGACAGTGCAAGTTACAGAGTGCATCAGTCAGTTATATTTGGACAGAAGTCTGCGCATAATTTCTAAATTCAGATCAGTGGGATTCAACTTTATTCCTTCATGGAGAACACCAAGTCCCTCAGTAAGGCTTTTATTCCGCGGCCCAATTTAGCAGGATAGGAGTTTGATTTCAGACATCAGATGAAACTGAACTTTATAGTAATGAAACAGATTTTCAGCAGCTAACATTAGATGGCCCGTTTTTCCACCCAAAAAAATGGATCATATAGTTTAGATTTTAGGAGGAGTAGTAGATATTGCAGGAAAAATTCACAAAGAATGAACAGTTTTTAGTGTTATGCCCTCATTAACATTAAGATATATTAAAAACATGTATTGTATCTTAAGGATAATTGCGAGGGAGATCCATGTCCTCAGGGACACCCTGTTCACGCTCCAGCAGGATCACATTTCTTCAGGGGAATTGCTCATAGCCAGACACCACAGCGGAACGACAGAACACTGGTGGACATCAGCTCCACTTAGCTTTGGGACTTGAACGAGCATCCATGAAACTATTTAGTTTATTTTTACTCAATTTATTTTCACATTTTTTTTGCTGACTTTACAAAAGTTGTGAGAACCTTTAAACACATCTTTGATAAACCTAGCTCTAATAACTAGTAAGCAACTAAGAAACTTGAATTTAGATCGTTAGGTTGGAGTTATTTCATTCTTGATATCAATTATTACACAGTTTTCCTTTGTTTTTTGTGGGAGATACGTTTTAAAAAAATACAGCTAGAGGTGAAATCTGAAGTAGCACTAAGACAGATTAAAAACAAAGCTCCTCACTACACAATTTATACAATTTTCTTAGACAGACATGAACATTTTCATACTTTTCTCTCTTGTTTGTACTCCTAAAGTTCAAACCTTCATAGAAAAATAAATTCAGTAAAATAGAATTAAAACAAAGGTCTGCTTGCAATGAAAGATTTTAATAGATTTGACGAGTTGAACGTATTCTGTGCAGGAGACACAGCAAAGGGATTGATTGACAAGGTCATCAGCCAATCAGGACACAGAACACAGTACATTGTTAGAAAAAAAACAAAGCATGCAATATTGCACCGAAAAATCAATTTTCTGCGAGTCAATGAAAGAGGAACACTGTATTTTGTCAAATTATTACTTTATTATCACTTTCACTAATAACAAGTCTGATTGTTTCTTTCCTCCTTAACCCGGAGGACATGGATTATACGTTTTTTGAAAATAATTTACAAGTTACTAATTGCTTTTTCCAGTCTAATAATCAGGTTGTCAAAATTAAACTTTCTGACTTGATTTTCTTTGTTGGCAAAGGCAAACGTGTTCTGTATGTGTGTCTTAACAGGTGCTTGGTGCAGTCAGGTGTTGGTGCCTCCACGGGTGAGCGCTGTTCTGGGAAAGAATGTCACGTTAGAGTGCCGGGTGGAGGTTGGAAAAAACCTCACTCTTACTCAGAGTTCCTGGGAGCGCCGTCTGCCTTCGGGTTCCGCCACAGTGGCTGTGTACAACCCGGAGTTTGGCACCTCCATCCCCCCAGAATACATTAACCGCCTATACTTTCGCTCACCTACCTCTCACGATGCCACTATTGTCCTGGAAAATGTAGGCTTTTCCGATGTTGGGATCTATACCTGTAAGGTCGCCACATTTCCTCTGGGTAACACTCAAGCTTCTACTACGGTCAATGTACTTGGTAAGGGTGAACCTTCATTTTTTAATGATAAAACTAATCAGTTTGGAGAAAAAGTCAAACTTCATGACATCATAAAATTACTTCAGAAGATGAAATGTGCAATTACAGCAATAATTCTTTTTTTTTTCTGATCTGCGAATAACAGTGGAGCCAAAGGTCTATGTGTCTGCTGGTTCAGCCGCCCTAATCGATGGTGGCAATGAGACCGTGGTGGCCACCTGCATCGCAGAGCGAGCACGGCCCCCCGCCGAGGTGTCATGGGAGTCCAACCTGTTTGGTCAATCAGAAGTACAGTTGTTTGACGACGTCAACGGCACAACCAGCACGCAAGTACGCTACATCTGGCAGCCCACGCGCCACGTCCGGGGGAACACGCTCACTTGTGTGGTCCGTCACCCGGCCTTGCAGAGTGACTTCAGGATACCCTACCAGCTCAATGTTCAGTGTAGGTGCCTCTCTTTTACACAGTTTTGCAGATTCTCATTTTAAAATTGAATTTCTGTAATTATTATTTCACTTTTTCAGCTAGTCGTTCATGAAGGCATTTTTCATAAATATAAACTTTTCTATATATTTATTTGTATATTCAATGGTTGTTTCAGGTTTTCTTCAATTAAAATCCACTCTATCTCACAAACAGTTTTTTTCGTTAATTATTCTGAAGATCTATAAGCCACCACTGACTTAAAAAACATTTCTTTGAAGTCAAATAACAGATTTTTCTCAGTGTGAATTCTCTAATTCTGCAGTCACACCGGACAAGATTTGCACGTCAGATTTGCATCTGCCACCTCTCTTTTGACACACGTCAAATTTACTGCTTGATGCCTGCCCTAAAATGTCTTAGACAACTGCCACCTCATCGCAAACATAGATGATGTTGAGCGGGTGCCTCCTATACTTAAATGATCAGGAAATCTTCAGACGAGTTCCATGTGGACAAGTTAATTTCCAGTTCAGTAATTTAGCAGCAATGCAAATGGATGCAACATCTTAAAACAATTTACCGCAGGAGTGGAACCTGGATGACGCCATTTTAAATGTCACTTCAGTATGTCTGTCACCCAGTTTGAGGGTTAAGCCAAGAGGGGAAAAATAAAAATGTAACTGGAGGATCTGTTTATTATTGTCTCGATAGAAATAAGAAAAACATGAGACATGGGCAGGAACGATCGCACCAGCTACGATGGCACCCACGGCGGCTCTTCCTCTGCAAGGCAGCTTACCGGTGGCGATTCCGCTAGCTCTGCTGGGCAGTGCTCGCTCACTACACTATCCACCGAGCAGCTAGCTAGACGTAGCAGGCCCGATCGCTCCAGGCGACTGGCTGGCGGCCTGTCCAGGGTGTATCCCACCTAACCTCAATAGCAACCGGGACAGCTTCCAGCAGCTCCCGGCCCCAGTGAATTAAGAAAATGGATGGAAGTTCAGAACAGAAATCCCTGCATCGAGCAGCCATATTAGATCTTTTTTTCTCAACCTGCTAATTGAATCACTAAAAACATCATGCTCCCAAAGCTGA
Source organism: Oryzias javanicus (assembly GCA_003999625.1). Lineage (NCBI taxonomy): Eukaryota > Metazoa > Chordata > Actinopteri > Beloniformes > Adrianichthyidae > Oryzias > Oryzias javanicus. The sequence continues at coordinate 14,294,648 of CM012450.1, read as the reverse complement.
GTTCCTAAGTGGTGTGTCTGCCACCCACATCGCGCTACTGCGGAACCGACGCGCAGCAGAACCTCAGATCACGTCTGTAAATTAACTTAACATTGAAACTCAACGCCCAAGGCACACAAATTGCCTCTGGTGTGAATGCAGCATAATAACCTCACCTTAAGGTTTTGCGCAATTTCATTTGCTTTTCCACATATCTAAAGATCCTAATGTTCTACTCTGATGATCTTTGTTCAAACTCTGAGTTTATGGAGGCATTTGTCTCAACTGATCCCTGTATTTCAAAGATGTGTTAGAAACTGAAATAAAATATTATTTAAGTATTAAAATTTTAACAAAGTATTCAATCAATTTAGCACTCTTAGTATTGTTCAAAATCTCCTCTGGTACCTAAATAATTTGCTTTTCTCACTTGGTGGTTGTTGTCTGTGTTACAGTTGCTCCTGATATATCAGTTGTGGGGTACGATGGAGACTGGTACGTGGGCCGTGAAAAGGTACAGATGGCTTGCAAAGCCAACGCAAACCCGCCGGTGCATCACTTTAGATGGATCAGGTTTGTGTCTATTTAATACAGCTTTCATTTATCTGTGAAAGTGTCTCAAATTAAATAACAGTGATGTGGCTGGTGACATCCAGAGATATTTTTAAGAACAATATTGCTCACACATGGTATAGAAGTTATAAAGTTTTCACGCTTAAATTCAAGATGACTTTAAACAAAAACAAAGTGAAAAAACTGTGTGAAAAAGTACATTTAAAGTTTGACAGTTTGTCTTATTATTTAAGTAATGATCACAGAGTTTTATTTTCTTTGTTGATTAATGTTTTGACTGTAAAATTATTTTGTAAATTAAGTTTTTGGGTTTGTTACTGTCTTATAAATGGCTTCTAATTATGCAGAACAAACAAGAAGCCTTTAATTGCAGCAATCACATAATAAATGCACATTTTCTAGAGCAAAAACAGAGGAAAATTAACACGTTTGTTGTATAAATTAGTCAATTATAAGAAATCAGTTGTTTTTTGTTTTTTTTTAATTCTGAAACGTGTTACCAGCATGCCTCTGATTATAAAGCGCTGTCTTCTGTGTGTCCCAGACTGGACGGTGAAATGCCAGAGGGTGTGGAAATAATGAACAGCACTCTGCTCTTTCTGCGACCCCTCCAGCGAAATGACTCCGGAGTTTACAGATGTGAGGTTGCCAATGACATCAGCCTCCGCAGTCGAGATGTTCGCATTCTCATTCAAGGTGAGCGGGGTGTATTCATGCTGGCACACCGCTGATCCCGGTTCCTCCCTTAGGATGCACTCCGTATGCATGCGCGTCACAAAGGGCACCACTGCCTGTGGCATTGTTCGTCATGCTGAAATGTGACACTGTATCACTCTCATCCACTGTGTACACGCTGACCCATGGTGCAATGTTGTGGTGCTGATGTTGGAGTTGGTCTCAACCGCATGCTTGTTAGCTTTGATGAACACGAGGTGTCCAGATGTTTTAAACAAGGAGTTCCTGGTCTGAACAGCTGCCAAAAGTTAAGGAATCTGGACAGCACAATGCACTGCCTCTGCTCTCCTGCCAGCTTGGTGTCTATATGTGTCTGGTGTCTTTGATGTATGAGCATGCTCCTCTGGTTTCACACATTTTTTTTTGCCTGTGGAAACTCAGTTCTCCAGTGATGTTTGGATGATTATGGGATTCCTTTTCTTCATTTTTCTTGCCTTCTTTTTGCATTTCTTTTATTCCTGCACGTGTCATGCAGTAAGAGGCAAAAGCCTGCAGCCTCACTCTGAGATGATGTCTCAGATTCATAAAACATTAACTAGTCCTTTTCAACTCCTATTTATTATTTATCATCCCTATTTCATTTTCCTTTGAGAGGACCTGTATGTGTGTGCATGAGCTTACATACATTTGCGTGCTCTTCATTGTATTGTGTTGTGGGTACATCCGTTTCCTCCCTTTGCATAGTGTTGTGCAGTTTAGACTTGTGGACTACAAAGCTCTGTGTTTGTTTCTGATCTCTAAGTGGTGAATCTTTGCCCTCTATGTGGCCCGGCTCTCAAGTCAGAGTAGCGGTGCAGTTTTGCAGCTCCATTAAGGGGTTTTCGATGCAGAAATGTTCCACTACGATAATGATGATCATTGTACCCGGCCTGTCTGTATGTGGGAATAACCACTAACCCCTTTCCCATTTCTCGATTGGTGTTTTTCTTTGTGATGCTGCAAGAGACATTCACAGTAGGCTTCTGAAAAGAAATACTTGCATTTGTATGATTTGAAATCAGTGTGTAAGGGACTAATATTGGTTGCAAGAATATAAAAGGATTACAGCAGAGCCATTTAAAGTCTTAAAGATTTTATTGAAACCTGCTTGTCAGGTCCCAGTGGTTATGGTTATTCTAAGTTAAGTTCCAGAAATCCTGTTCATGAATCTTTTATTGTCCCTGAAGCCTTTGGTTGGTTCTCATTCTGCCCTAAATTCTGACAGGCATTTGTTTTTAAAGTCTGCTGATGACAGCAACAAAACCAAAAACCACCAAGTTATTCTGTAAACAGTTGTTTATAAGCTTGGAACCAGTCCAGAATAGTGGATATTTTATTTGTCCTCTTTTAACAAATGGCATGTAATATAACTAAGCATTAGGTATTTCAAAAAAGACAAACACACTGAATAAAACTGTCAACTGTTTCCTGTTGTAGTTAAAATATTTTATGCTACGATCACAAATACAACTATCACTGCTCAATAGAGATTCATCAGCAGAATCTTTACGATTTCTTGCCACCACCACCGGATTTTTTTTCTTTTATTTATTTTTTTTTAAATCATTGGCTTGGTCATGAATGTAGACGGTGGTCATCAGGCATTCAGAATGACTCGCTTTTCATATACCTCAGACTACAGGGCGGCCTGTAGCAGTTAATATGGACAAATGCTATCCAGAGACATTTACACATCGTCCAGTTGTAATGACGTCATCCCCACCCATCACTGAACTGCAACTGGGCAACCTCAAAATGTGCCCGGGCGGCCACTGACCGATGTCAACCTTTAGAGAAATTCACCCACTCACTGTAAGCTTTTTCCTAAAACCCCAACAGCCACCACGCGGCATGTAAAAATGAGATTGCCGGCTTTGCATAACCACTTGCTGAATTTGCAAAAAAAAAAAACCCTGCATTTAGGTTTTTTGCACGGTGGCATTTTGGTATATGTGACCGTAGTCTTAACCAGAATCACCTGGAAAATAAAGTCCATTTAAAAAAAAAAGAAACTTTACTTTTTTTTTCTTATAAAGATTATAATAATAGCTTAAGATAAAAAAGGGGGACAGGGAAGCAAGCTTTACATACTTGAGCAGAGTAGCGGTAAATTTATTTAAATATCGGTAAATACCGAAAAAGTGAGCACACAACAATAAATAAAAATAATTTCACTAGATAGCTATAATGATTACTATATAATGAAAATCTCAGAATTAATTTGATGGGCTCCATTTTTTTTATTTATTTTATTTTTTTTTACATTTTGGATACCCACTGTGCTGGTAAATAAACTAATAATTTAACAAGTGGCTAACTAAACGGCTTTACTCAAATAGTTGGTTGATTGGCAAAAAGTCAATCATATTCTTAGTAATACAATAGATCCTTTTATTTGACAGCTCTGAAAGAACTGGATGTGAATTCCTCTTCTCAGCTTCACTAATGCGCTCCAAATGATTTGTTTCAGAAGTGCTACTTTCAGTTTTTACTTAATTATTGTGCACGTGGAAAAAGTACACAGTATTACCAAATTAATTGCAAGTCTGCACAACCCAATTTAACTGAGTAAATGTGTTCAAACAAAACTTTGTCTGGAAGCGAGCCGATTTGGATGAGTACCTGAGTCAATAAACAGGCTGTTCTGACCTAAAATTTCATTTGCATATTCCCCAATACACTAATCCTTATAATTCCAAGATTTATTGCACTCAAAACATGAACTGTATGAAACAAAGGGCCAATCTTAATCCCTTTGAGAATATTTAGGATTTGTTGAAAAAGAAATTCCGTAAAATGCACTCTTTGACTTTAGGCAAATATTAAGTAATTCAGAGGTATTCCTTTATCGACGCAAGAATTTTCCTTTTTTGATTTTTATTGTAGTTTGTAATAAGTTTATAGTAAATTTCAGTGTTTTGGATAAGGCGTATTAATATATCAGCTTTACATATCTGACTTAATAAACACTTGAGCTGGAGTACATATCAATAGATGGATGTCAGGAAGTAAGTGCAGCTTACTCTGTGCCAGCAGTCCCACCCACAACTCGGAAGCAAATTTCTGATGAACTTCTGCTCTGCAGAAACTGTCGTAGAAGTCATAAGTGAAAGACCACTGGAAATGCTTTTAAAATAGATCAAAAGATGATCAAAGTAGGACTTAAAAACACCCAGAAAAGAACTAAAAAAAGGAAACCATTTTAACTAGTTAAAGGTATCCTTCCCCAGTTTTTCTCTTTTATTTCAAAACGTTCAAGATCACAAAAAATGCAGAATTCAGAAATATTAGTTTTTTGTCATTTTATTTTAGACATAAATTGTGTACTTGTATCTGTTAGCATGTAATTAAGCAAACTTATATTTAAACAAATTTTTTTAAATTATTAAAAAAAAAAAAATTTAAATCAAAATTACATTTTATGAAGCTTATAGACATTTGAATTAAATATTAAAATGTAGCTCAAGCTTGGTTGTTAATACTGTTTGCTTTACTTTTGTACATAACACAGGGATGGTCTTTTTTAAACTAATTCCATTTTTAGCTCCTAGTATTTGTTTAGTGTTGATGCAGCTTAACAAAAAACAAACAATGGCATGAGAAAATTTGGCTTTGGATCATAAATCTAATCTTTTATACTTCTCAGTTTTAACTCGACAAAGTGGACTTTTTTTTGGGTGGACTCACAAACCAAATATGTTTATTTGGTAAAACACAAAACTGTAGATGGGTCAGCTTCTGCATTAGTACAATAGGTCATATAGTATATATTAAAGTCCCTTCTAGATGTGTGCATGTATTTCCCGTGTACTCCTGTGGTCATGGCCTTTATCTGCTCCGCATGCCTTTGCTTGTAACTGGGCAGGGTGCTGTAGTTACCATTGTGAGATGACGTCTTTCCTTCAAACGAGTGTTGTTTTACGCATTCAAAAATTTGAGGGCTTGAAGGATTTTACATGGCTCCATGTGTGGCGTCCTAGTAAGTCATCCCAAATTAACCAGAGTCCCCTAGAAACCTTTGTGCTAATGTGGTTGTGTAGTAGTTGTCTGTTCTCCACCCTCTTTAAAGCAGTTTGGTCTGGAGCTTTCAGTTTTCTTTGAAAGAAACTATCAAATTTCTTTAAAAAAAAAAACAACTAAACAATGTTTGAGGCATCTTTGCAAAACTCAGTGTTAAGGAGTGACATCAATATATCCACCTGTTTACAAAAACACAACAATTGTTTCAGCTCCTGTCTTTTTATGAGCTGTGTTTTCATATGACAAACCTGCGTGGTGGGTTGATTTTCTCATTGAAAAGATGCTCACTAACTTATTTAGGCAAATCTGTGACTAATATTTAAGAAAAGTTAGCTTTGATCTCTAAAAGATGGCAGCAAAACCAAATCTGCTGCTGTTACATTTTCCTGTTTATTCAGACGGTACCGCAAACAGAACACGGCATGAAGGTGAGTAGAGGTAAATATTGAAAGACGGTTGATCTGGTTCTGTCACTTCACGGTACCTAGAAAGTCCTGAATTGCTCACAAAAAAAAAACTCTTTAAATATATTTCATTGAGATAATTGTTCATCACAATTCAGCCATGAAGTTTTACAGATAATAAATTAAACTGTCATTTGGAGCTGAGGAAACTGGGTCAGCCTTGGCTCAGAAATAAATGATGGGTCATATTTATGGATTGTGGAGAATTTTACATTTGTGTGAAGCCACTAAATTTCCTTTTTTATCTTAATTTAAGGCCAGCTGCTTTGAACATTTGCACCATAGTGTAGAGTTTTTGTTAGCTGCTCCCTTCTTAGTGAAATGCTGATGTAGCTGCATTGACATTCTTTGCTTCTGTCTATTCATCTCTCCCTTCCACTCTCCATCCCCTCTCACCCTCCTTCCCTTCATTAGATCCTCCCACCATGCCTTCCACCATTACCGCTCCTGTCCTCACTGGCTATTCCTCCTCCACCTTTGTGGTTGATAAAGGCCATGTTCTGCTGAGCTCCCCCACACTTGAAGCCCTGCCTGAAAGTAACCTCGGTTCCATAGTGGGCGGGGCCGTGGGAGGGGCCTTGTTCCTGCTACTGCTGTTGTGTCTGGTTGGCGTTTGTTACCTGCGGAAGCACCAGAGTTTTCACGGAAACTACTACACCAAGCAGCACGCGGGCAACAGCGATCTGCAGAAGGCTCCGGCGCAGCACGAACTCCGCCCCACCAAGGCCGGCGGCAGCAGCAGCAGCAGCGCCTGCAAACAGGACCAAGACCGTGAGGAGTGGGGGGACCGCGAGCTCAAACACGACCGGGAACGCCGTCTCCACACGAGCTACAATGGAGAGGAGTACCCCGTCAACGGTTACACCAGGGCTATGAGGGAGAGCAGTCGCCAGAGCCCGCAGCAGAATTACCATCACGAACACGCCCAGTATCCAAGTCCACAGCACCCCAGGTGTGCCAGATACCCCCAGTCACCAAAACCACTAGGAAACGGCTCCGCCTACCTGTCAGACCACTGCCGGGACAGAGTCGCTGAGGGTGATTATGTGTCACACACGGATGGCTCGGTCATCTCTCGTAGGGAGTGGTACGTTTGACAGTCCAGTTGGTTCTGCAGGAGCAGAGAGTAAAATTTAAAAAATTAGTAGAATACACCCTAACGGTCATCTGTATGCACACAGATCTATGTGAATATTCTGTTGTTAGCTTGTTTTGTTCAAGCGTCCAGATTTACACTTGAGACAAGATGTTTGTGTTTCTGAGGACCGCTCAAAGCACTTTGACTGTCTGCATCATCGAGCTTGATGGTTCTTTGTGTTTTGAAAAAGTGTCGAATAGTCTGTGCTGTAGCTGCCTTACTATGTGGACTGCCATTTCTAATGGGTTTTCTGTTAGTTTCTATGAAATCCACCATAATTTTACTTTTATTTGACTCCATTCAAGCTCACAAACAAACCTCACTTAAATGTAGAAATTTACTTGAACTACAACTGGTTTAAGTATATTTTGTCATTTCAAATTATAACAATTATTACTTTGAAAAAAAAAAATATCTCTTTTGTACTTTGCTGTTAGGGTTTAGTAATTCACAGGATTTTAGAACTAAACAGCTGCTGCTAATTGTGCAACTATAATTTTCCATCCCTTTTAAATTACTTATTTTATATAATTATTACTTTGTCTTTATTTACGAAGTACTAAAATATTCCGTTAGAATACTCATAAATAGATCAACTTCAGTCATAAGTAAATATCTGACACAGGTTTTAAAGTGAGTTTTGGTTGAATTTTGTTTGAGTTTTTTTTTTTTTTTTCTTTTGCAAATTCTCACACCCTTTGATATGATCATGAATAACATCTGAAAGATTGATGTCCTTCAGCTCATGAAATGCATTGCACTGCCTCCTGCAGAACTTTATCACATAAGCAGTCCTCTTCATTCCTCTCTGCTACAGTCGCTGCTTCTTTATAAAACACCATGTTAAAAATTTCTACTAAAATCTACTTAAATGCTTGTGAAATCAAAGATCGAGCCTTAACATGCACACAGATGTTCAGATTGGTCCCAGTTAACCTGTTTTACTATCAGCTTTGCACATATTGTTTTCTGGGACGAGCTTCGTGGTTTAGTTATTGAGATACACACTCTTCCTCTGACGGTAGATCAACCAAACATTCCCCTGTTTAGGAATTTCAACACATTACCAGTGTACAATCAGCAGGGCATTGTTTTAAAAAAGGCTCCTCTACAGCAGGTGATAAAGTCAGAAAAAAAACAGTGCCATCACTTTACTCTGGTGTCCTCCTTCCACACTTGAACCTTTAAACCTATACAGCCTGACAAATCTGCAGAAAATAAACCTGAGACTTTAAGGTTTTTGTTTTCTTTTTTTTTTTTTTTTTTTTTTTTAGTTTGGTTGCATGCTAACATTCTTTAGTTTAATCTTTAAAAATTGTTATATGTATATTTAAGTAATGTTTCCATAATTATCAGCACTTTTGAGTCATCGACAGCACAAGAACTGTGAACATTTTTAGTTAACTTCATAATTATATATGGATTTATTTGCAATCTGGCTCTTTGTCAAACATTGTAGCATGTTTAAAAAGAAAAACTTTACTTTATTGTTGTCTCTTTGGGCTCTCTGCCCTGGTAGATCAGGTGGTTAACATTAACAAAGCTAATATCCATGTAAATACTAATTTCAGTGTTTGTATACAGATCAAATCTATAGTATTTTGGCACTCATTCCTGCCTACCAGACTGTAGGGAGGACACACGTTTTCTTTAATGTACACTTTGTGAAAGTAGAATGGTCACTTAGGAAATATTTTTCTTCCAGTTGCTGAATATTTGAGTTGTATTTAGAAATAGGATGACAGTGTTTAACTTAAGTATTACTAACTGAATAAAAACTGATCATTAGGCTATTAAAATGACTAATGTGTCATTGATTTGTACAGGGTAGCTCAAAATAGAGAAAAAAAATGCTTGAATATTACAGAGTAAAACAAATTGTATTGTAGCTTTTTGTCAGATTGTGAGTTTTTTGTGTGCGGTGAACAAAGGCTGCAGTTCAAATCATGGGGTTTGAGCTTTATTGCAACCTGTAGCGGAGAATCTGACCCCCTTGTTCAAAATGCTGTGCAGAACGGTGGAGGAAATTCAGCTTAATGGCATCAGAAGTTTTTTGATGGATGACAAACTCTTGTTCATCCCCTTTACTTTGTAGAGCTAAGTATTGAGCATCAGTTTGATGCTGCCATCTGTACCTCAGAGGTCTTGTGGTGCTGAATTCATTAAAAAAAAGAACATATTTCTGCTTTAATAAATTGTAGCTGATATAAAAACAAAAAAAATGCTTTATTGGTATTAAAAAGATTATTAGTTTGTGAGCTCCACAAAGGATATCACATCCACCTCTGCTTAAGTGGGAGGGAACATTGAGAGAAAACCTGATATCTTTTCTTTTTGCACTTTCCAGGGAAGTGAAATGCACAGCCTTACAACCTAATTTAGGCCGTTTAATGAAAACGATCTTTTTTTTTTTCTTTTTTAGGGGGGGGTTTAGCCTGTTGCTCATTATTGCACAAAACAGGAAGCACGGCAGCCCGAACCCTTGTTTTGCTTTTATGCACTGTGACAGAAAATTCCTCTAATCGATATGCTATATTTATGTGGCTCGTCACTCTTGAGCCTTGCACTTAGATTTAAGAAGTTCTTTTGTATGAATATTTTGTATAGAAAGCAGTCATATCCTTGAGAAAATGCACCTAGTGCCTTAGATGCTTAGATTTTTCTTTTTGTGATGATGTTTTGTTGCCCTGAGATTTATCCGTGGCGTAAAGAAGAATACTTGGTGCCATATTGACTTTTTGTTGAAAAGTTGACATCTCAGTATATTTGCAGACCTAAAGGCATTACACAAAGGTGAAGCTTGAATCAGTTTGGATGTAAAAATTAGTAACAAATATATCTGTCAGGGGTTTTTTCTGTCTTTTTGTCTCACGTCGATGACGAGCACCTTTGGATCTTGTTAGGGTTTGTTTTTTATTTTTTTGGGGGGTTTTTGTATATAAACGTATGTATATATTGAATAAAATGTAAATTTGTAGTTGAAAACAAATGTGAGTCACAACAGTGGAGCATTATTTTGTCAATCCTTTTGAAATACTTTTGTTCAATAAAGCACCTTAGCACCTGTGAGTTGGTTTTCCTCCGGACCTTCTTTCAACTTTGCGCTGCTCAGACTCAGCCTCTTTGTTCCTCTAGAAATGACATCATCCCTAGCTCCCCATGCTGCTGCATAACACCCCCCCCCCCACACACACACATATCCAGTGTGCATATTGGAGACGCCACCCATGATGTAATCCAAAATCATTTTCTTCTCACTTGATTCTAGTTGTGAACTGTTCCGCCCCACTCTTTGGTCAGATATTTCAGAGGCTCGCAGTGCCCTCTTCATCGGGCCCGGTCGCTTTGTTCCGGACAGAGAGGGCCCCCCTCTCCCCCCTACGGTGCCTCCTCTTTTGTGAATCCACCGCTCCCCCACCCCCACGTCCTCCTCCCGGTGTCTACCAGCTGGTAAAATTAAACGCCGAGTGTTTCCGACCGGCCCCAAAGTCCCCACTCTCCAGCCCCATTGACTGTCCCCATGGCAACAAGCTCATCTGGAGCTGCTGATGGAAGCTGTCTTCCTACAAATTCTACCTGGTCGCGGGAAGCAGAGGGGGGAGGGGGGGCAGATGCATTGGCGGTGAGGGGGGTGGCAGGAAGCTGAGAGGTTAACTGCACTGCTGTGAGAAGCAGACCACAAATAATAATAAAATCTGTCCGACGAAGGTGGCCCATTTCATCCCGCAGGTTTCCAGCCCCTCCGGTCATGAAGACATAACCCAGCCATTTGACCTTGACACTGGTCAGCTCGTTCCACAGGTCTTTAAGACAAAGTCCTCACCTCTCTGTCAGGCTGACCGCTTTCTGGCAGCAGATTTCAACTGTGTGTGTGGGGGTAAAAGCTGGAGCAGCTCTGTGGCTGTGAGGATGTCGCCCAGCGATTGCTTGGGTTTGTTTGAGACACTTGTGTAAAGGATTATCAGACTTGCTTTTTGCTTGCGACACAACAGTTTCCAAGGATACTTTTCAGTGCGCACAAAGGAGTAAGCAAACTGCTCCGAGGGATGCAGCACTGACAAGTGTTTGATGAAGAGACTTTGATATCAACTCCAAAGAAGAGGTGGAAGCAAACTGACATCATCCTAAATCTGACAATACTGAAGCACTCTGACGTTCTCACCCCTCCTCCTTCCACTTTTTTCTGCACTTTTACATCTTTGGCCATATTATTTGCAGTGTTTAATTCACTGATGTTTTGCCAAACTCAGCAGGCGCAATTTTTTTTTTTTTTTTTTTGTGGTGATGAAGTGCTTAAGCGGGAGCAACTTTCAAGGGACAGAAGGGGCCCAAATCTGGAGCAAAATCCCTGTGTGGGGAGAAGCTGATCCATCTCCTAACACCAGTAATCCCAGCCTCTTCAGAGTAGATGCCACATGAAAAAACAAAAAAAAAAAGAAATATGAAAAGAGGACATTAGTGAGCTTGCAGGCAAAGTAACTATTTTATTGTATAAAACACACTTTTTTCCTGAAATAGATTTTTTTAATGAGCATTTATAGTTAAAAACTGTTAAGGAGTCTGCTCTAATGTGCCGTGGGTTTAGCTTTTTCCTATTAAAAAGCTTTTTATTAATGCAGCGAGATTAGAAAAAGTACTTTGCAAAAGTTTAGCAGCCAACAAAGGTGACGGTTATCAAGTGTTAGTCGACGGTCAAAGGAAGAGGGCAGCACAGAAACCTCTTGCATCATAATTCAACCTTTATTTAGAATTCTCATCCAAGCCAATCATTGATTTTTCTTCTTTTTACCCCCTAACCACCTCAGCAGTTTAAATTGAGTCAAATTGACCATTCCACATTATTCCTTCCCTCCTCTTTGTCCTCCACCTCCCTCAGTGTCCCACATTTAAAGTTGCTGCTTATTGACCAAAGCCTGCCATTCTGTTCCTGTAATACATCTTAACTAAGATTAATCCTAATCCCCTCAGCGGGCAGCATATGCAGGCATATGGTCTAACGAAGCTAATTCTGCAAAAAAAAAAAAAAAAAAAAAAACACAACAAGGGGATTCCTTGACGGATGGAGATGGACATTACATATCAGCGAGTATTTTGAAACAAAGGAAATATGAAGAATCTGCTTGCCACTCGGCTGCATTCAAACAACACAGTAAATAAAAAGCGAAAGAGAAGTTACAACCAGCCACGAGCGTCTAGACAGGATAGGGGTAAAATCCTTTGAGAGCACTAAGGATTTATTTGCTTTCCTGCCAAAAATTGATGAAAAGATATTATCGCTCTCCCTCCTTTTTTTTTTTTTTTGCTCCAGCAACCTAAAATTTATCCTCAAGTTGGCTGGAATAATTAGCTGCATATAAAAGACATAAAATGAACAGCCCCTTTAAAGTTTCAAAAACCTCAGTGTGTGCTGGGTCAGTCTTTGTTCTTTCTGGGTAAAATTTCGATTAATCCAATGCATTGCTTATATGTGTGGCTTCAAACACTAATATTAAGAAGAGGGAATATTCTAGCAGCCTCTCTTCCCTAAAAAAGGAAAAAAATAATCAACTGAAATAACTGCAAAAAATTCTGCAGAACTATCTTGGCATTATTTATGAAAATTATCAGCGTACACTTTTTTGTGTAAAAGATGTCAAGAAATGTGTTATGAATCCACATTTGCACCCAACATCCTTTGCTACGTTGTGAATATTGAATGTTTAAAATCTGCAAGTGCCTGTTTTTGTACTTTTAAGTCCGAACTGCTGTTGTTCCCTGCCGTAGGGGATGAAAACTTAAGTGCAAACCACAAATCTGAGAGTTTTCTGTGTGGTCCCTTGTGTTGTGTTTTGTACTGGATTCTTTTTTTTTTTCTTCTCTTTCCTCGTCTTCAGACCAGTCCCTGGCGGAGAGGTCCAATTCCATAACTGTGGTCGGAGCGGTGATGGGCGCAGTGCTCGCTCTCTTCATCATTTCAGTCTTCACTTTTGTGATCGTCACCGCCCGCAAAACCTCGCCGTCGGCCTTCACCGACAAAGTGTAAGTCTGACAAATAATTCATGCTGTCTAGCATGCTCGGCTGGTTCAATGACGGCGTGATACCTCCAGAGGTGGCAGAAGCCCACTGCTACAATCAGGGAGTTGCTCCTTGCTCCTGTGGAGAGAGCAGCACCCTGAAGCGGGGAGTCCTCTGCAGGACGAGGATGGATGGAGGCTGGAAGACGGTTGCTGTCGTTGCAGGCTGCTGTTTGACCTGTTTCTGCTGTCCACGCTCACATTCATGCAGAAGAAAAAAAAGAAGAACTTTGTGGTTAAATTATTCACATGCTCTGCCAGAGTCCTGTGGCTGACATAAAACGCTTTGTGTGTGTCTCCCCATGTTTTGTCTGCCTCTGCTGTGTCTGTCCTAAATACATGACAAATGCAAAACAGAGCTGAACAGAAATGCTTGTGTTCTCGTGCTCAAAGGTGAAACCCTCCAGGCTCCACAATGCTGCTTCCACGAGCCATTAAAGTTCACAAAAACAGAGGGGCTGTACCATTAAGGGGAACAGCGTCCTTTAAATAACAACCATTGTTATAAAGCTGCATCTCCTGGCAGAAAGTGTGGAATCAGCACTTTTTGGGGATGTTCATTCAGCTTTTTATTCTGTTAAGAAAGAAGGAAAGAACTGACACCAAACTATTTTGAAATAGCTGAACTTTCTGAATTAGTCCAGAAACAACTAACACAGCAACAAAATAGTTTATTTATCTTTCTAAAATGAGAAACCTAGGTTTCAGCGAATGCAGGAAAGTGTTTTCTGGTTCTTTTTTTTCTATAAATATTTGTGTCCATCTTGATTTCTCACTTCAATTGCCATAGTTGACCCTTAAATTGTTGGTTTGATGCTTTTTGCAAGGATTTTAGGTCGGCTACGATAGTCAAACCACAACACAAAGCTGCAAAAATGTATGAAACTAAAAGAAACATGCTAAATGTGTAAACCAATTGACCTGCCCAATCAAAAAAGATGTATTCAAAATTTATTAAGTTAATTTATCTGAAGTTTATAACAGCGGAAGGAAATAAGGTAGAATCTGAATTCTTACCCTCTCCCTGCATTTATGGAAAAATAGTGTCTTTGAATTCAGACGACACTAACTCTTTATGATGTCATCAATATGTGCCGGTCAGCTATGTTAGTGCGGAGCTGCTAGCGCTCAGAAAATACACAGCAGCATCAGTTTTATAACTTTAAAAATTCATCCAAAAGCAAAAAGTCATTACTTGCAATTAAATGCAAACTTCTGTGCTTCAGAGCTCACCCACACTTCTCCTCCGCAGTAGGGATAAAAACTCAAAGTCCCATCGCTCTACACTTAAAAAACTATTCTGTACACCCCTTTCCCTTCAAATACCCCTTCAGTTGGACTAGTAGGGGAAGAATTGGAATTTGGCCTAAAAATTAACACTTGTCTTTGAATCTTCACAAAATGTTAACAGTCTAAATGACCCTAAACCAGGCATGTCCAAAGTCTGGTCAGTGGGCAAAATATGGCCTGCATTCAAAATTCAACCGGTCCGCCGGCTCCTGTAATAAAATTAATGATATGCGCTCCCACAGCAATTTCAATCTACATGTGTACGGCTTTTTAATTGTGGTTAGCTGAATTTCGTCTAATGCTGTTGTTAGCCTGTGGAAACACTTTTCTGTGACACTTTCTAGTTCTAAAATGTGAACTGTAAATTAAAAGGGTTGACAGCGAAGACCACCACTTGAGGGGAAATTGTCATATTTTTTCGGCTAAATTTGAGGCAACTGTGTCTGCTTAATTTGCCAAGGAGTTTAATATCAGCAGGGACTACCAAACAAGACATGCTGTCATTGGGAATGAGCTGTGCAAAAAGTAGACAAATTTTAAGTGGTTTTGGTACAAATATATTCAGGCAAATTTGTGTTCTATATCATCATTATCATCATCAAGGCTTCTACTGGGGGGGAAATGTCCCTTCCCGATGCGTAGAGCTGACCAGGGTTTTCAATTGTTGTGCTAGAAGATCAGCATCCGTTATAGCAAACCCTTTTTTTGCTCATTTTTTGCTAATTTTCTTGAATAAAGTTTACTGTTATTGCGCGATCGCCATCTAGTTACCAAAGGGAAACGCCCTCCAGGAGAGGCGGAGCAATTTTATGTTTGTATGTTTTAAAAACGCTTATTTAGACTTTTTATATTAATTATCGGGAATATATTTTTAAGAAAGTGCGAAAATGTCAAGTTTTACTGTATATTATTCACAATGGAAGTTTGAAACGGACAAGAAAACTATGGTGAACGAGCATTCTAGTAGTACTTGAACGCATCCGTCACGGATGAATTTGTGAGACTTGAAAAGAGTCTTACAATAGATTTGTGCATAACTGATGTGTTGCGTGCGTAAGAGGTGATTTGTGTGTAATTTTTAAAGATTTTTAAGCTTAATTAGTTTCAAGCTGTTGTAATTTAATTTGTGCATGTGTAAATTGTATTTTTTTTTTTTTAGTTTGTAATTTTTTTTAATTTTGTACAAAATGTATTATATGAGTTACAAATCAAGAATTACGCATGCACAAATCAGAGAGTCTATTTTCTCTCCATACTAAACCTCTGAGGAGAACCCGCACTTACCCAGCAGGCCTTGCACCATTGCAACCATTTCAGAGACCAAAAAAGATAAAAATGATTTAAAGTCAGATGTCTGAAAATGTGTTGACATCTGTTTGAAATCACCTTAACGACAACGGGAAGGAAGTCCAACAGAATGCTCTGTAAGTTTATGGAACCCTCACAAACATACACCTACTGTCTTGTCAGTGACAGCTCAGTCTTCGGGGAGTGATGACAGACATTTACTACACATGTTTGAGGCTGACAGGCTGAACGCTGGCAGTAAACGGCGTGAATTACAGCTCAACATCCGTGCTGGGGTGTGGGCACTGCATCACTGTGCTGACACTACAGGACGCTCCGTCCAGCCATGTGCCGAGGTGGTCAATGCCACGGACAAACTTCGCATCTTAAGTGTGACCGTGGCTGGGAGTCCCCGAGGAGCAACGCTGTGGGGGTGGAGGTTTGGAGGCAGGCCTTGTCCCTCCGCTTCATCAGGCACAGACGTGAGCGTAGGACATGGGGTCACCGAGAGCACCAACTGTAATCTACGTAGAAAGATAAGCACGCCGTTCAGTGACACCCAGAGGTGGAAAATCAATGCCTGTCATGACATCTTTTTATGAACTGCCAAGGTCAGTGTCTAGGTTTCAGTTTAGTGCTGTATGGGGACGCCAGTAAATGAGAGAATGCTCTGACTTTGGCAATTTGTGCACATTTAGCTGAACAAGCATCTCAAATCTTTCAGTTGGATGTATTAATGTCCATTATTTCTGTTGTCCTGGATCCAAAACTCATCTTCAGCCAAAGCTGAGCAACATATTGGAGCAACAGTGGTTAAAAATGCTGAAATGCTGACTCTTCTATTTCATACGGAGCATCTTTTTTCATCACCCGCTGCCTAAAAGTGCTCATGTCTCACACCTCTCGCCATGTACAGGTTTTTTATTAATTTATAACTCTCAAAAGCCAAAACGAGATGGCCCGAATAACATCGTGTTGACACAGAACGTGTTCCTTCTGAGCAGCTGTCCTTCACATACGACCCAGTAATTGATTTCCAAGCGACCACATCACTGTGCTGACTGTTGGATTCATCTCTCCTCTTATCACTGTGCCTCTGCTGTCATGAGAAATAGAAATATCTCCTCACTGCCATGTGTTTTTTCCCTCCCCACTGAAGGATTGACCTTCCTCCGACTCACAAGCCGCCCCCTCCTTACTCGGAGAGAGCACCCGCTGTTCCTCTGGGAGTCCACGCATCGCAAGTGGCCTGGCTGTGTCAGGTGAACCCCACTCTCTTGTTGCATCAGTTTAAAAGCATCTGTGGGGATCAGAGGATCTCCGTGATACAAACTTTTCCTCAGCATATTTAGACCCACTATGAATTGGATGATATAATTATTAACATGAATTTTGCCTCTAACTGAATTAAGCTTTCATTGGCATTTAATCCCTTCATCAAAAAAATTATATATTTTTACTTAGTGATAAAATCCACTAACAAAACAGTAATATTATTATTATTTATTTTATTTTTATTTTTTTGTAAGAAATAGTATCAATTATGATACCTTGAGTCATTTAGTAATTTTTTTTGTCACAAAAATGTTAGTTAAAAATGCAAAAATACTGACTTGAGTGTTCAGGAAATTCACTTATTTACCCAATTTGATACATCTATTTTTAACATTTTGTTCATTAAATATCAGCAAATAATTATATATATTAAAAAAAAGAAATAGCAATAAATTAGTTATTTTCACCATAAAGATTTGAAAATTAGCCCAACTTTTCCCGCCAAAACCATTAATGGAAGCAGCCATTTTGAAATGAGCAGGAAAAGTTCTTCTACTGCCCCTAGTGGAAGGATGATGAACTAAAGGACAGAAAGTATGGACCAAATTGCATAGTGTTTTTTTTTTTTTTTTCAAAAGCTTGGATCATGCTGATGAGATAGGGCTCTCAGACTTATGATGTATGAGAAATAGGATCCAGATGATTATGTAAGGTTAAAGATGGATAAGCAGAAGTTAGATTGAGAGCACACAACAATGAAAGTGCTTCTTCACTGCAGACTCGCAGAGCTGGTCCCGGATTTGAACGGCCGCCCGCATCCAGGGCAGCACCACCGACAGCGCAGCGCCCCACCCAACAGCGCCCCACCCAACAGCGCCCCACCCAACAGCGCTCCACCCAGCAGCACTCCCGTCTTGAGTGGGTGTGTCATCAGAGCGGGTCAGACAGAGTGTACATCAACCACCAAGAGCACTACGTGTGACACGTTACCCAAACGTTCTCCACTAATCACTCGGCAGCTCTCGGTGCGTGAGGCGCAGCAGAGGAGGGATGTGCCTGTCTACAGGCCCAGCTCTGAATTTCCATCATGTTGGACGTTTTGAAAAACAACCTCCTGTCAGAGTGAGCTTATAGTCATCAAGTAGAGTAGAAAAACTACGGAGCCCTGGACATGACATTTAAAGACATAGGAAAAACCAAATTGTGTCATCAAATTAAAAATTGCTGGCCACCAACTAATATGTTGTGTGCACAGGTTAGTGTTTTGTCACCACAAATAAGCAATTTTTTTTGTATTTTGTGGACAAAACAAAATGCTAGTTTGTTCACAAAAAATTCCAATTTGTGTGTACAAATTGCTTATTTATGTCAACAAAATACCGACTTGTGACCACAAAATACTGGTTTTTAACCTAAGTGTTAATTTGAGTGGACAAAATGCAAATTTTTGTGTATAAATTGCCCATTTGTGCAATAAAAATGCTAATTTGTGACCCCAAAATGCTTATCTTGCATACATATTGCCATTTTATCCCTGCAAAATGCTAATTTGAGGACACAAACTACTATTTTATGATCACAAATTATGAATTTATAAAAAAATGTATTTTTTTTATGTTATACCCAGACTTATAAGCATAAAAAAATAAGCAGCTGGAGAAATTCCACAAGCGTCAAGCTATTGCATTGTATTTAAATTTCCAAAATTGAACTGGTGTTATTACACATCAATAACTGAGCCAAAGCTCAGACCGTAAAGGGATAATAAAAGTATTTATGTCCCAGTTCTGCTGTAAAACCATGTTTTTTTGGCTAAAGAACCAGTAGATTTTGAAATATAGCCTTTGAATCAGTTTAACTGCTGTGTTCTTCATCTTATCAGGGAAACAAAAACATATTACTGCAGCGTTTTAGAAAAAAAAGGAATCTCTTGCTTTGGTAAATATTCCATAGTGGACTTTTATTGCTTTGTTCCTGAAACTAACCCTCTCTAAGTGCCATTTTGGGAGTTTTCTCCTGCGAGTGTGTAGCATGCTGTAGACTTCTCAGTCCTCCTGTGTAACAAGATGGAGTTGCTTTCTTGTTTGACGTATTGTTTTTATTAAAGTGCACATTATAGCCAATCGTGTTTCTTGTGTGACATTAAAAAAAAAAAAAATCATGAGGAAATATAGGCTGTTTCTGAACTGCTGGGTAAAGTCACGTATCTGTAAGTGTGGGTGTTCAATGACCTTTTTTAAGGTAAGCACGCAGTGGCGAAAGCTGTGAGTCATAGTGGTGAGACAAAAAGAAAAGTCCTTGAAGATCGTAGAGAGTTTAAACTGATGATTGGAGCTTTTTTTTTTTCTGGGGTCACCAGTTGCGATTAAGTTCTCTTCTGTTCTGACGTTCAAGAGCAGAGAGTCCTTTCATTTGAATTTTATAAATCCAAATAGTGTTTTTGCACTAATTGTGGTTTGGTTGAGATCACACACTTACTAAGAGTGACACCAAGTGGTGAAGTGTATCTGTGCACTCCTTGGTTAAAACTGCTTTTTAGGTTCTGTAAAGAGGCTCATGCTGAGGCAGCAAATACTTTGTCGGATCTGGATCAGTCGCAGGGCAACACAAGTTTTTATTTGGGAGCAACGTGGAACAATAGAAATAAAAACATAAATACATAGCGACAAAAAGAAAGTATCATAAGAAATGCTGTAAACCCAAAGGTAAAGATAAAAGTGATTATTCCTCAGTGAAGTTGCAATATTTAAGCAGTTTTGCCATGCATGTAAAAGAACAAAGAAAAGTGATTTCACGCAAAATTGATAATTTTTAAATGTACTATACAAAGTAAAGTGGTTCCAAAATGACTTATTCCAATTGAGAGTATTCTTTGAATTATAAACAGTTCAACAACATCCATAAGGATTGGATATGAACATCCTGTCAAACACAAGCAGCTATTTTCTCAGAGCATCTTCACCTGACTCAGAAAACACACGTGCGTGCAGCAAATATATCATGAAGGCTCATTAAGACATTAGTACGTGTTCAGCTCTGTTGTGTTGCTCTACAAAAACAATGATCTGACTCTAACTTACTGCAGAAGCTGCTCTAAAGTAGCTGTGTAAAGTTCACTGGCTCAGATTTGGTAACTATTTCCTGTCTGATGTACTACTTCATTACACTCGTTGTTTCTTAGGCATACTCATTTTATGTTTTGTATGTGTTATTATATAATAGCACCAAGAGCATCAGTTTGTTGGAAGACTGAATGCATCAAAATAACAAAAATACTCACATAAAGTTAAATATTAATTGAAATTAAATAGATTTGACCAAGTCTTTGTATGTTTGTCATAAGTGGAAGGTAGAATCACAAATAATTATTTAATGTTTGCTTTATCTCCAAAGAATTTAATTCCAGAGAGATGTAATTCATGACAAAACTTTCCTTGCTTTTTTTGTAATCCAAACATTTCTTTGTAAATTTTATAGTGGACTTATGAGTGTCTTTTAAATCTTATATATGTTGATAACATGTTTTCATTTGCAAACACAACAGTTACACAGAAAATCATAAAATCTGCTGAAATGTCCTCAGAGAGTGATTTGATAATGATTCACTGAAATCCTGCAGACTGAGATGCTCCAAATTAACCTAATACATTTTTACAGAAAAATCTGTTTCATTGAAGACACGACTTGCTATTTTTTCATATTTATGATGTCTGTTATCTATGCTTTACTTTAGATTTTTGTGTAAATCCCATTTAATGTGGAATAAAAATGAGAAGGCAGTTTCATTTAGTTTTTGCATTACACTTAAAGTTGCTTTCAAATTCCTTGAAACCAAGAGTAGCACAGGGGCCTGAATAAACACAGTTGGCTGCAGGGAAACAATGCTTGCATTATTATTTGAGATTTGCTGCTTAAAAGTGCATTAGGGCAACACTTTTAAAGCTGATTGTTGGCGAGTTGTGGCCCATTCCATCCTGCTAACAGGGAAGCACAGACAGAAGGAGCCAGGTATTTATCTTGAATGTTTGCAGTCCAGGATGAAACATGAACAAGTGAACTCAAAGATTGTTCTCCCAGTTAAAGCTGGACAACTGTGTGAACGCTAAAGGCGGCCTCCAGAGAGCATGTCGGTGAATGAAGCTCCCCTCCTTCTCCTGGCTTGAATGGCAGCTTTGTTTCTGCTGTCAGAATCAGTTAAGTGTTGCTCCCTTTAAACAATCATGGTGGAGATATGGAAATGAGCTGCCCCCATCAGCGGCCCCACAGACGATGAACCATGCCAGAATTTTTCAAATTTTCCTGAATCTTCTCGCTGTCACATTACTTTGACTTGGCTTTCTGTTTGGGGGGAGCAGCAGCAGGCGGCAGGGCAGGTTTTGGTGGGGGAGCGGAGGGAGCGGAGGATGTCACTGACCCATACAGACTGTCAAACCTGCAATAAAAGAAATGAAAACGTAAAAAAAAGTTATTAAAAAAGTTCACACTTTTGCAAAAGTAAGCAAAAAACTGGCAGCTTACTGGTTTCTGGCTTTCTTCACCAAACTTCTGAAGGTTCTCATCATCTTTCTTATCCGCACCTGCCACCAAAATGACCGTAATGTTAGTATATTTACATAGATCACCATCTAAACTGGAATATTCAATGAATCAATAAATCTCACCTGCTGCTTTTTGTACAACAGAGGAAGAGAGAAAACAGCGATCACAGCTGTGAAACAAGGACAGAAGTTCTTTATTTATACTAAACGTGCATAAAATATTGGCATATTTTTGCAGAGCTCTCAAAATTAAGATAAAAATTATGTATATACACTTTTGTCAGATCTTGAGCTCACCTCCTATCAAAAGGGTCAGTCCGTTGGCTACTGTGCCAACACAAGTCAGCAGGTAAAGGAGCACAACAAACTAGAAAACAGAACAAACAGGGTAAACAAGTCTCTTTCTGCACTTTTAACACATTGACTGCAACAGTCTGATTAAAAAAAATGTTTTTACCCCCCCAAAACTTTAGGTACCCTTCTCTACAGATGAACACGTCCTTATGAATGTGATTCTGGGACTGAAATTCACTGCTTTTTTCAGTTTTTTAAGTGGGTCATTTTACACTTTAGTTAGGTTTGTTCAGTAATTTATAATCTTGTGGAGTTTTTTTCCTCCAATATTCAACTGCAGATTTTAAATAGTATTTTATTTATTTTACTGTTAAAAGATGAAATGGGAATGAGGAGACTACTGTTGATCTAAAAAGAAAAGCTGCATTGAACTAATGCTTACGGATATTTAAATAGGTATATATGTATAAATGTTGAATATAAAACAGACATTTAAAAAGTTGCTGCACACGTGTGCATTTCTTTATTAAATTAAAAAAAGGACTTTCTTTTTTTATCTTTCAACCAAACCTATTATTTCATATTTGTCCACTAGATGCCGCCAAACATTTACAAAACCTCCTGTGATGTTTCATTTTATTTCACTTTTTTTATTTTTTCAAATGTTTTATAATGACTTTCTTATGAGCATCTACATTTTTGATCATGTTATTACCATTTTCAATCAATATTATTACCCCCACAATTTTCTTGCACATTGAACTACAGGAGGAAAAGCATACGGGAAGAAAAAAATACAATCCAAGATATGTCTCTTAATTCCAACCAGATTCTTGTTGCGGCAATACACCAAACCACTGGAGCCACAATCTATTTCCTAGCTTCATAAATGCTAAACTAAACATACAAAAACGCCACTTGGACTGACAACAGGTGTGTGAACAATTCATCCTTCCAAACAGAGTTGATCCCACCAGGAGTGACGTCTTTAAAGTGATTTTTTTCTGCAACTTACAACCCTAAGATATCTCTTAAATTCTAAATCTTATTAGATTTAAAAAAAAAAAACAAAAAAAACCCAAAACAGATATTCCCAGATTTACGACGATTTGTTTTTAACTAGGCAACATATAGTATTTAGAACATCAAGTGCTTAAAATCACAACTCAAGTCACCCTAGTTTGGAACTTCTGGTCTGTAAAGTGTAGAAAGATGGAAACGTAAAAATCAGCTTTGTTTTCTCACTGGAATCCTGCAGTCTGAGTGAAATTCGTTCAATTAAAGTACAATGCAATCTCAGAGCAAACTAGCTCCACCATCTGTCAGGAAAATGAATTTGGTTTGAGCTTTTTACGTGACAAAACACATTTCAAAGTGCAAGAGAAGTCTGAGAAGATTCTTGAGTCGTTATTGCAGTTTCTTTTCAGTGCGTCACAAAACAAAAATAACTGCTGGTGTTTAGAGAAGATGGCTGCAACAAAAGATCTAGTAATACCATCAAACGAGGAGCTTTGTCAATGACGGCAGAGCTGAGCACATCCAAAGCTGGTGTGGCATTCAGCAGGTCAAAGCAACATGGGATTGCTCTGGTAAGCTTTTTATGGACGGATTTGATGATTTAGAGACTTCTTAGTTTTAAAAAAAAGGGTTTTTATTTGCTTTATCTTAAATTTACAAAGGGCAATATTTGTTGAACTAAATTCTTGTGCTCAATTTTATTTTTCAGAGAAACGTCTTAAAGGCCCACACCGATGATTATTGTGTTTTTAGCATGTTCTTGTTACATTTTTCATCTGATGGAGGACAGATATAAAGTATATTCATATTAAACTGTATTTTTGAGTACTTATTTTTTATTACATCACTGTGAATCAGGAGCAGACAAAAAAACGCTGTTGGAAAAAGCTTGTAGGTGTGATGTACAATCTACTACGGCATGCAACAAGCTCCCTGCTCTCACCATTTTTTTTCTTGCACTGATAATGTCAGGTTCCTGTAAGCTAAAGATGATGATGGGAAGGGGAGGCAGGGTTGCTCAGTCTCAACTCTGAGTTGAATTTCTAATGAACTACTGCCAATCTAAATGAAATATGTCCTAGAAAACTACAATTTTTGGGGGGTTTTCCAGCAAAAAAATTAAAAAGTCATTTTAAAAAACATCTGGGAAGACTTTTACAATAACAATCAGAGTGGGTATTTAACCCTTTAACTACCCCAAAAAAAAAAATAAACTACATAAAACCTTTTTTTTATGCTTATTATCTTTGGGGAGTAAGACACAATCAATATTTTTTAAACAGTTTTTTTTTTTATGTGATCCACCAGTAGATTGAGCAGGCTGTTAAAGGGTTGAAGTTTAGGAAAATTCTAAAAATTGGTTCAATCATCACCTTAATGGAGTCGATCGGATTATCGATAAAAAGAAGCCGCTTGATCTCTGTGACAGCAAACGCGATCAGCAGCACCACCTCCTCCACCAGCATCACGGTGTCTTTATCCGTCAGAGAGACGTCATACTCCAGATATGACCTGCTCGCACAGACGGAAGCATAATGAACAAGCAGAGCACACACTTGATCAGGTCAAATGCAGGTGGAGAGACAAACGGACGGACTCACTGAAAAGGGTGGAGGCCAGGGTTCCAGCGCAGCAGCTCCAGCAGCTTATAATAAAGACGGAGAGGGAAGGTGATGCACATGATACCCAGGCAGACATGAGAAAGCACTGTGATGGCGCTCAGCTGGAAGATGCTGGCCAGACCAATCACCAGCCCCGTAAATACCACACCTGTCCGCCTCATGCTCCTCCAGTACACCAGATCCACCACTGCAAAACACACAGGAAGGAACTCATGCTGGGTTTTAGGAAAAACACGAGCGAGAAGGATCCGACACGCTTCTCTGGCACTCAAGCTGTTGTGTTTTTCACTGAAGCTAAAGGGACACATTTCAGCCCTCAGCTTCTCCATCTGTGCCTCTTTAAGGCTGCCTTTAAGTTACAAAATCATCTTAAACCCTGTGAAGAAGAACAGGAAGACAGATCCACATTTTATTGGAGCGAAGCATCACAACACACTTATTAAGAATCAATTTTGTTGGGTTTTTTGGTGCAAAATGAGAAGTTTTGGACGTTTTTGTTGAAATGAAATGTATTTAAGATTAAAGTTGTTTGCTTTGACAAAACTTTAGGTTGTCAAAAAAATATGTATGTTAAATGCAGCTAAATCAATCTGTAAAACAGCACTAATGTAATTCTGTTTTTCTCATTAAGCTTCACTCAGGACGACACTAAAAAAAACAAAATGTGCTCATAAGTTAACTCCAAAGAACTCCTGACAGAAGAAAGGTAAATTCCCCCCTTGAGACAGTTTGAAACACACAACAGCATTCACTCAACAAAAGGATCCCATTTAAATGAGTCCCATTCTGCCCATCTGTCCACACTGGACTCAGGCCTTCATTTTTTTTTTTTTTTTTTTTTTTTTTTTATGTGTTCCAAGCTGTACCATAGGGGGACATTTAAAATGGGTGCCCCCTCCCTCCAGCTGACAGCTGAAAAGCTGCTCTGCCTCTTTTTCGTTCAAACTCACACTCCCGGTTTCCTTACGTTTGGTGGCCATTTCGGCAGCGATCCTGCTCGCTCCTCTTCCTTCCTTCTGCTGCCTTGCACTCCAGGCTTTTTTTGGAGACCCCAGCTCCGTCAGCAGTATAAGGCCTGCCTGGCCTAATTTTATCCCGTATTGGATACACCCTTGGTGGATTCACACACACACACTTCAACTTGGGAACTTGAGACTTCAGCATGTGGATGTCCCCAACCTTCACAGTCTTCCTCATCGACAACCAAACACAAGGAAGCCTGCGTGCAGCTGTGGGGACAAATACTTCAAGTAAAACATGTCACTTCAATTGAGGCAAATAAAAGTTTAACTATTTGGTTAAAAATTTCAAATTTTCTAATAATACTTGACCTACTTTCAAAGCCATAAGTTGATGGCATCAATGCCACGGTGCGTCAAGGCAGTTCTTAAGGCAAAGGGATTCCCAACAGGTATTGAAGATGGACATAGCATTCTTGAAAGTATGTTATTTAGACTGATCTGATGTGATCAGGGGCAGGGGTGAGCTTATATAAGGTTTCTTCAGCCCACCCCCCTCTAAAGCTGAGACAGAAAGAAAGTTATTAATGCAAATAGAAAGTCTTAGTTCACTTTCTATCATGTTGACATACTATTTTTTGTCTATTTTTGACTGTAATGAAAAAGCTGTTTTGAATTTATCATCTTTTTTTGTTGCTATGAAATTAATATATTTCTATTTTCTGTTTCTGTTGAAAACATATCTAAATCTAATCTAAATCACAGTCTCATAAACTGTGCTTATCTTTTTGCAAAGATTGAAAAGTAAATGGGGATTTCTTCAAATTATTCTAATTTCCTGGAACCCCAAATTATACAAAAATAAACAAATAAACACAGGACATCAAATAAACAGTTGCAACCTGAATCTGTATTCTATAAAAGCTTCATTTTTGAATGGAGTTATAGAACTGAATACACTTTACCATGGTATTCTTTTTTCGAAAGGTCTGTGTATATCAATTTTTTTTTATTGGCCAAAAATTAAATAATAAAAAAAAAAGGAAATTGTAATTCTAGCGCAGGGGTCCGCAATCTGCGGCTCCGGAGCCACTTGTGGCACTTCTACCTCTCCACAGTGGCTTTCTGGCTAAAGAAAAAATAAAATAATCGTTTTTTTTTTTGTTTTTTTTTTTTTTTCAAGTAAAAGCTACTAAATTAGCATTTATTTCTTTATAAGATTAGTGAAGTTGATACATTTATGTCTGAGCTGCACTTTGAAGACACATTATCTAAAGCTTTTACATCAATGTATTTTATTTTGAAAGGAAATCACATGAGTCTTTATCAAATATAGAAAATAATTTCACATGATGAGAAAATGCTGGTTTCCTTTTATTATTAAAAAATACATTGTAATGAATGCACAGCAGCATCAAAATATGACTTTGCGGTTCAAATGTCTCTTACTGTTAAAGGTTGCAGTTCTAGTATATATATACAAATGTTGTGTTTATCTTGTAAAATACAATAAATAGATGATTTCATTCTGTCTCCATCTAAAAGATATTTTTTTCATCACCTAAAATCCTCTCTCTATTTTTTTAATTAGCAGATGAACTCTGGTTTATAGTTGACAATTACAACTGTCCAATAAACGAGAGATTTGTTGTAAAAGTAGATTACTGATAGCATGTTTAATGTAAATAAAAGATCACATAAAGGAAAGCAGCATCCCACCATCGCGCTGTTACTAAACGGCTAACGGTCCTTTAATCCTCAAACCCCTAATCCCACAGATCGAAGGTTGAGATTACCCCTGGTGTGGGAGGGGCTTGAGCAGCAGATAGGAGGATAGTGGCTGAGTTTGAGCTCAGACGTGACAGTCACACTGCACTACGGGCAGGGATTGGCGCACACAAATAGCCGGCCAATCACAGCGGAGGCTGGGGGAATAACAAGGCTGAGGTAGAGCTGCTGAAGGAGGAAAGAGCTATGAAAAAAAGCGAGGGAGAAGGGGAAATCATAGCAGCACAGTGAGGAGACCAGACGAAGAGGAGAAGAAGGATGATGCGTGGAGGGGAGATCGGTGATCAGTAAGGTCTCCGCAGGAGGAGAGGAGATGAGGAGAGGAGGGTGAAGCAGGCAGCGCAGAAAACAGCCATCAGCTGAGGGAGCCATGCTCTGAGCTCTGGAGCTGCAGGGCTACTCAGACACCGCTGAGAGTCAGGCCTACAGCTGGGGCCTCCATCCCTGCCACCAGGACCGCAGACGAAGATCCCCATCCCATCGGACGCAGAAGAATCATGAGGACATCCAGGAAAGGCAGCGTGGAGATGCCTGCGTTTGTGCGGCAGCTGGTGAAAGAAACGGAGAAGAGGGTCAGCTCCTTCTTCAAAGGAGGCCGTGGAGGGGCTGCTGAGGGGGAGCAGCCAGGAGAGGGGGAGAAAGAGGAGGTCATGCCCAGCCCCTACCTGGACCGGCCAGTTCTGGACAAGCTGACGGAGGAGGGATGCGCCCGCTGGGGCCTCACGTACGCCCTGGGGAGCATGCAGGGCTGGAGGGCCAACATGGAGGACTTCCATAACTGTGTGCCTCAGCTTGGTGGGGAGCTGGCTGACTGGAGCTTCTTCGCCGTGTTCGATGGTCATGCTGGCAGCACCGTGGCTCAGCATTGCTCCCAGCACCTTCTGGGTCACATCCTGACTGCAGGTAAAAAGGTTGATGATCTATTGCAAAGAGTGGCTTTGTTGTGATGAACTTGTTTGCCTTTGTGCCCTCAGATGGAATTGGAGCTGAAGACAACCCTGAAAAGGCGAGGGGAGCCATCATCGAGGGCTTCATGCAGACAGACAAACACCTGCACTCTGTGGCCCGTCGAGAGGGCTGGGAAAGGGGCGGCACCACGGTGGTGGCGGCTCTCATTTCGCCCTACTACATCTACTTTGCCAACTGTGGGGACTCCAGAGCGATGCTGTGCCGGTCCGGACAGGTCTGCTTCTCCACCGAGGACCACAAACCCTTCAGCCCCCTGGAAAAGGAGCGGATCGAAAGTGCGGGGGGCTCCGTGTCCCTCCAGCGAATCAATGGCTCCCTGGCTGTGTCCCGTGCCTTAGGGGACTTCAGCTACAAGGGGGCGGAGAACCGGACCCCCTGCCAGCAGATGGTGTCTCCAGAACCAGAGGTGTGCGTTGTGGAGCGCTCACCAGCAGATGAGTTCCTGGTGCTGGCCTGCGATGGGGTCTGGGACACCATCAGCAACGAGGAGCTGTGCGCCTTCATCCACAACAGACTGCGGGTCTGCAATGAACTGAGGGACGTCTGCACTCAAGTCATTGACCTCTGTCTTTATAAGGTCAGAGCTCGTACACAAACATGTTCAAAGTGCTGAAAGTAGACTGCAGCTTTTAATTTCACAGCAATTGTTAACACTTGGAGAGGCTGGTTTCCCTTCATCCCAGAATTCAAAATGCTAGTTTAAATTCCAAGCCCAAAAACAGACTTTAATGTTTGAATGAACTCTAAAGAAAACCTTGCTGGGTAGAGCTATTGTCCTATAAATTAGAAGTTTCATCCACATCTGCATGGCAGACTGCAGAATGCAAATACTTTTTCTTTTTTAGATTACTTTAAGAACAAACTGTGAAATTAAAAGCTCTTTCATTTATTTCATCCTTTTTGTCCACTTGGCTGCCCTAATATGCTCAACACACTCTTATGTAAGATGCATAACTAAAAACACATTTTTACAATAAAAAAGGAAACAAATCAATGACAGTTTTGGGATTCTGACTGTAAAAAGCAGAGGCGGCATCATCCTCGGCTTCTCCTGCTTCTGGTACAATAGTCTGCGCAGAACCTTAAAATAGACTGCAGGGGGTGTTGGAACAGGTTGCAGGGATTTATCCTTGGAGGATTTATTTCAGACAATTCCACTGTTAAGACAATCCAAAACACCCAGGAATACGAGCAAACGGTTCGCTTATTTTCACAAACCTGCATGCTAGCACTGATGCTGTGGACATCATGTCACTGTTACGTAACTGAGCTTTAGTTTGGGTGCACATGGTGGCCTCAAAACGCCTCAGCCAATCTACGTTTTTGCTGCCGCGCCGCATCCCCGTGACATTGATGTGCTGACGTGAAAATAATCCCCCTAAGAGAGAGTTCAGGAGGGGGAAGAGGCGCTCTGCGTGCTGACATTTGTAAGGTCAGCCATCGTTAGTCACATGTGCTGACGCCGCTTGGCTTTCTTTTTACAGGGCAGTTTGGACAACATCAGCATCATTCTGATCTGCTTTCCTGGAGCCCCCCAGCTGTCAGCGGATGCACTGCACCAGGAGGCCGAGCTGGAGGATATGCTGGAAGCCAAAGTGGCAGGTCTGACTTGCTGAGCTGATATATATTTATATATATATATATATATATATATATATATATATATATATATATATATATATATATATATATATATATTTTTTTTTTTTTTTTTTTTTTTTAAAGGTGAATATTTGGGGTTCTGATGTTTCTGTATTTTGTTTTCTAACAGAGATTTACGAAGAGTTGTGCTCCGCTGGCGAAGAGCCTGACCTCCTGTCTGTCCTCACTGTCCTTGCATCCAGTGTCATCCCTGGATTACCACCAGGTGGAGGCATTCAGAGCAAGTAAGTCACTGGAAAAGAGCATTTCACACTCAGCAGTGTGACTGCAGCGGCGCATAAAAACCCACCGTGCGGCATCTTTGTGTTGCAGACGGAACTGCATTATCTCTGCTTACTATCAACAAAGAGACACACACAAGCCTGCAGTACCAAATGTGAGTACCAGCCTTTATATCTGAAGCATTTTTCCAAACATTTGATCTACATATGTTAATTTTTTTTCTCCTAGGGTCTCGGAAGCTCTTGAGAAGTGGATTTTTTTTCTCCTTTAAAATCCAAAGAGGAAATGTAACCAGTGTAAATATTCCAAATGTTTTTCCTCATGTGTGCAACCCAACAACAAAAAGGGAAATTATGAGCAAAAAGTGGTGTTAGTTAACATCACACATGCAGGCAAAAACAATGCAAAAACAGACCTAATGAAGCTCTATAGTTTATATTTCTATGAGAAGGATATTTTGTAAGATTTGTTTTCAAAAAGACAGTTCATATAAACTCACAAGACAGGAAATTCAATATAAACAAGTTTGTAGCAGCACTGAGTAAAAACACACATGTTTACTCTTGTCAGGCTTCTATTTAGAAGTAAAAATAAACTGTTTGGCTTTGTACTGCACAAAGGTAAATCCTATATTTAAAAAAACATAAATATACATCAATTTCTGACCAAGAAAATGACATTTCTGGAGTTTTTCTGTCTGCTCAGAGTAACAAAACAAAAATCAAATATTTTATTGAAAGAAAAATTATATTTCACAATCTATTATATAAAGAGTTGGTTATTTATCTTTTTTACATGTCAGTTCAGAGTTTAAAGTTTACGTGCAACAACATATCCTAAAAATTCCCCTAAATCTGACATTATTGATTGATCATGTCTTACACAAACAAACTGTACATCAAAAAAAAAAAAAAACTTTGCTGGTCTTGATCTAACTTGTCAGAACATATTCTTTAAGTGTCTGTGAAATGTATTTTTTCTGTGAACTGGTTGATATGTGCTGTTTTGCCTTATTAATCTTTTTTAGAGTTGATAAAACAGTGACAGAAAAAGTGCATTTCTGCATGATTCGATTTCTCCTGCATCTGTCTTCTATTATTTCTGTGTCATTTTCCGTGTGTAGAAAAGACAGGATAAGACTTCCATCTCAATAAAGGATATCAAACCCCAAATGTTTCGTCTTCTTTTTCATTTGGACTTAATGCTGCGTGATATTAAATGTTTTTATGGCTGTAGCAATTCATTTTAACAACAATTTCATTCATTTCAAAAGTAGTGGTTGCTGATCCAATTCATAAATTGATATCGATTCATTTTGAATTATCCGATTTACTGACCATCCATTCAGGACATCTTTAGCCAAAAATTCAACCACTGTGTATCTTAATCCAAATGGTATTTTCCTATATTGACCTGTTTTTTTTTTTTTTTTTTTTTTTTTTTTTGAAACAATTTAAATTGGTTTAGATCGGTTACAACTTTCTTCGAACATATCGATCTGGAATATAGGGCAACAATGGATTAATTGATTTGAATCAATAATCAATAATCAATCCATCATAATAGAGATCAGTCTAGCTCATAAAGTTAAAGTTTGCTAGCTTGATGCTAACGTTTAATGGAATTTCCTACAGAACGGCTAATGCTAGCGACCTAAACATACATTGCTGACTAAATGAACATTTTTATAAACTCAGAGCATACGTTTTGTAAACTTTTTTATGGAAACATTATTTTAAAGTAACTATTTGTGGTCTAAAACACATTTTTTGCTCATTCTTTGCTTGTTCTTCTTTTAAAAAAGTGTACTGCTATAGCGCGATCGCCACCTAGTGGCCAAACTGAAACTCCCTCCAGGAGAAGAAAAACAATGTTTACAATGTTAATGATCTGAACATTTTTGTTAAAGCTTTTCCTTTTGAGAATCCATGTAATACTGTACGTTATTAAAAATGTCATTATTTCACTAATAAATTTTACAGTACGTGAACTGTATTAGATTAATATAAATATTTTCAGAACATGTAGCAGACTATAAATGTATTTCTAAACAAATGTGCTTGAATATGTTAACTCAAAATTGAATTGAATCGAGTTGAATTTAGCGGAAAGAATAAAAGTTAAAAAAAAAGAACTAAAACGATCCGGGCTCAGGAGAATTGAAACAAATCAATTCTGGAAGTTATTGTCAATTCTCAGCTCTACTGGAATATAAATTGATTAAGTTGATTGATTGTGTTCTTTAATTTTTTTTATTTTATTTTTTTGGTTTTGCATAGAAAAGGATACAGATTGAAAGCTTTGTTTTTCACTCGGTCTGTGCGACGCTGTGCCTGCCTGCTTGCCAAGCACTCACAGACATAAGAGTGTCCTCTGCAGGCCACGTTTGATTAGATCTTCTCCACTGCATCTCTTTCAAGACAACCATGAATTTCAATGAAATGCGGCTATAAAGCAAGATGGGTAACTTTAGAGCCATCCGCCAGTTAAAGTGCATCTTTCCTGCTGCATTAGACGAGATATGTTAAATAACATTGTAGACATTTTGCACTCGCTAAACAATGCACGGGGACAGAAATCATTGTGTTTGATCTTCTGCTGTAATGACCATCACCTCACATATGTGCTGAGGAGGCTCAGCCACATATACAGCGCTCTTAAATCAGCAGTCCTCTTTGAGTGGCCCTTCATCGCCTCTTTCATCTGATTACTTTGGTGTGAGTCAATCACTTAAGGACATCAGACTCCTCTTCATAGTGAATTTTTGTCTCTTTTTATTCCCCCTTACGGAATCAAACGCATCTCTGGCACCAAGAGTTGATGGTTCTATGCTCTGATTTCTACAGTCAGTGTTAAAGATTGTCAGAATTTATGAAGATAGGTGTCTAACATGGAGAGTCAAGAACGATATATACAGGCACAGGAATGTTTTGATGCTATCTATCCACACTGGTTTCCTGTAGGCGGTTGTTCATGATAGCCAAAGCCCCCACTCCTCCAGAAAATCCATTCTGGTGGCCATAGCTCTGCCGTGGGCCCTGGTGAGCGGTTTCACTCAGCTGCTTCTGCAGCAGTGCCAGAGACACTTTATTGGACACGGTGAACTCGTTGACAGAGATCATCTCTTCAGACAGACGGCGGCCCATTTCAGCCGCGGCGCCGGCTTCTGTCTCGCTGTCGCACACCGTCTCCACGGAGCCGTCCGTGTAGCGGTGTCTGCTGGTGGGGCGCTGGGACGGGACGGGCTGCACTGCGTTGCGCTTCAGCCGTCTTTGTTTGAAGTGAGTGGGCCTTGGGTTGTGCTTGTTGCCCCGGAGGCAGGAGCAGCAGAAGCCCCGCACGGGGCAAGAGCGGAGCGGGCAGTGTCCTGAGCAGACTAGCTTCCCCAGGATCCAATTCAGAGTTTGCTTGATGACAATTGAAATCACATTAAAGAGTGAGTAGATACAGCATACTCCCATCAAGATGAAAAGGCAGTTTCCCAGCCGGTAGGCCCCCTGAGATTCATAATGCTCTCTCTGACTACTCACCAGGTCCCCAAAACCAATAGTGCTGAAGGCCACAAAGCAGAAATAAAGAGAGTCCAGGTAGCTCCAGTCCTCCATGGAGCTGTATAGAGTGGAGGCGCTGCAGGCGATCACAACAGACGCCACCCCCAGGATCAACATCACGTAATAGACAGATGGTTTCCAGCCTTCCAGGCTGTCCTCCTCACCAGGTGACTCCTCCCTGCTCGACATAGCCCCCAACGCGCCACACTTCAGCCGACGCTCGTGACACCAGCGCATGATGTAGGCCAGCATGGTGATGATCCTCTCCAGGAACAGGTTGAAGAAGAGGATGGTTGCAGCGCAGCCTATGAGGCCATAGAAGATGAGGAAGATCTTTCCCGCTATGGTCGCTGGTGTGGTCATGCCGAAACCTTGAGAAAAAACAAAGTGAGAGTCTCAAAGGTCGAAACAACATGACAGCAATTTTCTTAACCTGCCGTATCCCTTTTGGGGTCACAAGGTCACTAGAGGTAAACCTGGCTACTCATGGTTGAAAGTTCAGTACAACCTGGACCAGTCTGTTGCAGGACCACACACTTACAATCACACTCAGGGACACTTAAAAGTAACTAATCAATCTATAAGCATGTTTTTGGACTGTGAGAGAACATTTAAACTTTATGAACTGACCTATGGTGGAGACCACGGTGCCAACAAAATAAAAAGCTCCAGAAAAGTCCCAGCGCGGCCTGAGCGTGTCCACTCGGATCCCAGCTCCGTTCGCCTCCTCGTACTGCCTCAGCAGGGTGTGCAGGGCGCCCAGGTTGACCCGGTACCGCCGGGTGAAGTTCTCGAGCTGCTCCTTCCAGAGCAGGCGGGCCCGGAGCTCGAAAGGGTGTTCCAGTGCGGAGAAGATAGCAGCGCCGCACAGCATGTAGAGAAAGATGAGAGCGGCCAGCAGGCAGAAACGAGCGTTGTCCTCATTCATGGGGGCTCTGGGGCAGCAGCCACCTGCAGCCCTTCTCCGAGCCATGAGCGCAGCAGCCGCACACAGACACCGCTGCAAAACCATGCACTTTCCCCGCCGGGTCACACACGCATCCTGCAACACAAAATGCATCTTTTTTTTATCTGTAAATGTGGGATAAAATATCTAAACCTTCATGACAGAGAGAAACTGTAAAAAGTACATTTTTATGCTTCATTTTCTACATTAGCAAAAAGAAAATCCCACTTTAAATCTGTGTTTCTCATTCGTTACAGGTCCAGCAACCAAACAAGTTACAATGAAGTCGATTTATTAAAAATATGCGAGACACGCTCTGGTGTAATCAAAGGCAAACAGTACCTGGCAATCTACTGCTTGAGCGCTGCTGATCTGCGTGCACTCCCTCCATGCATCTGTTGAACAATGACCAGAGAAAGCCTCTTGAGCTTTTTTTTTTTCTTTTTTTTTTTGTGCAAACTGAGAGCTTGTCTGATGTTTCATCTGTCACACCCTGACATCATCCTCTCCAGCAAACTCTGCTCCTCCTCCTCTGTGAGCATTCCCAGATTGGTGCCTCGTCAGTTGACTTTAAAAAGCTCTTTCCCTAGTTTTCAAGCCCTCGTCACGTCTTCATTAACCTCACAGGGCTGACTAAATGCTGCTTAAATAATTGTGAATCAAATTTCTTTATTGCATCCACCACTGAAGTGCTCAAAGAGGCTTTAAGGCTTCCAGTTAATTACAACTCAAGTGTACCAAAAGGAAAAAACGGTGCTGTTAAAAAATATTCTTCCCGGATAAGAAGCTTGCAGAGCGACTCAGAGGCCTTTTTGTTGTTGCTCCAGACTGTGTGGGAGGATTTCACGGAGTATGACTATCACTTTCTCTGTCTGTTCATCCCTTTAATCTTGTCTGGTGGTGCAGTTAAGGGCAGGGGGTTCTCTCCACCTGTTGACTCACCGAGAGTGACAGACAGGTGTAAAAGAGACACAGCACATCTGCTGTGACGTCAGAATAACCCAACTGTGACCCTGCTTTGTCTTTTTGCTATTAAAAAAATGTTATGAAATGTTTCTATTTTAAAAAAATGCATTCAAATGTGTTGTGAAAAGTGAGATTTTGCACACAAAAAAATCCAGTTCTTACATATAAGTATCAGCATTACACGAAAAAACATTTAAAAAATGTATTTCCTTTAATAACAAAGGGATTTCTCAAGAAATAATTTTCAAGGAAACAATTTCCAGACATTTATCGCCATCTGAATCTGTGATGGAGAAAACCTCCTGTAGCACTCTGACTCCTAGTTTATTTTACACCACACAAACCCTTTTAATAGGGTATTAGGTTACAATTAGATTCAATCTTGGAGTAAATGTGGGATATAAAAAAAAAAAAGTGGTCAACAAGAGAGAAGTGTTTTATACACTCCTCATGTCCTTGTAATTGGTTACAAAGTGTTTGCAAAACAGATGAAGTTGAAAAAAATGGCCTTGTTCTTCTAATCAATGCTCTTTTTTCTGTTCAAATTAATTCCTCCAGTTCCTAGAACAGAGCCAATCAATATCCATCAGTGGTGAAGAAGGAGGCGAGAGTAAATGTCATTAGGAGCTGAGAGCAATTTCTCCACGGGGTAAATGTCCATCCATCTTCTAGTCCTGCGGTGGCCCGTGCAGGGCCACTGGGGGGTTGCTTCAGGGCGATGGCAGAAAACACCCAGGGCAGTTTACAAGTCAATTGACCACACATTTAAGGGAAATTTAGTCACCAATCACTAATATCAAACCTGTTTTTGGATGATAGAAGGGTCAGCCTAACATACAAGGAAAAAACTTCACACACAAATCTGGGATTTGAACTGACTACTAACCACAAACGTGCAGAAAAATGTGACTCCAGGAATTCAAACAGAAAAGTCAGAAAAGCAGCATTAAAGTAGACAGAGTGATGCTTTCACTTCTGTTTACTATATTTATTTCCAGATGCTAACAGACAGAAGTAGCAAAAATTATTTTTAGGTTCTTTGAAGGATGGTAAAATGCAACTAAATGTTAGAGATATTGTTGCGCTGTTTGCAACCCAGATAGTTTTTGTTTTTTGAACTCTATTGTACACAGAATTCACACATGCTAACTATGATCAACAGTAAAATGACCATAATGGAGTAAGGAATAAATGAAAAATCAGGTTTGGCAAACATTTGCAGTTTTCTCTTTAGATTTTCAGTATCTCATGAAAAAAAATCAAGGCGGTATCTCATGAGCAGATTTTTTTAGAACTGATAAATACTCTGTATTGCTTCATGGACTGCAGAACATATTAATGTTATGCAAAATAAATCCCTCATACCATATTACCGTCTGTGTTGCAGAGCTTGTGTACTTTCTTAACCATATCTACGAAATATTCTGCTGACAAATGTCTTACAAAGTAGTTCACATTTAGACAATGGATAATAAAGGGGTTAAATAATGATTTTTTTAAATTAATCTCGGTTTAAGTGAGATCTCAGCAAGCACAAATGAGGACCGACCCCAAGCTTTGGTCAGCTTAGTCCATAAAAATGGATTCAAATTAAAATTAAATCTTCACTACAACTACAAGAAAAGATTTGATTTTGTGAAAGATTTTTAAAAAAATACACCAGATTCGCATTTTAAGAACGCCAGAATTAAATTTGAGTCTTAAAAATGGCTTATGAAGATAGACATGTTTAAAAATCTGTTATCTTTTGAATTTCAACACTAACTTTTTGATGGAAATCTGGTATAAAACAAGAAGTATTGATGAAAATAAAATCTTACTAGCATTATACATTTATGCACTTTCATTACAGCAACAATTTAGTTCTAGATGCTGTCATTATTTCTCTGTAATAAGGACAGCATCTGTATTTTTTATGATTATTTTATTAAATATATTCATTAAATATATTTATTATATTTATTTATTATTATTTATTAAATATTAAATTAAACATCCTGATTAGATTCTAGTTTTCAACCAAAGACTGACTTTGTAATATTTATAAATTTTTCAAACCCAACCCTTTTTATGAGTTTGTATAAAATAAGACACAGAAAAGCAGAAATATGAAAAAATACATTATTATTACTATTATTATTACTGTTATTATTAGTATTAGTTGTAGTAGTAGTATGCAATAGTGGACTTACCTTAATGGAGAACCTCGCTGAACCGGAGAAAGAACTGAGAGCTGATGCTTTCATTCAGCATTGACTCGCACTAACTGTTCTGCCCCTGCAATGACTCCGCTCTACCACTAGATGGCAATAAATTATACGAGGAGCACAGAGCCGCCATCAAACTGATGGTAGAGAAAGACTAGCAAAGTCCGAAGGCTAAGAAGAAGAATTTAACGGTTCCCGGTTAATGAATCGCTCCCCTGGTATCGCTTGCGGCTCCCAAACTGTTTGGAAACCGAGTGCCTCGACAGTCTATGGGCTGGTTTTAGCAAACATTTTCGAAATTCTATTCCAAACGGAGGAAATGTGCTGACAGCTCGCCGTACTTGAGGATCTTTGTTGTAAGCAAAGGTAACGATATTATTTTGTTGTATGTTATTTTAATATCGCGGTATTCTTTAAAAAAATATATAGCTTGTTTCTGTCTAGCTAACTACATCTTTAACCAAATATGTCGGTGTTTATGCTAGCTAACATCGACTATTGAATTAAAGTAAACGCTGTTAAACGTTATTGAAGGACCTAGCTTAACAACCATCGATGTTAACTCTAGCAAGGGTTGAAGTCATCTTTGATTTTACTATCACTTCACTAGAAATTATACTTTTTTCACAGCTGAAGTTGCACTGTATTCTCCATTGACAGACATTTTCCTGATGTAATGTTTTTGCTTCCCTTTATCGTCATACGGTCCATAATTTCAAACTTTTTACGAGTGTAAATAATGTATATTTAAAACTTGCTTACTACTGCCTCCTGTGGCGTCTTGATGTGAGTGCATGCTGAGTGAAGTTAACCGAAGAGGGCAAAAATATATATAAATGAATAAAATAAAATAAAAAAAAATGATGTCTGTGCATGTTGTCTTAAAAACAATCAACTGATAGTACGGTTTCCTTTTTTTTTATTGTTTTACTCATTGTTGCAATCTATTTTTAGGTTATCGTGATGCAGAAAAATATTTCAGCTAATAAAATGTAAATTAAATGTGCTGTCAATTAGAGGCTGGCGTGAACTTGAACTTTTGTTCATTTTCATTTATAATCTAAACAATATACAATAAAGATTAAAAAAATGTACTTTAATATGTTTAAAAGTATTTTCTTTTTACAATAAGATCAGTATTATTTCTTCAAAGATGTATGTTTTCTGACTAACTTCCATTGGTATCTGCGTGCTTCTTGGCAATTTAACAATTTATTTTTGTTTCCAGCTGTGTTTACTTTTTTATATCCCCATAGAAACATCTAGTCAATATTAAATTTTTAAAATTTAAAAAAGAGGGAAAACAATAGAGGTTTCAGATTTTAAAACAGGAAAAAAAAAATAAAAAAACAACTGTGGTATTTATTCTTTTTACACAGACACTGAGCGATGGAAGAGGACACTGAGGTGATGGAAGATATTGTGTTTAGAGGAACAGAGTTCTCTGTGAAGATGGAGTTGGACAAGGGTGTCCTGATCGTTGAAGTCTCTGATTCGGTGACCGCGGATCAGTGGAGGGGGGAATTCGATCCAGCATGTAAGTAGAAGAGATGCCATATTTCTCTCAGTCAAAGCTGTGTCTACATTTCCATTTTCTAACTCTTTGTGGTTTTGAATTGATTTTTTTTAGATATCGAAGACCTCACTCGTAAAACGGGGAACTTCAAGCAGTTCCCAATTTTCTGTAGCATGTTGGAGTCAGCTGTAAGAAAGGTGTGTTCATGCAGATATTCCTCAAATGGACCCACTTTGCTTGGGGCTGTGGGAGTTGAGGGAGAGAGCTGTTGATTCCAGTTCAATGTTTCCACTTGAATGACAAATAGACAGTTATACAGAGCTCCCTTAACACTTTGGATTCCTGAAACTGCTGTATGGAGACGAGAGCCTAAAAGGGAACAGCAAAGATGCTGTAATTACATAATCTTATGTAAAATCTGCAACATTCTGTAAAAAAGAAAATTAGTGATTTTTTTTAAATAAATTGTTGTCAACTGTATAACAATTAATTTACATGTTAAAAATGTCTAGCTTTTTTTTGGCAATTCTTACAAAAAAGTAATAAAATTATGAGTCGGGTATTAAGTTATATTTTAAGAATTGTAATTTTTAGACTTTAAACTTATTGTCGGTAGTTATTCTGTCAACAGACACAAGTTCTCTGGAATTAACATTTGCACCCTTTATATAAATCAATTTAATTTGCAATATAGATAAATATTAAACCTGATGAGCTCAAGGAAAGGATGCATTTTCTACATTTTTTTTAAAAACTTTTTTTAGGTAGCAAAAAAAAAAAAAGGCATAAACAAATCCTTGTGAAATGATCGAACACATATAAAAACCAGATTGCATTAATCTATATATTTCTTGCTTTAGGCATATTTCATAACTGGATATTTTTTTCTAAACTGAGTGACATGAAATCTGTTGTGATTAATTTTTTTTCTGCAGACAAGTGATTCCGTTACTCTTGACCTCCTGACCTATGCTGACCTGGAGCTTCTACGCAACAGAAAAGCGGGCGTGGTCAGCCGTCCTCGTGCACATCAGCAGTCGTCTGCTCTCACCGCCAAAAGATACCTAATCCTCATATATACTGTGGAGTTTGATAGGTTTGTGTCTTTTAGATGTTTAATTTTTACATAAAAACATTATTTTTGGATTGAATGTTGTGATTTATGATTCATCCTCTTATTAAAGCAGTAAGTTTCTGTTTGCCGTGTGCAGGATTCATTACCCGCTGCCGTTGCCGTACATGGGAAAGCCTGACCCGGCTACTCTGCAGAAGGAGATCAGATCCCTCAGGGCAGAGCTCAGCGCTCTCACCACTCATGGAGTTAACAAACCTGCAGATTTGGAAATACAGCGTCTCCGAGCAGAGTAGGTCACGTGCTATCTTTACTACATTAATCAAAATAGGAAGATGGGCCTTTTTTTGTTTTTTCTTTTAACGTGTCAGTGTTTTTTCTTCAGGTTGGCTGCGATGAAAGAAGAGAAGGATGCCATGGCCAAAGCTCTGGCTCGACTGCAGATGAGTGACAGTTGTTCAGCACCGGGCCGAGAGGACTGGAGGTTGAACGATGTGGTGAGGGTGCTGGAGGAGCAGCTCATCAAAGAGAGAGCCAAAAGTCAAAGGTCAACAAGCAAGAGATGCCAGGAGCAGCGCCTCCTGGTGGAGCAGGTCAAAAAGTCTTCTTGAGATCGTTTTTGTTGTTTCCTCTGCTGTTCGTGAACCTTTCTCCTTTTTTTCTGTTTAGTTGGAAGAGTTGAGAGCATCAGAGTGTGCCCTCCGTGTTCGTGTCAAGAGTCTCACCAATGAGCTGGCGTTACTACGGAGAGGGTTAGACAATCTAAGCGTGTACTTTATCTTTACTTTCTACTTCTTCATTTATTTCTTGTAAACAAAGCTTTTGATATCTGAATTTAATTTTCTCTGAGCTCACGTTCTGTCTGTGTTTCTGCAGCAGATTGACGCCTGTGTCCGCTCACATCAACTCTCGGGTCGATGACGACGTCTATCGCTCTCTCTCTTGTGAAAAGAGGTCCGGCTACAGACCAGTCAGGGCTCGATCGGGTTCCAGAGAACGTATCGAGCACAGATCTCTGGAGAGGGGAAGAAGAGCAGACTCCTCAGGACCGCGGGCTCACATACCCAGACCCTCACCCTCTCCCACAAGTATGAACGCCACTCAACATTATATTCTTTTATTTAAAATGTTCCAGAAATCTCAATGCTCCCACTCTCCCAAAGGGTCCCGAGCAGCACGCTTTGACCCCACTGCCTACATCCAGGACAGGCAGCGCAGACTGAAAGAGGCAGAACTCAAAAAGTCAGTTCCCGTTGTTTTCTCCTTTTCCCATTTCAATCTTCTCTGAATTAACAACCTTTACCCCAATTTCTGTCAGACAGCGGAGGGTGAGGAGAGACATGCTGACATCCCCCATCATACCTGAGAGAGGCCGCTCTCGTTCCAGAGAGGCCTATCCTCAGCTGGCCCGCTCAGGCAGCAGAGGCAGGAGTTTGTCTATGGAGCGCAGAGGCAGCAGGAACTCCTCCGAGAGCTCATTAGTAGACATGGAAGAAATGG
Source organism: Oryzias javanicus (assembly GCA_003999625.1). Classification (NCBI taxonomy): domain Eukaryota; kingdom Metazoa; phylum Chordata; class Actinopteri; order Beloniformes; family Adrianichthyidae; genus Oryzias; species Oryzias javanicus. The sequence continues at coordinate 14,253,025 of CM012450.1, read as the reverse complement.
CCAAAACGCTCTTCAGGTTAGGAGATTTTACGCACAAGGTTTAGAGAGGTCTTTCATTTGTTTTAATGTGGTTCTTTCTTGTTTTCCTCCTGTGTGCAGAGGAAACAAACAGAACTATTATAATGGACCTAATGTGGTGAGTCACTAAAGATACTTCTGTTTTCTTTTACTGTCTGTGGTCCCTTAGCTTGAAGATCCTTCATTTAAACATGAGTAACAAATTGAATGCCCCTAAGAGCCACTCTGATTATCTTTTGATCTATTCTGAAAGCATTCCCAATAGTTTTTAATTATGATTATGGCGTTTTTAGCCAAAATTAAAAAAAAAAGTTGTTTTCTAGGACATAGTTTCTGTAGACACTGTAGTTCATTAGAAATATGCCTCTCAGTTGTTGATGCAGAATAACTCTGACCCCCTTCTTGTCACCCATAACTGAGCTATCTGTTTACACGCTCTCCCGCTAGCTTACAGCCCTTCACACCCCCAACCTAACATTAGCAGTGCAACAAAAACAGCGAGCAATATCTGAGCCAGATACCATCTTAGACGAGGAAAATCAAGGCATACATGGATCTATTTTCTGCAAGTGGATGCATCAGAATGAAGCAGAGCAGGGCGATGGTGGCTCGCCCAATGTATTTTTTGCATCACAAATATAATTTTTTTTTCCAATTGCATTTTTTGATTCTGATTTACAATGATTTGAATAAAGAAATACTCAGAAATAGAAATGTGAGCTTAATTTTCTCTTTGTATGTCCTCCATCATGAGAAAAATGAAACAAAAACATGTTAAAAATAATTTTAATCAGAGTGGGTTTTTACATTTTTTAAACACAGTGGCATATATTAAATCATCTGTGAAAAAAATAGTTGGAGGGTTTATTTCTGTGTTAATAAACAGTATCTCATAAAGGCTAATACACTATGTATGTCAGTAGCATGGAATGTTATTTATTTAGTCAAACCAAACTTTAACTCACACTTTAATCTAAAAAAAAAAAATCTGTCAATCAGTGTGTTTAATCCCCTTTAGTTATACATTTATTCTGTTCTTATTCTTTATTTTATGTACTATCTTTGTCTTCTAGTCAAGATCAGGCCACTTGAACAGGAACCATTCGTCCAGCACTCCTACTCGCAGAGTTAAAGACAGAGGTAATGCTTTCATACTTTTACTGCAACTGTGGGGATCTATTGGATGTTTAGATGTCATGTTTCAATGTGCAGAGAGCTCTTTGGACCGAGGCTCCAAGATGTCCGAAATCGATGCACGGCTGCAGGCGCTGCAGGAATACATGAGGGACTTGGACACCGGACATTAACCTGCTGCTCAGGTGGTACCTGGACGTGCTCTGTTACACCACAAGTAGCTCAGGTTCAAGTGCAGGCTAATGAACACTTCCCAAAACAATCTACACATTTCCCTGGAGTTTAAGTCCTGGGAGACTACAACTCCGCGTGGAAGCTCCAATCTGCAGGAAACTGTCATCACTGTGAAGAGAAACGGACTACTTTTTTTGTGAACTGCAATTTTCTTTTTTATATGAACTTTTTTTGTCCATCAAACCATTTTAAACGATTAACTCTCAGTGTATTCATCCTGTCAAAATTAAGCCTAAAAAAGTGCAGAAGTAAGAAGCACTAAAGCAGCTAAACTCCATAACTTCTTGTGCATAAATATTCTCTTATCAGACTCCTGGTGAATTGTCAAAGACACTGAAATATTTATTGGTTTAGAAATGTTTTCACAAAATTAACTCTGTCTTTGAATCCTAAATCTTTAGTGTGGTTTCTCCCCTTTCATCCCCAAAAAAGTTGTAATGAGGTGGATTTAACTAGTTTGCATGTGTATCACTATACGTCTGTGTTCCACTAATTTGTGCCTACGACTTATTTTTCATGTTAGATCTCCTTCAGTGGTTGGATCAAAATATTCTCTAGAACCCAAGGTCATTTTTTATGTCTGCATTATCTTGTATTGTGTCCTTTTGTGATGACTGATACCTTAATGTGCGAAAACTATTTTTATCTATTTAAATCTGTTAATCTATGTGAATGAAGGCCGTTTTTATTTTCATATCAAGTCGTTTTGTAATGATACTGTTGTCTGCACACATGGCTGTTATTGTAAATTCTCCTGTCTGCCTTTTATATTTTCCTAAATACAGAGTTTATTTTAAAAACACAACAGCGTCTGAGTAAAATGAAGCTCTCTTTTCAAATTAGCATTTGCTCACAGAAGACCCGAGGCCGTCCCGAGAGTTTTCTCAGGCTGCAGCTGCTCGTTTCATTAATTAACTAATTTCAGTCAAGTGTCCCTTTCTGTGGAAAACCGCATGCCGTCTCAACAGCTGCTGTGTTTTATGATGAAATCCTAACAGAGACGAGCAAGAAATACATGTTAGGTAAAAAGAATTTAATCCCGTGATGCCTGAGTTTATTTCAAGCTATGAATAAAAAATTACTTTTTACTTTTAAGTAGAACCAAGTTGCCTCTGTAAAGCCCACTACACCAAATAATAGGTGATTTGATCTCAAATTTGATCCACATTTTTGACACAGTATAACTGTCATATATATTTATCAACAAATTTTGCATTGTTTCAATACAACAAATACTCAATTTAAAAAATGAATAACAAATGAGTTACACTCAAAGTTCTGAAAATTAGCTGTTTTTGAGATTTCAGAGAGGCAGCCATTTTGAAACGAGTATGAAAAAAACTCTTTCAACTACCTCGAGTGGAATGATGATGAACTTCAGGGGATACGGGATATATATAGATAGAGATAGATAGATATTTATATATATACACACACACACACACACACACAAGGGGCTTGTATGAAAGTTCGAATCATGCTAAAGGGAAAGGAGGTCTCAGAAATACAAGCAAGTTTAATTATAAATTAAATAAATAAATAAAGCACAATTCCTACCCAAGGCAATTCAAAGTGCTGTGCAAAATTTATAAAATTTACAAAAGGAAGCATAAATCAATTGATAAAACAAGAAAAATCATAAAAATCAATATGATTAAAATTCAGACATTTAAAAAATATAACAAAACGTCCACATACAATAGCTTCATTTTAAAACACGTTTAACCGGTATGAACCCCAATGAGTCAATTGCATTGTGACATAGGGCTATACTAAAAAAAATGAATTAAATTAAAGTTTTCAGCCAAGATTTGATTTTTCAGACTTGTGGCGTGTGTCACATTTTCATTGTTCCAAACCTTTGACAAAAATACTAAAAAGCTGCCACAACATGTTTAGTTTTAATTCCTGGAACCTGAAGAAGACCTCTGCCTGAAACACATTCTCATTCTGCCCGAGGTTCGCAAACTTCAAGATGGAACTAGCATATTAGAGACGTATTTGGGTGTTAGGCCGTGGCGAGTCTTATGAACAAGTAGGGCTGTTTTAAACTCGATTCTCTGAGCAACAGGGAGCCAGTGCAAAATCCTCAGAGCTAGACTAATGTGGTCAATGGGAGTATCAAATATGATGCAAAGGGTTAAGGTAAATTGCATTAACTTACCTTCTTGATTGTAATAAACAGACACAACATTGTGCTTATCCAAAAATCTCAATTATTTCATTATTTAAAAAAAAAAAAGTCTAGATAGAAGTTATGTCATGATTTGACAACAGGAACATTAAGCATCAAAAACTTGTTTCCTTTCAAGACTTTATATTAATATTGCTCAGGAAAAAAATGTGTGCCACAAATTGCTTTTCCACAAAAAACAAACACAGAACTGAATTTTTTTAAATAACGTTATTTTATTGTATTCAAAACTAAGAAAAAAAAACTTTTAGTGGTAATGGAACATTAAACATTTTTGTTTCACAGTTTACAGTCTATTCTTCTCTAAACAAGACAAAAACAAATATCTGGAGTTTAATTATTTATATAAGTAAATTAATATTTAAATTGAAATGCATTTCAAAGAACATAAACAGAAGACGGGGCTGTGAGAGAGCTGGTCAGCAGATGCAGATTTCCTCATAGTAGAGTAAGGTTTACAGTTGTATACAAACATAATAAAATACATTATACATTCAGTTTATTATTCAACAATATTTTAAATCTGTAGAAATACATTCAGCTTCTTAAGGGGATTAACAAAAGAAAAGAACGACTTAAAAGTGACATCTCCTGCACCAGTCAAAATGTGGAATATAAACAAACATCTTTGTATCTGGTTGGAGAAACATACATTCCTATTTCTGCCGTAGCAGTGAGTAAATAAGGCCACTGCAGTGAAAGGCTCATAATTGGCCGGTCGTGGTCACTTCAGTCACCGGCGCTACACTTGTGCAGGTTCCTTGACTTCTTCGAAGGTTCAGAATGGCTTGAATATGACTTAAGACCTACAGAGAGAAAGACAGGTGAAATGTGAGACAGGAAATGTGGGACAAATGTCTGCGGGGAAAATGTACAAACACGTTAGCGTACGAACCAGTTTTTGCTTTGTGATTGTATCCCAACATGAGGCCCGCTCCATCTTGCTCCTCTTCTCATCGTACTGTTTCCAGATCTCGGCTTTAGTCCTCAATTCTGCCTCTGGCACGAGGGGATACTGCTGCCGCTGTGTGAAAATAAAAGGATACATTAATTGCATTTTCTCCTAATACAGTACTCGTTTTTTCCCTTTTTCTTTGGGCTCCCTTCACAACATACTTGACAATTATTTTAAAAAATAAAATCAAATTTTTTTGTTTCTTTGATTCAGATAACTCACCACACGCAACATGTAGTCCTCTAGAGTGAAGAATCGAATCTTGTGCAGAGTTGCAAACAAGTTAACAACATTTGTTTTGTATTTATTGAACAGCTCCTGCAAAGAAAGATTTTTTTAATTGATCCAACCTTAAGGAAGTTCAAAAACAAAGAAAATAAACTCTTCATACCTCTAGCTGCTCATTCGTCTTTGTTTGCAGAGTATTTTGTTTCTCAGTGAGCGGTAGGGCGATTGGCTAGGGAAAAAAAATCACACATTTGAACAACACATTTGAAACTTTATTCTAAAGGGTTGTAATAATGATGATGCAGGATTTAAGTACCTCTTTCTCGGCTTCGTACTCAGCCCAGGCATCCTTACGCTCTGCTTCGGTGAGCTCCTCCTCCTGCTTGTGGTCCAGCAGGGATTCGTGCTCGTGATATGACACAATCTGATCCCTGCAGGTTTCTAACAGCTGAGACATCACCCGGTCCTAAAATAAAAAAATCACAATCTGTTATTTATTACTGATGGGTTTTTTAAGCACAAAGGCAGAAATGTGTATGTCAGATCACCGTGGGAAACAAGGAGACGGGTCTCTTGCTTTTCTTGGAGTTGGGGTCGTCGAGCAGGTCAGGCTCAAATGTGTAGAGTTCAGACAGTTCATTAAGAGTGAAGTGTCTCTCAATCTGCTGCTGGTCTACAACTCTGTGGGCCAGAGACTGCTTAGTCACCTGGCGATCGTAAATTTTTTCCTCCATGGTACCCTGGGGAGGAAAGTGTTGTTACTGTTCTTTCTTTAAAATTTAATGCCTGAAAATCTCATTTGTTTGTAATCTAATTTTCGCGGATGTCCTTTAGTTGGAAACTTTACTTCTTACATTATCAACATTAATATTTCATATTATGTTACAGTGAAAAAGGTCAGTCTGGCAAATTATAGAATAAATTAAAAAATCTAAATTATGTCTCATCTCTTTTATTCATTTTAAATCTGCATAAGTATTTCTGGTATGCTCAATGATGCTTGAACAATTAGACCTTATCGGATCATTTTTAACGCTAAGAAGAATATTATATTTTAGTCTCAAATGTTTAGTGTTATACCTAAAAAGTTTTCCTCTTCATCAGAGGCTTAGGTCAGTTACTCTAAGGCAGGGGTGGGTTTAAAATTTGGCATAAGGGCCGGACAAGGAGCAGATGGAAGGAGAGATTGGGTAATCAACCTCATAAACTAAAAAAATAATATGGAATTTAGAGAAAAACATGCTTTAATTTGGATTCAAATTCACACATATTAATTTAAAAACAGAAAATTTGGGAGTTTTAATTTCTAAATTTTGATTTTTGTTCTCTTTTGGGTGATCCAATGGGTTGATGTTCTTCAGAGGAAAATGTGAACTCAAAGAAATGCTGCATTTATGTGGTGTAGGAATAATCTGAAAGATCACCATCTGACTCAGAAAGGATCACACACGAACGTCAGAGAAACAACACCATTCATGGGAAGAAACCAGAAATACAATGAAAATAAAACAATAATTAGGATTTTTGATTCAATGCATTTTAATTTGGAGGGCCACATTAAGTAGCTTAAGGGGCCGCATGTGGCCCCCGGGCTGTAGTTTGCCCACCCCTGCTCTAAGGCTTGCTTTAAAAAGTGGACGCAAATATTTTGCACTTGACAATAAAAGAAACAGAAAACTCTAACTGTGATTTCTTTTTAGTAAGTGTAGGATGTAGTGTTTACCTGAGCCAAGAGGCGGTACACAAACACTGGTTTGACCTGGCCCAGGCGGTACACTCTGTAAATGCTCTGGATGTCGTAGGAAGGATTCCATGAAGCATCAAAGATGACGACTCTGTTAGCCGCCACGAGGTTGATGCCTAGCGATCCCGCCTTAGTTGAAATGAGAAACAGGCGTCCTCTGAAACGACCAACATTCAAGTAGAGGTTAAGTTTAAGAAGCGTCAGCGGAAGACTATCTTGTGAAGGCGTCCCGCTCAGTACCTGGCATTGGCAGCGTGGTTGAACTCATCCGCCCATTTCTTCCTTAAGGCAGAATTCATGGTCCCATCAAGGCGATAGTAATCGACATTTTTAAACCAGCTGCCCACTGTCAAAGGAAGAAGGTGTAAAGATCAAATCCTGCCTTCTAAAAGACTTGAGGCTGTTTTCAGAATGATAAACATAATGATACCTTTAGATGACAGGTCTCTGGAACGATGAGAAGCTGCAAGGAACTCTTCAATTAGGTTCAGCGAGACTAAAGACTGGCTGAACACGAGCCTAAGAATATGGAAATAACATCCGACTTTAGATATAGTCCTGTAGAAAAAAGATCTTAAAACGAGGGAAGACACATACACTTTATCATCCAAGTTCTCAGCAATTCTGAGGATCTCAAACAAGATCACCATCTTCCCAGAATGCTCCATGACATGTGCGTCCTCTTTAGACAGCAGGTGCTTGTACCAACCTTCCTTTGAGCTGTTGGCTGCTTCCCTGGCTATACAGGACACACAATTGCAAATTCGAAGTAGCATTTATTCACAACTTACAGTACATTAGTATTAGTTTAGCCAGTAAGCTGTAGCACCTTCAGGATCTGCAGACTCTTGGCTGTCTTCATTCAAGATTCTGTCTTCTCCTCTGTCCTCAATCATGGCACTGCAGACACATCAAACACAAATGACATATTTGAACCTTTTATCTTTAAGTTATAACAAGAAAAGCTTAATCATTTTAAGTTGTTTAGAATATTTTTAATGCAAAAAAGTGTCTAAAGGATTTTTGATTCCATTCTTTCAATAAAAACTCTGTAAACATGTATGCAGGTTTTACTGTAACTGCCTCTAAAGATGTCAAACTTGATGCAAACTAAAATTTAAACCTTTAAACTAAAAGGAAATATTGAAAATGGAAAAAAAAAAATTTAAACTTAAATTTAAAAAGAAAATCGATAAACCTGAAACCGTTACCAAATGAAAATAAGCTGATGTTTTATAATGTAACTGTTGGTTGTTGTCATTCCTTTCAATCTTTATGTGGAGACATAATTGACATAAAGTGATAGTTATAGTGACATAATTTCCTCTCCAAAACAGAATCTACTGTTGTCCCCGCTGGTGTCATTCCTCCTCTGTGACGTACAGTAGTAATAAAGTCCTCTCAAAGTTTAGTACATCAAAGGAGGGATGACAAACAAATCTGTAAAATAAGATGAAATGGTAAATAAATCAATATTTTTGGCGATGATGTGCAGCTGTCATGGCCATCATTTGAATATTGACCTATAAAGTGACCAGAAGTAGTTCACTCCAGTTTATGGATCTTTTTGCTGTCTTTAAGGCACTTCAAAACTGTCCACTTTGGAAACAGTCTCTTTAATAGACTCACTCAGTCATGTTAGGAAATTGAACCATCAACTAATCTAGAGGATTGGCTACAGTGAATTTCTCATAATAAGTAAGTAAGTAAGTGTTTGTTTCTATAGCACCGTTCACAGATAAAAATCACAAAGAAGACAGAATAAAATTACAGCCAGTCATATACATATTCCAGATGTAATAACATAAACGACAGTAAAAGCAAGGTAAAACACAATAAAAGACAAAAATAAACGTACCTAAAAGCTCTTTTGAATAAAAACGTCTTGATCTGACTTTTAAAACACTCAACTGAGTTTATCTGTCGTACTGACAACAGGAGGTCGTTCCAAAGACGAGGAGCAACGGCTTGAAAGGCAACGTCTCCTCTGGTTTTATAAAAACTAATTTTTGAACAAAAATTGATGTAAAATTGCTAAAGCTAGGAACGCGGTTGTCGTTGTGAAGTAAATGTTTTATTTTAGACCAGCAGAGGCTTCAAAAAGGACCAGAAAAGCAGCATTCACCTGTCTGCAGCAATGTTCTCCACATCACTTTTTGGTGCTTGATTCTTCTTTCTAGACTTTCTCTGGGATAAAACGGAAGAAAAAAACAAAGATTAATTGAGCTCTCAGATAAAAAAAAAAATGTAAAAACGGTGTGTTGTTTGGTTTTGGAACCTTGTTTTCTTTATTCATCTGGCTGAGATGAAGACACCATGGATGAGTCCAAATTCGACCGAGAACCTGGAAATCTTTGAACAGGTTTGCTCCAGCTTTTCTCTTTGTATTAAAAGGCCTAGAGTTCTCACCTAAAATAAGAATAATTATAGAATTTTTAACCAGTAATGGCATTCACCTGGATGTTTGAAGCATTCTTGAGTAACTTAGTGCATCATTTCTGATATGTATATATTTATTTGTTCAATATATTCAATATAAGTGTGAAATCTCCACAAACTCTAAGACTTTTTCTGATGAAACTGTTCAAAAACATTATTGATACGGTATACAAAACCCTCACATACTTACGGGTAAAAAGGTCGAGGTAGTGTTGATAAATCTTACACTGAAGTGGCGAAACCCGCACAGCCAGAACATACTCATATTTGGGAGGCAGAAACTGTGTCAGCTCTGAGTAATCTTTCCTCTATGGGAAAATAAAGACAAAGGCTGTGAAGAAAACACAATAAAACAAACAGCACATAAACTTTTATTTTTTATTTTTTTTACTGTAGACGTTTACCTGCACACATCCGGCTAACACAGAGTGCAGGACGTGGGCGCGCTTCTTCATGATCCTGACATCTTTTGGTGTGGAGTCTGCGCACTGCCCGTTCTCTATGGGGTTGATGAATCTGTTCCTGAATTCACTCAGAGATCCAAGAAGATTCTTCTTGATGAAGCTGACCATGCAGTGGTCTGTGGAAATGAAAACAAATCATCTGGTTTTTAAATAAAATCTAAACATTTACTGCCACGTGAGGGATATATTTTGGCATCTAATCATGGCAATTTTTTTTTTTTTTTTTTTAATATTTATGAAAAAACTGGGGTTTTTCAGGATGGAAGTAACTATGTTGGCCAAATCCTTTATGGTGGTGTGATGATGAGAACTAACATTCAACAAGGTTGTTTTGAAGCGGAGTGCCAGTCAGTACCACCCTTCTTTGGGTTTTGATAGCATTCATTGCTTTCAAGGTTATGGTGGTTTGGTTGCGAAGGACGTGTCCCTCATCACAAATCACAAAGTCTGGACCTGTAAACAAAAAAAGGAAAAAAATGTCAAAATGTAAGAAAAAATGTGTTTGAATAATGTTCTATTTTTAATATCTGAACCTGGATCCACTAATAAAGACTTCAGCTCCTTCGTCAATTCTTCACTGGCGGCCTTGGGGCCGAGAGACAGGACGGTGTACATCTTATATCCCATGATTGCAACACCTCCGTCTCTGTGCCAACGCTGCAGAGCTCTGATGCGCTCACTCGGCTGATTTATGGCAGTCAACACTTTCACCTGAAATATATATTTTTTACATTATCATCACAAAAATTTCACTTTGAAGCCCAAAACTCATTAGACATCTCATTCCTCTACATACGTTAACTTTATCCTTTCCCAAATTCTCCTGCCATTTATTGAACTCAGTGGCCCAGTTGAGGACAGTGTTGAGCGGACACACCACCAAGGCTGTTCGGAAGTTCAGATTTGGAGAAAGTAGCACCGTGTGAAGGAAGGTTACCACCTAAAACATAGAAAAAATTGCACTTTTCAGAACAGAATTCAAAACACAACTGCTTTTGTGCAATTATTTTACAGTTTTATGTCCAAAGAAATAGCAGAGATTGATGCACATCTTCACCTGCAAAGTCTTCCCTAAACCCATGCAGTGAGCCAGGATGCAGCCAGATCCAGGAGTGGAATTGGCCTTCTTTACAGACTCACAACAGCTGTCCCAAATAAACTGTACACCTGTAACAGAACAAGTTTCATCAAGGTTCTGTTACATTTGAACTATTATAGGCATTTATGAACTGAAAAATGTCTTGAAAAATTATATACAAAGACAAAAAATATAGTTAAACTTAGTTAAAACATAGTTAAACTTTTGAGAATCCCTAGACTAAAGCTGCTATTGATACACAATTATACAGCTGAAAAATCCACTCCAATGAAAATGTTTTTTTTGGTGTTTCCAATATAATCTTTTGGTATTTTTAAGGATAGACAGTGGTAAACTTAGTAGTTGGGAGGAGGGAGGGCAGGTGAACAAAAACCCTCTGCAGTGGTTGTATTAATTATTTAGTCAGGTTTCTTTCAAAAGAAGGTAAAAGAAACAAAACTACACAAATGGTGTTGAACTTTTTTAACAATGGAGTGTTAGGGTCACCATGAAAGAACAATAAACTTTATGACTTGACTTAATTCCAATATAAATACTGTATATGAGAATTAAGTCATAAAGTAAACTTTTTACAAGAAAAAAAAATGTAAATTTGTGACTTTAAAAAGTTGTAATTTTACATAAAATAACATTTAGGAGAAAATAAAGCTGTACATTTACAAAAAAGAAGTAAAACACATTCAGTGAGATTCCTGGGCAGTGTGATGTCCCTCCCATTTCTATTCCAAATGTCTGCAACTTAAGTTAAACAAGTAATGTCCAATTGTCTTTGTTGAAACATCTCAAAAGCTAAATGGGATCTTTTATTTTTAATAAAAAAAAAAAAAAACATGTTTCTCTTTTAAAATGTTCACCTTTTTCATAATTTTACAACATTATTTTCATCTTTCATAATTCTATTCTTGTAAAAGTTTGGGTATTTTAATAATAATTTTACAACTATAATATAGTATAAAAATGTAGATTTTTTTCCCATAATTTTATGATTTTACTCTAGTGAAATCTTCACTTTTGTCCTATCATTTTCCATTTTTATGCGAGTTTATTCTAGTAAAAAATGACTTTTTTTCTCATAATGTTATGACTTTAGTCATGCATAACTTTAATGTTTGTGCCCCATAGTTTTATGATTTTATCCTCATAACTTTAAGAAGTGTTAGCTAATATCTAGCTTTCTCTCTGCTTTTTTTTCTTTTGTTCACATTATGACACTTATTCGTTTGTTTTTTTTTTGTCTGTTTGTTTGTTGTATCTCTTTGAAAAGTCCTTCTTGACTTGCTGGCTTTCTGTCGATGGAATGTTTCATTGCTGAAAAGGTTAAGGGGAGGACAAAACAGATTCACATGAGCAGTCTTTTGTCATTTCATTTCATTTTTTTGTGGTAGATAATAATGAGCGTGCAAATTATTTTTAACATTTTTGTTATTCATTGGCAATTGCCTACCTTTGCCTAATTGCAAGCCCATCCCCAGTTATAGAGGACAAATATATGAAGAAAATTAATCTTAAAATGGTATTTTTGAGTATTTCTTGGTTGAAATTGCTGTGGCTTAGGGGTATGCCTAAAAATCAATATTGCGATGTATCAAGATATTTGGTCCTTCGATTGACTGAAAGTATCGATCTTTGGCATCCAGTGAAAAAAAAATGAAGGTTTGTGACAGAAAATATGCTAGTTGGTCAAAAAGCTCCCTGCTCTGAGTTCTCAGCAAAGGGGAAAAAGGGGCTGGTTGCTCTGAGCCCACAGCGCCCACAACTCAGAGGGAAATTTCTAATGAACTTCTGCTGCTCTGCAGAAACTATGTCCTAGAAAACGACACAGGCTTTTTGGCTTAAAACAGCATAATTTTGTTTAAAAGACGGCTGCGAAAACTTTACAACTGATCAAAAGGTGATCAGAGTGGGTGTTTAAACAAAAGGGAGGACCTATTTTTTGAGAGCATATGGACTGACCGTCCACTTGATGAAGTTTCAATCTTGTAACCAGATTGCTGTGAACTTGAACAAGAGGCTGCTTGGTCTCCTCATCCTGATCCAGCACCAGTTTGGTTGCAACAGGGCAAACCACCTGAGACACCTCATCTTCTATCACAGTAATCTGAAAATTAGGACAAACAGTATGTGGTCAGATATACTCACCTTACAAATTAAAACCAAGAAATGAGTTTGAGACATGAATTGTTGGGAGTGCAACATCACTGCGAGCGCTACACAGATCATTTTCCCTCTACCTCTCTCATGTCTTCCATTTGTTGTTCTCTGTCTGCCAAACGCTTGCGCCTCTCCTCCTCCTCCCGGAGAGCTTCCTGCGTCTCAGATCGAAGATCCTCATCCTCAATGATTTTGCGGATCTCCTTACGTCCTTTGGGAGTACCTTTAGATTTACTCTCCTCTTTGTTCTCCTCCTCTAGATCACTCTACACAAAGCAACAACAAAGCCAGGGAAAATGATCCCAGAGCATCGGTCTGCTTCATTGAGATCAAGACATTGATAACATTTTTAAGAACTTCAACAGATGAAACATCGACTGCTACCTTTTCCGTGCTGGAGTCAGACAACCAAATGCAGTTCACTTGCATGTCTTTTAAACTAGAAACTCCGTCAATTTCTTCGATTTTAATTCTGGTAAAATAAAGAAGGTTAAAAGATGTTTGCAATTTGTTCTCTATTTTTAGTCTTTAACATCTATAAAATAAAAATAAAAGTGTATTACATGCTAAACATAAAACTGAAAAAATATTTCCAACTAGAAGAAAAATATGAGATCACAAAAGTTTCAAACACTTTTATGTCCTAGTTCCAATCCAGTAACAAATATGTTCAACAAACCAAAATTACATTAAAATCTCTTTTAATTTATCCAGATCCCAAAACATGTGGATTTGAATCAATAAATTGAGTTAGAATGATGATGTACCTATGGGGTTCATCTTCACCATCCTCTGATAGGCTAAGCTCCTCACTCATGCCCTCATCGTCATGACAACTGTTGCTGTTAGCATCACTTTCCGCTTCAGCTTAACGGGAGGAAAAAGATTAGAATCCATTAGAGCTGGTCGTCTCTCATCAGGAACATGACCTTTTAAAATCAAAGATGTGCTTACAGTTTGGATTCTTCTCTGCCCTTCTATTGCTCTGTTGTTCTACGTCTTTGTTTCCTGATGTTCCCTCGTCTAAAGTGAGTTTGAGTTGGAGGAGATGGTGTCTGGATTTGGGCTTTTCAGACAAGGTGTCAGAGGGTTCTGATGCCAAATCCTCACCTGCAGCAGACACATCATTTGTCAAGTTCTCTCTATGCGGAGCAGAATTGATTAATTGATTCTGATTAGAAATTTGTTCAGGCATTGATCATCTGAAGCTTTGCTTAAACTGGAAGACAGCAGAACTAGTACAAAGCTTCACTTACCACTTTCCCGAGTCCCACCATCCTCAATGTCTTCTCTGACCAGCTGGTCACACTGCGACTGAGACTCTTCCTCCTGCACCTCCTCGTCTGAAGAAATATCACTCGAAGAGTAGTTGGCTCTAATTCTGGCCAACAGCATTTTCTTAGCGATTCTTTTAAAAGTAGACAAAACAAAGCACCTGAAGTTCACTTTTTTTGGTTCATCACAACATATTGTTCATTAAAACAATTTATTGTAAAGAGAATTTTTTTTTTTTAAAATCTGATATCCAAAGGCGTGTTCTCTGTACGGCTGATGTCGATTAAACTGAGGGATCAAAACAACTAATTGAGTCACATTACACGTTTGTTAAGCCAAAAACTGAAGAGCTAGAGTGTGGCATAAATACATTAACAGGAGATGAAAGAGAAAAAGGAGACAGAGACATATTTCCAAAAAAGTAAAAATTTATTTTAAAAAGAAAGCAAGTTGTTGACAGAGAAAACAGGAGCAGAATGATTCCTTCTTTTCATTGGAAAACAGGACGTTTCTCCTAAATGCTTTTTGTTGCTTTATGTAAATAAAAGTACTACATGGACTTTCACTTTACTCTAATTAGTCATTTAAGTGCACTCAAAGAACCATAATACACTGTTTTGCATATCAAATTATGTACTGTTCATCAGTACAGCTAATAAAAAAAAAAAAATTAGTTAAGTCTCATACCTTATTTATTTTATTTTTTACAATATCACTAGTTCACAAAGACTAAAAGCTATGGTTTACTATTTAATGCTTCGATCAAACTCTGTACACGTTAGTTACCACCAGAAACTATCTACATTTTTTCAAGAATAAAAAATAAATAACAGTAAAAAAGTTTGGCACCGGTTCGTTTGTCCGATTCTCAGCTGGATCATGAATTACAGAGCATCGTTTTCCGCAGATGCTAGCTTGGAAGTTCACTTCTAAAAAAAATGCATTACATACAACAGCAAGAGCAGCGACAATAGGAGAAATTCGACCTTACAACTGGAAAACAGCCATCAAAAATTATTATTTTATATATTTTTTTTGTCACTTAAAATCATGTTTTTTGATTCCGAGACATCTTTAGTTCAACGCTACAAACAACACATACTGCTGACCATTTATCTGACCACAATAAGACGCAAACACATACTACAGGGGTAGGGGGTTGGCTAATAGGTGAGGACGGGAGGCTAACATATCCAACATAAAGCAATTGTTGCCTAACAGCACGGCTTTCTCTGTTGTGCTGTCAGAAAATCCGACCTGGAAAAAACATGAGAGACAAACATGCATGTCGTTAAAGGCATCATGTAGATTTAGTTAGCATTCTAGCATTCTGTTTGTCAGCCTGCTATTCAGATTATCAATGCTGCAGTTTGAAATTTAGATTAAAATAGATTTTTTTTAATTGACCATTTACTTTTATAGCATGGAATTTTAACTTTCTTTTATACAAAAAGGTCATAATTTAAATGGTCAGCAGTATTAAATAATCTGTACATAAAAAAGATAAGCAATTTAATACAAAAGTCATAAAGAAACAGGAAAGATCATTTATTTGTTGCATTAATCAACTTGTAAGAAGAATAATTCTGTTAAATTCAAATGCCAAAGAGGTTTCTGGAGAATTTAAGTCTAAACTAAAACAGAGATTGGCTTTGAGTAGCAGAATTCTATTCATGCTAAAGGCACTAGGATATTAAATGTTTCCATGCATAAAAGAAAAGCTGCATTTAAATGAAAAGCAGCATGCATGCCGAGATGCTTCAAGTAATGCAGACTTCAAATGATGTGAGAAAAACCAGAGAGGATGACAACGAAAAGAGAAACAGAGGGAAAGGTGACAGAATGACAGCACTAAGAGCAAACTACACACCAAAGCATAAACTACCAAACATCCCTGGATTAAAAAGACCAACTTTGAATAAAATGCATTTTTTAAATTTTTATTAAATAGTTTTAATTTTCTATAAATAAATACTTTCGAGCATTAGATATAAACTTTTTAGAGGATACTTCTTGGATGTTACTGTAATAATATTTATGTGAGAGTTAACAGACATTCTTTAATCTGGAGGTAAAAGCTAAATAGTCGGTCAACTGGAAAAACTTCAAAACTCTTTTATGGGATTTTATTTAAGTAATTAAAGAAAATTGACTGGAAAATTCAGCTAACCTATCAACTGATTAAAAAAAAAAAAAAAAAAAACATACCCAGCAGAGGGCGCTGTAAGATCAAACTTTCATGTTTATAATTTTTATCGGCAACCAGTAGCTGCTATTGCCTTCAGTTTAAATAGTATTTGTATTGAGGCAAACAATATTTAAAGGGTAACATGTTGTCTCCAAATTTCACAATTTGGTGCAATATATAGTGCTTTCACAAATTTGTAACTGTGTCCAATTCTACAACTCCAAAACTCATAAAAATTAGCCAGAAGTCTCTGTGAATACTAGCTAGTGAGCATCGATGATCTCTAGGTGAGCTAATATAAACCAGAATGCACTGATTGATTTGTCAGTTGGAAAAAATAAATATTTACATAAATTTTTTAAATAAATTATCTAAGTTTTTATCATCGGAACACAGTTAAAAAAATAAAAAATAAATAATGAGCATGGTATCTGAACTGCATTAAAATCCAGAGCACTGGATTTAAGGGATTAGGGAGTAGTGAGGAAATATAGACAGCCATGACACTAAGGATTGTCAAAGATTCCACTGGGAGCTTTTCCAAAACCCCCATCAACAAACAGCAAAAGCCACTAGATCTTTTACAACTATGTTACGTACCAGCTTATTACATTTTTTCAGAGTAAGGCTAGTGTATTTAGGAAATGCAGTCCAATTTAGAAAAATGACGTAATACTTACATAAAATTTTGTCAAAAAAAAAAAAAAAAAAAAGGAAAAGAGGAATCAAGCCTCAAAACAAAACCAGAACAAAGGAAAAATTAGGATAAAATGCAGATTTCCAGACAATTGCTCCTAATAAGTGTAAATATTCATAAGAGCATGGTTTTTGAGATTTCTGGGTCAAAAGTTTATTTGGATCTACTTAAATGGTCAATTTATTGTTGCACAAAAATCTCTAATTCTTTAATAAAAAACTTTTTTTTGTTTTAGTTTTAGAATCTAATTTACCAAAAAAGAGAAGAAACTCTTAGCAAGTTGAAATCCCTTTTAAACACCTGCTAAATGATCCAGACAACATTTAAAGTTATTTATTACAGAAGATAATTTGAAAAATAAAAACAAAGCAAAACCATATTGCTGAAAGCTTCACCAAGAAAAGAGAAGTGTTCAAATAAAGACCATTCAAGTAGAAGAGCAGCAGGTAGGAATTTTTAGATCTCTCCTTTAGTTGATCATTTCTAAATTCTAAAACGTGCGCCCTGTCATCCACACATTTGTCAATCTTAAAATGAATGGCTGACTACTGAGTTTAGTTACTTCGTGAAGGCACCTAGACAGACTATTTATATATTTCTGTTTCGATCATTGACTGTCTCTGAGATCTAGACGATCACCCATAGAAAATAGTTTACTTTTTGCCCCAACAAAAGAAAGTTACCATTTTTACGTGGTAACGGCTCCGCCATGTTGGAGCCAGACGGCGTCAGTCAGCACTGATGTCTGTGTCAGTAGCTGTGTTTACATGGACACAAGTAATCGGAATAAAGGCCTGATCAGAATAAAAACTTGTCATGTAATAAACCATTCGGAATACTCATTCGGATCCAAATTTCCTTCCGATCAAGATAGGTGGGTTATATTGATTGTTGATCCCATTGTGGTGCATGTAAACAATTCATTCCGATTGTGGATCATTACTGCGCTGGATCATGGCGCTCGAGGAGTCTTTGGAGTGCGAACAAAACCGATCAGCTGCTCTCCTCCAGAGCAGCAGGATTCATAGCTTTCCCGTCTGTGAGCAGGAGGGTGGTGGGTGCTTGTTACGGTGTGAGCTTCGGACCACAGTCCGTCCGGCTACTGTGCATGAGAGACCTGCCGGACTCAGAAAAACCGTGTCTCCCAGGAGAACTCTGTTTCTCTGAGCGGCCTCAGGACTATATGAGCCAGCGGAGGATTTTGAATGTGGAAATGCCGCTCTACGCTCCGAACAGTCCTAAGGATAAAAACCGTGGAAATTCCTGTTTCCAATCACGTCCAAGCAAAATAAAGGCTGATGTTATACCCACATATTTATGTGCAGCCAAGATGCACATTGGTGCACAGATTTAGAAAATTATGATCGAGCAGTCACTTTATATATTTATATTATTAATAATAATAATGAAAGCAAGCTCAGGATCATTTTGCTCTATGCAGCATCTTTTGTTTACAAAGGAACTCGCTAATTCTTCTTTTACAACTATTTCTGGCATTTTAAACAGTTCTATGCATGTCAAAATGATCTAGTCCAATTAAACCTATGGCGCATGCAAACGTTCTTTGATCCGATCAAAGACATTTTGCACACGTAAGCGCAGCCATTGTTTCTATGGCAACCACTCTCACTGGTGAGATTGTAAGAAGGCCACACCCGTACAATTTTTAAAGCAGGCTACATGAAATCTGTCAATCGACGAAAAACCACATGCTTTTATTTAGGCATCTAATTGGCCAGCTTATAACATGAATAAATTGGAGTAAGGAAAAAATCTCATGAAATGGAAATAGGATTAGTAAGAACGTGTTAAATAAAGGCAGTAGAGCAAAAATGGTTATTCTGACAAGTAGAGTAACATCAATGTGATTTCGTCTTCTTTCGGCTTCTTGGAACCAGCAGATACTTCCTGTTTGGAGCGCAATGGAGGAGGGGTCACTTCATCCAGTTCTCGTGTACAGTCAATGGTTTTGATTAAAAATACTTGCTAGTTCAAATTAGAATCTTTTATCAGATGATGGAGTCTATCCAGCCATTGGAAAAGAAGTAGTCTTTTAGGTTTCTGGGTTGTTTTTTTTTATTTTTTTTTTATTTGCAGCATGACCTGAAAACTGCGAATGCAAAAGCATCAATGAGGTACTTTCGTATTCCAGAATACTGTAGAAACAAAATAAAGTTGGTAGCGTCATTTTAATAACATATCTTCTCCAACATGTAAATAAATAGGATTTTGGGGGGTAATTTTCATAATATTTTCTATTTTTTCTAATAAAAATGGCCAAAACATGAGTTCTTGTTGGTTGTCTGTAGAAGACAAAGACAAATCCTTTTTAAATAATATATGTTTTTACTCAAAAAACAGGGTGGGGGTTCTCATAAGTGATGACAAAGTTGTTTGTATCAAATGAGTCTAGTTCAGTTAAAAGAATATAAATAAAATAATATCCAGTTAAAGGCAAATTTCTTTAATGCTTTGATTTAATAATCTTCATTTTAAGTTCAGGTGGTGTAGTTTGATTCATTTATGCTTTTATTTACAATTACTAATTTTAGAAGGCGGAAACATCCCTCCAAATTAGCACAGTACATTTCAACATATAATGAACAAAACTCATTCATTAAGCTGAATGAGAGCAATTACTATCACTGACACAGCAGACAGAGTCAACAGTTGAATCCACTGAGAGAAAACTCAATACATTTGGACAGAGTCACAATGTTTCACACTGAAAGAATAGACAAATGTACACCAGTGCTCCCAACTGCGGTGTTTTCAGAGACCTGTCTTCTGTCTCTTCTACAGAATATATTCCAAATGTTGGATTTTGTCTTTTGGGATTGTTAGCAAATACAGAGAAATCTCCAAATTTACAGTTACAGGATTTCTCCTTTAGAGCCGAAAAAGAAAAAAAAGCCTGTACTAATACTGTACTAGTACTGTGTGTAGTTTTCCAACAAATACACTGTAAGGACCACAGAAAGAATAAAAATGAACTAATTTAAGTAAATACTGAAGCAAAAATAAACACTGCAACTGTTTTTATAAAGGCAAACAGTTTGCCGTCTTGTCAACCACAGGCATGACAAGCATTAAAGTTCTTAAAATTAACATAACTACAATATTGTCAGCTTTTCCTTCATTTGATATAACTTCAATAACTAAAAAAAAAAGTGTGAAATGAAGGCTAAATGGTTTTGAATTGCAAACAAAACAACACACCAATGAGCCGCAACAGAAAGACAACTGCTACTGCACTCGCTGCAGTCATCTAAAAAAAAGAACAATTTTGCATCTGAACCCTTACTTAGCTTTGACACTCAATTTGTCAACAATAGTCCAGCGATCATGGTATTATGGCTCATCAGAGTATGTTTTAAAAGAAAGCATCCCTTCAAACAAACTTATTCTGTAACAAATAAAACAGCAAAATATTTTTGAGTTATTAACTCTCATGAAGAGCTCCCATTCTGCAAATAGGGGATAAAAAATTTAAAATAAGAAAAACTATTTCTAATAATAAAAGTCTGTAAAACCATAATGATGGATTGATGGAGTAGACACACAGGTGAGTCCAGTATTCTGCTTATAGATCAGTTCCCAACACTGTGGAGTGAAAATCTAGAATGTGTATTTGATCGTTGGGGCCCGACAGCTACGTTTAGGTCTTGTCTGAATTGACTGCAGCTGAGTTCTAGTCACATGGGGGTTAACGGGTTTTGCAGACAGTTCAGGATTAGATTTTGCATTCTTCCTTTTATACCTATGGTGTTTTATGCACTTTACATCCGGGCTTTTGGAACCGTACCTATTTTCTAGATCGTCGTCGTCGTCATCTCCTGCTGCCCATGAGGGCCCGGACTGTTCGTCATCTCCTACAAAGCAGAAACAAAAAGGTTTGCAGTTTGTGTTTGGCTTAACAAAATGTTTTTGCTTTCACAACCTTCTCAGATTCTAACTGACAGACTGATTCTAGGTCTATAATTAAAAAAAAAAAATTAA
Source organism: Oryzias javanicus (assembly GCA_003999625.1). NCBI lineage: Eukaryota > Metazoa > Chordata > Actinopteri > Beloniformes > Adrianichthyidae > Oryzias > Oryzias javanicus. The sequence continues at coordinate 14,232,206 of CM012450.1, read as the reverse complement.
AAAAAAACACAAAATTAACTGCAAGTAGAAAAACAGATCATGTTGAAGAATAATTTGCCAAAAAAATTGCAGCATCAGACTTTCTTTTCATGAAGCAAAATTGCTTTAAAAAGGTGCAAAATCAAATAACTATGCCTCAGAACATTCAATGACCTTTCAAATGACTTATCTGCCATTCACATATCGTTCACACTCTTAGACCCACTCTGATCATTTTTTGATCTATTGTAAAAGTATTCCGAGCGGTCTTTTTATTATGGTTATGCCATTTTTAGCCAAAATCAAAAAACTTAAGTTTCTGCAAAACATAAGTAGTTCATTAGAAATTTGCCTTATTAGTTCTGGGCGGTATCGCTGATATGGAGCAACCCCAGTTGTGGAGAGCTAAATGCAGGGAGCTTGCAGTCCGCACAGCACGTTTTCTATATAACAAATGCGCTCTTTTTCTAATTGCATTTTATTGTCTGCTCCTCATTGACAAGAAATACTTATAAGTGCAGTTTTGAGAATAATTTTCCTAATACATGTCCCTCATCATCAGAAAAATGGCACAAGAACATGTTAAAAACATCCAAAACTCAAATTTCATCAGAGAGGGTTATGATTAAATTTTTTTTTTTTTTTTTACATTTTTGTGTAGATTTTTTCTTATGGTGAAGGACATATAAAAACAATTTGAGATTAAAACTGTGTTTCAAAGTATTTCTTGGTTCAAATCGTAATGGATTAAAAGCAGATGAAAACCTGAAACCAAAACAGGCAAGTCAATGCCTCCCTGCATCCACTTGCAGACAAATAGATTAATGTATGTCTTAATTTTCTTCATTGGATTTGAAATCTGGCTTAAAAAAGCTGGATAGCTCTGATAATGCTCTCCGTTTTTGTTGCACCACTAACATTAGCTTGGGGTTGTGAGGGGCTTTAAGCTCGTGAGAGTGTAAACTAAGTAATGATTGGATATCAGTGGAGAGTTATTTCCATGCCAACAGTCCCGCTCACGTCTGATGAACTCCTGCCACTCTACAGAAATAATGTCTTAAAAAAATTACACTTTTTTTTTTTGGTAGACCTGAGAAAAATGTTACAAAAGATCAAAATACAGTTGGAGTGGGACTTTTTCTCATCCTAATTTGAAATGTCATTTTCTCAGCTAAAATGGTTCATTGAGTGTTTGTCCTCTTTCTTGGTGGAAAAAAAAAATGACAAAAAGCTTTATAAATAACAATTTCATCACATAAAAATGTATGAAAGCTTAGAGTAGTTACACAGTATAATATTTTGCAAGGTCAAACTGAAAGCCTGTTTCAGTATCTGACTAACCTGATGACTGCTGGAATGCTGCTACATCAAGGGGCATCACACCCTCGGTGACTGGCTTCATCTTCTGATCACTAACATCACTGACCGAATCATTCTCTTGTTCGTCTTCACTTGACGAGGAGGAGGAGGAAGAGGAGGAGGATGAAGAATCAGTGGCTTCCTGGTGAGCTTTTCTTTTACTCTCTTCTATCTGCAGTCTTCTCTGCTTTCTGGCCATCCCCTTCTTTTCTCTTTTGCCGAGGTGAGAGGTTCCAATTGACCTCACTGCACTTAAGTGCTGTATTTGATTCTGCGAGTTGTCGTCATCGCTAGAGGAGTCTATCTGACTGTCTTGTCGGGCTTTGACAACCCCGGTACTCGACTCAGACTCAGATGACTGGTCAGGCATTTTGCGTTTTCGCCGCATTTTCTCTGGCGACATTGGGCTGTTCTTCGTGAGCCAAAACAAACATTTCTTTGCCACCTTGTTTGGAGATGCCTCATTTCCATCTTCCTCACTCTGAGGCTCGTCCGAGCTTTGGATCATGGCTACTCGCTCGAGTAGAGCGGCAGGAACTTCGTCAGAGTCCGAGTCGTCCCCTGCTCTGCTCAAACTTTGCTCTTTGATGTTTGCGGCTGGTGTGGCGTCTGGGATCTCCCCGGGGTCTGAATCACTGTCACTGTCTCCTGCTGAAAAAGTGGTTTTGGCTTTGACATCGCTCGGTCGGCGTAGAGGTGTAGTCTTTACACGAGGGGAACGCCTGTTGCCTTTTTCTTCCTCTAATAAGAGAGGTTCACTAGAGTTTGCTTCAACTTTACTATCTTCATCAGATTCTTTTTCTTCTTCAGCTACATTCTTCTCCATCTGAAATTCCTCCTCCTCTCCCTTTGAAGCTTCAGGTGATGGTGGCTGCTCCATTGCAACAGGCGTAAGTTTGACAACCAGCTTTTTAGTGATGTCAACAGGATTTTCCTGATTGGGATTCAGGCCCATGACTCCTGCACTCACTCTTGCTTCATGAGTTTCTTTATCAAAGTGGTCGTGCATGATTCTTCCGTCCATGTACCCGTTGCGGTCAGAATCTTTATCTTCAAAATGTTCAGCTGCTAGTTTCTGCAAGTCACTCAAGCACCTTTCATCAGATATGTTTAGCTCCATGTCGGCTTCGACCTCTAAAGCATCAAAATCACTGCTGAAGACCCTCTCCCAGCTGATAGATAGATCCAAGTCACTGAATTCTTCCTTAAGACTACCCTCCAGTGCGGCCAGAGATTTTTTTAGCCCTTTAACAACAGCTAAAAATGAGTTCAAATACAGCACGCGAACACTGGGAGTTTGCTGTTTTTTTGTCACACTGTGAATTAAATTGACAAATGCTTGATTTAAGGCATTTGTTGACTCCACTAAATGCTTGGCCTTTTTGGTAACTTCTTTAGACACTTTCAAAGCATTGTAGTTAAAGACAACGCTCCCATCCATGCCACTGTGGTCCCATTTATCCAGACAAATGTTCTGTTGCAACAGCCCAGATTTTTCTGGCTCCACTCGATTTCTTCTTCGCTGCTGATTCCACACGCCCTCCATGTTCTCAAGGACATGGTTGCAGGCTGCCACCAGGTCAAAAAGAGGTTCTGGGCTGCAGACGTAGCAGTACCATTTGCTCTCTAATATGCCGGACAGTTCCTTTCGTCCCAGATTCCGTAGAATACATTTCTTGCAAAAAGCATTACTGCAAAAGTCACAACAGATCAAGTTGCCTCCTTCTGCACACCACCTGCATAAGGAAACATTAACAGCAGTTAATGGGTAATATTTCACAGAAAAACACAAACATTACATTCAAAATACTGTAAAAATAATAATAATAAAAATTTAAAAAAAATCTACCTGCACTGCTCATCCATTCCATCTCCATCCTTGCTGATTTCATCACTGGAGTAATATTTGTAGCAAGCCTGACAATATAAACCAATTGTTAGCTTGGGCAAACATGATGCAAATTACTTGTTCTATTTTCTCAATGGTGGTGAAAATTTAAATTAGAAAAAAATTGATTGCAACTTTAAAGGAGGGAAGAGCATATTTTGCTTATTTCTACCATTTTGCATTTTTAAAGTCATTGTGACATTTCAAAAATACTATTACCATACTATAATAGCATTGCTATACTATTGCCCAAGCCATTTAAGGCTTTCCCAGCATAAATAAATAATTACACAAAGAGAAAGCAGAGCCTCAGCGGTTTTTTTTTTTTTGCTCTTTGTGGCTCAGTGACAGCTTAATTTAATTTTATACACTTTAGAAGTGTTTTAGGAATAAATCTGTACAAAGAAAACCATTCAAATATTTGTGGCCAAACTAACCATAAAAACAAAAGTATATCCAAATGCTTTAAAGGTTTTTTTTTTTTCTTTTATGTTTAAAATCACATTCCGATTCGTCTGTTGAACTATTTTCAAAGCGTTCCCAGAATTGTGTTAAATATAATTATGCCATTTTTAGCAAAAAATCTGTGTCAATTTCTAGGACATAGTTTCTGCAGAGCCACAGTAATTAGAAATTTGTCAATAAGTTAAGGGGGGGGACTGTTGGCATGCAGCTACTCCTCCCCACTTCCCGTCATCCATAATTGAGGTATATATTTACAAGCTGCTCTGCTATCTTACAACCCCAAACTAACATTACCAGTTCAACAAAAATGTTAAAGACTCCAGACAAACAATTTTCATCAAAGTGGGACTTTAAACAGATCAGAAAGATAAATTGATGCAATTAGTAGATAAGCACAAAAACGTCTATTACTTTTTGATTTGTCTTTCAAAACTTAAACTCACCTTGCAAATGAGTACTTTCAGAACTGGATGTCGATACAAGGAGTCTCTCTGGAAGTGGTTAACTTGACGACCACAAGCAGTACAAGTCACAATTCCCACATGTTCACCCCCTGAGAAGCGACAACTCCATCATAACCAACAACAGCATTTGCAATGATTTCTAATAAGATGTAGATGAACAGGATTACTTGTCAAAGTAAGAACCATAAAAGTAGATGTGCAAAGTTGCTCAATCATTAATTTCACACAAATATAGTACAAATATCTGCTTTCAGTATACAATACACTGGGTGTTTGTTATAGCTTTGGTTTCAGCTAAAAAACAATTGAAAACTGTTTTTTTTTTCTTCTTTCTGCTCGATGAATGCAATACTAACAGAAGAATCTCTTCCCTGCGTAATCATGAAGGCATATCGAGTTAAGACGACTGACCTCCACGTTTCCTTGAAAACTCTTTCCGCAGCACGTTGGGTTTTCGGCTTCGAAATTCTGGACCCCTGAACTCGTCTCGTCCGTTGTCCACAGCTTCGGGTCTGACAAAAGCTGTACCTGTGAAAACAAAATGTATACAATCCAAAAATCATGGTGGAAATTTTCAAGTGTAATTCTAACCTCGGTCTTGAAGCAGAATTAACAGACTTGTGTAGTTTGCAAACATTAAAAAAATTATGAAGCATAAATGAGCCAATCATAACAACATTTTAGCTTTAAAAAGAAAAAATAATAAAATTTTCATGATATGTTTCTAGATATAAATTACTACCAAATTACTAAATATCAAGACACCATCATGAAATATCATCAGATTTGTTCCGATCTTACCTTTAGGTAATTGAGTCACATCAAGACGGCCATTTGTGTTCTCAGCTGAATTCAAGTCATCACTTTCATTTGAGTCTCCAGACTCATCCAGTCCAGAGTGCTTTATGACAACGGACGGTTTTCTGAAATATTTGAACAAGTACAACAGTAAATATCAGGTAGCTGGCAACTCATATTTATGACAACAAACGATTTGCAGCAAATATAGCTTAATATTAAAAAAAGAAAAGAAAGAAAACAATAAGCTCACCTCCTTGAGTATCTGTTGTCCAGGCTGGTCTGTAAAATATAGTAGTAAAGTGCTTAGTTTCTGATGTCAACAAAGACTAGTACATTTAAGTAATATGTATCATACGTTTTACTTACCTCTGCACTGTGGCCAGCAGAGTTTCCTGCTGAAAATCCAGCGTGTGTCTGACCTGTGGACAACAGATTTGTGAAACATTTAAGTAAAAAAAAAAATTGTTTTTCTAATCCACCAGATCTAATGAAGATAATTTACCAGATACATCCGGTGATTGAACACCAGTGCCGTCTTCAACGCTGGAATGTGCCAAGTATTCATGAAGCTTGTTGACCAGTAAATTCAGTTTGCTGGAAGAGCTATGATCAAGGGGGGAAAAAAATTTTTTAGAACACTAAATAGTCTTTTTTTTGTCCTCCATAACAGTTAGAGACATAAATTATGTTGGCTACAATTTACATGCATAGCTTTTATTTTTATCAGACGCCCATCACATATAGCTGATGTCACATATATGAAAAGTGCAAAACCTTTTGATGATGACAGTAGGTCTGCAGTCAAAAAGTAAATTTCAAAAATGAAATTTAATAAGTGCTTTTGTACAGATTAATGACACATTTCACGTTAATGCAATAAACTACAGAAGAAATATTATTAAATAAAAACAATAATATTCAAACTCATTGTTCTTCGAAGGGATCTCATACTCAGAACTATAGGTTATTAACTATAGTTATCAACATAACTTCAGTAGACAAACGTTAGCTCGTTCCGCTAGCTAAGCTAGCTCTCCGTTGTGTACCACGACGGCATTTCAAGCTGCAGTTTTTACCTGAACGCCGACATGTCAAAACGCGGACACTCCGCTGAAACTGTGGAGCTTTTTACGATGTCATAGTGGATAGAAGGGGAAGAAGGGTGGAATTTCGCGTATTGAAGAAAGAAAAAAAATCCAACAATCGAATGGCTGCTTTGCTCTACTATTTTATGTTTTTCACGCGCTTGAAAAACGCAATTACACAAAGAGGACTACCGCCACCTGCTGTTTCGGAGGGTACTCTACAATTCTTTTTCAAATAAAACCCCTGTAAATTATATTTAGATATAATAATATAATAATAATAATAATAATAATAATAATAATAATAATAATAATAATAATAATAATAATAATAATAATAATAATAATAATAATAATAAACAGTCTGAAAAAGGAACCAGGGGTGATTTGTACTGCCTTCAGAATAGTTTTAAAAGAAAGAATGTATTTAGGCTTGGTGTATATATTATATTATATTATATTATATTATATTATATTATATTATATTATATTATATTATATTATATTATATTATATTATATTATATTATATTATATTATATTATATTATATTATATTATTGTACCATTTTTTTTTTTAAAGTTAGAAAAGGTTAATTAGTATAATGACTCAAAATTTGTTCAAGCCATCATAGAAAATATATAAATGAGTTTAAGTTTTACAAGTATTTTGCAAAAGAGAAAATACACTACAAGTGACAAAGCAGAGCAATAAAAAAAAGGGTTTAATTTCAGTTTATCTTAGTTAAAGTGTATTACTGTTGTATAACATTTGAACATTTCATGATCTGTTTGTGTATTTTTCATTTAATACAATGTAACATTTATTTTAATTTTATTAATTTTCCTTGGGTGGATTCTTTTAAGTTATTTGTGACACAAATGGCACTCCATACACCACGCCTGGCGGGTGACGTCGTTCGAGGGGCGGGGTCACATTCCTTGCTGTCTACTTTTGTCTCTACGTGGAGGAGGCAGGACTGCTGGACGCTGGACGCTGTCTGGAATTTCAGGCGCATCGATAGTGAGTACATATTTCCTGGCAACTTCTTCACCAACAGTTCCTCACATCTATATGAAAAAAACATTTAATCCATTTTTTATTTATCTCGGACACCGTTTCCATCATTTGTTGACTGTGTTTTAACTGTAAGTGTCAAACATTTTCCCTCTTATAAAACTTGCATGTCTCGCGCTAGCGAGCTAGCTTTAGCCTAGACTTCCATTGAACCGTTTGCATCTTTCCTGCATTTAAATAATCATTAGAATATATATATATATCTATATGTGGAGCTTTTTAGCTTTAAAGTTTAAAACTGTAAACAAATCCCAACTAGTGAAAATGAGTTACATACAAGAACAGTCTTAAACTAAATTTTTTAAAGTTTTTCTTTAAACTTAATGTATGTTTGTGTCATTTAAGATATGAATTGAGCGTTTATTTCAAGTACAAGTAAAAATTAGACTCCTCATTCTTTCAGAGGAAATGGTATAGGTGGAGTCTGCACTATTTTTTTTGTTTCTCCTCCACACAGGCTGCTGCCAAATGTAATGTTCTGTGTCTGTGTGTGTTTTAAGGGGGTGGATTAGTCCAACATCTTTTTCTGATGACCAAGTGTGTTTTTGTTGACACTGCTCATTGTCAGTGTTGGGGCTTCTGTAAGCAGAATAAAATGTCATTCTTTGTGTCTATGCAAACAAATAGATTGTTGAAGATGCAGCAGTTTGGACTGTGTAAACTTGTTTAGTCACTAAGTGATTGACCAGATTTTCTCCTCTGCAGTACATCTGGGGCTGCAGCTTACACTTACTTACATCTGCTATCCCAGTTGTAGACCACTGCTGAGGCGAAGAAAAACCCGCATCATACTTTGGGAAAACATTATGACTTGGAACAGCAGTTTGTTGTGAACATCAGCAAAGTATATTTCTATCTGGTTAGTCTTGTTCAGCAGGTGTGACAGATTTTAGATTGGAGTGAAATATCCTTTTTGTTGCTGTTGTCAGCAGTTTGGAGCTTATTTAGAGCCCCCATTTCAAGAGGGAGGGTGTAGAAGTCATTTCAGTTCTGTTTGTCGTTTATCGATTGTGTTATTTTTTTCTTTTTCAAGTAGCCAATGAATGAGCTCGGCTGGTATGTTTGCTATGCGGTGTAATAGCAGGAGTAGGGTTTACGTCCTCCCGCATGCATCCAGTGAATGTTTTAACTACAGACATGACGTGCAAATGTTATCAGTGTAAAGACAGAACCAGACAATCAGGAAAAAAAAGGCAGGTATAGTTGCGGTTTGGGTGGCCCTTTGTTCACACTAGCATAAACAGGTTAATCCACTTGCAGAGGAAAAATGACTATGGATTTTTTTTTTTTACTTATATTGATAATGATCATAAAAAGTCTAAAATGTAAATTGTTTTAATCATCAAATGGTCCTTTTCATATTCTGTGAAAAAAAACAGGCACAGTTAAGTCATCCATTCAAGTTGGGTTGTTTGTTTTTTGGGGGCAAGTCTCCACAAACAAACATTGCGAGCTTTGCTTAAATACATGTGAGCCAAACTCATGCTTGAGTTCACAGGAATGCCTTTTATTTTTTTTTTCGTGCTGTACTATGCTTTGTGGTGTGGTATGACAGCACGGCATTTAACTCTTGTGTTTTACAACGCTTTGGTGTAGTAGAGACAAAACATTAAAAGGTGTGGCTTGTTGCCTGTGGCAGAAAACCAAGCCAGCACAACAGTTTAAGCAAGAGTTTAAGCTCCAGAACCTGTCCGATGACATTTCTAAGTGGTTGTTTGCTCGATTCCCATTAACACCCCGGCTAGCACCACCCCTGTTGACTACAGTTTTAATTAATCTGCTTACAGATAACCTGTCAAGGAGCGGTTTCATTTGAATATTGCCATGGTTTTATCATCCCCCTCTAAACCAGCACTTTGTAATGTGCACCTCACCTTACTTGTCACTACACCTCACCTCACCTCCACTTCCCAGACTGAGTGCAAACACAAAGCTGCCCTCCGCTTTGAGTGACTAAATCGGCGTCATGTGTGCAGCTGGTTGCAACAGTGAAAAATGTCTTGTGTTTTTGTTGGGTGTGTTCCTATGAATTTGACCACACTCTGGAAGCTCGCCGCCTCTATTTGTGAGACCTCGCGTTTCCCACGTAACCAGGATAAAAAAGCTGACTGTAGGAGGGCGTGTTGGGCCTTCGCAGCCGGTCGGCAGCAGCCCTCAGCTCTTAATTGGCCCCATCAAAGGCGATTGTAAACTGTGTCTGTTGCTGCTTTTGGCTTTGACAATCAGCGCTGCAGTTTAGTGTGAAACTTGTGCGTGACATTGAGTTGTAAAGTGAGCTGAAGACGGTAAGGATTTCCAGCTGATTTCATTTTTGAGAAACGTAAAGACTTGTTTTTGCTGCACAGGTTTGTTCCAATGATATTGACACAGTTAAAAGCAAACAGAAGCCTCTTCATTGAGGGGGCCTGATGTTTGGTCAAAGTGGAGTTGTCTCCTCGCTCCACGCGCGCTGACCAGCTGTCAAAGACGACAACTGTCTCCCGCGCCTGCCACGCCAGACTCAATCGTGAGGCGGGATTTATTGCAGTGGTTTGTGACGGTGATTACAAACCCTCTATTCTTCTGTGCACGCAGCGGTGCGGTTCGCATTTGTCTGCCGCCATCTGTGCCCTCACTCCATGTGCTTCACCCCGTCTGCTGTTTCCACTCTGCTGAGGGTGTGACTAAGGGCTGGTAAATGAGGTAATGTTTGTCTCTTGTTGTAGCCGGAGCCGACATCAGCAGCCACACTTCACATCCTTTCTGGACAAAAAGTTAAATATAGCGACTCAGGCTTCATAATTTTCCTAGTCAGGAATGGGTTTGTCAGGATTTGGTGTTACTTTGCAAAAGAAAAATCTAAGGAGAGCCTTCAGACATTCTCGTTTTGGTTAAAACTCCCAAATCTTGCTTTTGTTTGCGTCCGCCTTGATTTTTTTTTTTTTTTTTTTTTTTTAGGAAGTTCATTTAAGAGTATTCACGCCATGTGTTTTTGATTCATGCTCCTGTTTTGGCTGCGAGGGTAGCGTTAGAGGAAGTGAGTCACACCTCAGATACCACTCTGCAACTTTTGAGTCCTCTTCTATAAATAGTTCCATTCATTGGAGCGGATGCACAATTGCAGGAGTTTGTTAATTATCCAAAAAAAAAAAATAAAACAAATCCTAACAGCATAGTTGGTTATAATTAATGTACTACTTTCATGTTGTGGTAGCCAACTAGCAACAGTTGTTGTCTCAATTTTTAACTCCTTAAGACATCCTGGTAAGCTAACTCTTTTTCGTTTTGGTACTTTTTCTATCGTATCTTGTTTTACTTTCTGAATTTTCTGGACCAGAGGAATGCCATTATACCAGTTCATCCGGAGAAAGAAAGGCAGCGTGCCCTGATCACCTCCCTGAAAGAGGAGCTGCCTAGCACTCCTCCACAAGCTCAGGTGGAAGGAAAGGAGGTCCTGAAGGAAATTCCTTATTTTCAGATGGCGACTTCAGCTTAGGGAAAAGTTGGGAACAAAGAGTTCTTTCTCTAGGAATATACTTGTTATTTTTAAGTTTTTCTTTTAAAGTTTTCTAAAATTCATAAAAGCTTCAACAACTTTTTGGTTAGTTTTTATTGAAGTTAGAAAACACTTAAGTATTTATATGAATTGACAGATTGTCATTGTTGTTTTTTTTTTTGTTTGTTTTGTTTTGTTTTACATTGAAGCTAACGGGAAATTACTTTGATTAAGGAAAAGAGCCAAACTGAACAGTTGATGTTATCAGCCCAATGGAAAATGAATCATGTTTTACAATGTTGAACAAGAACGGAGTAGTGAGTTTAGTTCCACCTGAAGAGAAAATCAGTTTGCTTCTTGGGCAGAAAGCAGATTATTAACTGTAGTTTATATTTTGGTTACGGCCGCTGCCGTATTAAATTGCTTTTGTGATTATAAGAGGCAACTCATTTGTATTTCAGTAAAAAAAAATAATAATCCTAATTGTCTTTTCACAGTTGCACCTTTTTCTGACTGACCACATCAGGTCAATCACAGAAAAATGTCTGGAAAAATAACAAAAGAGGAAGAGGAGGAGATGAGGGAAATCTTCGAAAAAATTGGTGAGTGAGTCAGTACTTTTATGAGTGCATCATTTCATTTCAGGTCTGTAACTTTGTCTGGTATTTCACTTGAAGTTGTTTTTAGTTTGATAATGTGCCTCGGCTTTCCCCCTTTCTGCGTCTCTTTTTGCAGATCTTAACAGCAATGGATTCATCAGCGATTACGAACTCGGCGAGCTTCTCAAAGAGGCCGGCCACGCCCTGCCTGGCTACAAGGTCCGAGAGATCCTCCAGGAACTGGACCGCAACCGGGACAATCAGATCAGCTTTGATGAGTTTTTGGCGGTGCGTTGAGCGACACTCCACTTCTTTTCTCCAGTCTTATCTGTAGGACGTCTATGCAAAAGGCTTTTAACGGCGCCATTATTTCTTTGTTGGCGGTGATGAAGGAGCAGGAATTTGCTGGCCACTTAAACAGGCGTACCTCATGAGTAAAAAATGTTAGATAAACAGGGTCAACCAAAATGTTGTGCTTAGTGCGACATATTTATTGAGCCGAACACTTCCTGGTTCTTGTAAAACAAAGCTAGGGTTCATGATTACATTACTGTCATTGTTGTTCTGATTGAACCCGTTTCCTAAAATATGCGGCACTGAGACTAGTTCAGTTTGGGTGAAGCCCTTCTTCTGCCCAAACTGGCAGATCTGAATGGAAATCTTTATCATCGGCACAGGGTCATGATTGTCCGTCTGCGGTTGCTTCTCACACGGAGAAATGCAAGTTAGCGTCCCGTGCTTGTAAGCGTTTGTGCTTATGCGTGTTAAAATAGTGCAGCTGCTCTTTAAGCAAATTGCGCATATCCAGGCTGAATAGTTCATTGTGGTCACACCGATGCCTCCTGGGCTGAGGTCACCGATGAAATAGATAACCTCAGCCACAGGAAGTATCATACAAATTACCATACAATGCATATTTTGAAGGTACCGCTTCACTGCTCTCATTACAGATAACACACAGGCAGCATGTTACAGATCAGGTCTCGGTGTACATCGTTTAGACAGATTTAATCTCAGGGTCTCCTAACATATTCAGTCAAGCAGTTTTATGGTTACTGTAAGCTTTACTGGCAGTAATTCTTGGATTATAAGTTCAGTGACTCTGCAGTTAAAATGCTGTCACAACTTCATAAAACCATGAGTGGTCAAACTTCTGCTCTGGGACTACAAGCGGCCTGTTAAACCCTTTAATCCGCCCCACCAAACTGAAATAGATTACCATATATTGATATTCTTTAATAACATTTTATTTTCCCAGTAGTTCTGGTATCGACCTCGACAGTGCACTACAAATAAATTGATCCTTGCTTTGGTCCACAAGTTATTTTTGTATTCATGTGGTGTTGGAAAATGTGTTTCTGGCTTTCATGTGTGTTCAGGCCTTTTTTCTGAACATTCCAACACCACATGGAGTTTTTCTGTGAATTTACCTTTTTTTATTTTACCCTGGATAAGTTTGAAACGGCACCTTTTTAAAAATTAAAACTCTCAAATTTTCTATTTTAAAGATAAATATCAATTTTCAATCAAAATTCATTTTTTTCTAGCTTCCATGTTGGAGGATTCTTAAAAAACTCAATGTTTCTGCTCCTGGTCTGGCCTATTTGTCAAATTTTAGAACCTGATGCCCCACAAGTCAAAAATGTGCCCACCTATTATCTACTAAACTAGAAAACAAATAGGTTGATATAGTGGACAGATGTTAAGCTTCACATCAGTTCCGTCTTTTATGCCTCAAAAATGTTCATTTTTGGTGGCATCGTTGCAGTCCAGCAACTGTTTAGCTTCATAACAGTTTGTTGTTCCAATGGAAATTTGGCCGGAGGTCCTATTTAAATAGAATCCCAAAAGTCACGACTATGGAGACAGTTTAATACAGTAAGATTGCACACGTCAGCCCTGTCTGCTATTCAGCGTTCCCACTGTGACACCAACTATTCTTGAGTATATTCATACTTTTTGCCTTCTGCGTGTGTGAAGCCACAATTTCCACCCACAGTTTTTGCAAGTCAGATGTCTCTAAATTTCAAAACTTGACTTTTAGTATTATTTCAATTTAAAACAAACTCCTGTTGAACTTTTTTTGTCCTATTTAAATATTTTTAGCATTTGTTTCAACACTGCAGTTAAACCAATCATATCCATTAGCCCTATTTTTTTTTACCCTCAGAGGTTGCTGCATGTTCCTGAGAAATTCCTGTGGAAAACATCTCTAGGATTTCTAGGAAAATAGAAGAAACACGTTAAATTTGTAGATGAAGTTATGCATTATTTATAATCTGTTAATATATTTCTATGTAATATAACTATCAGGAATATGTGTTCTGTTGCACAATTAAAGGTATTATTTGATTAGTGAGCAGAGCACGCAGTTCCTGTGGAAATTTGGATACCCTGCCACTAATTTTGAATAAACACATGTGTGCAAACTTTTTGCATGTAGCTACTGTAGAAACCTGGATATTCATTTTTATGGGACATGAAAGTTTACATCCCACACCCACAGGGAAAAAAGAAGTCTATTTGTATCTATTACCTTATTGGGTAATTTAATAGTGCAAGAGCAGTTTTATGGTAAAACACTAAGATTACTCCTATTTCAGCTCATTAGCAGCATATGAAACACATTTTAATGAGAATAACAGATTATTTTGGGATGCACAACTTCTGTAATGATGTGAATGTAATTAGTCGGCACAATACAAAGCTCATCTTTTTTAGATGTAAGAATTTAAGTTTTAAGTTTTGATACTGGAACTTGTTTTAGAAATTTTCAGATGACAAATTATTTCGACCACCATGACAATTAAGATAATTGGTTAGTTTTTCATCAATTATCTAATTAATCTTCTATTTTTTTTTTCAAGATAATAAACCAAAAACATAACCGTTTTGGAAAATAAAAATAGTAAAATGGTAAATTGTATATGTATACTTATATTTATGAAAGGGACAATTTGCTAATCCAAATTCATAATTAAAAAAACATTCCTCAGCATTAAACATTTATTTCTTTTATGATTTTCAGCCCAAAATATAACAGCTTTTTGCATTTTATCGATTTACAACATTTTCATTTTTGTTCCTAGATCGTCAAGGAGCTGAGGGGCAGTCAAGTGGCAAAAACCTTTCGAAAGGCCATCAACAGAAAAGAGGGTATCCTGGCGATCGGAGGAACGTCTGAGCTGTCAAGTGTTGGCACACAACATTCATATTCCGGTGTGTGTCGCTTTCTCTATTTGCGTTGCTGTTTATTATTTTTTGTTTGTTATAAAAGAACATGGACTTCATAACGCTCTAGCATTTGATTCAAAACTATTGTCCTCTCTCCCCTCTGTGGGGTGAAAATGAATTGTCTGAGCACAAAGCCACAGTCATTGCCCACTAGTTTATGTTTAGAATTATTTACGAGACTTCAAATTGTGTTGTTTTTAATTTTGTGTGCGTAAATCCTTCCAGAGGAGGAGCGATACGCTTTTGTGAACTGGATCAACACAGCGCTGGAAAAAGACCCAGACTGTCAGCATGTCCTGCCCATGGACCCCAACACAGACTCTCTCTTCACGTCTGTGGGAGACGGCATAGTGCTTTGGTGAGAATAACTGTTGGCTTTGCTTGCTCTTTACCAGAAATGACAGAAATCTTGTGATTTACATTAGCAGTAAAATTTTAGATGCAAATATGATCCTATGCAGATGAGGCAGAACATTGAGATCTCTGTGGCCCAATCTGAATTCTTCCCTTCTCCCTTTCCCCTTCATTTGACCCTCCAAACAGAGAGTTATGAAAAATTTCTTTCTCATATTTCGGACATCACTTTTGTTGATGACGTCACCAACAATTGCCAGTCCGCTAGCTTTAGCGCGAGCCTTCCAGCGCTTGAATATGCATAATGGTGGTTTTATAACTTTGAAAAGGTTACGCTACAACAAAAAGTCATTACTTACATTTAAATGTGAATGTAGTTCTCAGAGTGCATCACGTGAAGAAAAGCGCTTCTCAGCGCGACGCAGTTTACTCTCGCGATGAAGGACTTTGTATCTCTCCATCTGGAGGGTCGGATCTAAAAAATGCATTTCCTGGACACAATTGGACTTAAACTTCCCCTTCAAATGGAGGGGAAGAGAGAAGGGAAGAATTTGGATTGGGGTTATTTTTTGTGCTGGTTTCATGGATGGAATCATTACACTGCAAAAAGACTAATAAATGATTTTATGTATATATATTTATATAAATAAATAAATCCTTTGTTTAATTCAGCAAAATGATCAACCTGTCAGCACCAGATACCATCGATGAGAGGACCATTAACAAGAAGAAGCTGACACCCTTCACAATACAGGTCCGTTCAAAGGATTTTGGTTTTAAGTTTTTCTTTTATTTTCTGTTGCCATCGATTGCATTTATTTATTTATTTATTTATTTTCACTTTACAGGAGAATCTGAATCTGGCCCTAAACTCTGCGTCTGCCATCGGCTGCCATGTGGTGAACATCGGTGCTTTAGATCTGAAGGAAGGGAAGCCCCATCTGGTGCTGGGCCTGCTGTGGCAGATCATTAAGATCGGCCTGTTTGCTGACATTGAGCTCAGCAGAAATGAAGGTGCAGTCTGTGTTTTTCAAGCATGTCAGTCTGGCTCACTGGTCCTCTTTAAAGTAGGTGAACTGATTGTTAACTCTCCTCTGCAGCGCTGGCGGCACTGCTGAGAGACGGAGAAACTCTGGAGGACCTGATGAAACTGTCCCCGGAGGAGCTGCTGCTTCGCTGGGCAAACTACCATCTGGAAAACGCCGGCTGCAAGAAGATCAACAACTTCAGCTCAGACATCAAGGTGGGTCTGCTGTATTATAAAACACAACACTGAAAAGCCTTTAAACCAGAATCAAGAAAAAAAATCTCTCTTTTGCTCTTGTATTTAAGCAGTTGCTGAGTCCACCTACATTGTCTGTGAGGTCAGGTAGTCCATGTTCATGTTTGCACAACCTCACTATAATCTGCTCTGAAAATAGATACAAGTGGGAAACGTTCATTGACCCAGGATCAGATGTGTGTGTTTGGGTTCAGCTGATGAGGGTCCTTTTGCGAGGAAGTTGTGAGAAGTAAAAGCAGTCATCATGTCTAATGTGTTGTTAGTTTCATCTCATAAAAACAGGCTCTTTTTATGACACTGATCATTATTTCTGTCTTTCCCTCGTCTTTACCAAAAAAAACCCAGATGTTTTGGGGTTTTCACTTTTGTCAGGTTCTGACGGGAACTTTATTGGTTTTCCTTGAGCGGGCTGACTCCAAAGAACAGAAAATCAAAGAAATCTGCAAAGATAATTGATGAGCCGACTTCCATATGAGCTGATGTGTTTGTAAACTTTATCTCTTTGTCATTAAGAGGTGCAGCTCAGTCGCACATTTTAACTTTTCTGTTTGCCTTTTTGTCATCTGACCTGATTACAATAAAGCTTTTTGGCTTTTTTTGTGCGCAGCACATTAATCACACCCAATTCAAAAGTTTGAGTGATCTCTTCAGTTCTTGCTGATGAATGGGGACCAGCAACGAGATTAACTGGCATTTTTTAGCTGCAATAGTATGTGTTGCCCCTTTTGTTGTCGTGCAGGAAGGAGCATATTTTAAATTTCACCGGCCAAAGTTTTCAAAGTAAATTTAAGTCATTGGTGCCTTATTAGAGTCAAGATCTGAGTCTTATTTATGGTGTATTCAGACTGGACACAAAGTGAACCAGAGTTTGTTTCCAGAATAAATTTTCAGTCTGACTACACCCAAGCGTACCCTGGACTGGGTCCAGGAACCGGTCTCTGACCCATCTTTGGAGGTGGTCTTGATTCGTTTCCAATCAGACCGATCTGGTTTGCTGAGTTTTTTTAATCTGAATAGGTTTTGTGCTCAAAGCGGACTAACTGGACCAAACTTAATTTCCCCAAGGATGCTGTCCCAAAGGGATCAATAGTGCTAAGTCTAAGTCTAAAATGGCCACCATAGGCGGTTGGGGTGTACGAAAATATTGATTCAGTGAAATCGCGACACTTTATTTGGCAATACTTGTGCCGATTTAAAATACTGCCAAGGTGATATTTAAATAGTTATTTAAAAGCAAACATATAGTTCAGTATTACTTTTGTTTCCCACTTAAATATTTCCTAAATTACCCCCCAAAACAAGCACCATGAGTTTACTTGGTTAAAAGCAATTTCTTTATGAAATACAGTTGGGGTATCAATGTTCTGATAATTAAATAACATGTATTTTACAGTTTTATTACATTTTTTTTATATGTATTGATATAAGTCATGAGTTGAAAAATAGTGCAATATTGTCTGGTACTGTCTTGGGATATATTGGAATGTGTATTGTATCATGACATGGGTATGGTATACATGGGACTCTTTCCAATACATGCCCCTGGTAGCCGGGCATCATGCGATGTGAGCAGAGTAAGCGAAGCTAGGATGAGACAGAGCAACTCATTGAATGTGGTCAAATGAATGCAGGCTCATTAAAACAACTTTTAACATGATACACATTGATTCTCACACTGTTTTCCTGACAATCTATATGTCATAAATGCTAATCAGTGTACCTCCGTAACCATCTTGCAGCATGCCTCCGCCGTACCAAAGTAGCAGTAAAAAGTGTTGTACCGAATGTTGATACAGACGTTCAAAATTGGTCAGCGATATAAAAAGTTTAAATAAGTAAACTATTCTGACAAGGAATGCAAAAAGACTTCCATTATTCTTTCTCTCGTTGCTTTGACCGAAGAGATAGTTAGTCACATGGTTTTGTTCACAAGCTGTGGTTCAAAACAGAAATGTCTGGTTGACAGCAGTCTGAATACAAACCAAACACATGGTTCAAGACTCGATCTGGACCACATGAAGCAGACCCGGACCAACAGACTTTTCCAGTCTGAATACACCCTTAGAATCTATGGAAAAAATCACCCAGTTTTTCATAATTTACTATTTTAGCTGGATTCTTAAGTAATATTGGTGTGCAGCCCCCCTGATATTCAGATGACCAATGATTTTGACTTTTTTTACCCCCTATTGGTTAAATCAAGCTTAAAATATTTTTTTATTTATAGTTCTACATATTTTGTACATTATTTGCAAACTTATTTGTTTTTTTGTCTTCCAGGACTCCAGAGCCTATTTCCACCTTCTTAACCAGATCTCTCCAAAAGGCAAGGAAGAGGGTCAACCATGCATCGACATCAACATGGCAGGCTTCAACGTAAGCTCTGCTGTCCAGGCGTCCTGAACATGTGGTAGCAGCTCTACTGCTCTTCTTCACTCCAGCATGTGTGTTCTGTCTGTGTGCCGCTCAGGAGAAAGATGACGTGAAGAGGGCAGAAGCCATGCTGCAGCAGGCCGACAGGCTGGGCTGTCGACAGTTTGTCACCCCAGCTGACGTCGTCAACGGAAACCCCAAACTCAACCTTGCTTTTGTGGCCAATTTGTTCAACAAATACCCAGCTCTGACCAAACCTGAGAACCAGGACATTGACTGGGGACTGTTGGAGGGTGGGTATTTCAAAACACCTCTTACTGCAGTTTTGGTTAAAAGAAAATAAATGACTCCAAATCCCACAATCCTCTCCTGCGTAGGTGAGACGAGAGAAGAAAGGACATTTAGAAACTGGATGAACTCCTTGGGCGTGAACCCGCATGTGAATCATCTGTATGGGTATGTACTCCAAAATCAATTTCCCATGATTCCCGTTGAAAGTCTTCCCTCTATATGTTCATTGTTCTTTCAGAGACCTGCAGGACGCCCTGGTCATTCTTCAACTTTATGAGAAGATTAAAGTTCCTGTTGACTGGAACAACAAGGTCAACAAGCCACCTTATCCCAAACTGGGAACGAACATGAAGAAGGTAGATTAGATTCTTGTTATCATTCCTCACTAGAGCAAGACATTTTTATGATGCATTTTATTTTGTTACTCAAAGTTGGAGAATTGCAACTATGCAGTTGAACTGGGCAAATCAGCCAAGTTCTCCCTCGTTGGCATTGGCGGGCAGGACCTGAACGATGGCAACGCTACTTTGACTCTGGCGCTGGTGTGGCAGCTGATGAGAAGGTAAAACATTGTAGTAGCAGCATTCTTTAGCAGGCAAATTAAATAGCTCTGACGTTCTTTCTTGTCCTATACATTTTATTTCAAATTTAGTTCAAACCACTCAACAGCTTTTACTTTAATCTCTTTAAAATTGTTTTTTTTTTTTTTTTTTTTTGAGAGTTAAATACTTTCATCTCAAGCGTAGAAAGTCAGGGAATTAAATAAAAAAATAAACATCCTCATGAAAATGGGTGTAGGATAATAAATTGTCTGGGGAAGTTTGTTTAGTATTAATGTCATGAAAGTTTCGTAATAAAATGACAGATTTATAGAATAAGTTTTGATTTGAATTGATTTTTGTGAGGATCATTCTCCGTAGATTGGCCTTTTTTAAGCATGGATGCTCAAACAAGATCAGATACTGGAAGCTTGAAGTACAATTAGGCACCTTTGATTGGGATAACATGGACCTATTTGTCAAAGTGGATACATTGGAGCAGGGAGCATGTCACAACTACAAGCTTTTACTAATATCATGTTTTTGTTTGCTCCTTATTTACAGTTTGATACTCATACCAGTACTCAGAAACCAATTTTAAGCTTAATTTCTTTAATACATGTCCTCCATCTTGAGAAAAAGGCCACAAGAACAGTCAAAAGCTCCAAAAATACTATTTTCATCAGAGTGGGTGTTTTAAGAAACATAATCCAAATAAAATGTTATGCTATAGATGATAACATCTTATGGGTTTCAGTCATATTGACTGGAGTCAACGCTATCATCCTGAAAATGGCCAGTTGGGCAGGAAACGGTAAAGTCAGAACTTTGTCAGATTAACCTAATGGGTCTGCTTTGTCCTCTACTTTTACCTGCCCTTGATCGCTCTCGTGAGCTATCCCATATGTTTGTTAAGCCTCCAAAGTCGACCACAAAGCAATGCCCTCCCCAATCAAAGAAACCCAGTTATATTCATATGAAAAATAACTTCATATCAAATAAAAACAACTCATTTTTAACCTCACCTCACATTTGTCATAAATAGAACATAAATCCATACATAAGCTTATTTTTTATGTAATGTTAGACTTTGATGAGAGTTAATAGGATGTCCCTCCCCTGTGAAACCAGATTCTAGTGGTCTGTTGAGGAACCACGACATTTGGTACATCTTGGTTGACTTCAAATTTGTAGGAGCTTGTTTAACCCGTACAATACAAAATTTTAAATATCATGTTAAAAAATTTTTTGACATTATATTTAAATGTAAGACCTGAGAGAGATCAGCAAACTGCCATACATTCCACATGTTAAAGACCCACTCCAATGATGGTGTTTTTTTTGGTGTTCACGTATGAAGAAAACTAAGCGTTCTATATTTTATTTTGTTGTGAAACAGGATCAGTGGAAAAAATGTGATTGGAAAAAGCTTATAGCTGTGATGTAAGTGCTGCCGTCATTGGGCTACATGCTCCCTGATTCGGTCCATTCTGATGCATCCACCTGCAGACAATCAAATCCATGCACGTCTTTTTTTTTTTTTTCCTCATCCTAGCTGGAATCTGACTCAAAACTGGACTACTGGATAGTTCTATGTTTTTATCGCCATTTTTGTTGCACTCCTAATGTTAGGTTGGGGTTGTGAGGGGCTGTTAGCTAGCAGGAGAGAGTGTGAACAAAGAGATTATGGGAAATGAGAGTAAGCTTACTCTACGGCAGGGGTATTCAACTCCAGGCCTCGAGGGCCACATTCCTACAGGTTTTCCAACATACCCGGATCTGGCATGCTCCAATTGGTTGGACACACCTGAACCAGGTAATCAGTCATGAGTAGAGTTTGGATATCTGGAAATTATGCAGACACTGTGGCCCTCGAGGCCTGGAGTTGAATACCCCTGCTCTACGGCAACCGCCCACAGCTCAGGTAAATTTCCACTAACTCCTGCTGTTCTGCAGATACTATGTCCTAGAAAACAACACAAGTTTCATTTGTTTTATTTTTTGCCTAAAAACAACACAATCATAATTAGGGCTATAACGAGTATCCGGGTTCTCGGATACTCGCGTTCTGCTCAAGAAAATTCGAGTACGAATTTTCACGACTTTCAAGATCACTGATTCAAGATCTTTATAAGTATAGTACAGTGTAGTAAAATATTATCTTGGGGCTATGTATTTTTGCTCTGAAATGCAGAATGATGTTGGATTTTAAGTTAATGAATTTAAACTAAACTGAAAGAGCGGCACTGCTGTCGCTGGAAGTAAACAAATCTTTGTGTCGGCGAAGCCTCCGTTTTTCAAAGAAAACTAGGGAGAGATTTTTTGGTTAAAAACTGAGACTGAAGTTCCACTCACTGACATAACTTCTGAAAAAAATGTATCACCCTTAACGCAGGAGCTTTTACATTCTTTTGGTTATAACTCTTTAACAGTTGACGCAATCAACGAAACTCTTGTACATTCTGAAGCGGAGAAACACAGCATCGCGCTGATATGCTGCTCTGCACAGTCAAAGGGCGGATGTAATCAATGTGAATCAGCTGATCCTGCTGCAGAAAATAAATTTTTTTCATACGGGCTCTGCACCAATATGTGATGCTTAGAACGAAAAATGTTGAAGAACTTTAAGGATGGAAAAAACTGTGAAGAACATTTTCAGGTTTTGTAGATAAATTATCAAAATCTGCAAGGATTTTTTTTTATGCTTTTTATGTTGTTGTTGTTTAACATAACCAGAAGGTAGACAAAAAACTAAAATAAAATAAAAAAATAAAACTTGTTTAACATGACAAACACTATTTCTTTGTATTTAAATATTTGCATCTTTATCAAGTTTGTTGAGTCTGATGTTTTTAATAAAGGTATAAATGGTGGTGATTTAATACACACCATTTCTTTTTTCCCACATCCATTAAAAAGACGCACACACAGAATATCAAAAAGTAAGAATCGTCGTTCAATTCGTGAATCGAATCGGATCGCCACCTAAACAGCAATCCACAGCCCTAGTCATAATTAAAAGACCACTGGAAACGCTTTAAAAATTGAATAAAACATGGTAGAGGTTGGACTTTCATTTAAGAATTACTGTCGTCTTTCTTTCACTATATTCATGTTAAATGTATTGTATGTTTACTCCTCTAGATACACGTTGAATGTACTGGAGGACCTTGGAGATGGAGACAAAGTAAATGATGACATCATTGTAAAGTGGGTGAACAAAACTTTGGCTGAGGCTGGAAAATCAACAAAGATTTCAAGTTTTAAGGTCACTAGCCCAATCCACTTTTTTTGTGTGTTAGAGAAATGAGCAAACCATTAAGCTTCTGCTTCTTCACTGATTAGGACAAGGAGATCAGCACCAGTTTGTCCGTTTTGGAACTGATAGACGCCATTCAACCTGGAAGCGTCAACTACGAACTGATAAAAACCAGCGGCCTTTCGGAAGCTGACAAGTTAGAGAATGCCAAGTAAGAGCTGAATGAGATTTGTGTGTGTGGCTGTCATTTGATGGCAGTTTTTTGACAAATTTCTTTTTTTTTTTTTTTTTTTGTTTAGATACGCCATCTCCATGGCAAGAAAGATTGGAGCCCGTGTCTACGCACTTCCAGAGGACCTTGTGGAAGTCAAGCCAAAAATGGTGATGACGGTCTTCGCCTGCTTGATGGGTCGAGGAATGAAGCGCGTGTAGACAGCCGGCCTTCGTCGATGTGGCACTTAAAAAGTTTGGGAGCGCTCCCTCGAATGAAGGAATAAGGAAGTCTGTTTTTTCTTGTCTTGAATGAGTCAAACATGTGCATGTGCCCCCCCACCTCATTTGGTTAACAGAGGAATTGTTCCAGAAGGATCGTGTGCTGTCCTCTTGTTGAAGTCGAAACTACATTACAATCTCTAAAGAGATGGCCCTCATCAACCTTTTACTCTCTATGCAGAACTCTTTATGTACTAGTATGCTGTTTTTTTAAAGCGAGTATGCATATCTCTAGCTGCAAGGTTGTTTACATATTTTTACTCAGACTGATAAATTAATTATCGCCTTGACTACGCAAAGCACATTCCTGAATACCTGACTTTTGAATCTATGTCTGAGAACGCCAGAAACGGGGATGAAGAGGATGAATGTTTAGGTGAAGCATATCTCAAATAAAAATAAACATCTCCTCTCAAGAACTTTTTTAAACTGGCACCATGTACGTCTACATATCTGTATAAGGAAGCCATAAGGTCAAATATTGCTGGTGACCAGTGCAATGTGCCGTCTGTATTCTCGTTCTTGTGTTTTGATTGTTTCTTGGGATTAACATTGAATGCTCTGTAAATGCCACCTTTGAGAATGTTAGTGTTGTGTTGGCCATCTTTTCGTTTTCAGGGTCTTTTTTTTGTTTTTTTGTTGGATAAGAAGCAAACGTTTTCCTGGCTTCTGCTGTGCCTTTTAGTCTCAAAGACTACTTGTACTTTGAGATTTTTTTTTCCTTTTTTCCATATTGTCACATTACCAAGTATAAACCGTTCATTCAAGGTAGCTCAATTTATATCCTTTGACAATGATCAAATATTTGGTCTTGTGCTCATGTCTAGTCTTAAGTGCTTATCGAAATACAATAAATATAACTTTGAAAACCGTCTACGCGTTTTTAAATATTCTGTTGGGAATAGTTTATCTCAAAGCTAAAAAAGTTCCCTGAAGTAGAGTAAACAAAACCTTCACAGCATTATTTCTAGCCTAATAAACTCCATCCACTGCAGCAATGCATTTACTTAGGAAATGAGAATATTCTGCACTTCCATTTAGCCAAAAACACTTTGAAAACAAAACATTTTAATAAATATAGGAAATACGGTGCAAATTCTTTTAAGCAGCACCCCAAAAAAAAAAAAAAAGATAAACATGAGGGCAATGGAATCCTCCATGCTGCCCTCCTGTGGATGACCAAACTTAATAATAGTACATTTTCTGACATCAAGATTATAGAATGTCATCATAAAAATAAAACAGTCTTTCTTTGCAAAATTTAGCTAAAAAATACATAGCAAAAACAAAAATACACACATATATATATGTGCAGTGTATATATACTGCTCACAAAAATTAAAGGAGGATTTTAAAGAAACACATTAGCTACATAAGATCTCAATATGGTTGGATATCTACACAAATAACGACAGGCAGTGTCTGAGGAACAACAGGATGCCAAGTCTTTTAATGGAAATAAAGGTTTTCAGCCTACAGAGGGCTCAATTGTGTAGACACCATAAAATCAGAGTGAAAGATGTGACAGGCTAGTCCATTTTCTCCAAAACTAAATTTCTGCAACTCAAACAGCTTTTCAGTATCTTATGTGGCCATCACCAGCTTGTATACATGCTTGACAACGTTAAGGCATGCTCCTAATGAGATGACAAATGGTGTCTTGTGGCATTTCCTCCCAGATCTGTATGAGAGCATCCCTGAGCTGCACAGTCTGAGGAGCAACCTGGCGGTGTCTGATGGACCCAAACATAATGTCCCAGAGATGTTCTATTGGGTTTAAGTCAGGGGATGGTGAAGCCATTCAATTGTTTCAATTCCTTCATCCTCCAGGTACTGCCTGCATACTCTTACCACGTGAGGCCAGGCATTGTCGTGCATTAGGAGGAAACCAGGACCTACTGCACCAGCGTAGGGTCTGACAATGGGTTCAAGGATTTCATCTGGATACCTTATGGCAGTCAGAGCACCATTTCCTAGGCAGTAGAGGTCTGTGCGTCCCTCCATGGATATGCCTTCCCAGACCATCACTGACCCACCACCAAACCTATCATGTTGAACCACGTTGCTGGCAGCATAACGTTCTCCTTGTCTTCTCCAGACTCTTTCACGTCTATCACAGGTGATCAGGGTGAACCTGCTCTCGTCTGTGAAAAGTACAGGGCGCCAGTGGCAGACTTGCCAATTCTGGTGTTCTTGAGCAAATGCCAGTGGAGCTCCACGGTGCTGGGCAGTGAGCACAGGGCCCACTACAGACGTGGGGCCTCAGGCCCCTTCATGAAGTCTGTTCCTGATTGTTTGGGTAGAGACCTTCACACCAGTGGCCCTCTGGAGTTTATTCTGTCGGGCACGAGCAGTGCTCAGCCTGTTCCTCCTTGTACAAAGGAGCAGGTATCAGTCCTGCTGAGGGGTTGAGGACCTTCTACGGCCATGTCCAGCTCTCCCAGAATAACCACCAGTCTCCTGAAATCTCCTCCATGTTCTGGAGATTGTTCTGGGAGACACATTAAACCTTCTTGCTGCAGCACGTGTGGATGTGCCATCCTGGAGAAGTTGGACGACCTGTGCAATTCTGTAGGGTTAAGGAATCTCCTCATACTGCCAGTAGAGATAATTACACAAGCCAAAATCAGCACGAGTGGAAAACCAGCCAGAAAAGATCAAGAGGGAGAAACTTGAAATGACCTCCACGTGTAACAGCAGTTCTGTTTGGAGGGTTTTCTAATTGTTGCCACTGAAGTA
Organism: Oryzias javanicus; assembly: GCA_003999625.1. Lineage (NCBI taxonomy): Eukaryota > Metazoa > Chordata > Actinopteri > Beloniformes > Adrianichthyidae > Oryzias > Oryzias javanicus. The sequence goes on along the minus strand of CM012450.1, from coordinate 14,206,452 downwards.
CACCTGTTGTTAATTCCATCAACACCAACACAGCTGAAATTGATTAACGAGGCCCTCAGCTGATTAACCAACAAGAAAATTATCAGACAGCTTTAATTCAATTCATGCCAGGCCCAATAAAAAAAAGTGTTCCTTTAATTTTTGTGAGCAGCATGCACAAAAAAATATATATTAAAAAAATTATATATATATATATGTGTGTGTGTGGGTGTGTGTGTGGGGGTGTTGGGGGGGGTGTGTGCGTGTGTGTATGTGTGTCCTTGAAAATTAAGTGCCATAACAACACTTGAAGATTAATTTGTGATCAAACTTGTTTTTTGGGGGCTAAAAAAACTGAATGAACGAATGAAATGGATTGCTTGAAATAAACCATTTCATTCATTCAAAAAAAAAAACAAAACAAAAAAAACCTTGATACTATAAAAAGGATATTTGTTTGCGCAGAGAGGGCAAAAAAATGTCAAAACTAAATCAGGTCTGTGTTTAAATCAGATGTCCTCTATGCAGTTATTGATTCTAGTTCTGCTAAAAAGCCTCTCAAAATGTCAGAAAAAGATAATTAGATTTATGGTTTTCAGTGAAATCGCTTAGATTGTATGTAGAACAATTTGAGGTATTCCACCAGTAAATATTGATCAGATATCTGATGGCATAACAACAATGAAAGGGTATGAGATTCAATAAAGTTTAACAAAAAAATAATATGCAGCTTTATGGTGTGGCTTTTATGTTTTACTACTTCCCTTTTCTCTAATCAGTTTCTGTTGCTATTCTTCCCTTTTTCTCATCATAAATCCTGCTCCAGTTTTACAGCACACGCCATGTTTGATAACCAGACTAATTGTCAACAGTAGAGCAGCAGGGACTTCGGTGACAGGTTGCAGTTTCCTGTTCAATGGTATGAATCCCAATCACATTTAAAATCTCGTGTGTTTCGGTCTCACTCACCATCCAGTTTTTCATGTTCTGGCTAAATTGAAAATGTAAATGTTTTCAAAGCTCCACAGATATTTAAAGGTTTTCATCTTTGTGAATTAGTATGTTTACAAGATAAGCTAAAAAAATATGTTTGAATCAATTGTAGCAATAAAAGAGAAAAATGTCTTAAATACGAAGACAGAAATTCAGACGTCGTACAGAGAAATGACAGTCCACAGTAGCATGTCAGCCAGGTCAATCTGGCGTCAGTGTCACACATAACTCAGTAGCTTGAAGAGCAAGACTTAGCTCCTATAAGCATCTCAGAACGCTCAACACGTCTAACCAGGAGGCAGATGGACTAAAGCAGCAGAAGAACACGGCGGGTACTACTCCTGTCAGCTAAGAACAATAAACTGAGACTACAATTCATACAGACTCACCAAAACTGGACAATAGAAGATTGGAAGAATCTTGCCTGGTCTGATGAGTCTTAATTTCTGCTGCCACATTCAGATGGTAGCGTTAAAACTTGGTGTCAGGTTGGGGGTGTTATGGTGTGGGGGGTGTTTTCTTGGAACACTTTGGGCCCTTTAGTAGCAACTGAGCATGATTACAACTCCACAGCCTACCTGAGTATTGTTGCTTTCCTTTATGACAACATTGTTTCCATTTTCTGATTCTAATTCTAGCAGGATAACTCATCATGTCATAAAGCTGGAAAAAATCCCAGACTGGTTTCTGAACATGACAATGAGTTCACTGGACTCAAATGATCTTCACAGTCACCAGGTCTCAACCCAATAGATCACCTTTGGGATGTGAATGAATGGGAGATTGGCATCATGGATGGCACCGAGGGCTTTCTAGGTTCTGCTAATGATCCAAGTTCCGGAGCTCAATGAACGCACCAGGCAGAGATGCTGATTGGTTCTGGTTTCTTTCACTCAACCTGTTATTGACAGTTTGGACTGACTGAGTTCTGTTATTTACTGAAAAGGGGAAATGGGAAGGGCAGGCACAGGAGAGAGTAAATTAAGATATTAGGGAGCACTTTTTGTCCTGATGATAAATCGTTGTGCAAGCTGTTGGTTACGGCCTACAGCAACCACAGAACCTAAACCAGATTATGCCTCAGCATATCAGTGCAGGAAAGGGGAAGCTGCATTATTTTTATTCATATTTACTCAGTTAATCGATGTAACGAATTTTTAAAAAAATGCTGAAACGAGAAGCAACCCCAAACCATGATACTAACACCTTCTGGCTTCATGCATGAATTTTTTTTTTTTGTAAAATCAGAACAGCCTCAAAGCAATTTTCGACAGATTTATTGCTCACACGAGTGACCGTGCGAGAACTGGTAACGTAGGAAGGAAAATATGTATTTCTTATCTCACAGCCTTAACAAGCATGCCAGTGATGTTTAGTATTCTTTAGAGAGTCACGGGGCACATACGTTATCTATCTATTAATCTGATTTACTTTAGCTTTAAGGAGCTCAAATGTTTGAACCCATGTAACCCAATATCAATGAATCGCCACAAATTTTTACATTGGCTGAAAAAGCTTGTTTTCTATCCTTTAAAACTGTTTCAAAACCTAAACCTGAACATCATTACAATGTCAAACAAGTCAGATGCATTTCAACATTGTTCTCACTATCATTCAGTCAAGGTGTGCAGGAGGAAGGCCCTGACTATGAGATTTCCCTGAAGAGTCCTCCGTCTAAAACTGACTTCTGGACTCTTCAACCTCATTAAATCCCGCCCCTTTGGAAAAAAAAAAATTTACTTGCCTCCTACTCTCATCTGAGGAGCAGGTGGACCATGTGCTCGCACAGAGAGGAGCACACTACACTTCCACGGTTAAATGTTACAAGACAAGACTTTTGATTTCTCTGTACAAACAGGAGGATGGAGCAGCAAGGACAAACTTGCTCCAGGCGTTCTTCTGTAATGTTGCTGTGAGGATTTTTTTTCTGCACACTTGTTGAATTTAAAAGGTAAGAGGAGAAATGTGTCAAACAGCTGAGAGGGTTTTTTCTCTCATGCAAAATTAAAATATGTTGTTCAAAATGTTGCCAGAAAAAAGAAAACATTACATAACAACTATTTGGATTAAATGAAATGTATTTTTATGTTTAAAAATATAATTCATGTTATATTTAACAGGCACGTGGCTTTTTTTGTGATTAAATTAGGTAATCATGAAGCATGAAGACTTTCTTTTTTCTTCAGTCCAGCATCCACTGTGATGTAATGACACCTTTTGCCCTTACTCAGCATGCTGGTTTCCTAAGCGATGGAGCTCCTGTGGGAGCGCTGCTGATTGGCTCACTGAGCTGCAGAGCTTCAGCCTGACTGCGCATGTGTTTTTGTTAATGATCCACCAATTAGTCACACACAGGTAACAGTTGTCCAAACAGCTTGTCATCAGTACGCACCACAGGGAAGGTTGTGTGTGGACTGATTCTGATGAATACTTTAGGATTTTCATAAAGATTCATCAAATTCCCTCTTTTCAGTTTTCACTTAGAGCAACAAGAAGAAATTGTGAAACTCAATGAGAGGTGTGAAAAAAGACCCAAAAATAAATGCATTTAAAAAACAATTATCTACCTATTATAAGAAAAAAAAAAGCAAGACACAAAGTAAATCGTGTCAACATCATTAGGGAAAAGATCCAGAGAGGTGTCATCTGTCATCTTCTTGGACGATGTTCCTGTTTTTATGGACAGATTCAGTCCAAAACCTTGAATCTAGAAAAAAAAAAATCACAGGTAAAATGGTTTTGAGCACTAACCTAGCCTAAAATATGTTGGAAATTTCACTTCTAAACTACATCTGCTTACAAAGCTACTTACTTTTGAACGTTTTTGTCATTTTGCGATTAAATACTTTAAGTTTACTCTAAAATATATTACTTAAACTTTAAATTTAAATTAAAAAAGAAAACATCAAAGTTTGGTTCGAACTCAAAGAAGGTAAAAAGCTGGCTTTATCAAAATGAGCAATCTTAGGAAAATGGTTCATACTTATTTGTATTTAAAACTGGAGCTGTATCAGAGCCCGTTTTTATATTTCAATTCTTTTTTAACAAATTCTTTTCTTGTTGATTTTGTGTAATGGCGCAAAAACAAAAAAAATCCAAAATACAAATATTAAGATGGAGAAATGTTCAAATTCGATGGGTTGACAGCTCAGAACAGTCCTGTAAATGACTGTTTTTTTAGCTGCTTCTGTCACCACAGCAACCAGGCCACCACCTCTGGTGTGATGTACTGTCAGACACTCCCATTTGTCCCTTGTCCCCTGACTCCAACCTGACATATGCACCATAAACACTTTCCCTCCTCCTGCTTTAGCGGCGCAGGAGAACACGCTCATCGCTCCCTATTGCGACATGGGTTGAATGGATGGAAGCCGAACTTTGGTTTTAGCTCCTGTTCTCATTGTCAGACTTGAGGATGACTGGCCAGGTGGCGGACAGAGACCGCTCACCCCACAACCTGTCGGTAAAGACATCCTTAGAAGAGGAGATTGAGAGATCTGAGAGTATTCTGAGCAGGTGAGAACTTCACTTTTTCATTTTCTTAAGGGAAAGAACAACAATTATCTATTTATAACGCTTGATTTTTTACTTATCCATGCAGGGTACCATCTGTCTGGGATGACACATCCTCTGAGCTGCAAAGAGTCGCTGCTCTGGACCGAAATGGTTCAAGAAACTCTTTCCAAAGAAGTGGAGCCATCTCCAGGTAAAGCTTGGACCAATTAGGGCATCCACCCAACAGAAATTTAGAACAATACATAAAATATTTTCCTGCAACATGTAGCTTTGAAAAGGTGTTTGTCAAACTATTGTTGACCCTGTGTATTCCTCTTTCTGTTGTGTTCAGACCTCTCCACAATCAGAGTGATGTTTTCTGTTTTTTTTGTTCCGTTGCAGATTAGTGAATCTGGTGGTGAGACTGAGGGAGTGGGCACACAGGAGTCTGTTGGAAGAGGAAGAACGACCAGACTCTTTCCTGGAGCGCTTCCGTGGCCCTGAGCTGAAAACCGCCCCCAGTCGCAACAGCAACACACAACCAGACGTCAATGGCAACAATGCCAAAGGGATCTTCAGGTATTCCTGGCAGCAGCCCCTCAACCATTAAAGCATGTCTTTGACGCACATCAGAGCAAGAGCTTAAAAAGCTTTGGGATAAAGTGCTACCAAGGCGACAGGGAGGCTTCCTGAACAAATAAAAGCAAGTTTATCTTTGACTCTGCCTACTACTATGTTAGTTCTAGAGCTGTCATTTTTCTGTTGATTCAATGTTGCCCTTGAAAATCCTTAAAAATTTGCAATGGTTAGTTATTTTGTATTACACCTTTAAAAACCTCTTTGTTTTTGCTTGCAGCGATTGGCTCAGTTGACTCATTTTTGTCCATTGCTTTTAGAAAAAGGTGGGCTTTGTTTGTGGTGTCCCCTTCCGATGACGCTTACTACCGCTGGTTACTGGTCATCACCATCGCAGTGCTCTACAACTGGTTTGTTGTGGTTGCAAGGTAAAGTCAATCAGACGGTTTACCTGTGGTCAGCTGGAACCCTGCAGCCTCTGGTGCTCTAAGGTTTTTCTCATTTCATATTCTCAGGGCGTGCTTTGACCAACTCCAATTGACATTTTTCATCTGCTGGCTGGTCCTGGACTATATTTCTGATACTGTGTACATACTGGACACCATTGTACGACTTCGCACAGGTAAAGAAAAAATTACTAAAGTGTTTAAAAAAAGAAGTGAAGTGATAATTCATTTAAAAATGACCATTGCATGTAACAAATTACTGTAAACTATGAAAGAGAGAATGGAAAAAAGTATGTTACATCTGAAATAAAAACATGTCTGACTGTTCAGCAGCTGCATACAAATGATGAAATGGTTGTACGGAAGCCAGGATGGTCCAGTTCTGCTTTTGTTTAACTTGATTTAGTTATTTTAAGATAGCAACCATTCAGTTGTTCAATCTTTTCCATTTCACTTTGTCTCCATTGAAATGCAACTCACATCATAAAAACAACAAACAATGTAATATTTTCTCCCTCTTTGCATTACGGCACAGCATAGTACTTTACAGCTGGGAAACAGTAGAAAAAGGACCATGTTTTATTGTAAATTTGCATAAATAGTTTACAGCGCAATTCTGTTTCACTATTTGTTACATTTAACTTTTAATATATATAATAAGTTACTTATTACAATTCTGGCTTACACTTCAGTTCAAGCTAGCATGCCATTGCTTTGATTGCATTATTTTGAAGTTACTTGAGTAGTCAATGCTAGGAGATCGATAAAAGATCTTGTTTTAATAAACAAGCTCTGCTGTCCCTTAAGAGGAAGTTTGTTTATTCAGAGCAAAGTTAAAAACTATGTTTCATTTTATAAAAACATTTTTCTATAATGTCTTTTCCATTTACCATCAGATGTATACATTTCTATTTAGGAGGTTAACTGTTAGATAAAATCTCAAAATGACAATTTATTGAAGATTTTTGGCTGAATTTGTTTGTTTTTGTTTGGACCATCAACAGTACATGAGAACTGGACTCAGTGACCCCTCCCTCCTCACATTCCAAACAGGAAGTACCTGCTGGTACCAAGAAGCCAAATTCTCACAATCTCTTAATAGAGAAATGAACAGCTGTCAGTCAGGTATCTATGATACCTTCACATATTCTTGCTAATACTAATTTTCCTTCATGATATTTTTATGTGGTTTAGTTTATTAACTGGCCAATCATGTGCCTCAATAAAAGCAGGTGGTCTCACGTCCAAAACATTTGATTGACAGAGACCCCTTTCAAGTAGTAGGGGTGTGAACTCACTCCTGATTGGTGAGACTGGTTGCCTTGGTTGTTGTTGATGTCTTGTTGACTTGGGCCAAATCCAAATTTTCCACCTCCCCCTACCTGTAGCCCTCCCAACAGAGAGTTATGGAAAATAAATAGTGTCTTTAAATTTGGACTTTACTCCCACTTGATGATGTCATCAACAGTTGCCGGTCAGCTATGTTAGCGCAGAGCTTCAAGTCCTCCTAAATACATAACATTGGTTTCATAACTTTAAAAAGTCATTATTACTTTTAAATGCAAACTTCTGTGCTTCAGCTCAGCAGCCGTGTGAAGACAAGCGCTTATCCTCTGTGGGATAGTGCGAACACCATTGTGGTGGAGGGTTATCCCTTAAAAAATGATTTTGAACAACCCTGCCCCTTCAAATGCCCCACAATTGGAGGGGTGAGGAAAAGAATTCGGATTCAGCCTTAGACAGATTCAGACTCGTCACTGATTACTGATGATGGTTGGCTTGAACAAGGCAGCGCCTGTCTCTTGGGGAAACAAATTGCAACTGAATTGACTTAGTTTTGCTGGAGCCTGAAGTATGGAATTTTTTTTAAGGGTGAAGTAACCCTCGCTCTGTCCAGTTCTCATATAAAGTGAACGGTTTGAACTGTGGACCATGTTTCATACAAAACCAATACGTGGGGGTGAATCCACCAGAAGCTAAGTTAATTTGAATAGCTGCTGACTGATCTCCTTTTCATAAGTTTCTCCAATCCGACATTAAACGATGAACCTTTTTGTATTTCTATCAACAGATTGCTAAATGTTTTCTTTTCTTTCTGTTTGTGCCGTCTCAGGTTTCCTGGAACAAGGACTGCTAGTGAAAGACCACGTCAAGCTGAGAGACAGCTATGTCCGAACACTGCAGTTTAAGCTGGACGTGGCCTCCATCCTGCCCACCGACCTGGGCTACATTGCCACCGGCATCCACACCCCGCAGCTGCGCTTTAACCGCCTGCTCCGCTTCCCACGCATGTTTGAATTCTTTGACCGCACCGAGACCCGCACCAACTACCCCAACATCTTCCGCATCTGCAACTTGGTGCTTTACATTCTAGTCATCATTCACTGGAATGCCTGCATCTACTATGCTATATCCAAGTCTTTGGGGTTCGGCTCAGACACCTGGGTGTTCCCAAATAGCTCCAAACCTGGATTCACCACCTTATCTGAGACGTACGTCTACTGTCTTTACTGGTCGACTTTGACCCTCACCACCATTGGGGAAATGCCGCAGCCCGTACGAGATGAAGAATACCTTTTTGTTGTATTTGACTTCCTTGTTGGAGTGTTGATCTTTGCAACTATCGTTGGAAATGTGGGCTCCATGATTTCCAACATGAATGCCACCCGTGCCGAGTTCCAGGCTCGCATCGATGCCATAAAACACTACATGCACTTCCGCAAAGTCAGCAGAGAACTGGAGACGCGCGTCATTAAATGGTTCGACTACTTATGGACCAACAAAAAAGCCGTAGATGAACAGGAAGTGCTCAAGAACTTGCCCAACAAACTGCGGGCTGAGATTGCGATCAATGTGCACTTGGAGACCCTGAAGAAAGTGCGAATTTTTAAAGACTGTGAGGCCGGACTTCTGGTGGAGCTGGTTCTCAAACTGCGCCAGCAGGTTTTCAGTCCAGGGGACTACATTTGCAGGAAGGGAGACATTGGTAAAGAGATGTATATCATCAAAGAGGGGAAGCTTGCTGTTGTGGCCGATGATGGATTCACACAATACGCCCTCCTCACCGCTGGCAGCTGCTTTGGGGAAATAAGCATTTTGAATATTAGAGGGAGTAAAATGGGAAACCGTCGGACTGCAAACATCCGCAGCCTGGGATATTCGGACCTCTTCTGCCTCTCCAAAGATGACTTGATGGAGGCGGTGATAGAGTATCCGGATGCAAAGACGGTGCTGGAGGAGAGGGGTCGGGAGATCCTGAAGAAGGAGGGTCTTTTGGATGAGAACGCAGACAGTGGCGGGCTCCAGAAGGAGGACGCAGAGGAGAAGGTGGAGAGGCTGGAGACCTCTCTGGACACCCTTCAGACTCGCTTTGCCCGCTTGCTGAACGATTATACACACACTCAGCAGCGACTTAAACAGCGTGTGACGCTGCTGGAGCAGCAGGTAATGACTGATTATAGTGCTGAAGCAAACGATGACACAGACGCTGATCCATCAAACTGATGTGTAAGCATGAAACCTAAAACTGCTTACTGGGAACTAAAGAAGAACCCATAAAATTCCCTCTGTACAAATATCTGTGTCCTCAGAACAAAAAACAAACAAGCTGATGAGTGAAAACACAAATAACTCCTTCAGTTCATTCAGATGTCAATTTTGGTTGAATAAAACCAATCTCCATGTCACAGGTGCTCTGAAATTGATGGATGCCCCCGTTTTTTTGGGTTGTCTGTAAACATGATGTTTGCTTCCGTCAGGAAAGGGATTCAGTTCCCTGAACACGTCGCATGTTGCGCTTTGGTTCTGTACACCGTCTCCTGCTGCTACTCTTGGGACAATGAAATCTCAGGTGATTTGTTTCCAGTGTTTTTTTTGTTTTTTTTTCTTCCCCTAGTTCAGGAGTATGCAACCTTTAACACTAAAAGAGCCATTTGGTCCAAGTTTCTTATGTGTAAAAAACCAGGGAAAGCCACAAAATTCCACCTCTTGTTTAGAAAAATACAACTTATTGTCTTTTTGACTATTGGCTTGCTCATTTATGCCAATTTAGCTTTCAAAAATTTTTAATTTTTCCAGTATTAATTTTTTCTTTATGTCATTTTTATGTTTTTATTTATTTACTTTTGACAGCAGCAAATAAAAGTTCCTTTCAAAATAAAATACACCCTGCTGCAGCAGAGTAACACAAATTTAAAAAGCAAGAAATAAAAAAACCCACAGAATTTTTTTTTATCATTATGTGTACCTTCATCCTTTTTCTCATTTTACAATCGAATATAAACACGGCCATGTTGATGTAGAATCTCTAGTGTAGTCTTTGCTGTAGAATTGTTTTGTGTTTTAAGCTCTTCTGATAGTCTGGATGCTTTATGGGAGGAAAAAAAAATCTACTTTTCTCACAAAAAATAATGTTTTAATCCATCCATTTTCTTAACAAGTTACATCCCTTTTGAGATCACTGGGTTGCCTAAACGCCCACTTTAGAACAGAGGTGTCAGAGTGCAACATGTCCAACCAACCTGCAATTGAAGCTCCTTATTGGCTAAACACCCTATAACCAACTTCCAGGGAGTAAGCAGCAGATGAGGCAGAATTTCTGGAAAACCAGCAGGAGGCCGGCCCTCGACACTCCTGCTTCAGAGTCACCAATTAACCTATGAAGCATGTTTTCGGACTGTGTGAGGAAGCCCACACATGCACAGGGAGAACGTGAATATTTCACACAGGAAGGTCCTTGACAAGATTCAAACCGGGCCTTCTCGCTGTGAGGTGAGAGTGCAAACCACTGCGCCACCGTGCGGCTCCAATTATTATTATTTTTTATTCTTTTTGAAGAACAACAGTTTTTAATTTCTGCTACAGGTATCCCGATTTTAATTTGGTTTGGAATCTAGACATATTCAGGAAAGTGGGAAGGGGGTGGCTTCATGTCTCTGCTCCAAAGTTTCTCCCATTTATTGTGTGTGAACTCCCTCTAAAGAGGACTGGGGATTTTCCAGTCATTTCAGCCTTTGCATTCCAGGATGCAACTGAAGCACATGAGCTGGTTTGATAAGAGCAGCTGGAACAATGCTTGCCCAGCAGCAGCTCTGGCTTTAATAAAGGGGGGCAGGAGAAAGGATGTATATCTCTTACAGCCCCGTAAAGAGTGGAGCGTTTCAAATTACACAAGCAAGCATTGCCTCTTTACAAATCGAATAAATGCAATGTTAGACTTTATAACAGAAAAAAAAAAAATCTACATGATCAATTTCAACAACAAACAAATTTTGAGCGATCTAATAAACAGAGCATTTTTTTCAACAAAGATCAGACAGAATTTCTGGTTCCTTTTCCGTAGCTTCCCAAGCCTTTTCTTGCCTTGTAAGCCTAAAGTATTTTCTTCAATGCACAGAAGTTCTCATGGAGTCTTTTTGCGCCTCTAAAAAAAAAGTATCAAGATTTTGATAAAATTTTGTTCAAAAGTGAAATGTTTTTATTGTAAATCTTTATTTATCCAAGAAATAACTTGAGAATTAAGATTCCTAACTCAAACTACAGCATTATTAATATAATGAAAACAAAAGATGAAATAAAGATGTAAACTAGTTTGTTTAGAAATTAAAATAAAAAAATTCTAGTTTTGCTTTTTCTTTCATTGGCTTCCAATATCTTGTAAAAGAAATATCAAGCAAACTACTTTCATTTCAAGGGTGTTGCAGCATTCCTTCATTTTTTTAAAATTAACTTTTGCAGATTTATTTAATTAGCTTGTGTTAGAATGTGTGATTCAGTACAAATGGAGCCGATGTAGCTCGAAAAACCTCCATTATTTGCTCAGAATAACCAAAGTCCATCCTTTTAAACAAAATCCTGCCCTTTTCATCAGCTAATGACCTAAAACTAATCTAAAGTACTTCTGGAACTTATCAACTTCATTGACGGGCCTATAAATTGTCCCATTGAAGAGTTTTAGATTTTGCAATTGCATACCATGTTTCAAAGTTCACCCTATTTATAACAACATTAAAACAAAAAAAAAATGAGTTGATCTTTATTGAAGTATTTTTTCCTTAAAAATAATCTCATCTGAATAGAAGAAAAAAAAATCAGAATCAGATAAAAATCTATTTCATTGAGGATTACACACTAAGAGATTAACATTTAAACTTGTTTAAGAGTAAACGGTTTGACTTTTGCTTAGAATTGAACAATTATGTTGAAAATAAAGCTGTGCATCATTGAAAACTGACATAATAACTGATTGTGCTGTAACATGCTACCTAATGTGCTGATGCAGGTCTGCAAAAGGTGGAGTGAGCCCGTATTCGTCAACAAAAATGAGGGAAATGTTCTGTTAAAAACAGGTTTCTGACATGTTTGTGACTCGTTTTAGGAAATCTAAAAATCACTGAATGGAGTGAAGAATTCCAGATGTTTTTTTTTTTTTAAATAAAGAAAAATAAAACAGCATAGATAGTCACCTATGTAGTAAACAACTTTCTTTTTTTAATATGTCAAGTTAGAGCACTTTTTTTTTCTCATTGAAACACTTTCGATAAACTAAAAATTAAACTAAAAGATTTTTTTTTTTCCCATGACGACTGATTGGATGTGAGGATAAAGAAGAAACAACGCCGGGCTGCTCGTATGTGTGGGAGCTGCAGGACCGTGGCATGCTGTCTGCGCTCCGTCTTCAACTGATTGGCTGAGGCAGTAAAGCAAAGGGGCTAGCGCATCCGCATGTGCAGGCTGTGCTTGGGTCCATCCACCCGCTCCAACTTCTCAAAGTGTTTCCTAGCATTACGGATATTGATGAGAGTGGCTGCAGATGCTAAACATAAAAAAAAACAAACGGTTTTGCGTTGTTAGAAGTAGAACTCATCTGAGGTGCGGGTTTACTGAAGAGGAGAACTTACGAATGGAGGGGTCGGACATGATGACCATGACGTATGTGTTTGAGGTGAAGACGTCGATGAAAGCGGCAAAGTTAGAATTCCTCACCTCCATGCTCTGAAAGGAGGCTGCAAGTTTACTGGAAGAAAGAGTACAGAAACATATAAGTGAGGTTTCTTAAAAGCTGGTTGCTGATTTATAAAAGAACTTACCTGCAACTGAGTTTGAACTGTTTGATAATATTGCTGATCTTCTCAAACCTGTGAGCATCACGCTGCTCTTTGCATTGATAATGGGAAATCACCTGCATGTTTTGAAGAAAATAAATGACTTTCCACATCTACATTTTCTGTAACTGCAGAATAAAAAAAAAAAGGTGTTCTCACCAGAAAAGTGGCTCTCTCAAACAAGAGGACTTCATCTGCTTCTATGATCTGAGCAAAGTTTCTCAGGTTGGTCTCCAGCTGCTGGACGTTTGGGATGAGCTGGTACACAATGCTGGACCAGGCCTGCAGTGAAATGATTAGACGAGAATGTTACAATATCGTCATCAAGAATTGGTTAAACATGCTGCCGGTATGATACACAACCTTATATAAAGTTTCATCCCAGATTGATGTTCTGAAACATGTGCAAGCCAAAGGTCTGGAAAGCCGTTTGAGATCTTCTTCTCGCTCTTTGAAAATCTGTAAAGGAAAAAAGCAAAACTGATGGCTAAACATATACTAAAAATGATCATAAAAGTCAGTTTAGTTTGCCTGCTAAACATTTTTACATATTAGTGGCCATTAATTATACTTTTAAAAAGGTAAAAAAACAATAAGTCATAAAAAGTAACAAACATGTAGGTGACACATGAATTTGACAACTCAATTTATTTACATTTAAATTCAAATAATAAATACTTAAATTCAATAGTTTGATATAAATCTGCACCTTAATTAAATAAAAAACATCTATCAAAGAAAAAATGTGGTTGACACAAACAATGTTGACCTAATTATCTGAAATTTACACGTCGAGTTACATCATTAAAATTTTGACTTCAGTTTACTTTAGGATTTACCACAATAAACACATGGAAAAGACTTTTCCCTACATTTTTCAAGTATAAACTGTTGTAAGCCACTGTGTCTACAGCAGATATCAATGCTCAACTGAGTTTTCTAGACAGCTACTGTATCAAACAAATTAAAAAGAATTGGAAAAATATCTACTGTTTATCTGCAAGTATTGAATTCTAAAAATCCTAGTATGTTCAGTTGTGTATTGAGGCTGTTTGGGGCATCGTGAGAGTGTATGGAGAAGATTTTATAGCAACTAATACCAACAAATGCTGTTATAAAAAGTGAAAACTAAACTTTTTTGTAAATTAAAAAATTATATGTATTATTATATTTAACTTGTTTCTTTGACAATTACATAAATATTGTCTTGACTATGGTTGACCAAAAACTTCCATTCAATTAATCTAATATAATCCAACCACAAGGGGGCACAATCCATAAATTTCAGGTGCTACTCCAAAGTGTGGGTAAAAAAAAAAACAAGGGGATTGTGTCAGGAAAAAAAATCTGATTTAAAACTAATTCTAAAATCAAATACACAAAATTCAAAAGCGGAAGATGATATTTGCAAATAATCTGCCACTAAGTGGAGCAGCTGGAAGGCAAAAAGGAAGTTAAAGCGCTCCTCATTTGAAAGAAGCATTTGATACAGACTCAAAGTGGATAATCATTTACCAAATCTCTCTGGTCCTCCTGAACCAGGTCCATTTTGTGCACCAGACAGAATACTTTGGCATCAGAGGAGTTTTGCAGAATGGCTTCCAGACACGACTGGTAGTAGTGCATGTCTTTCTCCAGCTCGCGGCTCTCAACGTCGAATACATAAATAAGAACTTCGACGTTTCTGAAGATGTTGTCCCTCTGACTGGTGAAGTAATTCTCCATAAACGTGTCCTGTCTAAGATATTAGACAGCAGAATACAAATTAACCTTAAAAGGGAATAGTCAAAGCCGATCAGAAGGCAGAGAGAAGAGAAACAGACTTACCCTCCACAGTCCCAAAGGTTTAGAACTAGATTACCAAGAAAGCGAACATGGGAGTGTTCCACATCAACTATTGAGGAGATAAGGAGAAGATGCATCAATTAAACTAACATAAATACATGACAAACTTAATTCAGTTTATTTATTATGTACAGATGATAAAAAGAATAATAAAGAAAAAGTTGTGTAAAAAAAACAGAATTTAAAACATCCAGTTCTTTAAGCACCATAAAGAAAATAAACATTCATGTCTTTAATAAGAAAAAATGTTTTTTTAAATCCCTTTCACACTTAATTTCTAAAATAGTATGTTTAATGGGCCAGCCAATATGTTGCTCCAAGACGAAGCTGAACAAGCAGTTAAAACAGGTCAGTTGATAGATACCAGCTCAATGGCCCTGTGGAAGAATGTCCGCCCTCAGAATGGAAAGTTATAAGTTCAAATCCATGGCCAAGTCATGTCAAATACTAAGATAGGGACCCAATGCCTGATACTTGACACCAAACTTTAAAGGGGTTGGATTGAGGGCTTACACCACCAAATGGTTCCTGAGTGCAGCTGTGTCTGCAGCTCACCGCTCCCCCAGGGAAGGCAGAGAGCAAATTTCACCCACCTAACAACTAACGTGACTTTGATTTGGAAAGTGTTTACTTCGAGCAATCAAAACAAAAATTAAACCAAACAGCAAATATACATATCTACACACAGATATATCAGGATAATTAGTTGTGACATTGATCGGTATATAAGTTTATATACACATACACAATACAAAATACATAATTATTCAATTGTTATTCTTAATCATAAATTGACACATTAACCCTTATACATACAGGATATGAACACACGACATCATAAACATGAAGTCTTTCTGAATTATTTTCAACTTATTTAATTCAATTAAGTACTTAATTTATGTAACTTTGAAACATAAAAGTGTGTGCATCAATTAAAACAAAACAAAGGTTAATGAAACAGAGAATCAAAGACAATAAGATGGCGAGACAAAAGATTTCATTATATTCTAATAAGTTGGAGCACAAACAAAAAAGAATGTTAGTAAAATGGACTGTGAAAAAAAACAGTGGTACACTGAAGATGTTAGAATAAAGCTCATGTTATGCACTTTTCATTGCCACCAACTGATTTAAAGATTAAGTATTTTTTAGACCCACAGCTTATGTAAAAAAAGAAAAGAATAATGAAAATAAAAATTTAAACGCTTCTGAGTCAAAGACAGAATGTGTACAATATTCACAATTTGCCGCAAACACTGGAAGAAATTATCAAAAACAAGGTATTTTTAAAAAATGTATAAGTTGTAATGAGATTAATTCATATGGTAATTATTATTTTTTTGTTGAAATTTGAATTATAAAAGATTTACACTCCAATTTTGAACTTTAATCCCAACTGTATTAAATCCACTAGTCATGAGTAAATAATTTAACAAAATAAATGTCTATTTTAAATCAATCGCTTTTGTTTTTTTTTCCCACCATAAAGATAGACAGGACTGTTAACTTTCAAGAAATCATCTAGATAGAATAAATTAATCATGTCTGCAGATACAGAACATGAAAACCTACAAACATAAAGGACTTACTTGTAGCCCCAAGGCGACGTGTGTCCCGAGCTATGTAATTGGCAAAGATTATTGATCTCATACTGGTCTTTCCAGACCCACTTTTCCCCATCAGAAGTACCTAAAAATAAGAATTCGAAAGATTATGGAGGCCAAGTCAGAGAAATCAGGTGGAAAATCAAACTCACACAAAAGCCTTTAAATCACAAATAAATGTATTTAAACCAATCGAATTTTAATCTTTAAACATTGATTTAATCGGAAACCAACAAAAATCCATACCTTTTTCTTCATTGCTGTGTTTGACATCCCCCTCAGCAGACACGAGTTTTTTTCGGAGCTGAAGGTCAGATGACTTCAGTCTGACTGCAGCAGCTGTCTGCGGAACAAACACTTTCACCAACACGATCACAAAGTTGCCTCGAAGAAACAAAAGCGTCGAGTTAACATTAAATTAACGCTTTAAAAAAGATTCAACACAAACAGATTTAGCCAAATCTACCTTCTGAATCCAGAAATGTCTTTTTTTAAGTTAGGAAAACTATTTTTTCTCCCTTAAGTAAACACGTAGGCTAATGCTAGGTAGGCTATAATACGATAGCTTAGCACACATAGGCGGCTAAATTGCTTGAGATTATACGCGGTCTTTCACTTACCACGACAAAATACTTAATTACTGATCATTCAACTTTCGACGTCCGCTTTTGCTCCTTTTTGTCAAAACAGCTGCACACATTACTCGTTAAAAGCAGACAGTGCGGTGACGATCAGCTGCTTCCTGTTTACGCCAAAAGTCACATGATGAGAAAATGTTAAATTTATCCCTGTGTTCGGTCTAGAAGGTGCTAGTGAGTTGGTGGGGTCTCAAATTAACATGTTTCAAATATTTTGCAACCTATATGAAAAATAAATATATGATGTTTATCTATTTGTTTTGGAGAAAACGCGCATTTGGGGTTAAAGACAAAAGGTAGACAAAACGGTTAAGTCAGACTTAGCAACAGAAAACCTCACAAGACAATACAGAGGGTAAAGAGAACGTTTTGACAAGAAGTGTAATCACAGCAGATTTAAACAGAGGACTTTTGTTACGAAACTTCTTAAAATCTACGATAAATTTATAGACAAAAAGTCATTTTGGGTTGTTTTAATAGTGATTTTCAATTTTTCAATCAGTGATTTTTTTTATGTTTAAGTCTTCCCCATACTTGCCTACGTTTACGACGTTTTTAAAGATGTTAATCAATCGAAGACCATGTTTCTTTTAAAATAATGTTTTATTTATTTTAGGCACTGCGTTAAATTCATAGGATATATTCTACTTTTAATTATGCATTTATCTTTCTTTTTGTGGAACAAAAGCTGAGTTATTGTTGTGTTTCATTACCACTAGAGGGCGTAAAGGGCATTCCAACCCGGAAGTTTCATAGCGGAAATCTTACTTTCAAAATAAAGGAAATTTTCCCCAAAAGTAAGGCCGTGAACCCCAAACCTTTATCTCACGGTTAAAATCAGTGCATTATCAGATATAGTTGTCTTAAATTACATTTTAGACACCACATTTTACACTTCAGAGTAGACTTCAGAGTGCATTTTACACATGCACTCTGAAAGACAAAATGTAGCCTCCTCTGCAGGAATAAATGTTATTATATTATATATATTATATATATATATATATATATATATATATATATATATATATTATAAAAACACATTAGATCCATCAGATCTCAATATGAAGTTGGATATCTAAATAACGATGAAGTCTGTTTCTGATTGGGTAGAGACATTCACACCAGTGGCCCTCTGGAGGTCATTCTGTAGGGCACGAGCAGTGCTCAGCCTGTTGCGCCTTGCACAAAGGAGCAGGTATGGGTCCTGCTGAGGGGTTGAGGACCTTCTACGGCCCTGTCCAGCTCTCCCTGAATAACCACCAGTCTCCTGAAATCTCCATGTTCTGGAGATTGTGCTGGGAGACACCACTACAGCTAACGATTAACGAGGCCCTCAGCTGCTTAACTAACAAGAAAATTGTCAGACAAGTTTAATTCAATTCAGGCCAGGCCCAATAAAAAAAGTGTTCCTTTAATTTTTGTGTGTATGTGTGTGTGTGTGTGTATATATATACATATACATACACACACAGGGAAATTTTAGACAATTAAAATTAAATGACCATATGAAAACCCATGAATTGGGAAAAAAAAAAAAAAAGTCCAATCCAATACAGACTTTGATAGTATTTTAGAGCAAGTTCATTAAATAATGCTTGTACTGTTTGGTGCACTTGCAGATGTTTTAATTACTCAGCAATATCTCATACAAAGATTAATTGAATTAAGACTTCAGTCAGTGAAAATAAATGGCAATATACATATCATAAAACTTTATTGTTCCATCACAGCTCAATCCCCAAACTGCAGCCTTCTTCCAAAAAGATGACCCATTCTTAAGTAAATGACAACAGAAAAGAAACCAACCAACTTCCCAGGACTGTCCAAAAACAATGGACACAAAGAAAACAAAAGGTGGTGTTAGTTCACCATTTAGGGGAGAAGTTTTCAATAATCTAATAGAAAAAAAGGAACAGAAAACTGTCCAAAACTTTATCACCAGAAGTGTGTGAAAAAGAAGAAAAATATGTGATAACTGGCTTTCCTTTGAAATCACAATTTGATTAAGTTAAATAGGTATCAATTACATTAAATAATAATGGTTTAATCTGTAAAAAATGTAGAGCATTTTCTTAAAATGGACTGTGAAGTACTTAAAAGTAGTCAGTATTGTATTTGCAGAGGATGAGAACCAAAGTGTTTTCAGAATCCTGGAGAAGCAAAGATTTAACAGACGTAATAAAGTGTGCCTTTTGACCACCAGAGGGCCAGAATTTCACGTATTTAAAACAAATAACTCAATATGTTCCTATAAGAATTGTTTAACGTTTTACTGTGAATGTTAACACTAAATTGCTTTTACACTAAGTTATTACAGAGGCTGCAAATTAAATCCCTTTTCAGTGAGGATGTGTACCTTAATAAATAAAGTTTAGTCATCAGTTAATAGCCACAAATCAAGGTAAAATGGTGGTCAAATTTAACAGAAATGTTTTTTTTTTACATATAATTTTAAAAGTTGAATATATGATAAGACTCTCCTCTGGTGGTCATTCTTGTTTGTTGTTCCTTTAAAATCTGATTATTCTCCAAACTGATCACACAGTGACTGCTGCCTGCTGCATATAAGGACACCAACTCCTCCAACGTGATTCACACAACCCATCAAGCAAACCTGAATATCCTCTGGATCTGACATTTTGTAAAGACATTGAAGATCTTTGAGTTGCTACTGTTTGATGCTGTGAAGACAAGACTAACATGGGCCATCATCGATTTGGAAGAGAAAAAAATAAATCTATACAGTTGCTCTTTGTCAGAGATGCATGAGATGTCACGAGCAAAGGAAAAAGCAAATAAAAGCGAGAAATTTTCAGGTAGTGTACAAGCGACGGAGAGTCCGTCTTTACATCTGATCTCGGAGCTTGGCGAGCCTTTGAGACAGTTCATCCTGTGAAGACAAGAAACATCAGTGAGCAAAAAGATGACAAGAAAAAACGGAGGTAAGCCACATTGACATTTTGGGCTTATTTTCAAACGGACTAAAGAAATCTGCAATTTTTCAGGGTTAATGTTCAAACAAGGACATACCTGTTCTGCGGAGGCCACACTGGTACCAACTGAACCTGTCTGTCCTTGAGGAAGCTCCATGTTCAAATCCAAACTAAACAAGAAGAACAAAAAAAAAGTTGCCAAAAATACTCAAAATCCCACATGTTGCTAGATTTGCCTTAGTTTACATCTACCATAAGGACAATTGGACAATAACAGTCTTACCCAGCTTCATCAGCCATTTCATGCAGCAAAGACTCCACTTGATTCTGGAAAAAAAACAACAGGACAGGTCAGTGCCAAAGCAGCTTTAGTCTGGGATGACGAGAAAGGCAGCAAAAAAGGCACCTGTGGTGTTGTGAGTGTGGTGGTGCTGCTCATGGTGTCCTCCATCTGGGCCGTCTGGACATCCAGAGTTTCAAACTGATGCTCAAACTTGTCCATGAGAGCTGAGATCTGAAAGCAGACAAACGTGGTGAAACCTTGTTTTTAGAGCCCAGGGTTTCACCACAAGGGTGTTCATTCCCCTACCTTTTCAAGATTCATACTCTTCAGGGTGGCATCCATGCCTTTCACTACTCCGGCCATTGACTTTGTGACCTGTTAAAAGTAAAATCAGTAAAAAAAAAAAAAAAAAAAGAAGCTTGTATAATATGGGCATTTCACTCCTCCCCCTTAGATTGGTGAAAGTTGAGTACCTGGTTCATTGTGACTGCTGTCTGGACTCTTGCAGCCACTGCGTCTACTCGAGCGCTCATCCTCAGGAAGTTCACCGACTGGTTCTTCTGTCTGATGGCGTTCTCTGCATGGATCCTCGCCACTTCCATATTCCCCTTCTGGATGGCCTGCAAACAGAGAAAGTAAGTTCTGTAAACCTCTCAACAGCTAACACTGTGTGGTCTTTTGATCCACATATAAAGTAAGAACTCACCTTTTTGACTTTTGCCTTCTCTGCTTTTTCCTCTTTGTCACATTTTTTGGAATTTCTTTGGAGTTCTTTGGCAGCAAACTTTAAATTGAAAAGATTTTCTGATAGTTGGAGTTAAGGGAAGGTGGAGCAGACTTTGGAACTGAACTCAATGCTTTGGAACCCTTAATAGATATTTTATGCCAACTTTTAAATAACTGAAACAGTGGAAACAAATATAGATGTATAGACAAGGTATGTTGATCTGAAAATATTTAGGAAAAAATAAAAAAATCAAATTTTAAACAAATCATCACCATTTGTTGAAATGTTAGAGATTATATATATATATATATATATATATATATATATATATATATATATATATATATATATATAAACAAACTTTTAAATAACTGAAACAGTGGAAACAAATTTTTGGTAAAATTATAATTTTACCAAAAAGTGCTAGTCTTGATTTTCTGGGTTAAGAACAAGAGGTTTGCTTCACAGGACACCAAGTGGCAGATTTGACAGATAAAGAGAACAAGGATGGCTTAGAAGTTGTCAACAATAAAAGCTCCTTCAAACATTCACACCAATGAGCTGTAACTGACATCTAAAGTGATGAATAAAAAGATTTAGTTTAAAATCTATTTCACAATTCCAGAATCTTGTTTAAAATATAAGCGCAAGTTTGGATTTAGATTACAGCTATTCATTTTTTTATGTAAATGGAAGTTCAGTGTTGCCACAAGAAATCAAAAACCTGAAAATATTTGTCATTGTTTAGATTTGGTTATGTTTACTGATGTAAACTAAGGTTTTAAGGAATATCTTGATTGTTATATTTCCTAATATAAATATCTTTTTTTAAAAATGGAGAAAACACCACAGCCATCAGCTGATGCAAGTTTTTCTGTTATGTTCAAATCAATTCCAATAATTCAGTTACTCGGTTCAATCTAAACATTAACTTTTGTTTAAAGTTAGCTGTTATATTCATCTGTTAATTTGTTTCCTCTTTAGATTAACAAACGACGCACGATTTAATGTTTACATTATTGTGAAAATGCTAACTTATTTTGAAGGTATTATTATTATTACATTTCTGATCTGTCTAAGTCGTAAACCAAACTATTTTAACTTCATAACCTCAGCCTATACTGTACTTTCTTTAGGATGTTAGTTCGTGTGACTAAGTTAAGCAACCCAGTGTATTTGTTTTCAGCTATTAACAAAGACGCTTTCGAGGCCCTCAACCCAGCTCTGTCTCCTTTACTGTCACGTAAAATGGGTTTTGAATTACTAAGTAATACAGTAACCCACCACACCAAGGTCTGGTCGATTTTGGACACATTCAGTTTCTGATTTGTTGTTTCGTATAAATTTAGCTAGCTAGCCTTGTCGTAAACAACCGCGAGCTCGTTTAGCTTCACCATTACAGTCACTTCACAGCGGCCTTTTTTAAAGGATACTTTCCATGCTTGGCATCTTAAAGCAGCTCTTCAGAAGCTTAACACTCACACCAAAACGTCCTTACAGGCAGTCCAAGACACGTCGCTGAAAATGGGCTAAATTATCACCGAAAATTCCGCTCTTCAGGACTTGAGAGTTTCGCCTTCTTCCGCACTTCCTGGTCTCACCAAAATATCCACTACGTCATTGTCACGTGGCCTCGGCATTCCCCCGTCAAAACGTCACAAGCGCGTTTGCTCCGCCCCAAATGTGAATGAAAGGACAAAAAATATATAATAAAAACAAATATCGAAAGACTTTTAGTAGTTTTGCAATAGAGAATGGTTAGCGAAGAAACAAACTCACAGAATGAAGAGGCAGAGGGGGGGAAATCTAGCGTTAATCGGAGGGGTGGGCGGTGAAACGGGCTGATTGATGATCAGATTTACGGTGCGGTTCACGGCGGGGAGAGAGGATGACTCACTCCGTCTGATGTGATGCTCACCCCGCAACAGCTCGGCAGTGCGTTGGCACGCCGGTGGCTCAGCCTGTCAGGTCGCTGAGCTCCACCGAGAACGGCAGAAGGGGGAAAAACTTTATCAAACTGTGAAGTTGCATTTGTTTTCTGGGATCTCCAACTTGTCCCTCGGTCGTTGGAGAGTTGTGACGGCGCGTCGTGATTTACAGTAAATTTCGTGATGCTAGATTGCCATGGAAACAGTGCTCCTGAGCTGAAGGGAAACTGTCCGTGGTAACTTCAACATCAACACTCTTAACAGGGTCGGATAAACCTGTTGGATAGCCCGTCGCTTCTCATTATATTTGCTCTAATTTCAGCTCTAAATTGACAACAAAGCAGGTGAGTGTTTCACGTGTTATGAAATATTTGATTATTTTTATTATTCACTTTCAATGTTTGAAATTATTTTTTAGTTTTAGAAAAATATTTGCTGCTAAACATTTTTTATTTGGATCTTAAAAGATGTAAATGGAGCTAAACAAGTGACCTCTGCAAAATGCATGGCTGTAGATCATGAATGTGCAAAGGAATATAGTCATAATGATTTATTTAAAAAGTCACAGATTTACAGACTAAATATTTTGCAGTTTTAATGCATGTCGACATATGCTATTTTTGCTCAAATGCAAAGAATCCAACGTGTAGCGTTTTGTTCACTGGCTGTATGACTCATATAGTCTTATCTATAAAGAACCCAAGTGGTGGAGGAGCAGTCCTGCTGCAGGACCGAACTGATGTAACCTCCCAGATTCACTAGAGGCTGCTGTGGGCCATGCCACTGACTGCATTTGCATTGATGTCCACCCAACACTGACCCCCCAAACAGGCTGATGATGCAGAAAGTGCAGCTGGGATGTGAACGATGTGAAGCACTCACAAGTAATGTTTGCACTGCTCCACATGGCCCAGCTACATTGAAAAGAACAGCAAATATTTGAATTAAGCCAAAAAATAAAATTAATTTATAGGTGGTTCATCTGAGCCTAACTTTTTTTTTTTTTTTGAAGATCTGAAAATCAAGTTGTTGCTATTTTACATATCTTTACTGTCTGTTTTGCCAAACACAAGAGCTCTATAAAAGAAATATTTGAATTTATTTGACAAAAAGCAGAGTGGTTACTAAAATCTCCCATTTTTGTTCATTCGGCACACACCTATAAGCTCTTCTGCATTTTTCTGCATATTGTTTTCTGTCAAGTGGATGGGAAGTGGACATTGCCTTTGCCTGAATGAGTCACAAGGGATGACGTACATTGATTTTTTTCTCTCCTATTTATTCTTGCGTTTATTCCGAGAGTTTTGAACAAAAGAAATTTGGTACAATTGCTTTTAATCTTTCTCCATTTTGTCAATAATTGGGAGGCCCAGGGATATCTTTTTAATTGCTTTTAGTTATAAGTTAAAGGAACACAAGTAAGGCACTGAAATATGAGTGAAGGCGTTCAACCGTAATAGATCTGTCTACCAAGTTGATGTAATACTTCTCACCTGGAGAACGACAGACTAGTGACTCACTCTTAAACTAGCACAGGATCACATGACAATGGAAAATTTTGACCTAGAGATTAGTCACGGTTTATCTTATACGACCATCAAAAAATGAGGGAATGAAACACTTAAACAGCTCTGCCCGCGTTTGTTGGAACAGACTGTAAAAAAGCCTGAAGGCATGACTTAAAATGATTAACATGCTAAAATGGCAGCATTTAAAGACCCTCTCCAATGTAAACATGCTCTTGTGGTATTTTTCTGATTTTGGAGGACATACAGTATATAAAGAACATTTTTCTTATTATTATCATTAATAGTAGTATTAATTTTGTATTTGAATCACTGAGTAGCAAATGAAAAAAATGCAGTAGGATAAAACTTGTAGGTGTTACGTAGGAGCTATAAGCCACAAGCTCCCTGATCTCCTGCATTCTTATGCATCCACCTGTAGACATTTAGATCCACAAACGTCTTCGATTTTCTCATCCAAACTGGCATCTGGCCTTAAACTTTGGCCAAAATTTTCTGGCACCAGTAATGTCAGGTTGGGAGGGGCTGTAAGCAAAGCTGCGAGGAGAAAGTGTAAACAAAAGGATGATGGGAAATGAGGGCAGATTTACTTTTAAAAAATGAATTAAAAGACTACGGGGAACACTTTTTGGCTCTATGGCAAGAATACAAATTATTAACCTGTTAAAATTTCTCCTCTCAAAGAACAGCCTCATTTTTCACTATATACCTTTATCATGACATGTGTAAACAAAAAATGTCAGTCTTTAATAAAAAAAAAGTGATCCCTTGACACCAGAATCTATTCCTGGCTATGAAAAACATGATTTCGCCTCTGTTTTTGCCTTTAAGTAGATTCTAAATTAAAGTATGTTTAGAGCATAATTAGGTTGATGCACATTCGCATCAATAGATGTCAAGAGGTTAAGTCATTTATTGTGGTTTAGTGTAAATATCAGATCTCTATTTGACAGGAGGCGACTATGGAGCTTCAAACAGAGAAGAGGTTCAACAACTTGAGTGTCGAGCAAATCCAGGCTCTCGACAAAATCCTGACTGAGGTCATCCCTATTCACGGACGGGGGAATTTTCCCACGCTGCAGGTGAGAGCAAAAGACATCATCCGTGTGGTCAAGGACCGGCTGGTTGAGCGAGACATCATGGTCAAAGACATCCGTCTCAATGGAGCAACTGCCAGTCACATCTTAGTGAGAGACAACGGCCTGGGCTACAGAGACTTGGACATCATTTTTGGAGTTGAGCTCCCCAGACAGGAGGACTTCCAGGTGATTAAGGAGGTAGTTCTGAGCAGCCTGCGAGACCTCCTGCCGTACGGGGTCAACAGGCGGAAGATCACCTGCCTCACGATGAAGGAAGCATATGTCCAAAAAATGGTCAAAGTTTTCAACGAGCACGACAGATGGAGCCTCATCTCGCTGTCCAACAACCGGGCAAAAACAGTGGAGCTTCGGTTTGTCAGCTCCCTTCGCAGGCAGTTTGAATTCAGCGTAGATTCCTTTCAGATAATATTAGACCGCATGCTGGAGTCCTACTGGGTCATGGAGAGGAAGCAAGAAGGAAAGCTGGCGCTGAACGCTGCAAAGCTGTCAAAAAGAGAACGGCACGTGGATAGAAAGAAAGAGCAGCTGAACAACCCGCAAAATACGAAGGAGGATGTTGAGAAAGGTTCCTCAGGCTTGGATGAAGCTCCATGCCAGGAGGAAGAAATGTTAGGGGTTGAGAAAGAACATCATGGTGAGATTGAGCCAATGAATGGTGAGCTTGAGAAGGAGCCAGTGTTAGAACCCAAGAAAAATGTACTGGACCAAACTGAAGAAAAGATTAATGGAATTGAGGATGTTCATTTTGAGGAGAACATCGCTGTTGGGTTTAAGATGTGTGAAAAACAAGGAGAAGGGAAGGAACACTTAAACTGTGATTATCCACCAGTATCATCCCCCAAATTTACAGAACTCACAGATACCAGGGATGCACTAACATCACATGCTGGTTTAAAGCCTCAGAGTAATGAGGAAGGGCAAGTTCCTCAGCTGGAGAAGTCTCCGACTCAAGGAGCGGTCTGTTGTCAAGAAAAAATTGAGGTAGACTCAGTAAGCTGCAGGACTGAAAATTCTCAAATTCTAACAGATCCACACCTGGAGTTCTCCTTTCCTCCTCCGGCGAAAAAAACCTGCAGCACAACGCAAGACGTCAAACCCGATTACTGTCCTTCACCAAAGTTACAAAGAAAAATGTCTCGGAAGATGATCAGCAAGCCTGACAAATGGTTCCTCCTGAATGACTTGTCAGACCTGACAACACAGCTGTTCCCTCCAATAGAAATACCCAAAACTCTTCAAGCCAAACCCCCATCACTCAATGAAACTCAAGTTAGTGATCCAATTGTGCCGAACTCCAAATCAGAGAACTTTGAGGGTGCAGACTTGCCTACAGACCCTTGTTCCTCCCAAGAAGGGCCCGGTTCCCTTGAAACTGTAGAACTAAACATGGAGCCAGCACAGTCTGCAAGACCTCCTGAGGTGACGGCAGACGCATCCTGCCAACCTAAAGCAGATGTTAGTAGACTGGAATTGGCAGACGCTGGTCCAAACAGTTGTGAGTCCAACTCGTGGTTTGGGGTGTCCGGGGAGCCCATTGTTACAGTTGAAGCCGAATGCATGTATGGAGACTTTGAGCAGGCCTTGCACCACCTTCGCCATCGCCTCATTGCCACCCACAACCCAGAGGAGATCCGTGGAGGCGGGCTGTTAAAGTACAGCGACCTGCTGGTTCGGAACTTCAGGCCGGCCAGCGAGACAGAGATCAAGTCGTTGGAGCGCTACATGTGCTCTCGCTTCTTCATCGACTTTCCTGACGTGGGCGAGCAGCAGCGGAAGATCGAGGCCTATTTGCAGTGTCACTTCATCGGCAGCGAGGAAACGAGCAAATACGACTACTTGATGACCCTGCGGCGTGTGATCGACGAAAGCACAGTGTGCCTGATGGGACACGAGAGGAGACAGACGCTCAACATGATCACCGTCCTGGCTCTACGCGTGTTGGGAGAACAGAACGCCATTCCCAACACGGCCAACGTCACCTGCTTCTACCAGCCGGCTCCATACATGACGGAGCCGATATACAACAGCTACTACATAACTCAAACACAGCCTCCGCTTGTTTATCACCCCTACCCTCTACACGTACACATGCAGACTGGGCTGGTGTAGCGACAGGAACGTGCCCGCACTGGGCCCTCGAAGCCGCTTTAAGCATGGTGCTCTACAACAAGAGGCACGTGCAAGTTTTAGCAACAACAGGGGCGCAGTGTTGTTAAATGTTTTCAAATCTCTCCAGCGTCTAATGTGAAAAATGAGAGGTCAGAACAGCAACGAGGCTGAAGGTAAAGCATGTGCCCTTTTAAGATAAACAATGCAAGGACAAGGTATTAGAAGTGAAAACATTGAGAGGATATCAAGGGAAGGGACTTTTATGAATGGCTAAAGAAATCTGTATTTATCACCTGCATGTGTGGCGGGAACCTGGAGTCTGGCTAGTTAATAAACTTCTCTAACATATACTATATATCAGGACAGAAAAACCTTAGTTTGGATTCAAGTAGAGATTCAAGTGTCATAGTTGTTTTTGTGAACAAGTTGAATGTGCTGCTTCAAATGTGTTGACAAAGAGGACACCGTAGTAACACAATTAGACAAATTCTCCTGTAATTTGTTCACATTGTGGCTAGTTCTGTGTTTGTTATTGTGAAAACCTCATTTCTGAGGAATTTAATAGAAGACTGCACTCAATTAATGACATGAGGGAAACAAATACATGGCAGTACTGTATATTTAGCCATCTAGTAATTGGATTTATTGGTTTATTTTAAGCATTAATAGAAACCACACAGATATTTCAAACTCATTTTAGGAACAAATAATTAATTAAAACGCTTAGAAAAATGAACAAAAATTTAAAAAAAAATGTTAACAGTGTAATTACTATTATTTTGCATTAATAAAAACACACTTAGGTCACCTTAGTTTAATACACACACATATATATAATGATTATTAACTAAAGTCAAGTATACTTCATTTATTGTTAAAAATGAGTAGGAAGAAGCAAACCTCTTGAGTAATTTCATTTTATATTTTTGTAAAGATGCCATAATCCAGTTCTTATCAGATCAAGTTCAGATTTTTTGTCAAGTATTGAAATAAAGTGCAATATTTTGATATTTCTTAAAAGTAGAAGATGCACAGATTGTTGTCCTTGTGTAGTTTTACATGGACAAAAAGCCTAAAGCATTCATCAATGTTGTATTTTTACTAATGAGTCACAACGATCCGTTATCCAGGTGTACAATAGTGTTCAGTGTGTCAGAATGTGATGTAGGATTTTTGTTTGTCAGTTCCAACAGGAAACTGCACCAACCTAAAAACTGTAGAATGTATGGATTGTAATTGAGTCGTATTTTCAATCAAATTTCCTCAGTTGTTCATTTTCTTCAAACTGCTTAAATCATGAAGGACCTGGTGTTTCTACAGTTTAGCTTGGGTGTAATCAGTCTTAATCTAATCCAAACATATCACAGTAAGTGGTAAAAGCGGTCAGTTTAGTGAAACATCTGTATATTTTTTTATCATTGTTCATAACGTTGATCAGACAGGATGATTGTAACCAGGGAACTCGATCTCTAAACCAAACCTTTTAGCTTTAATTCTAAGTTCAATTAAATGTTTGCCAGATTTAGTTAAATGCAATTTAAAGATCAAACGCGTTTCTTCAATGTAAAACAGTTAATTTGTTTTAGAAAGTTTTTCATATTTTTTAAAAATATTTTCGTGTGTGAAAATGCAGTAATCTCTTTTAGCTGTAAATGCTATAGTCTTGACTCACATCACTATTTGAAACTTCAAATGTTTTTTTTTAATTTGAACAAATACTCATGTTATTACAAAAAGATAAAAAGAGGTTTTAGCTCTTGTAATCCTTTTAAATCACATACGTATTTCTCCTTTGTTCTGTTTGGTTTATTGTTGTGCTTTGTGAACTGTACTTCTCAGGTTTGGATCGGTCTGTGGTCATTGTTGTCTGTTTGTCTTCCTAAGAGACGCTCCATGCTGAAGGGAACTGCAGGCAAGTCCAGCTTGTGTTGTTCAAAATTTTTCTCAATGATGCTTAAAGCTGCTTAAAGAACCACAAACATTCTTGGAAGAAAAGTCTTATTTATCCGAAATTTATCCCAGCATGCTGTGCATCCTGTGCATCAGTGGGGCTCTATTGTCAGTAAATTTGGTTTCGCTGATGTTTTTAATAACATTGTGTAATAGAGTCTTATTTTTGAATTGTAGAGCCTTATGCCTGCTTATTTTAAAGACGGAGAAGAAAGATCATAGATTGCAAAGATATTATGATTGTTCTCGTGCTTACATGGGAGAAAAAACAGAAATTAAGGGTCAAATGTTACATCGTCATAGCTTACTATCATAAAATCTGTATTTTTAAGCTTTCGAACAACACATCCCTCGTACTTTTTATAACCAAAAAACCTGTAAGGCCCTTTTAAGAGTGCAGACCTCCTGTGAACTCTAACTGCAGCGGACATTAAGCAATACGGGGGCGTCACAACGGTTTGTCCTTTTACCAACAAGCTTTGCTTCCTTCTAATTTTTGAATCAACATTTGTCTGAATATTGACAAAGATTCATCAATGCATACTTCTTTAAATACCTAAAGAAGCATTAAACATTAAAAAAAGCTGTTTGAAATAGACATTTTTTAATAATTTTATTTGTAATGGCCTTCAACTCTGCTGTTCTCCTTTTACTTACCATCCAAAATCTTTTGCTCCTCCTGACCCCCATATAAAATGTTCTAGCTCAGGGGTCTGCAACCTGAAGGTCCGGAGCCACATGCTTGGCTCTTTCGTCCTTACATTGTTGCTCTCTGGATTTGAAGAGAAATCGAAACAAATTGAATAAATAACGAGTTTGTAGTTACGCCACACTAAAGTCATAATGATAAAAAATCTAATGTTTGACTTTCTTGCATTTTTACTTCAAGTAAACGTGCTGCATCTGGAGGATCATATTTTTATTTTGAAAGGAATTTGTGCAAGCTGCTGTCAAATTAAAAGAAGTTAAATTTTCAATAAAAATAAAATAAAATAAAAAAGTTTTGCAAATAAAAGCAAAAGCAATAGCAAAAGCTATATTTATGAATTGATGTTTTAATGGTCACTAAAAAATTAATAACCCATATTTTTTAAATGGTAAAAGGGGACTTAGCGGCTCTTGCTGGGTTTTGATCAGGAAGAAACTGGCCCAAATGTCTCTTAACAAAAAGGGTTGCAGATCCCTTTTCTATTCCACCACTGAAGCACTGTAACAGAGACAGCTGTGTCAAAAATGGCTGCTTTGGAGTGGAAGAGCAAACATTTGAAACAAAGGAGACGTTTGAAGAAAAAGAAAATGCTTTTGCAATAAGAATGGATAACGGGTAAAGTAAAAGTGATCACACTGAGACATGACAAAATGCCACTAGTGTGAAGCTGCAAGACGAGCTGTGCAAGACGAGCATTGTTTCTTGCAAAAAACAATTTTTTTTCTTTGAAATTGAGATAATTTGATCAAACTCCCTTGTGGATGCAAATACTATAGATCATAACTACTAAATTAGCCAACACTAGACAGGAGAGTGCTCCTACTTAATCAAAAACTTTTCATTATGGTGGAGCATCAAACAGTATTTATTCTTACATTTGTGGGACATTTTAGAGTAGTTTATTTTATTTAGCATTATGTTATACGTCTCTATTTCTTATCTTTGTCAAGTGAAATAACAGAGTGTTTAGAGGAAGACATGCATGGTTCTAGAGTGGATGTTTAAAGGTTAAAATGAAAAAAAAAAAAACACGTTACATTTGTAATTGTTGTACTTTTAAAAAGTCGTCCACTCTCCTGAGAAGAGGTCAACAGTTGTAGACCCACAAACTGAACTCACTTCATTACTTAGAGTGCAGAAGTTCCTCTGAAAATGTTTTAGGCGTCTTCAGCGACGCAGTGTGATTTTGAATTTTGATGTTGTGGATGAAGTAGAGGCTCTGTTCAAACAAATAGAAACATCTCTCATGGTAACTAAGAATGTTTCCATCCACTCTGTCACCGTATATGATTTATTGTTGTACATGTCTTAGGCATTGAAACAAGGACGTTGAAGCACAGATTTAGATTTAAGTCACTCTGCAACTGAAGCACATTGTAAATAAATGCACTTTGATGTCGTCAAATAATGAATGTATTTTACAAGGTTGTGATTCTTCTGCTGTTAAAGAACACGTACCTGTATGCGTCTTTAGGACTCGTGTCATCAAATGCTATGTCTGTGAAGAAAATGAATTGTTATCTTGCTGTTATCATTGTGTTAATAAATACAACACAAATAATGTTTGTCTGGAGTCTTTTCTGAGCAATGTGTCACCAAAGTGTCATTCATTAGACACCTGACTTTTAAAACATTCAACAGAGTATACCTGTCGAGATGACAGGGGGAAGAGCGACAGCTTGAAAAGCAAGGTCTCCTCTGGTTTCTTTAATAGGTTTTTGGAATTTGCAAAAGTTTTTGGTTCAAAGACGCCAGGGAGTTGTCTCAAAAGACGCCTAAAAGTTGTGAAAATGCTGTTTGTGGGCACAAACAGATGAATATCCACCTTCTTTCGATCATCAATCTCAAATTGGTGGTAATACATATATTAGAGATTACTTTCAATTTTGCTGACTTGACTTTTGACATGGACTCTCCCCACCTCCAGTAAGACATTCGTCCTGTTATTGTCCTGTTATTGTATGTTATCCTACAATTTGAGTGTAGTCATATTATTGGCGCGCTTCTATGAAAGCAGCTATCCAGATGCAATAAAAGTACTTTGTAAAGCTCCAATGTGCTATTACTTTGGGTACCAATAGCTAATATGCTTTATTTATAGTTATTATTTTTCTGAAAGAAAAATTCCCAAAGGAATTGAATGAGACCAAGCGATTCCCCATGATTCCTCGGTCTAAACCACAAGTTTGTCACCAGGTTCTTGAAATCTTAAGGTTCATCCATAATTAATTTAGTCTTTGGTAGCTTCAAAATTCTTAAAATTTTAATTGCTTGCGGTAATCAGATGGAATTTCAAATTTAGTTTGTAACAGCGTCTGTGTGGATTCTCAGTCATCCTGGTCGATCTATAGCAGGATTTTGTTGTCTGGGGCTACTGTACTTTAAAGTTTGGCTTAACATTCCACCAATCATCAAAATAGTTTCTTCAGTTCTAACTGCTGATGGGGAATTGAGGCCATTTTTAAGATGATAAACTCAGAAGAGTGGCAAAGAGTTAAAGATTTCGATGTTGTATGAGCATTTACAAAAGTGTCTTATTACTAGTCTTTGAGGTGGTGGGATTTGTTCATCCTTCATATGTAACCACTGAATATGCATATCCATATGGAATATCTTATGCAGTATTTTCACATCAAATTTCAACAGTCAATGTGATAAATATGTACGCTAACATGCGTTTAGCATATTTTTTAAAGCCGTTATGCGTATGAGCCTGAGTGATCCTCAAGTATCTGCAGTTTCTAGGTGTGGTGGAGCAGTGCGTCACAGCTCAGCCTTGTTTGTTCCTCGTCTGACTCACCTGAGCTTACAAAGCATGAAAGCAAAAGGGTACATTTGGATTTTCAAGAGCCTGCCGCAGTCCCACCCAGGATTCATCAATGTTTTTGATTTTAAATGTCTCCATTTGGTGGATGTTCACGATTTTTATTTTAGTTGTGGTGACAGATGAGTCACCCTCATAGCAGGTCAGCAGTGCCTTAAGCTGGTGGGTTTTTCTACCGATCTGATACATTTTTGCTCAAATAGAAGAATAACAAGTGACATTTTTAAAGTTTGAACATTTTATTAAAAAATAAGACACAGTCAAAAACATTTTGTATAAAGCACACTCACATAAGCTTCATCCATCTACATGTAATTATTTCATCATGATGCTCTTAACCTTGGTTTACAATGAAAAAAATTCCAAATGAGAATCTTAGTCAACAGTTTCAGGACGCAAGTGAATCCTGGTGTTTTTTCCTACATGTTAATGCCAATTTGAGTTTTATTTCTGAGAATCGAAAAAAGAAGCTCGCTCTCACACAGATGAAAGAGAACGTTTGGATTTAAGCAGCCGGTGCTCAGACAAGAATATGACTCATCTTTTTTATCATCTGACTGAACACTGCCTCCAATGACTTTAGCAGTGTTTGCACAATAGTGCAAAATTTAATGTAAACATTATGAACACACGTGAAAATAAAAGATAGGAATAATTGTGTGACCGGTTAAGAATCATGAAACAAACAAGATGTAGCGATTAGAAGGTCACTGATGGATGAAAACACAGGGGAGAAGAAAATGGCAGATTCTTCTTCAGTTCTGCACAGGATGAAAGATACTTTTATGAAATCAAAGTGTGCTGGCACAGGTCAAAGTCTTACATGAAATCATGAGGTCATAAATCTGTACTATCTTTATTCTCAGCTGCCACATGGAGTAGATCAATGTGCAAATATCTACCTTTCCACACAAGTATTAACATACAAAATAGAGAACGTGAGCCAAGGATATTCAAATAAAAAAAATAAATATATCTGTGGAAGATTTGTACAAGGAAACCTTTTGCTTTCAGACAACCTGGAAGGAAGAGGAGGAACTATGTATGCTTAAAAAAATGCTCCAAAACTTAAAAAAAAATAAAAATAAAGGAAGAAAAAGCAGTTTCTCTCAAATAACAAAATTCAGGATAAAAAAAAAATATATCAAGACAAAGGAAGAGCGGGAATTAGACATTCACAAATCACATATGTCCAGAGGGGATTTTACTCTACTCGCTTTTTCACAGCATCGTCATACCAGTCTACTCTAACAGCACAATTATACTGCGAGTTCTAGAAAAAGAAAAAAAACTAAGGCATGCTGTTGTGAAGCCTTCAACCACAAACAAGACTGTACCTGTCCCATGTTGACCGAATGGGTTCAGTCCCTCACAAAGATCCAAAAATGAGCACCTTTTTTCTTTTTCCTTTTGGCATCTTTGTATCTTTCTTTGGTGACCAGTTTAGGACATTATTGGAGAGGAAATATAGTGTTTTTGCACTGGAAGTAAAACACCCATGATGGAAAAGAAGCATTAGGGGGAGGAAAACTGATGCTCCTTGAGCAAGTAATAAGGCCAAAGTGAGTTAGTCCAGTTGGAGGGGGGCGGGGGGTCCCTGCTGAGCAGAAGCTCTGTTGACCGAGGAGGAAAAATCCATGGCAACAGTTCATGAGCACCATCTTTCAGTATGAGTTATAAGCATTCTCACATAAAGAAAACAATTTCTATTCATATATATTTATATCATATATGTACAAACACTTGTAGAAAAAAAAAGAAAGAAAAAAAATCCCTGATTTTCATGTGAAAGTCTAGTTTTTTGAATTGAGGTTGGGATGAGGGCAGCGTGTCAGTGACTCCAGCCCATCAGCTGGCTGACCCGAGCTTTCTCAGTCATGCGGCGAACCCGTCCTGAGCGGGACATGCCCAGGTTGAGCGGGTCGTCCTTTGAGCCGTGACCGTCGTCCTCGGACTCGTCCCTGTACACCACTGTCCTGCGGCCTTGGTTGCGAGTGTTCACCCTCCCGGACCGACACCGGCTTCCTCTGGGTTTACTCATCGCAGAGGCCGAGGCTGCTGCAGCTCCTGGTCTTTCCTGCACTTCAGAGTTAGCATCTTCTCCTTCCTCTTCCTCCTCCTCCTCCTCCTCCTCCTCTTCCTCTTCCTCCTCCTCCTCTGGTTCTTCCTCCTCAGACTCCTCTTCAGGTTTTACTTCTTGTACATGTCTTACTTGTATTTGCTGCTCTTCTTCCTCCTCTTCCTCCTCCTCCTCTTCTTCTTCATCCTCTTCTGCATCATCGTCATCCTCCTCATCATCATCATCATCCTCCTCTTCCTCCTCAGCTGGAAGCTGTATCCGTGTCCGTTTCAGTATCTGTGGCCTCTCCTCCTCTGCTCTGGCTTTCCTTTTCCCTAAAGCCACCACCTTCCCCTTCAACGACAGGCGCAGTGACTGGCAGGGGGCTTTGCTGTAGTCGTGATCTCCGCCTTCCACAAACTTCTCCACCTCAGAATCAGAGCTGCTCCCCGTGTCTGAAGACGAGGATGAGGAAGAGGAGGAAGACGACGACGACGTCGAAGACGACTCAGACGAGGAGCTACTGGAGCTGGACACTTCCTCGTCGTGGTCTTCAGGTTCTTCCTCGCGCTGCTGTCGGGCATCTTTGTTCGGATTAAAGTTTTGCCGCTTTCCTGGAGCAACACAAGAAAGACGAAGGTTCAGTTCTGGGATCCTGAAAGCAAATCCACTGCTCTGAATTATCCCCCATCATACCTCGCTTATTGATTGGCGCTGCTTTGCTGCGATTTGCTCGATGCGGAGGTCTGCTCTCCACACTCGTCTCTGAACTCGCTGAAGAAGCTTGGCTGTCCTCCTCCTCCTCCTCCTCCTCCTCCTCTTCTGGTATACCGCCGCTTTGGTTAACTAAAGCAAAACGACCACATTAGTAATCTAGGTTGGTGAAAACAGCAACATTGATTTTACAATGGATAAAAAGGTGGAATAAAAGGTTCATCAATCGCAAAATGAAGTTAATTATGAATAAATGATGAATTCAAGATATTACTGACAATAAAAAACCAAACTGAAATAAATGCTGTGTTTTAAATCTTATTTTATGGAATTCATCTGTTTATTACTACAACTTTCAAGTTGTGACCTCTGCTGTCACGTAGCCTGTTTACCTCGGGAAAAGTCTCATCTGCAGCTTCCACTATGGATGCTGCTTAATGTGACGGGCTCTAGTCTCTGATTTATTTCAGAATAAAGGTATGTTTTGTATTCAGAATAAAATTCCATCCTTTTTCATAAAAGGAGCCGTTATAAAACAATTTCCATCAACGTTGTTTGTGAAAGGTCACATCACATCTTTTCTCTGATTTGAATTCTTTAATACACTAAATAGAAGCAAAATAATTCTAAATTTCATCTTTGTAAATGCCAAGTTGTTCCACAGAAAAATAAAATTAGGCAAAAAGTTTTGTTGCTGCCTTGTGATGGGCTTCATCTGTTGCAGAGTTTCTGGACATTCACTCTTGGTATTCTTTTTCCAATCTAAATAACCTATTGTTTTAAAAAAGGTGTGATCGTACCCTGATACGATCTCTGGCACCGCCTTTTTGCTGCTGATTTCTTCAGTTCTGACGTCTTTCCTGACCGCTGCCGTTTCTTTGGGCTGTGAAATCAAAAGAAAAATGGAACACTATGTGACAACAGCACAATGTCATTTTTTTTAAACTTACAGAGCAAAACTTCAAGTTATTTACAAAGAAATGAGCTATCTGAACTTTTTTAGAACCTTCCCTAAATATCCCTCAGTTTATATGATGAAGGAAGACAGAAGCTTGTGAAGGAGATTCCGTACCTGGATGGCGGCCTGTTGGGTTGAGAGTTGCTTCCATTTTGTAATCTACTCCTGTAATTCAATCTCTGGCGAGAGCGCCGTTCGTTTTGGATGGCAGACTTGAAGTCAGAGATTATGGGGATTATGCGTTTTTCAAAGTAGGCCGACAAGCTGAGGGTCAAAGTAAAGATCTGGAAAGAAAAGAACACAAAAAGGAAAATGATTTTATCTTATCAGAGTCAAAGTCTTCACTAGCATACTTAGCGCCAGACCCTCACAAAAGATACTTCACCTGGGACTTTTTGTTGGGTGTGTAAGCTCTTGAGTTGCTGAAAATGAGGCGGACATCTTTGGCAAACTCCATTGGGTTTTCATAGTTTCCTGCCACCAGCGTTTCTGACACGGTGCCCAGATCCATGGGAGTGTCAATGATGTCCCGATAGTCCTAAAATGAAGATGTTAACAAGGTAAACTCGTATGAACTAAAATGTTACTTTTACATCTTCACATATTAATAATAATAGTTGTGCTCTCTTTATGCAGTCTAATAATAACCTAAGTAGAGTTTTTGCCTTACCGGATACTCAAAAAGGTCGACAGGCTGCCTGAACGGTCCTGAATCCGGGGAGGCCAGCATCCGCCGCAGCAGCTCTCTGCACTGACCCTGCCATGCTTTCACATCCAAAACCACACCTCGCTTCTTGGAGCTGGACTTGGAGCCCTAACAGAGAGAAATAACAAATGAGACTAGAGCTCCTACAGGTGGTTTCAAGAGTACTTCCACACTTGAAGGTAGAGTTTAACACTGCTTTACCAGACGTCCTGTAGATGTTCCTGGAGTGTCAGAGTCTACATCCAAGTCAACCTGGAGAAGGACAGACACGGGTTAGAAGCTAAACTATCCAAACTGTAATGTTCTTTATAAAATACTTAAAACGGCACACCCACCTCAGCTTCTTCTCCACTGCTGACCTCAGACTTCAGTTTGTGATACAACTCCAAGATGTCCATGCAGCTCTGGTCTCTGGTGGGTACAAACATTAGGATGTATGTGATTCACACTGTGACCAGTGGTTCTACATCGACACCAGTCTCTGTGCATTCAAGCCACTACTTCCAATGAAAAGTCTATGGAAATGAGCACATGTCGCTACGATAGACTGTATATAAACTGAAGAGAGCAACCTCGCCCCCATCAGGCTCCAAACAGGAAGTACCCACTACTACCAGAAAGCCAAAAGACTTCTATAGTCATTCTGTTGGTAATTATTTTAGTATCTAGTATAATAGTTATCGATTAATTTTTCACATGTTCTTGCTAATCCAAATTTTTCTTATATTTTCTCTTTATTGCAAGTTATTCAAGTTATAAACTGGCCAATCAGATGCCTCAATAAAAGCATACGGTGCTCACTTGGCCCCACCTTGAATGTTCAAAACGTTTGATTGACAAGCCTGCTTTCAGTGGAAGGGGCGTGGCTTTCCTACAAGCTCACTCTTGATTAGTGAGAGTGGTTGCCATAGAAATATTGACTCAAACCGAATTGGACCAATCACCGCTTACTAACATCATCTGGTTCCAACATGGCGACATCCGTATCGTGGAAAAATGGAAACTGAATCGACTTCATTTGATTGGGACCGCATGCAATGCATTTTCTATGGGTGACATCACAGTGACTATGTCCAGCTCTCTCTTATACAGTCAATGGTCTCTACACAAGTTATTAAGTGGGTTTAACGCACAAAACGTGTGTCCGTTAAAAAAGCATGGAAAATTAAACCAGTTGAACTTTGATCAATCAGGGATTTGGACCTGGAGCAAAGTTTGCAAGACAGCCTCTTCCAACTGTGAGCACATGCACTAGTATCGTGTAGAGACAGTCCATTGTGCTCCATATGCATATGCTGGTCATCAAATGCCTGGTGTGACCGTAGTTTGATAGAAGCAGGTGAACTGAGCGGACTCTTACCCAATGTAGTGAAGGAGGACATCAGTAACCACCTTCGAAGCTGCTACGATCGGGCTTTGGGGTTCGTTGAAGGTGCGAGCGTTGTGCTCGATGTAGCGCACCTCCCACATCAGAGCAGAGATCCGCCTGCAGCAACAGCAAAATGTATTCGTTTCCAGAAGAAACCCATCGGAATGAATCAAAGATGAAAACGAGGTAAAGGCGCTTCACCTGTAGAAGCGATTCTCCAGCCGTTTTCGGATGGTGCTGAGGTCGGTGGGGTAAGCTACAGCAGTGCAGTACAAAGGGTAGTCCTGCAAGTTTACCGGTGATGCAAATGCCTTCGCTACATCTGTGGAGAAACACCAACGGGGATGAGATGCAGCGAAACAAGTGGGTCAGATGTTTTAAACTAATAACACTTCAAAGTCCCACCGAGCGTAAGAAGCTGATCAATGCCACAGAGGACTCTCTCACACTCCTCGTCTCGCGTGAAAGCGCCCCACTCTCCTTCCTGTGGCCTGTAGAGCAGAGCTTTCAGCTCATCCTCCGATACTTCCACACCATCTCCAACGTGTTCTGGCAGGAGAGCTGACAGAGAGACAAACGTGTGACAAACTAAAACCCTCAGAATGCTCCAACTATTTTGTATTCAGACAAGTGATGAGAATAAAAGGTTTCTTTTGCTTTTAAAGATTGAATCCCTTTTATTTTTATTTGCACGGTTATCTGAAAGAGACATGCAGCTCTTCACAGTAAGAACTGTAACTATAGCCTGGTGCAAAACACTTCATCTGTACCTACATTTTTGCTCTGAATGCCCTCATCAGTGTGTTTTAAAAGATACAACTTCAGAAATGTTCTGTGAGGTGTCCAGACTCTTTGCAGCTCCATATGCCTTCTACACAAAAAAAATGTTTACAACTGATTTCAAGGGACATAACGGTTAAAAAAAAAAACCCTAAAAAAGATATAAAAGAAGAGCAGCAGTAAACACATAACATGTTGAGATGAGTTGCAGCAGCAGAAGACCACAACAGCTGTTGCTCCTGTCGGTTAAGAACAGGAAATTGAGGTCATAACTCTACAAAACAGGTAAAAATGATATGGCAATTTGTTTTAGACAGAATGTATTCCTGTATACATCAGGCTTTTTGAAACCCTTCCGCTCTCCTAAGTTTGTTTACGTTAAAAGAGGGGTCATCTGGACCCCACAAGATGTGCGCTGAACTTTTTTTTCCATTGACTGTCGATCTTTACTGGTGTCCAATGACAGACATGAAGTCTTGTACAGCTTGTCCACCTTTGTCATGGAAGAGCTAATGCCTTAATGTAAGGGAGGGGTCATCAGGACCCCATAATGGAGCACCAGGGTTAAAAAAAATATTTTAAACGTGGTGGAAGTAGAACCAGTTATTTTCATTTATTGGTAATTTAAGCCATTAGTATCAGTTGAGACAAAAATGACAAATCTTCAGCTTAGTTACCGCTCACAGCCATCCCTTTAAGCAACTACATATCACACTACCTTCTGTTTTAGCCATATTTTAATCACTGCAAAATAAGCGACCAAGTCATGGACTATAAGATTAGAAAAAAAAAAACTTAGATTTATGTTTTAAAGCAAGGACACCATAATCACAAAAAGAGTTTCTTGTTTATCGCCTGTGGAGACCAAAGCAAAACGTAAATTTGCAAAAACCTGACAAAGGAAGACTGTATTGCAGAATTGTTTAATCTCTTATACATTTAACAGCAAAATTGCAAATAATGTTTTGGAGTTTCAATGTCTTCTCGATTTTTCTGAGACCAGGGAGGTGGAAACGGTGACTTTAGAGTAGCACAATAAGCACTAATTAGTCAAGGACTTTCTTTCCTCCGTTTCTTATGCAGTTACAGTGGTGACTGTAGAAACATAAAGGTAGCAAAGACAGCTCATCTTTGTTCTTCCCTGAGGAAATGAAAACTTAAGGAGCGGTTAGGAGTAAACCCACATTTATGAACATGAGAATATGAGTGGAATCTACAGGAAAGCCACTCTTTAAAACCCACAAAAATTGTGGGATTTTCTTGTTGTTTATTTTTAACATGTTCTTATGACATTTTACTGTGGATGAATGATATAGAAAATTAGGTTCAAAATTGTATTTCTGAGTATTTCTATATTAAAACCAATGTAAATCAAGAGCAGACAAAATATATGTTGTATTTGTGACATAAACAATACGGTGAGCGGGCCTCAAGCTCTGCTCTGAGCTACCAGTAATAGGGAGGGGATCTTGGGTGTGGGGCGACCCCGCCCACAACTCAGTGGTAAATTTCTAATGAACTACTGCACTACACATTTTTTTCATTTTGGCCAATAGAGCCATAATTATGAATAAAAGACCACTCAGAAAACTTTTACAATTGATCAAAATATGATCGGAGCGAGACTTCAACGATACTAAAATGATTTTTTGGCTGGACCAAAATACTGCTGCAAAAACAATAAAAAAAAAGCAAAATTCCCCACCCTAAAAAAATTAGAATAAAAAAATCCCAAAATGTCAATTCTAACCTTCCTCTGGTATGGGCTCCATATCCCAGGGGCTCATCTTCTCCCGTTCCCCATTGTCCCATCTAGTGAAAAAAACATATATTCAGTTCAAACAAATGATAGTAACAATTGGTGAGTGAACTCTCCTTTCAACCGTGCTTTAGCAATAGCAGACAATAACGTACTTCACAGCATAGCACTGAAACAGACTGT
Organism: Oryzias javanicus; assembly: GCA_003999625.1. Classification (NCBI taxonomy): domain Eukaryota; kingdom Metazoa; phylum Chordata; class Actinopteri; order Beloniformes; family Adrianichthyidae; genus Oryzias; species Oryzias javanicus. Next base: position 14,165,153 of record CM012450.1, on the reverse strand, counting down.
CTGGATATTCAGGCTGCAGAGGCTCCTGGTCCTCCACGGACCCAAACCACCAGGCCTCATCGATGATGCTGCGGAACCTCATTCCTGCACACAGAGTCCAGAAAAGAAGGTTGTCAACATGGCGTAAACACGCGTTGTAAGACCCACAGGTGAGTAAGTCACCAACCTGGCTGCCAGTTGTGCTCTTTAGCCTCATTGTAGAACTGCTGAAGTACCAGAAAATCTATGACGTCAGGCATGTCATGATACCTTGGGGGCACAAAAATAAAAGCAAAACCAAAAATATTAGCATGTTTTTGCAGAACATGTGAATTATAATCTACTTGATGAAAGGAAATGCTCACTTTAAAGAGAAAGAGTCATTGGTCATTTTCCCTGAGACGGGGTCTAAGAAAGCCAGCTTTAGGCAGCAGAGGGTGGGAGGTCCGACTTCATACTTGATTCCTACGACCTTCACAGATTCCTGGTCCTGAGAAGAGAAAAGAGGTATTCACAAGAATTTATCTCAACAAGTCACTGCAAATGACGGTCAGACAGGGGAACTTAGATATTCCATGTGTTTGATTTTTACTACTTATTTTAGGTAAGCAAGCATCAGGCGGTAAGAGAAGTCAAGAGAACTGGAATAGAGAAATGACCACACTCACCCTGAGATCAAATCTGTTCCATGGCTGTTTTTGGGGGTTGATGCTGTAGGCCTTGGCTCTCCGTACAGCCCGCATGTAGGCCTGATGGCCCTGCTTGAAGTAGATGAGCTGGGTGTGCACAGAGAAAAAAAAAATTGTACAATAAATATTATATTTAAATCTGTTTTTGTTTTGGGCAGAATTAAGATTTCTTACTTCATCTCCCATTTGTGGAACAAAAGGAGAGCGATTGGGGACGGTCTCCATGATCCATGATGGAGGCAGCCACTCTTCAGCATTGAGCCCAGCCAGAGAGGAAGGGGGTTTCTGAGCATATACATTTGATTCAGATGATGCATATCTTTTTGGGGGGTTTAAATCTGGTAAAGTAGCATTTCCTCATATATATTTTTCGCATTTAGCCTGAAGATGATGCCAGCTCCAACCTGTTTGGTTACTTTGGGCTTTTTCCTTTTCTCATTTTCCTTTTTCTTTGCCTCCTTGGCCTCATCGCCACCCTCTTCCTCCTCAGAGCTGCTGTATCCTGAGGGCTGCACAAGCCTCCTGGTTGGTCGCTTGGGAGGCTGGAGGTTGATGCCAGCATCGGCTGTCCAATCGGAATATTCGCTAGATGACTCACTGCCAGCACAAAGAGGAGTGAATTAAAATCAGACGTTTTAGCTCTGGATTGTGGAAGCGGTGTTCCATCAATTTTACCTGGAGCTGCTTTCACTCTGCCACTGAGATTCCTCATCAGAGGAGGCTTCAGACTGCCCTCTCTGTTCTGCTGTCTGTCGGAGCAAACAAACACATCAATACTGCTATAAATAACAGATGCAGGTTAGATCTGGCTTTGCTTGTGGATTTTGCAATGGAACAGCTTGTAAAAAGTTTTTTTTTTCCAGTTTTAAAAATGTATTTAGAAATTCATAGAAAAAAAACTGTGAAACATACATCTCCGTTCTCCGAATCCATCTGGCTCTCAGAGTTGCGCCGAGCGCTCACATTTCGACTTCTCGTCGCAGGCCGGCGCACTTGAGCCGAGCGGGTCTGATAGGAGTGGCCCTGCTGTTTTTTCTTGGTCGGTCGCAGGGAGCGCAGCCGAGTAGCTAAGGGATTATTCTTAATAATGGAAACAGAACCCAAGAATTACTTCAAAAGCTTAACTTTTCATTAAAAAAAAAAACAAAAAAAACGAGTGAGTGAATAAAGCAAACCTTGTCTGTGATCATCAGTGGTTTTTTCTTCCTCTCTGCATTGTAAAGAGAACATTCCAGTTCACTTTTGGCTCGTCTGCTTTCCTCTGAGATCCTAAAACATTTCATAGAAAAAAATCCAAGTTAAAACTATCCCATTAAAAATCCTTTAATTCTGCTAGTGTATGTTTACCTGTAGATCCCCTGTGGCATCTCATTAACCACAACTCTGTGGCTCCAGGCCAGCAGGTCCCTCTCCGTGGCCACCTGACTTTGAAGAGAGTTGTGCTGCATCTGCCACACCCCATCAACCTGCCCACTTCTGCGAGGTTCAACAGTCGGGGAGGAGGGCACCACCTCGGCATCATCAGCAACTAAAAACAAAGGGTCACTTTTGGACAAACCTCTCTGGAAACTTCTAGGACATTCTAAATCTTAATGCTCTGAAATCTGCAGATGAAGAGTACAATTTAGAGTATGATATATATGAAAACATACCATCTTCTGCATCGACCACCTGTTCTGCATTCTGTCTTTCATCCTGCTCATTCTGTAACTGTCTGATGAGGCTGTCCAATAAGCTTTCGCCATTTTCTGCCGTTTGCTGGCCAAGTACCTGCTCCACCAACTCTCCATCACCTACAGAAGAAAGAGGTCCAATTCTGTCACATTAACCGAAATAAGACAATAAGCAATATTGTATGTTGGAACAATGTAGTTACTGTTAGCCATGTATCCGAGCTGGGGTATCAGCTGATCATCCTTGCAGTTTTCCCTCCCTGGCACCAGACGCTGGAAGTGAGGAGGATGAGGGTTTCCATCGACATCCACCAAGAAGGGAGGGGGCATAAGGTGGGGAGCCTGTTGTGTCTGCTCGTCCAGAACATAGTTATTAGAGTCGCGGATGAGAGGTCGGTAATCCGTGTGGAAAAACATGTGGTCAGGAATCTGAAGAGGAAAGACAAAAAAAAAAAGTCATCCTTGAGACAGAGTATATAAAATACAGCTGCGCTTCAGCAGAAAGTTGAGTTTTTTTTTACCTTTTCGTATGGTCTGCTGCAGCCAAAGCCAAAGATGAGCAAATGGCCATGTGAGTCAGTGCAGGCAAAATGCTGCCCATCGATGGAGAACTTGCAGTCGTATATAGCACCATGGCCCTGGCCCTCGATCTGAAAAAACAATTTTGACTAAACCAAACAGAAATCTATAAGAAAAACTCTCTTCTGTGTCCGACAGTTTATGTTACCATGTTGAAGAAGTTACGGATCTTGACTCCTCTAGTGAGGTCCCAGATGTAAATGTTGCCATCGTGGCCCGCAGACAACATGATTCTAGGATCGAAGGGGTGAGCCTCCAGCACAAACACCTCATCATCGTGTCCCTTTAACAGAAAGAAAGCACAGACATTCAAAAATCATCTGAATGTTTTAGAAATGGCTCTCTCAAATGAACATCTCTAATAAGAAAACATCTTACAGATAAAACATGCAGTAGCTGCCCAGATGCTGAGCTCCACACTTTGAGGAGGTAGTTTGACACAGCTGTGATCACTGTGGTATCTGTGCGATCCCAGGCCACCATAGTCACCACCAGCTTGGCCTTATCATCTCCATTGCTGGCAGTACTTCTAAAAACCCAAAAGACACAACATTGGGAACAAAGCTAATAAAAAGGAATGAGTTGCAACAGTTGCTCCTCTTACCCCGGTAGCTTGGCAGCCATGTCTAAAGTAATGCTCTTCCACTCTTGTTGCTGGTAGTGCCAGATCTTGGCTGTGCCATCACGACTTCCACTTACAAACCTTAAGCTGGAAACAAAAGCACAATCAACTCTAAACCTATACATGATCGCTGAATAATGCTATAGCCTGAAATCGTACCTCTCACTGTTATTGCTGAACTGGACAACTGCAACTTTATCCTAAAATGAATAATTGAGAACAATTTACGTCAGACAGGATAAAGCCTTTGGGGCATGGCAAAATGACAGAAAACCTCAGGGAAAGGCTTTGATTATTTGTTACCGTGTGAGCATCCATCTCAGAGACTTTCATGGGAGTTTCTGCACCGAGGTAGTAGACCCTGATCATGTGATCTGTGCTGCCAGTAGCCATAAACATGCCACCTGTTAATAGCAGATGAAATCAAATTCATTTTAAAGAAACATAACTAAATCCACATGATTATATAACAGCATAACCTCTTTGGGTATATGTTTTAGGGCAAAGTGTAAGAAAAGAAATCTGAAACAACTTTAACAGTTTTTGAAAAATCATAAATTCAATTTAGTTGTTCAGTTTGAAGTGTTTCTTGTGAATTTAAAATGAGAACAGGAAAATTTGGCTAAATTTAACTAACAAATTTGTTATTTTGCTGGAGCTACAGCGACAAGTACAAAATAAACCCCAAAAGGGTTTTGATTTCATGCTTTCTCAAACTTCTGCATATACATTTTCTTAATTTTTTGCACTTTTTTGAACAAAAAAAAAAAAATCTTAAATCAAAAATTATCTAAAATAAAACCTCCTTTCCTTTTACCGAGTTTGTAAACTGTTTTTTCATAGGAAATGTTGGCTCTTCATCATTGATGCGATGATGTGACAAAGAAAAGTTATCTTTTTTTTTAAAGCAAATTTTTGTGGCCAGGAGCAACATTTATTTTCTCTTTTTCTTAAGATAAAAAAACAGAATATACACAAAATGTTGGTGGAGTCCTACAAGTTATAATGCAAAAATAATTGTTAATTTTTAGTAATCTTTGAAATCACTTGCAGTCTGCTTAGATCCTTTACTGTTGTTCATTATAACTCTGTCTGGTATAGATAATTCACTTTGTGTGGGAGATTGTTCTTCAGAAAAAAGCCAACATATAGGAAAATTTGATTAAAACCCTATTCCAATCATTTTTGATTTCATTTAAAAAGCAGTGGTATTTTAATTATGATTATGCCAGTTTTAGTTTCATTTTTGCACTGATTCCTGACTGTCAAAATGTGTACGAGTGTGTGGTTAGATTGTAGCCGACTGATATGTAGATTCAACAGTAAAATTTTCTCCTTACCGCTACTGAAAGAGGAGGAAGAAACCTGGACTCCAGGCCTGGATCGTTCAAGAAATTTGACTGGCTGATCACTACAGTGGAGGGAATTTAAAAAAAAAAAAAAAAATTGTCTATTTTCACAAAGAAGGAAAAATTAACATAAAAACTATTTGATCAAATGAGTCCTCACTTACTTGAATTTCAGGCTGAGGGCGTGCCACTTCCAAAAACACACCATGCCGTCTGCACCTGTTGAGGCAAGGTAGCGTGCAGTTCCTTTGGCCGCAGGACAAAACTGAATAGAAAAAAAATATACTAAATGAGCTTTTAAAGTATACAGAGAAAGTCATAGATTTTCTAGGTGTTTGTGATTTCTTTTTGAAAAGATGAGCACCTGTATGGATGTGATGGAGGCTGCATGGGCCTGCAGAACACAGATGGGTGCACATGTGCGGAGGCACCACACTCGTATGACTTTGTCACAGCTGGCTGAGGCAATGAGGCTGTTCTCGTGGTTCACAGCCATGTCGCAGATCTCTGCTGAGTGACCGCGGAGGGTCGCCAGGAGTCGGCCATCGTCTGTTGCCCAGATTTTCACAAGGCAGTCATCAGAACCCTAAAAGTAAAAACATTGATAAATAATTGTGAAACTTCAAGTCAATAATTTGTGCTAAAGTAAGCCTAAAAACTGATGTTTGATAAAGGTTTTACTGTTTTTGTGCCCAAATAAACACTCACAGTAAAAATCCGTCGGCCAGTGCGGTCAAAGGCTACGCAGTACACTGAAGACAGGTGGCCAAGAATACGCTTGTGTATTTTCATGTGCTGATAGGTTGAAGATGGTAGGACCTGGCCAAAGCGAGCCGTTCCAGTAGCCTGGCGAGCACCTATGATGGGCACTGTATAAGAAGAAACATTAAAATCATCACAGGTCAAAGTCTAGATAAAAAAATATTCTATAACTTTTTGAATTAAGTATGTAAAAAGACATGTTTCACACACCAACACTGGGAGCATTTCCATCACTGACTGGTGGTTCTGGTGGGCGTCCTCTATGGAGAGCAGCAACACCTGAGCCACTGCAAACTTTTTTGCAACAACCTAATATAGACAAAAACATTAATAAAGAAATAAATGTATGTCATTGCAATTGTACTCATTTTAGAGGTGAAACCCTACAAAGAAAGGACCAAAAAAAGAATCCATACTTTTGGTCGTACGAAGCAAGGACTGTTTTCCCAAACCCAGAAGAGTTTGGACTCCAGGAACACTAGGTGGGATCTCCTTCTCTATTAGTGGCCCGATGCGCTGGCAGACTCGAAGCAAATAGTCTGCAGGAATGTGTTGGTTTACTGTCATCTGCAGAAGGAAATATTTATGTGTTGACACAACAGAGAATATTTTATTCCAGTTATGGCCTCAAATTAGGTTAAGCAAGAAAAAAAAAGGTAATCAAGCAAAGCTTTCTATAAAAAAAAAAAAAACAAACAAGAAAACATGTTATACTTTTGAAACTAACCGTATTTTATGACATGTTACCACTGCAAAAACAAAGTCTATGCAAGTACAAAATACAGATGCTATTCAAAATGTGTGTGTGTGTTTTTTTTTATTGTTTTATTTTAATTGAATAAATTCCCCCAAAGGATCACAACTTTGGTCCTTTTCTAATTTAAGGTATTCTACCAAAAAGTAAGCTTCTAATCGGGTTGTTTTTACTTTTTAAGTGTTGTTGTATTCACTTTAAACATCAGCATAGAAACTAGGCCTTTTGGAAATTATTCTTGACATTTTTGAAGCATAAAGCTTTATCAGAAGAATAAATCAGTGGAAAATGTGTAGAAAATAGTATGTTACTTTTTTATTTTAATTCAGACAACTACATATTGTTTTCCTATACACCGAGTATAAAACTGTTATTTAGAATAAATAAGAGGGATAGAAAAGACTGAGAAAAGCTTATGAATAGTTTTTCGAGATCCTTCCTGTTCGCTCCTAAAAGAAAGTGAGTGTTGATTGGTTACCAAAGATGATTGACAATTCTTAGAACCCGCTTCGACCTATCAGCAAGCGTCTGCTCTCCTTTCACTCCGCCCACAAGGCTCAACAAAAGCAGAGGCTGTATTAAGTGATTTATAAACAGGCCTATGCAAAAATAGTAGTTTAAACCATTTTCAGTTAAATAAATACATTTTTACGAAACGTGTATTGATTTATATATTTATTCCAACAACTAACATATTTTATAGGACCATAGCGGATTATTAAAAATTAAAAAACGATCGATTAGATATATTTTTAATTAAGGCAATTCGCACTCACCCAGTCTTGAAAGGTCCGTCTGTATTTCTTCCCGTCCCAACTCCATCGTTGCGGGACCAACTTAAAGTTAAAAACATTTCAATAGACTTAACAACAAGCTACCAGCTTCGAGTCTACGGAGAAAGGCGCTCGATTTTCCAGATACCGGCAAATATTCGCAAATATTTAGATCGCAGAGGTTACGAAGTCAGAATTATAGAAAACAGACTTTTGGATTTTTTAAAAAAAGAAAGAAGATTGAGAAGAACTCACCTCGAACTCTTCGAGCTCCTCAACCAGAATCTAACAACAGACAGAGTTAGCATGATACGCTAGCAACGCAAAGAATTTAAGCCATACATAACATATATTTCCTGTTAAAATGTGTGTCGTGTTGTGCTACCTGTGCTGCTTTTTTACAAGGTCCTGACTGCAGAAATCTGGCAATGAGGTAATACAATTCTGAGAAGAAAAAATAAAGTTAGCCTTGTTACAGCTAGTGATAATATTGAGCTGGGCTAACATTAGCTAGCGTTCAGTTGTTTAGCCCACCAGCTGACACACAACTAAATAATTTGTAAATATAAGCTATTTTATTTTGCATCGAAGGCACGCTCAGCACTCACCAGCTTCGGTTTGTGAACACGGTTCTCTTGCCATCACTTGATAAGAAAGGAGACATTAAGCTTAACTGTTGGTTTAGCTCGCTCGCTAGCCGCCGGCTAGCTAACAGTAGCTAGGTGCGTGTAGCTAAAAAAGCTAGTGAATGGCCTCCCCCTTTCTGAAGTTGTTTGCACCTGAGGCTTTGTGTAAGCGCCCTCTAGCGGTGTCATTTACTCTCTTTTTGTTTGTCACCTATTTGCAATTCAAAGGGTTTTATTTTGGGGGTTTGCAGACAGTGAGGAAGACAAATATTTTCGAGCACTTAAATGCTTTTAAGGGAATTACACATATGAAAGATGGTCAAAGTCCAAATAAATATGTCAACATTTGAACACAAAAAAATAATTTTGAAAAAATAGAAATGTTATTAATAATAAATAAGCACTGTTTCAGCAAAAGCTATATTCAAAATGGATATATAAATTAATTTCTTTTTCTGCTGCATTTCTATTAATTTTTGAATCCCAACATTTTTTTTAATTATTACTTGTTAGGATACAAATTTATGTGTAATGCTTGAAAATATTTTATGATACCTGATTACACCAGGAGTTTAATGAATTTACTTACAAAAACAATATTATAAGTGTTGCATATTAAAACAAATTACAAATACAAAATTAAAGATTTAAAACTGTGATGTGAATTCAGCTTCTTATGTATAAGTTAATTCAAACTACAAGCTATTAAAATTACATTTATATTTCACCAGCTTTATTTTGCAGGTGAAGAAGTTTTTGATTAAATGCTTAATAGGTTACATAACCACAGCTTCTTTTTATTTTAATAACTCCATAAATAGGTGTTTTATTGCACTTAAGATGCAACTAAAACATTTTAAGACTTTTCTATATATCTAGATGTATTTTTATTAATAAGCTTTTTGATTTTAAAGGGCCTATTGTATTTTTTTAAACTTATACTTTATATATCCAATTGAATTCTTACAGTATAGTATAGTCTGCCTTTTATATTTGGCTTGATTTTGTTTTTTTTCCATAAATGACTTTAAATTGGGTGGGGTGGGACCAAAAAAGAATTTTCTTCTACCCACTCCTTTTCAAGCACATTGTTTGCTTCACTTGTATACTTGTATTTTTTTTTTTCAATTTTCTTATATTTGTATTTTTAGATTCTTATGCTTATTTAGTATTTTTGTACTTTTAAATTCTTATATTTGTAATTTCCAAATTCTTATTTTATTTTCATTTTGTGTTTGTGTTTGAAATAAAGAACAATAAAAAAAAATTTCTCATGTACATCACAGAATTGTTCGATATCAAGACGTATTTTAACTGAAAATTTGAGGACGCTGTGTTCTTTAGATTTTCAAAAGCTTTTCAGTTTAAAATCTACTGTATTAATACTAAAGTGTTTTCTTTAAAAAATACACACCAGGTTAATTTTCTTTTATACGAATTACTGGAAAAACTAAGCTTTAAGACAAACGTCAAATGGGGCACTTTAAACAAACAAACACCTTAAGGCAGTTCATCATGCTGTAATACAAGAGCCAGAATACATGAAGGCCATTGAGACTTCACACTGAACAGTCCTCCTTCAGTGCAGGGACTGCTTGAACCATCTCAACACAGCCCTCAAAGTGTTCATTTTCTTTCACAGAAACTGTAATGGAAAGCTTGACAATATGTCTAGCAACCCAGGCTGTGATGTTAGTTAAAAAAAAACCTCCTACAACTCTGGCTTCTCCAAAGAAAAATTCACACTAAAAATGTTGAAATATTTATTTGTGGTTTACTTTAAAGAATTAGAGTTGTTTTAGAAGCTTTTCTTCGTGTTTGATATCACCTGGCAGCCTTTTTTTAGAGCTGGAAAGCTGATGATTGAGCTGAGGCTTATTTTCGCTCTCTCCGATGAACATAAAAAGGAAATTGTCTTGAACAGAGTAAGCTGCGGTTCGTCCATTTAGTCTGCTTGAGAGAACAGACAGCATATGCTCCCTTCCACAGAGTCAGGCGAGACGCTCTCTTTGCTTGTGGCTTTACATTGACACGAGAAATGCTTTGGTGAGGCTTAAAACTGTTGGCTTTCCATGAATTCAGCCCACAGAATAAATGAAGGTTTCTGTTGCTGATCTCACGAACCAGCTGTATTTCTACGAAAATATGTTGCCAATGTAGCTTGCCAGTCAGTTCGCATTCAAACATTTTCATGGTAACTCCTTACAGCTGGCATTCTTCTTCTTATTTTTTTTTTTTCACTTCTCAGTCACAAACCCTCTGATTGTTCCTCTGCATGTGCCAAACGTATGTAGTTTTGAAAAAAACTAGAGATATAAAATTTTAACTTTATAATTCCTTTTCGGATTTCTGGTCATTTTTTTCATATCTATAGTCTAAAATTGGCTTTATGATGAGAAATTATGACAATAAAATAAATAAAAAAAGAATGTTTTTATTTAAATAGGGTAATAAATATGTCATAAATAAATAAATAACTTTTGAATATTATTACCTTTTTATCTACATAAAAGTGTATATATGTTTTAGGACCCAACATGTGACAAGGACAACTTCCATCACTAAAAATTTAAAAAAGCATTGTGTTTTTTAATCAGGTTTTTTTATTTTTATTTTGCCATTTCCAAAAAAATTATTATTATTATTTTTTACCATATTAAAATGTGTCATTACTGCATCCATGATTTTATATGTGTTAGCTACATGCTATTTGCTAATTTGGTAACTTTTGGGGTTTGTTTGGCTGATTTGGAGATTAACAAGATTTTAGCACAAGATTTTTATGCTAGCTGTTTAGGCTAAATTAGACTTTTTTTTTTTCTAATTTGGAGCTAAACTAATATTTGAGCTTTATGTAAGCTGTTGTTAAAATAACAGTTTTTTTTAGTTTCTTAGAACAACTTTAACATATATATTAGCAAGCTATCAACTGTAGCATTTTCAGCTATCAGCATTAATGTTTTCAGAAATCAGCGTCAGTGTTTTCAGCTAGCAGCTTCAGTGTTTTCAGCTATCTTCAGCAGGCACATTCAGCTTACAGCATTCACACTTGCATTATTGCAGGTAATGTTAATATATCTATAGTTTACTCTGTTTTTCTTTTCTCTGTGTTCAATAAGCCTTAAGAAAAGCTAATGGTAACATAATAATTGACTGTAAAACTACATTCTGCCTGAAGTTGAATTATTCTGGGTGTGATTGTGGAGAGGAATGAAGACATTTATTTATCCTAAACCTACTGCGGCATGCATAACACTGGCTCAAGGTTATCATTTATCACTTGAAAAAGAGTAAACTTTTTATTTTCTCCTTTGAATGGCAAAACTGCCACAGTAGTTTGTCCTGTCTTCATGAAGCTATATTGAGAACCTTAACAGATTTGGTATTCACTGCAAAAAAAAAAAAAGGTTCCCAAAAGACTCTGAGAAACAGTTTTAGCTTACAGGTCTTTAATCATAAGTGATTAGTAGACTATTTTTAGTTCTTTATTAATGCACATATCCAACATTTTATTTAATCAAAGCTATTGAAAATCAACAATAACATTTTTTTATTTCTTACGTGAGATATGCTTCCATGTTCTTTTAATTTTAGCTAAAGAAAGTTGTTTTGGAGTCGTCTGGAATGTAAGAAAAACCCAAAAACAACAAATGTTATATAAGAAAAACCAGGTGTCTCACTGCTTCTTTGAAGGCAAGCCTCACAATAAAACATCTCACATGCGGTTCACCACTAAAATCGCAACCTGTGGCTAAATTATAGCATGAAAGAGCAGCTGTTTATTCAGCGGATTTAACCTTTCATTAGGCATGTGTGGTATGTCAGCGATAAAGGCCACGTCATGCTCACGACTGTGATCTGACCTTTAAAACAATATTGGATATCAAAGAAAAAAGTGGATTTGGGATTGGGTTTTATAAATATTTTTTATCCTTTTGCTATGACTGTTCATTGTTGCCTGATCAAAAATGAGGTAATATGAGGCTAGTGGAAATTTGCTTTCCATTTTGCCTTTCCCTGCTACTCTTGTCACAAGGTGTCTACCCCAAGAATCATTTATTTTATTCTCAACAGGGACAATGTGATTTGTATTTTACAAAACCAACCTTTGGAATTGTTTGGATGGGATTCTGTGCCATCCCCTCATTAAAAGCCAAATTCCATCATAGAGAATGTTAAAGGCAGTTTAAAAAAATCTGGATTTGCAGTCAAGATTTCCAATAAGATTTGGCTATTCTCTAATTTGCAATTCAGAATCTCACTGCAGAGAGATATTTAAATGAAAATCTGCCACCACTGACGATCCCATGTCTCAGCTGTCTGGATCTCAGCTCTCGCCTCCAAGATGACATCGCTTGTCTCCTATGAGGAGAGTTTCTCAGAGACCACCTCCAGAACTTGGCAGTGGAGAGGATGGAATGTCCTGCCAGCAGACATGACCTCAACCCCTTTGAAAACTTGTGGGATCATCATGGGCAACCAGTCAGTGCCAGAGTGACCAACACAACTGTTTTGAACTGACTTTTGTGATTAATGTGAGGTGGAGAATGGGAGTGTGTGAGCAGACTGGTGGCTATAGCAAAAGGCAGAAGTGTCAAGCTTTTATAGCTGCATGTCCTCCTCATACTATGGAGAGTTATGTTTGTTAAATAAAAATTTGGTTGCATTTTTGATGCCTCTCCTTTTCTCAAGTTTCAACCATTTAACCGAGCACCACAATGAGTCAACAGCAGAATAACTTGTTTGGCAGAGAGGATATGACACATATTTCTATGGCTGCAACCCATAAGCTTTACAATTCAACTCAGGCATAAAAATGAATGGATCTTGCGTAAATGGCACCACTTAAATGGGTGACAAACAAGGTATCCAATATATTATAATTCATTGCCCAAAAACATTGTTGCAACAAAATTGGGCACACATTGTTTTAAATTTTGTGGTATACCTCAGACATACAATAAAACATGAAATTATATAATTTATTATAGACTTATTTCTTTTTTGTTTGTTTCATTATTTTTTGCATCACTTCAAGCTTTGCCCCATGCAGTAACACTAAATGGCCTCTAGATGTCACTTTAGTGTCTAATGGTCGAATGAAATGATTGGCGGGTAAATCTCACCGGCATTTATACTGATAGGCGCAAAGTCGGGCTAATAATTCAGGTAATATACCCCTAAAAATAAATTTTCGCAGAAAAATAATTAAATAAAGGATTTGAGAAACGCATGAACCACTGGTAACGGATTACATTTACGATACAGCGTGTTATCTTTTTATGTAAACAAGTTATATGTCAACAACCTAACTCATTTTATTTTGAAATGTCAGCCGTGAGCCGGTAAAGTCACCCCAGGCGTATCTTTATTTAGTATACACTCCAGTGGGCGGGGCTTGAAGCGTGGACTAGCACTGGCTGATCCTCATTCAGCGCTCGCGCGTGTCAGTGGACAGGCTCGCGCTGAGCTGGGTGACGGTCAGCTCCCTCTGGAAGGAACCACCTGACAGCGGCGGGATCTCTACAGATGTCCTGGGAATACTGTCGGCTTTAGAGACGTTCTGGTTAACTTTTGGACCGCTGGACGCCGTTTTATTACATATATATATTTTTTATATATATATTTTTTCCTATCAAAGCTCATTTGTTTTAATTTGGACTCCGAAGGTAGGTAGGTTTCCTCCATTTTTTAAAGGTTTACGTCTGATATGTAAGTTGTTACAAAGTAGTACGGCTGAAAAAACTTTCCACCCCAAATAATAATAATAAAAAATAAAGTTTTTGTAACACGAAATGAATAAAACACAATTTATTTATCGTATGTTGTGATTCATTTTACATATTGAGCGTCTTTTTCTTTTTAAGCCGTCTATGTGTTTGAATGATCGGTTATAAAATAATGTTTCTCAGTGACGTAAGAGAACTGGCGCCATTGATTGGGACTTAAGAGGATGAGTTTGTTCCTCTGGATTTAGTATTGTGTGAAGCTGAGTGACAGATTGAAGCTCGACCCCATTACTGGAGAGCTGTGGCTGCTGCATAATGAAGCTTAGTGAGTGTTGACACGGCCAACTAAAAAGCTGCTGTTGCTAAAGGACACACTCCAAAGCTCATCATTGAAGAGGTTTCCAAAAAAAGAAAACTTTATTGTTCCCTTTTTTTTGTTTTAGTGTGGGTCAAAATTACAAGGAGATGCTTTAAATGTCACAAAATGTGAAGTTCACACAGGAGGGATGACTGTATACAGGAAAGACTAATTTGAGTTGTTTAAAACCAAATACACAAAGTAATTGTGTCAATTCTTTCCTTGTTTATCACACTAAATTAAACTGGCTGCATATATGTTCTCAAATTGAAACCCCTTTGCTGGCTTTTTGTATCTGAAGGCTGGTGATGAGGATGGATGCTGGCAGCTGAGTGGGACAGGGTGTGTTGATCCATCACTGACTGAGTTGGAGTGCTCACTGCACCATATGCCCCGTTTATGACATACTGCTTAACATTTGGGGCATCCTCATGACTCATGGTATCACTTCGACTCCTCAACAATTTTTTTTAGGCGTAATTCTAAATAGGTCAGTCTGAACTCTAATGTTTATGAAATCAGATTTCACCCTGATGGAAGCTCTTCTTCTCGTTCTTCTTCCTGTTGCTCAGATTTATTAAAGAGACCTTCGACTATCTTTGACAAAGCATTAAAACTATATTTGTGGTGTGTCACCTTAATGATGTATGAATCTGTGGGGAGCAGGAAATGAGGGAGAACAGTTGAGGGTATACCTGTGCACTGCTGCTTGCAAAAATTGATTACTTGTTGTGCTTTGCAGTACTGCCACCCTTGATTTGTAGAAATAAGATACCAAAAATATTTCAACCTCTTTCCTATTTAAGCATCTCTTCCTTAAATTGTGTTATTTGCTTTTAAACATTTACTCTCTTGGGCTTCAAAATGGCTTTTCTCACTGCTTGTTTTGATAGCAACACCTATAAATTCACCATGATTAATCCCTTTCTTTCTTAGCTGTTGTGAACTTCCATTTTTTTCAGTAACATCTTTTCGATCATTTGTGCTACTTCTTTGATTCTGCAGTGCTTTTCTGCACTGAATTGTTGCTCATTCCACAGAAAAGCTATGCCGTGGTGAAGGTTAGTTAACGGATGACACACAGCCTCCTCTCTGATGTTACAGAGCATGTTGTGGGGAAAGTAGGTTACTGGGCCATGTCCTGCAAGCTTAAACTGAACACTAGTCAGAATATTGCTCTAGAGCTGCTTAGTGTGACTGGCCATGCACAAATGGTGCAGGGCTCGCAGGAGGAAACAAGATCGTTTCCTCGTTCTGTCTCTTTAAGAAAATGGAGCAGCGCTCCACAGTGAATAAATGTTGAATTTTCAGCTGATGCAGATTCATCTGAACCAAGTGAGCTCTGACCACAAAAAGGCAAACACCAGAGGGCCCAAATGACCAAGACTTTAATCATCTGTAGCTTTTGATCACTTTCCCTGATCTTTTTTTAGTGTTTGAGATTCACACGTTGGAACCTCAAGATGAACGGTTAAGTTTGGGTAATGATTTCAAAGCTGTGACTGCTCTGTAAGGGTTAATTTAGGTCAAAAAACCCTGCCTCCGGATGAACGCCTTTTGTAATTGTTCCTAACTTCTATTAGAAACAATAGAAAAAAACCTTTGCTGTAGCAGTAGATTCTTGAGTGGATGAACAAAACCACACCATGTGGTTTTTTTGTCACTATGTTTTGTCTTTTTTAGACAAAAACATGCCAGTTTTTTTCTTTTCATTTAAAACTAAGCTCTTAAGAAAACTGAAAGTGGAAAAAGACAGCAAGAAGGCTTTGTTTACCCAGATTAGTTACTCAGAGATCTATCGTGTTGAATACGAGAAAGACCAGATGGATCGGTGCATTCAGGGAAAAAGGTCAGAGGAATGGGAAACAGTGCAGCAGACAGTGTCACAGCAGACAGCTGTTAAACATAATTGTCTTCCTTTCCAGTTTCTAGATCTTTCATGCCATGTTCCAGATTTTACATTAAAATAGTCTTGTTTAATGTGTTTGAATCACATTGAAAGTTTCATTCGAATTGAGTCAGTTTGTCACACTGATGCCAAATTTGACAATTTTGAACATTTTTGCTTTCATCCTATGCAGTTTAATGAGATGTTTCTTATTTTTTGGATCTCCATCACTCATCTTATTGATCAAAAAAGCCTCTTTGATGTTTTTTTGTTAGTTTATGTTTGTCTCACTTCGTTGTGGAAAAGGTTCAGAAATGATCCCACAGGTCTGTGTGCTGCTGCTGAATGATGTCTTTGAATAATGCATTTAATTCTGAATATGCTTCCGACCTTAAACAGGAATAGACAGGTTGCCTTAACACTCCCCAACAAAGCTCCTCCTCCAGGAATCATGGTGGAAACGTTACTCATCAGACTCTTAACCGTCATGGTTTTTAGAAGATTTTTTTCCCGCCCTACTTTATAAAAAAAAGGGCACCTACTAAAAGAGGTTCACTTTAAAACACTTAATAAGATATATTTATACTTTTTTTAAGGAATTAAATTACATATAATTTATGCCTTTTGTGTAAAAATGATAATAAATCCTAGAAACATCTTTTTAATGGTTTTAATTTAGCTAATATTGGTTTTCATCAAATATCAATATTCTTTTATTCCATAAAAACATTTGATTTGGTTTTATAGAAAAGGAAAAAACACATGTTGTTACTAGTTAACAATTTGATCATTTTAGGAAAATATTTTATTCATAAAGGTTTTTTAAGTGAGCCCCATTTTTAAAAAACTTTTAGATTATGTATCTGTTTATATTTTTTTAAAACTTTTTTGTCATAATTTTTATTTCATATTTGTATTGCATTTATATTATGCAATGCATTTTGATTCTGTTGTTTGCTCCTTGGTCTTTTTAAAATTTTGATTTCATACAGTTTATAATTTTGAGTGACTATGTGTTCTTTGATTTTCAGATGTCTTAATCAAAAATCATCTCTGACTTTAAAAGAAGCAGATTTTGTTTTTACTCTATCCATCTGAAGTCACACCAGTTTCATTTTTGGTCTGTGTGCTTCCTCTTCCCATTAGTCCTCCTCTGTGGAGCTTTGTTTGCCACAGACGTCTTCTCCACATCATCGCTCGCTCATGTTGAAGTCCCATTGTTCCTTGAAGTCAGTGCTGTTTTGATGTGGGCTGAGATCTCTGTGACCTGATAACTTTATCTTCTGTAGACGAGCGAACTCTCTTCCTTTTTGGGCATCATCCCCATGAGAACCAGTTTTGATATTTCTCGTTATAGTAAAACGTTTGTAGTATTTCCAGTTTTAGCCCCCTCCCATGCTCCTAAAGTTTGGCTAATCTTATTTCAATATTTCTCACTAGATGGAAATATAAAATTGTTGGAAATTTTTAGCGCTGCTCAATGTGCATTTTTAGTGAAAACTTTGGCTTGTCCAAACTGTAGTCTGACAGAAACCACAATAAATAAATAAACTTCTTGATAGAATCAAAAGCTGCTGCTGTAAAATCTTTGCAAAAATTCAACACAATTGCTTTAAACAAAGAACACATATTCTCAGATAAGGGCGAAAACTATGAGCAAGTTCCTAGATATTTTAGAAACATATCAAATCTTTTTTATTAAGATCTAGATATACTAAGTATTGTCTAATCAGGTTATTTAGGTTATTTATCAGGCATTTAGGGAAAAAAAAAGGTAAAAACCCATTCTGATCCTCTTTTGATCTATTTTAAAAGTGTTCTCAGTGGTCTTTTAATTATGATTATGCCGTTTTAACCAAAATAAAAAATTTTAACCCTGAGATGTGTATGGGATTGTTGGTGCAGAGCAACCCTTTTCCTTCCTGTCACCCATAACTCAGAGTTACATGCTTGAGTTACATGTTTACATGCTTTTCCGCTAGCTTACAGCCCCTCAAAACCCAAACCTAGCATTACCAGTGCAACAAAAATGACGAGCAATATTGGAGTTATGAAGCTGGAGAGTTTTGAGCCAGATGCCAGCTCGGACTGGGAAGATATAGATGTAAATGGATCTACATATGGAGGCATCAGATTAAAGCGGAGCAGGGAGCTCGTGGCTCATCCAGCGTATTTTCTAACTAACAATTACGATATTTTTCAAACGTAATTTTTTTTCATCTGTCCCTGATTCATAACAGTTTGAATAAATAAATACTCAGAAATGGAATCTTAAGGTAAAGTTGTTCATACATGTCTTCCATCATCAGAAAAGGCACAAGATCATTTCAAAAACACAATTTCTATCTCTTTAATAGTCCTATTAGCTTATTGTAACATGAATACATTTGAAAAAGCTCCATATTTTTTGTTATTGTTAGTTTTTAGAGAAGCAGAGCAGATCATATGTGGTTTTATATAGGGCAAAAAGGCCACTGTGAAGCAGAGCAGGATGTACTCTTTACAGAGCACACGGTGAGGAGGTTACACAGCTGATTCTCTTCCAGTGGAGCAAGGTTTAATCCTTGTCCTTGACGATCTGTTCTTTGTGCGCATGATGCATAACCCTGCTTAAAAAATAGATTTTATGTATGCAGCGTTCTGCCTCTGCCTGCTCTAAAATACAATTCTTTAACTGGCCAGATCTTTACTTCTGATGCTTTTATTTTAAAAGTCACTCATTAATTGAAGCAACAATGAAAACAGAAGCTAGAAATGTGTGGCTATGATTGTAGCATAAATCTGCTTTCCCTTGTTTTATTGACAACTTGCAGTTTTGATTTCTGTGCAATATTTTTTCCGAGAACAAACTCCTTGTTTGTGGGCTATATTTAGACGTATGCCAAAAGCGTGGTGTGAGCATCTGTTGCTTGAGGGATTCATTTTCCTTTTGCTGTAGGCAACAGACTTGACTGGGTAAGATAATGAGAATATTTACTGCAGAAAGCAAACACTAGCATTTTAAGATCAGGAAAAATAAAGGAGGAACTCTGCGAGATCCTGAAGAAAGACAATAAGCTGTCACTTTGCTTTACTCAGAGAGGAATCCTTTATTTATAATGCTGATAGTATAAGTGCAGTTCTGTGTAGCTGAGCTGTAGTCAGTCACTTTTTACATTCACTTTTTCCATTGAAGCCTATCAAGCCATCGAAACAAAGTGCTTTTACCGTATTAATGATGAAATATTTTATGATTTGGTCTGTGCACAATGCAAAATGAAACTTAAGAAACCCTGAGATTCGCTCTGTCAAGATCTGATGACATGTAAACAAAAATCCCTATTTGTGAAACTCCTTTTGTGCTAAGGACAGCCTCCATAGACAAATTCTCCCAACTCTCTTGAAAACAACCAAAAAAAGAAGATAATTTTCTATGGAGTATTATAGAACATGCTGTAGCCACAACAAAGGAAAGATAGTTGCTTCAAACAAGGACGTTCTCCCCCTCCTCTGCTCCATACTGTGTCGTGAGCCTTCATTCGTCATGGAACAGTTTGTTTCAGAAGTAGAGCTTCATCTTTGCAGATGACTTCTGAGACTATGACGGGCTTTCATATCGCTTCTTTTGACCTTGGAACTGTGACAGACAAAACGTTCAGCTCCTTTATGTAACATCCTCCACGGACGTCATCATCCCTTACTGCTGCTGCTGATCTCTTGCTCCAAAGCACACAGTAATTGTCCTCAGTAGCTTCAGGCTTAGATCTATTGCGGCATGATTAATATATTAAGCTTTACAGAAAAATGGTTAAAGGCCTCCTGTTTCCTCCTCTCAGATCTTAAGAGTGTTCACTTTCTATTTGTGGTTTGAACTCGACATAGTTTTAAAGAACCTCGCAAATTCAGTTTAAAATGATATTTTGCTATAGCTGCCATTATTCACATGACTTTTACAAAGTTATAAACTCTGACTGAGCGTGCTTATGTCTGTGCGTACGTCTGGTAAACATCGGTGATTTACGTGACATTCAAATAGCCATCATTTTCTCTGAAGAATGCGTTGCCGGCTACAAGTATCGCAGACAAAGAAACGAAGTGACTCCACCATATTCCTGAGCCCAGCCCACATATGTGTGTGACCTAGATTTGATTCAGATCTTTAGTTCAGGGTGTTGGCTGCGTGTGCATTACGGTATTGTTTGTTTTTGAGGAGACAAGTACACACAACACAAGCATGTCAGGCCAGATGCCTGAGAAAGCACTCCCACTCTGCCACAAGTATCCTACAATCTGTCTTTTCAACAAAGTCTTAATTCTGGATGTTACCTATCAGGAGTCACACATGCAAACTACTTAAAAAAAAAAATTCTTTCAACAGGTTTCTCTTTTGTTATCCAAAATCTATGTATTGTTGCGACGAAAATGTGACTTTTTATTTGGGTAAAACTTTGCAGTCCAAAGAGTAGGAATAACAGCATTTTTGCACTTATCTGGAAGTGATTTGGCCGTGATTAGATGGTCAAATATTATCGTAGTGAATCACATCTGCACTTCCCTGTTAGCTCGAGCCTCTTTTTATCGTCTTAGTCAGCTGTTGCACATGAGAAATGTGGTGTCATGTGCAGGACTGAAACTGTACTTTCTTTTGACAAGCTAAAGTGATGATTTATTATTATTCTTAATACCAAGAAAGAGACAACAAACCTTCAAAACATTGTCAACGTTTTTTTACAAAAACAAAAATTCAATTTTAAGTATAAAATAAAAAGGCTTTTGCTTTTGGCTTTTTCACATAAAAATGAGATGAAAATATGTCTAGGATTCTGTCAAATATAGCAGGTTTGTTTTTGTGTTTCTGTAAAGGCAAAAGTCATTTATTATAATACTGTCTGTTTTTGTCTGTAAAGCCTGAATGTTACTACACAGAAAACTTTTTTGGCAGGAAAAGGTTTGGAAATATGAAAGACGGTGTTTCATAACAGGGAAAATGAAACAGCCAAAGATAGGAATGGAGACATAAAGTCATTTTTTCCACAGTCTCCTCTCAAAAAAAAAAAAAAAAAAAGCTATTAGAGCTCACTTGAGAGTGTGTGCATGGGTGAGCAACGTCTTTTGGTTCTACAAACACTTCAAAATGAAGTTAGACCTATACAACGCTATTCTGTTTATTAGCCCCAAATGTCCTTTCTGGGGTTTGTGGGAGCCAATCTGTAGCCTTTTCAGTTTTTCCATCCCAGGAATTTAATCAAAAATGTTTCTTGCAATTTTGGCCTGAGACAGAGGTGAAAACAAAGAGCGGCATTGCCCTTTTCACTCATGCCCTGGAATCGTGACCCACATTTTTTTGCTCACACAGTGCCTTAGGTAATTGCATCTTTTTCTGAGTAGCAGCAGACAATAACAGACCTGGAATAATTTAGCGATTCATTTGGAATTGTTAAAGGAATATAATTATGAGAAAATTTGAGAGTAGATTCACCTGGTGAAAGGATGTTTGTTTTATAGGCCGTTTTTGTAAGGACGGGGCCACCCACAGTGAGTCTGCATGTAATTACAAGGCTCTTACTGGTAACGCAAGTAAGCGTGGAATCGTTTTAAGATACCGTTATTGAATGTTCAGAGACGCAAGAGGACTAAAACCATTTCACCATAAAAATATAACTGAGCTTTTGAGAAAACGTGTATTACAAAAATCAGTGCAGGGAGGGAGTAGCATTTCCCTTTTAGAATCCTTTATTAAATAAACTATAATGCAGTGAGTGAACAGATGCAGGTCTGACAAAGAAAGAGAATGGGTTCCCTCCTTTCTTTCTGTGCGCAGCAGGTGAGCATGTGTTAAACGTGGCTATGACGGGGTTGTCCAGTGACGAGAGTTCAAAGAGTCTAAGGGTTCAGCTGTTGCCCAGGGAAGGATTAGTGTGAAGCTGTTGTTTGGATGAGAAGGACAATACTTACAGGACAGCACTGCTGAGGACAGTTTGTGTCTCAAGAAATCTGCCTTTTTTTCTACTCTTCAGCTGCAAATAGAAGAAAATACTGTACAAGCATTTATACATCCAAGTTGCTTTGTGGCTAAAAAGGGTCAAAGGTTTTGATGCATTGTCTATGAATTTTTGAGGGAGAAATGTCCTAAATTGAGAATATCTGCAAAGTACCATTTGGTTTTATTCTTGCAAGGAAAGCATCTCCGGCAGATATGATGTTCTGATAGGTGTCAGTGGAAAGGAGAACCACAATTATTTTTTCTTCAGTAAATATTCTAATATATCAAAATATTGGAGTCTGGAACAAACTCCTGCATCTACTTTTACCAACTTATATCTGCAACTTGCTAAATTGTTCTTTACCTTTTAAGTTATATTTGGAGAAAAAAAAACTTTTCCACATAAATTCATAGTTAAATATAAGCTGATTAATATTCATCAAACAAAAAGTGAGTCTCTAAGTTAAGTATGAAAAATCTCCTGGTCCTGAAAGGAATGATGGACATAGCTGTCTTGGCTAGAGGGAAGTAGACACCACATATTGTTACCATGGGAACGCAGGGGGAACAGCCGTGCCGGTCTAATTAATGACAGCCAGTGCTTCAGCAGACGGCCGCAATGACATCATCAATACCAGCACCGCAGATGTCGCTGGGGGCAATATGGCTTAATATCCGAGTAATTAAACAAATAATCCCCCACTTCACACCAGTGGAAGAGCAAACAATCTGGACTGAGGTGCAGAGGAGCACACCGAAAAAACAATAAGCATTTATTGTTATGCTCCATCACTGCTTATGAGCACAAAATGTCATCTCATTACCCAATAGCATGACCTACATAAAAGAGCAGAACTAATCTCCATGTAGGCGGATGGTGAATAATGCAGTGAAATGTGGGAGATCTTTATGAATCTTAGATGTCTCACACTTGTTGCTCCCCGGCACATCATTAGTTTCATTGAGAGTCAAGCTGTGTCATTGCTGGACATTCAAACTTTTTCTTTCCTTTAGTTAACATTTTATTGTAATACAAAGTATGAACCGAATTATCATCTAAATATAAATTAATCAAATTCAACTGATTGTTTGGTTTTTTTTGTTTGTTTTTGCTCCAAAAGTGCTAAAAAAAGAGAAAAGATACGTCTTCTATCTGTTGTTTTAATACTTACTGACCAAAACTGTCCAGTATGAAAGTGAAAAAACATTTTATCCCGTTAAATAAAAAAAAAATAAAAAAACACTAAAAATTACAACTCCCAGAGCACCGCCCCTTTACATTGGTATCTAAATATCTTCTGTAGATACCAAAATTGAGTAGTATGCAGTGGTTGGTTTAGAAATTGTTTTTTATTATTCAGGAGGTCGTATGAACAGTAGGGGCGCTGCAGACAGGGAGCAGCAAGGTTGTATATATGGAAGCCAAAGAATGGCCCCTCCATTAGGTAACCTGGGAAGCCCTGGGGCTCCGCTGTGGTTCCTGTTGAACTGTAACAGGGTTTCAAATCTGAAGCAATGCTGGGCGGTGCGGAAAAGATTCACAGACGATAACATGCTGTGTGCTCTTTTTGTTTCAGCCTAAATTGCGTTATTGGCAGGTGTTGTGGGCTCTTATTTATGAGTCATCTGAGAGAGAGAAAAAGTTTTTTTTTTTTACTTTTCTCTTGTTGGGTTTAGCTGGTCTCTCTCTGTATTTGTCTTGCAAGTGAAAAGTGAAATTAATTAAAAACCTGGCAAAAACTGTCAATAAACAATAATATTGACCCAATTTCTGTCCATTTTCAGATATCAGGGACATTCTGGTTAGCACTTATTCATGAGGCAAAGGCTTTTAGTGGATTGCAAGAGTGCTTGTGCACAGTTTTATTGTGTATACCTGATCTTGCAATGGACTAATGACCAGTTACCAGAACTTGCCTGGCAACACCTGCCAAAATCTTAATTTACCTTTCATCAGTTAGTGGATGCTTTTTTTCAAAAGAGATTTACTTTTTTTCCCAAAGTCACAACGAACATCAAGTCTGGGAACTAAATCTATCGGCTGATCCACAGCCACCCGATTCCACCTCGATAAACTTAAACAGACTGAAACAAATTAAAAGAAAGCAAAACCTCATTCCATCCAGGTGACAGTCATCAAACTGTGTATCCCAAAGTCAGTATCGGTCGACCAATCATCCTAAGACGATTTGAACTGTGGGATAAACCAGATGAGGAGAACGTGCGAAGGACATCAATTTTTCTTGTTGTTCGTTAAATATCTTACCTCTGTGCTGTGTCGCCGTCATTTTTAATTCTGTCAGCCACAGTAATTGTGTTGTGAAAATCTCTCATTCAACTAAGCTTCGATGAATCACGAGCATTCATGAGCTCCTTGGCTGGGTTATAATTCACTCTAAGTCCATAAACGATGGTAGTTATGCTGTTGTTCTGTCCCACAATGATTTTACAGCCGACATCAAGTACCATCAATGGGTTCACTAAAATAGCTGCGCTTTGTGTTCACTGTAAATTGTGACTTGTGATGTTGATTTTAAGTGTGCATGACTTTAAGGCTGTTGTCGAAAGGTCACGAAGACGCAGAGATTAGGTTTAGTAATCATTAAACTTTGAATAACTTGATCTGTACAAATTAGACGCAGCTGAAAAATTATCCTTTTGTTTCTTTATTTCCTGGATAGATTAAATACTTTTATTTGGACATCTACATTCTATTGTTTTTTTTTTTCTTTTTTTTTTACTAGTCTTACCTTTACAATTGAGTAAGGTTATTAAAGAAAAAGTAGACAGTTGCAATGTTTTTATCTTCATTTAAACTTTTTGTCACATATAATGTTCATTTTTACATAAGTGTGTTGTTCTGACTGCTGGAAAATGATCTACTTTAGGTCTTTAACCTAAAATGTAACAATAGGTATGTTTTTCCTCTGGGTTAGATTCATTGTCAATAGTTTGACAAAACTTGATTTCTTGTATCAGAGAGGTATCCTATTAGAACATCACAAAGTTTTAATGCGTTTTGATCTGATTCTTTAATCTTTTAGTGCTAAGTTGGGAAAATAAAATATTGTATTATAAGTGTTAAGAAGACTATTTCTTTAGAGGAAAAAACAAACCAACTTACCTTACATCATCGTGGTCGGTTTTGTACATAAAAGGTATCCAGAAAAAAACACACTGTTCTTGGATGGTTCTTTGTTTGGTTTAGTTCAGTTCAGTAAACTGTTTTTAGTTACAAACTTAATGTTTACACCATTTGTCTTAAGTATTTTTATTTTATTGACATTTCTTCTGGCACTCTGGCCTCACGGTGACATGGTCCTGGTTGAAATCCTGGCTGGGTTTTGTCTGTGTGGAGTTTGCATGTTCTCCTCGTGCATGGGTGTGTTCTCTCTGGGCACTCTGGCTTCCTCTCTTAGTCCAAAGACATGCTTCATAGTTTAGTTGTTGATTCTAAAAAAAAATGTATTTTTGGTGTCAATGTGAGTATGTGTGGTTGTTTGTCTCTGATGGGCCCAGAGATGGACTACCAGAATGTCCAGGGTGTACCCCACCTTTGCCCAACGGTAGCCAGTAGAGGTTACACTTGACCTCGGATGGGACTATCAGGTGTGGATGGATGGATTTACATTTTGCAGGAAGGAAAGTCTAGCATGGAAATGTCATAACTTGTGTCTTGTGACAAAGTCTTGATATTTATTTCACTTTCATAGATTTGCATGGCTGATGGTGTTGTGTTGTAAATAATAGCAGAGAGGCTAGTGTAAGTATATGTATAGGATGCTGTCATTTTATTATTATCAGAATTCTCAATTCAATGTTATGTCAAATAAATGGATTGATACGTCTAAATGTTAAATAGATGTCCTATTTAACATTTCTCATCTGTAGATTGTTTTAATAATTTATCTTGTGAAATATGGGATTCTAAACTAGCAAAACTTAATTTTTGCTCAGTAAAAAAATGATGATAAAACAAGGAAAATACAGTGGTACTTCTTTGTTTATCAAGGATATACATGCTTTTGAATGTAAATTAGTTTTATTAGCTGTTCAAAGTGTCATTGTTATAATTGTTTTCCAGTCTAACCCTGTCTATATGTTCAATTATTAATTTTTTAATCCTTAATTTATCTTTTTCTGGCCTTGGAGGTGGACGTTGATAGGTTGAGGATTGAAGCTTACCCCTGCCTTCACAGACTGTTGAATTATGTTACTTTATTTTTTTATATCTTGCAAATAAATCTACTCCACTGAACGTACACATTCACAAACTCAGGATTTGGGAACGTCCCTTTTACTGATAGGTTCAGTTCTCAAATGGATTTTACTCGAGAAACACAGCTTTGTGTGCAGACTTGTGGCTATTAACCCGTTAATCAGTTATGATCATCTGTTTAGTAGTTATTTAATGTGTATGAGCTTTGTCTTATATTCTGTTCTCTTTTTGGTGAAGTTTTAGTCGTTTGAATACATTCCATTCAAAGTGCTTCATGAATCACATCTGTACAGACCAATCAGATACTCTTACTCCTCGCTCAGTGGATGTACCTGTGACCTTTCGGAGTGGGTCATCTAGCAGGCGGGGCTGACTGACAGCCTTTCTAAACAGTGTGCGTACTCCACCCAATGATGGCGCTTTGGCATGTGCCAACATGGCGCAGACATACTTTTTAATGTTTAACCTGGCAAGGTGGAAACCTCACATTGACGCAGTGTGAAGGATCAAGCAAAACCTGGCTTCAAGTTTTGAACTTTTTATTTTCATTTATTTTGGATTACTTCAGATTCTTCTTAATATAACCTTTACTTTCTTGTGTACAACATTGTTCCAGACTCAAATTGTGGATCTGGCATCCTCTAATAATTGACTTGTGAATCATGTGACTGATTTGTTTTGCAGTTAAATATATTAATTCTGTCGGATTTGTCTTATGTGAGCCGATTTAACCGAGTCTTTTCCAGACATTTTTAATTATTTTCTAAGGAAAATGATACAGTGTAATCACCGTCATTTGCGGGCTTTGTTTACTAATTATATACACAGGATCATGTGATGATAATTTCATCTTTAATGTAATAATCTATTAATTAGTCAGGCAACACATAATCTGATTATAGTTTGAGTCCTGTTAGTTTTTTTAACTCGTGAATATTTTTTATTTCTATCTTTAATATGAAAAAGCACATGAATTCATGAAACAGTTATTGTTGAATTTATATTTGTTTATTAATCTAGAGACTTCAGTTTTAATGTCAACAGGATTGCCAAAATATGACCTTTACAGACGTAAGCTACGGGTGCTATTTACTGAAGCCAAATCTACCAATTCTGAGTGATGGATTTAATTGTGTCTGAGTCTAAAGTTCTTTACTTTGTCTTAGAGAATATAGACTCAAATAGAGCTTTCCTTTCTCCCCCATAAAGACTCCTTCCTATCGACTGCAGTGTAATCATTTGTCAGAGGCTAAATACCTGCAGCCAGCCAAGACTGCTGCTGACCCACATTTGGGACTTCATTTGAGGGGAAAGGCAAACAGGAAGTTGTAAACGAGAAAAAAAGAAGAAGAAAAAAGAAAAACAAAGGAAGTGCACGGGGAAGTTGTCAGAGAAAAACAAAAGTATGCGCGTTCTTGTTTTGCTGATTGGTTGAAATATGTGTCACAGGTTATTTTACCTAACAGGTGTAAAATAGGTGTATTTTGAATACACTTTAACAGAAAAGAGGCAGCACTTATGGTAGGTCCGACTTCTTTAATACACCAGAACTATATTATTTATAATTTTAGTCCCGATTTTAATCCATTTTCCAGGACTTGTGCTCTGATTGCTAAGGGTTACCCCCTCGGCATTGCACGAGCTGTCACATAGAGGCTCCGCATGTAAACAGTGCTGTGGGGACATTTAAAGTGCGTTACTTATGCATTAAGCACGTGTTTAAGATTACAATCTGCCCCCTAATGCTGGCCACCGCCGCTTTCCTTCGCTCGTGTTGCTCAGCCGCCGCTTATGCTGCCGCTGCTGGCGTCGTTAGCCTGGTATTGAGCTACCAGCTGACCTACTTTCTCCGCCGCCCGCTCCTGTTTACAAGCCTCCGCGAGGATGTGGAGTACAGTGACCGGACCGGGAGAACGGACCTAACTCGGCGCAACCGGGTAAAAAAAAAAAAAAATTTCGCACGGCGGGTAAAAGCGGACGATCGCTGCCGCGAAGATCATCACTTTAATAACTCAGGAGTTGTTATGCAATTTAACGATTTCAGTCTGGTCAGTCGGAGACAACCAGCAGAGCTCGACTACTAATTAATTAAAAAAAAGATGATTAAACTTGAGATCAGATCATCTTTTTCCCCGGGCTGTCGTTATTCAGGTAGGTGAGATTGAAACGTCTAACTTGTCATAATTCTGCTAGCAGCCTTACATCATCAAAGTTCACGGGTGACCTCTTTTTCAGCCAGAAAAAAAAGTGCTTGTGTCATTTTAAAGCTTCCTCAGCCCGGAGCTCAGAATGCTGACAAATGTTCCGATCGCATTGATTACGAGGTGAAACCCGTCTTTGTTGTCTCTTTACTGAAGACATTTACTACAAATGACTGACTTTCCTTCAGCATGTCTGCTGGAAATCTGATCAAAGTAAATCACTTCTTAGAGGACTTGTGAGCACATTTATTGTGCACACTTGAAATTATTACGTCTTTTCTTTTTCAAGGCAAGAAATGACACTTGATAAAAGGTTGCTCAACCCGCTGAGGATCTGGTGCATAGGCTACATACCTGAGGGTGGTAGAGTCATTCATCGGTGTTCGTGTGTGGGTGTTCTGCTTGTAGCTGTTTTGTTATGCATTTTCAGTTATGCGTGTTATTGCAAACATGAAGGAGCTGCTTTTATCCCAATGAACATTTATGCTGAATTGTTTCCAGCTATATTTCATATTGACTCAAAATCGAGCCAACATTGTTGTTGTCTGACCCCAGACTGTCAATATACAGGAAGGGTGAAACAATTCATTTTACCAATGATTTGATTCATATCGTAATTTGCAGTTGAGTATACGATTCGTAGTCGATATTTATTCATTTTGAATGATTCACTGACCTAAAATTTCCAGGTGAAGTTTTCCAGATTCATTATATTTCTTGCAAGGCAATCAAGTGTAAATTAAATATGTTTACAAACAAACAAACAAGTAAACAAGAACTAATGGCAAATCCACTCATATTTTAGTTTGAAAAAATTCAGGGCACTGTTGTTTTTTCTGAATCAAAAATAATACAAATTAGAACATGATACCACACTACGGCCACACGTCTCTGCCAATCATTCCACACCATGGACTGTAATGATGTCTTGATTAGTTCTTGTTGTCATCATTTGTGTTGTCTGGTGTGACGGCACTTGGTTGTTTTTATGGTATAGTAAAATGAACCTACCGTGTCTCAATTCAAATTATATGGATTTGTTTCTTTTTGAAATTATTTGATCTAGGTTGATTTGATTTGATAAACAACTTGCCTCAGTCAGATCGATCTGGTTGGATTGCAAGAATAGAAATTGATCCATCAATTTAAGTCAATTACACCCCTGATATTTATAAGATAAATATTTTAAAGTTGCGGAAGGAAAAAGTCATCAAGGGTCTTTGTGAGAAAAGTAGACAAAAGTGTTGTAAGAGGCATTTTTTGCACATTTCTCTTTGTAATTTGGTGGCGTTTACACCTCGTTTAATTGGTGGAATGTGATTTGGACGTGAGTCTGTTATGACGTCCTGTGATTGGCTGACAATGTCTTAAAAGTCACAGGTGTGATGTAATAAAAAAACTCCTGTACGTGGGAGCAACATGGTCTTTCAACCGACCCGCTCAGCTCTTACTGACAAGGCATAGGGTAGCCCACCACCGTGACTTTGTATAGTATATTTAATTCTATTTTTATCTTTTTTATATATCTTTTACTTCTTACCCTTACTTTCTGATCACCTGTGCTGTTGCACATTGCAATTTCCCCACTGTGGGACTAATAAAGGTTTCTTACTTACTTACTACTAAAATCAGCGATTTACTTCATGATTCATGTAACCAGCTATCAATGTCAACAAAATCCGTATGTACGGCAAGAACGGAATTAAATCTAGCAAGTCACATGCAACACGGAGTGACGAGTGGTAATCGTGGGCCGCATATAAATAAACCAGGTGCCAGGTGTGAGGAGGAGTTTGCCCATGTGGAGTAGGCGCCCTCACAAGTGTATTCAACGTTTATTTGGAATTAAGGTATAAATCGAGGGCGATTCATTCGATGATTGCTGGAGGAAGGGTCTGCCTTGAAAAGAAAAAGAACATTTTGAAAAGAAAATCTTGATGAGGAGCAAAACTGTAAAAAATGAATCGGAAAATGTTGGGTTAGTGTCTTAGAAACAAAGAATCCTAGCAAGAGGCTCCTTGCGAGAGTAAAGAGTATTTTGATTTTAACATCTGCCTCAGTGGCCTTGAATTTTCAGCAGAGTTTTAAACTCAAACCAGTGGACTTTATTTTATTGTAAAGTTGTAAATGAAAAGGATAAATGTAAAGCCTCCTTAAGAACGTGCATCATCCATGCATACTATGATGTACCAAACACAAAAACCCACAGTAAAAGGACAGTTTTCTGTGTTAAATTAATAAGTAACAAGTGTTTTATCTCTAGGTTCCAAATGAAAAAGGACATGGAGTAAAAAGTGTGTTTAGGTATATAACTCAACCTTGGCAGATTGCCAGCTAAACAATAATACCAAACATACCACAAGTCGAGGTCAATCTAGACCGGGGTCGGCAACCTTTAACAGTAAAAGAGCCATTTGGGCTCGATTTCTACTGATCAATGCCTAGAAAGAGCCATATAGTCATACTTTAGCCTTCATGAAATTTGGATTTGCATTCATCCTAATAATAAATTATGTCTATTTTTGACACAAACGAAAGCAAAAATGTAAAAAGATTCCAGCATCTCTCAAAATGTGATTTTTTTTAAACCGCTGTTGTGCAGCACAATATACTATATGCTTTTAACTGAAAAGATCAAACTTTTTACTTTAGTTTTTCTTTGCATATAAAATCTGTGCATTCTGGAGGTAACGTTGAGCAACAAGATATCTTCAGGTTAACAGGGATGTAAAAGCCTATATAGCTTATCATCTATGTACACTTCAGTCATCAATTTATACATTTAACTTATCTAAATTCAATAAATACTAATTAAGTAATCCTTACTTTAAAAAATGCTATAATATTTTACTTTTATTTTTTTTATTTTTTTCCCTCTTTGTCCTCAGCAGTCTTACACTGCTGGGTTTTGTTGTTTTAGTTCAGGGTTGGACCTTAGTAGTCTTAGTTTTCGGGCTTTGTTTATTTTTTTTCTTTAGGTAGTTTTGGTTAGGCAGCCATTAGCAGGGAGCTGCTGACTCAGATGGTTGACATGGCTGGGTCAGCAGTCTCCATGTTTGGCCAAGGAACCACTATGGAGAGGTAAAAGAGCCACATGTGGCTCTGGAGCCACAGGTTGCAGACCCCTCATCTAGACCAAAAATGGAGCAACCACGAGTGAAATGAAGGATTTAATGTGTTACAAATCGTTTATCCCTGCCTCTTTATTTCATAGGCTGCATGAAAAGAACATTTGTGATCTGTCACCATGTTGGCTCTCCATTTAGCTTAAAATACCATCCATTGATTGTATATGAGAACTAGTCTGAATGACCCCTCCCCCTTGCATTCCAAAGATGGCTGCTGGTTCCAAGAAGCCAAAATCCCTAAGACTTCAATTGAGAAATAAACAGCTCAGTCATTTATCAGAATAAGCATTCTCAGTTATTTTTATTTAACATTTTCTTGCTAATACTAATTTTGTTTTCATTATATTTATTATAACTATTCAAGTTTTAAACTGACCAATCAGATGTCCCATTTAAAGGATCTGGTCTAACGTTTGAAACGTGTAATTGACTGATTCTCCTGACCCAGCTTTAGAGTGGCAGGGATGCGGACTTTCAACAAGATCACTCCTAAAGGGCAAGAGTGGTTGCCATAGAAATGATGACTTAGATTGACTTTAACTAATGAAAATTAAAAAGGTGACTGAATTGACTTCATTTCGTTGGAGCCTTTGGGAGTTCTCTTATAAAGTCAGTGGCACCACTTCAAAAACTAGTAACAGAGACTAGATAGCTTCTGCATGTGTACCAATAGGGGCATGAAATTCTGATACCATGTTTTTTTTATGTGGAGAAAAAAAAACTAGCTTCCATTTAGTTAAAAAATATTCATTGATGTTTTATTACCTCAGTGGATACCAGAATGGTCAGACTAGTTTGTGTTTATATCTGTAATCCTTGTGTTGATGAAAGGGGCTTTCCCTAATGTAGCATCATTAGACAGATAGTTTTATGCTTTTGCACTGGAAAAATCTATTTTGCTCTAGTGGTACACTAAATTGCTATTTGAATCCTTAAAAAATATCAAAGTAAGGGTTGCAACATAGAAAAAACCAATGAGAGCAGAAAACACAATATAAAGAATCAGAAAAATGTGTTAGTTTTCTACTGAAAAAAATCCCTGCGCAGTCCATTAATAAATAAAGCCCTTTGTGGCTCCATTGTTGCAACATGTTACCAGCACTATACTCCACAGATACTCACAAGTACATTAGACATTTGTGTTTTTAGATAAAGGTCTTTGTGATTATTGAGGTTTATTATAGTAAGCAGAATGCGGGATATACTCACACCTCTGCCTGTATTTGCAGAGTTAAGAAGAAAACTTGAAGGTAACAACAGCACAATGCAGTCTCTTTAATTTATAGTATTTTGATCATGTCAGTGATTGGGTCACAAACAACAGATACTGGTCCAATTTCTTTAAGTAAGGAGATGCAGTATTAACGGGATGATGGTTTGAGTTAAGCTCTAGCTGTCTAATTATTTCTAAAAAAAACATTTGTTTTAACAAGTCATTTTTTTTTCTTGGAGTGAGCTATGTAATAAAAAAAAAAAGTGAGGATTCTACACGTTTTAGTTATAACAGTGGAGTTAGGTGATATAGTTAAAATTTTAAATGTTTTAATATTTATGCTGTTACCTGTGATTATTTCAGTGTCACTTAAACATAACTAAAGGTTTCAGTTCAGATTGTTTTTCTCTGCAGTATTTCTTTTCAATCCTCATTGGTGTCCAGAACCCAGTTCTGGGTAAGATTTGCTTAACGTGTTTTTTTTTTTACTGTGGTACTTAACTCATTATTCTTTTTTTAATCCAAAATGTCTAGAATTAGTTTGTTTTTGGCCAGTGCCTCTCACTTTCCTCTGTGGCTGGTCAAGATTGTCTGACTTTAGATTCAGGATTGCAGCTTTCACAGCCTTTTAAGAGAAATCCTTTTATTCTCAGTCAGGCAGCTTTCAGACCGCACTGCTTCAGTCTTGCCTCTTTGGTATTGCTCAAAAGCTCAATATGCCCTCAGCAATAGAAGATGGTAAAATGATCAGCCTTCTGAGTGTACAGTCATTGTTGCATATTCAATCCCTTTTAGAGCTTGTTAACATGAAGTGTTAATGATGAATTCGAACCTCCGTGACTTGTGCTGCGAGTTCAGGTTTTAGCAAAACACTTTAAAAGCTTGAGGGCACGAGTGTAATTAGACGCTGATGTCTTTCAGCTCTTAATTTGGTTTCATTTTACCTGCGGCTCTGCAGGATGAAGACACATTCCAGTTATGGCTGCACAGGGACAGAACCCAGCTAACATTCGCATATAAACGAACTAATAAATGAATTGATTGGTTTATACAGGAAACATCAGCTTAATTGTTTTGCACTCGTGTATATACAACTGCATTTGCTTTCATTTTCTTATTGTCAAATTCTTAGTAGTTTGTCTGCTGGGATAAAAACTGTCTGGTTTGGCTGGATTTTGTCTTAAAAATGAAACAGAAAAGACTTTTAGAATTGTCCTTCGGTAAGAAATAAATGTAAATGTCTGATGGCGCATATTTGCCTAGCCATTCCTATTTCTGAATCATGCAAATAGCAAGGTCACACGAATGTGTACCGGTACATCTCTAATCCTATAGTCGCAGTCAAGGAATGTCAAGGTGGTGAGATAAAAATTAAATTATGCCTTAGATTGACTTAGTTTGTTTGGGAGTAAAGATCTGATGAATGAATGTGTTTGGGCGAAGCACCACTATTCACAGATCATTGGAAATGTGGTCAAAGGTTGAGTAATTATTGGTGGTTCTCTCGTTTGTCCTTTTTTTATTCTTAAATTTGATTTTCCTACTCTATCAGTTGTCAGACTAATATGATGGTTCCAGCATGGCATTAATTGAGAAGGTTCTACATTTAGATTTTTCCTTCTGAATATTATTTTGAAGACCCGCTCGGATACAAATAGTGTTTTTTTACATGTTCTTGTGGCATTTTTTTGATGATTGAGGACATATATTAAGAAACTTAAACTCAAAACTAAGTTTCTGAGTATTTGTTTATTCAAATCATGAATCAGGAGCATACGAAAAAATATAGGTTTAAAGAAGAGCTTATTTGTGACGTAGAAAATACGCCGGGCAGACCAGAAACTCCCTGCTCCGAGCTCTCAGCAACAGCGAGGGGAAGGAGGAGTGGGGTTACTCCTGCCGCTCTGCAGAAACTTTGTCCTAAAAAAAGGCCCAGGTTTTTTAAAAATTTGGCTGAAAACAGTATAATTTCAATTAAAAGAACACTAGGAATGCTTTTAAGATCAAGTGGGTCTTTAAATATGAAGGTTTTGAATGTAACCCGGCAAAATAAACACAGTCATAAAGTATTCACATTCAAATGACCTTTGAATACATACAAGATAAAACAAGCTGCTTATTGCCTTTTTAAAAGAATCTTTATGTTTATTAGTTAGAGGCTAGTTTATCTATTAGTTTCTTGGTAAAGCGGCTATTGCGTTGTTTTTTTTTTCTTCATATTTTCTCATTATTATATTATATATGATAAACTTTAGTCACATATTTTATCTATATTCAAATTAAATACAAGAAAGATTTACAAATCAGATACATAATTGTGTAAAAAAAATATATATATATATATATATTTCTGCCACCACTTCTTAGACCAAAGTTGGTTCTGAAATAAAAATAAAAATTCTTCCACAACAGGGGGGTGCTTGACATCACTGCCAGCAAGCAGCAAGCAGTGATGTCTTCTCAGTGGCCTACACACCAGTTTTAATCGCACCATAGACATGTAGGCCGTTAGCGAGAGGATGATTTGATATCTGTGAGCAATAGGGAGATGTCCTGTATACACACCTCAAAATATATACCCTAACACACACAAACACATACATCACACAAGGAAGGCGGGACCTAAGACTTTCTGTCCCGTACTCCATGTGTGGCTTGGATCCCTGAGATTTAAGACCTAGAGCAGAGGATTAAACTACATTGGAGCCTGGGGGTGTTTATGTCTCGGTGGTGCGGGTCCTGGTTCTTGCTCTTGAGAACTGGGCCTCTCCAAAAATTCCATCAGCGGGTAAGCCTGGTCGGGTCTGGTTTTCAACACTCTTCCGGGGCCTCCGCTTCTCTTGGGTTTCCCTCTCCTGGACGGGGGTGGGGGCCCCTGTCTCGCTCACCCCTAGGCCTCTCGTGGGGGAGGGCAGGTGGTTATCTGGAGCATGGGGGCGGGTCTCCCGTGGGGGACCCTGGCTCGTACCTGGGGTGGGGTGGGGGGATGGTCGGTGCTCCTGGGTGGTGGTGGGCTGCTCGTCTGGGGTTGGGGGCCCTTTGGAGGTGGGGCCTTGCACTGCCCTTCCTGGCGTGGTAGGGGGTTGCTCCTCTGGCTTGGCTCTGTGTGTTCCTATGCCTTCCCGGTCTTTGGTGTGGGGTGCCTCTGCGGCAGTCCCACGTGGCCTAGTCTGGGTGCTTGGCGGGATTGCCCAGCAGGCGGATTCCCTCCGCAGCCACAGTGGCGGGTGTGGGGGTCCTTACTGCTGCTGTTGATTCGGCGGGGGGTCTTGGTGTGGGGATGGCCAGGCACTCTCCCCCTTTGTACATTCCATCATCATCCACATCAGAAAAACATAAACCCTCACCTGGACACACGTGTCAGCTCATCTTTGCACTAATAGTATGTGTGACAGAATGAAAGGTTTTACATGTGTGGGCTTATATACATAACTGTGTGTACGAACTGCAGTTGTATTGTGTACATTTTGATTAGTTTAAATCTCAAGACTATTTTAGCCAACAGGTATGTTTGTAAATACTGTGTGTAGATAGGCCCCGCCTATTCCAGATTGCTTTTTACACCTGGTTATTTTATGATGTTACCCCCTCTGCTACCATCTTCTACTTTCTCTAAACTCCCCTTCTACCTTTCTTTTGTGGCCTTGGCCTCCCTCTTCTTCTTTTCCATCTGGTCCAACAGGGAAAAAAAAAGATACAAGCATAATCAATATAAATAAAGTTTAGCATAAAATTCTAAAGGGGCTTAATACTCAATAAACCCATGGTGTGACAGTAAAATCCCTCTAACACAAGAAGCTCTCAGCTCATATCTTTGTGTTTAGCTGTTGGACGCAATAGTAAAAAATCCCTCCACAAATATGTAAGGGGCACGTTTAATGCTTTCTAATATAAATTCCTCTCCAAGGGTTTGTCTTGGCAGTTTACTTGATGGTATTGTGTCTCTTTCCCAGTCTGGAACATTCAAATTTGCATCAACACAATGCCAAGAGGGAAAAACAGATAATCATCTCAGAGAAGTAAGACTCTTCTGCAAGATGCGAAATGATTTTGGAGTTCAAGGATAGATTATTAAAATTTATAAACCCATTTAGATACTCGAGACTGTGACATGACCAAGAAAACAGAAAAAAAACCCTACCAGTAAATCTCAAGGGACTCTCAGTCAGCAGTGTGAATGTTCACGTTTGTGACAACAAAGTAAGATGAAGACTAAACAAATATAGGTTGCTTTGGAAGGGGTTTCTTAGAGAAAGCCATTTATGTCGAAAAAGAACAAAGAAGCAAAACCCAGCTCCATAATCTGCATCTGAACGAACCGCAAGACTTTAAAACAATGTGGGATGGATGAGACCAAAGCAGAGTTGTTTGGGCTTTTAATGTCCAATGCTATTTTTGGCTAGAGCCAAACAGATCTTTGCCAGAAACATCTCATACCAGCTGTCAAATACAGTCATGTAGGGCTGATGATTTGGCCTTCTTTTTCAACTGCAAGACCTGAACATCTTCAGTTGATCTTGAACTCTCATCTTAAATTTAGGTGTGCTATATCCTAACCCGTCCAATCTTAAATAGCTTTAGACCAGCGTTATTTTTTGTGTTGGTTCACAAAGCTCCTAAATAGAATGTGTTAACTTGACTTAAAAAAGTCCGTCTTGCTTTTCGTTGGATACCCTGGCTCCAACTCACAGCTTTAAAGACTCAATCCAATAAAAATGGTGCTTTGGGTGTTTTTATCGTTTTTGTGGCATTTTTTCTCATGATGGACAACATACATAAAAAAATTAGGTTTTCAAAGATGGATGATGAGAAATGAGAGGAAGGCCAACTCAAATTTGAGAGGCAAATTTCTACAGCAGATTTGCAGAAACTATGTCCTATAAAACCACACAGGTTTTTTTTATTTTGGCTAAAAATGTCAAAATTAAAAGACCACTGGTAACACTAAGGTGGCACCAGCTTTCATGCACAGGCACACATGGGATGTTGGAAAATACGCAGGAAGACTTCAAGTGATTAGTAGCATGCATACACAAAGACTTTATCATTGCAAATAAAATGTGAAAGCAGCTGTTTACTGTTGATCCTCAGCTCCTTTGTGTAGAGGGTTAAAAATCAGATTGTGGCTTTAGCTTGCAGCTTTATCTAACAATTTTGTGGTCATTTATGATAGAAAAATTAGTTTAACCTGAACGATCTTGCCGAGCAGCGAAAGGGAGATTGTGTTTGTTATAACAGTGAGGGTATTTGGTTCATAAATGAGTGGTTTAAAGAGGCTTTACATCAATGTCTGTGTGACTGGTTACTCCAGTAATGAGAAAAAAAAAAGCAGACTTTACTCCCGAAATACCTCTTAATTACACACAGAACTCTTCTACTCTATGAATGCACAGACAAATGCAGGCACACAAGCACAGACACATCGCTTGTTTGGTAGGCTCCATGCAAGCAGAGAAAGCCTCGCAGCTTAGTTTCCCTCCAGAAAAAAAACACTTTAACTGTTATCTGGCAAGATCATCCTGTGAGAATGTGAAACGCTTCTGCTGTGCCTCACAACCAAAAACAATACTTATTGGGCATCGCTGAAATTTCACCCATAAATGACAATTACTTGTGCTGCTTGTTGTGCTGCCCTCTATGGTCTGTTTAGTTCTTTAGGGGTCAGAAAATGTAGAAATAAGGTGGAAAAGTGCTGCCAGAAGGGTTTTGAATTTGTATGAATTTGACTATGTTTTATAGTAAAAATATCAAGATATTTGACGGAAAAATTGCAACAAACAAACATAAAAAAAGAAACCCCTTGAGGTTTTAATTGGTGTCGTCTAAGTTCAGACCTCCCAAACTATTAAAATGCTTTGGCAGGACTTTAAGGAAGACCCACAAATGGCCAAAACGTTCAATGGTTGGACGTATGGTGAAAAAAAGTGTTGGCCTCAATTTTTCCACAACAATGTTAGGCTAAAAATAGCTCTCTGGAAACAGCCACTTTAAATTATCGATGCCAAAGTTAGATCTGGAAACTGGTAAATAACTTGCACAGATTTGTTTTATTGGAGCTTCATCTCTGCCAAAGAATCCGGGGAAAAAGAAGTGTTTTTGCTGGTAACAGTGGGAAAACCAACCTTCCCTGTTAATTGTGTGCATTTAAAGAGCAATAGTTTTTGCTGTCAGCCTGTGAAAAGGATAGGATGGAAATTTTTGACGGATATTTCAGTATTTCGCTTAAACTTGACTAGCAAGTTTCTGAAATAATGGAAATCATGCAAGTTAGTGCAGGAGGGACCTTTTTGGCCGACTTGTACTTACCCTGCATGAAACTGTCAGCTCAACTATCCCAAAGAAAGGAATACCATAAGTTAACTATGAATATGATAAGCACTCTCCTTATCACATTTTCTTCTTCTTCTGTGGGGAAAAGGGCACACCACCTCGTCACTTGCGCATATCTGTGTTCCTTGTTTGATGGTTGTAGGCTGATAAGATTAGTGGTCATATTCCTGAGGCATTGCACTCAGCTTTTGTGGAGCAACACAGATGAGCGCCTGTAAAAAAAGCAAAATTATTATTTGAACATGATGCTGACATGATGTCAAGTCGTTTTACAGCAAGTGGTTTAGTTCCTTGTTCACAGAAGGCCTGTGTTTACGGTGGAAAGTGAAACTAGTTCTCTTTGTGGTGTCCGCTTTTCAATAGCGATCCAATTCAGCGCTGAGTTTAAAGTCAAGGTTAGATAAAGTGGGTCAGTAAGACAGAATATTCAGCTGATCAAAAAATAGTGCAATCACTGGAAGTACTGAGAAATGACAGTTGAGCCTCAGGCTTTACTCTGTTGACTTTGTAATTGATTTCTACTTTTACAAAAGCTGCACAAAATTTCACAAAAATGTCTTCTTCTGGGTCAGAAAAACATTAATTTAGTTAAGAACTATTGTTAATTTAAATGTCACATTTCTCTAACAAAATGCCATGTACTTTCAGTTATAGATGTGATGGGTTTTGGAATTTCATTGTTCTAACATTCTGAAAGGCTTTAATTCACCAATGAGGCGCAGCTTTAGGTCCACATTATTTTATAAATAGCCCAAATTTTTAGAGGGGCCAGATCCTAAATTTAGCCCCCTCTTGAAAAGACACTGATGAGCAGGTGGCCAGAGAAAGCTTGAAATGTTGTAATGATTTGCTGTAAATACAGAAAGGTATCTACAATGACAAGAGGAAACAGAGTTGTGTGAGAGTTTTGGGAGGAGAGTACGAGGAAGGAAGAGCTTATGGTCCGAAGCACTACATCATCTGTCAAAGAGTCAAGGCGCAGTTGAGGCATGGGTGGTGTGTGACTGCCTGTGGAAGTGGGTCACTGGTGTTCATTGATGGTGTGACTGCTGACAGCAGCCGCATGGCCAATTTTGAAATGTGTCATGCTTGTTCTACCTTCTGCTCAAATTCTGTGAAACGCTGCCACACTGACTCAGCAGAGCTCACAAGCAAAACACTCCAAAATGTAGATGTTTCAAACATTTCAAGACAAAAAAAAATGACACTGACTTACAGTGTTGTTGATCATGTTGGTTTCTTACTAAAAAAGACTTACAAGCAGGCAGCATCCACAGAGAGTTGCCCTGGCAACCAGGATGATAGTTCTCTGTTGCATATTTAAGCGCAGGTAAATAATACTTCGTTGTGTTATATCTTTCATTTTTATACATACTAACCTCAAACAATCATTGAGCTTGTGAACTACATGTCATATTCTATACTGTCTTTTCTTCTTGATGGGGAGTTCTTTTGTGAAGCTGAAAACCCTTTCGTCTGCTTTCACAGGGTTTTGTGTTTCCTTGGTTGTTTCAAGGAGGTGGCGGCTGACCGGTCCCTGCTAGATTTTTCTAAAAGAGCGCTCCCATGAGGCCAGCTCGGATGGGACTTCCAAGACTTCAGAAAGGGCCTGGCTGGGAGAGGGAGTGAGCATGGACAACCTTCCCGACTTCTGTGGCCCGTGTCCATCCAGCCGCCGGGAATGGGAGTGAGTACACGATCGAGTCCGTCTCAGTCTGTGATTGTAATGTAGCTCCTGCTCATATAAACTATTGTGTGACTGAGTAAGTTGCTGAAATGCAGTCATATTTATTTATTTAGCTAAAGAAAACTGTGGTTTAATGAGCAGACAAATGTTCCTATTATGTTGGAGAAAAGATCATTTTTGGAAATTTGTTTTAATAAAATAACGTTGGAAATATGAGGAAAGAAAGCAGGAAATTAAGTGGGTGAAAGACCGAGATTGTTTAATTATGTATGAATGTTTTAGGGCTGAAAAAAAGGGCAAAAGTTTAATTTTTAATATTTCAGTGGTTAAATAAATCTTTAAAAAAAAGATAAAAGTAATTTATAAAAGAGTTGTAAAAAAAAATCAGAGTGAACATTTTGTCACATTTCTGTTGATGCTGCAGTAAAAGCTAAATCAGGGTGTACAAATGTTGCTTCAGTTGCTGCCATAAACTTTGTACGGAGCCACATCAAAGATGATCACAAGAAGTCTTCTTTGTGATCAAGGGTAACCCACCCATTCCTCTCGAGCACACAAGAAACACTCTTGAGGGAACGTTTCTGGTGCACATGAGATTTTTGGGCTGGATAAACCTGATCTAGGGTGATGTAGGTCACTAGAATCTAGATCCACATCAGTTTTTGTTTCTCATTATCACTTACCACACTTTTGTTTGTTACTTTTTTCACCAAAAGAAATCACAAAACCAAATCTGCTTAAACGTAGGGTAACATCTATGGTAGGAGAGGCCATAAACATATAATGCTATGATTTACGACTTAATATTTTTACTGCCATTCATAAATAAAGATGCACTGATGTTTTTAAAATACTAGCAGTAGTAATGCAAGGCATAGAATGGAAAAATTGACACCATAAATTGCAGCTCATCACACCATGTTTGCATAAACTGTGTACGTTTGTTCATCAAGCATTAAAAAAAGAAAAAAAAAATCCTGTATATTTATCATAAGTTGAATAAATCAAGTGATATTCCTATGATTCCAATCAGCCAACTCTGTGAAATGATCACATAAACTACATTTGAACTGTCTTCTTTTTCTAGTACCAACAGCTGTGTGGAAGATTTAATGGATGAAGATGAAAAAGACAGAGCAAAAAGGTAATTGGAGGAAGAACGTTGTGTGTTGTTCATCTGTTTGGACGGAGGTGAAAACAAAAGTACATTCTTTCACTTTAATGAGAGTAAAGTATCAACAGACTCTCAGTAAAATATTTTAGCTTCCTTTTTGGTCTTAAAGTAAAGGAAAAGGAACCTTGAATGTGTTTCAGATGGTTTTTGTCCACTACAAATAGTTTATTCAACAAAATTAATTCCAAAACAACCCAGGACAGTGTGTGTCGAGTTTAGCAAAAGTGAGAGTTAAACTGATCCAGGTTTAGAAAGAACAATTAGTTATATTAATTTACTTTTGGCACTATTTCTTCAGTTCATTTATGTTTGAGGGTCTTGGTGTGAAGGCCCAGCCGAGTTTTTTGTGTCCAAGCCTCGTGTTTCCCAGGGGTTGAAGTCTGGACTTTGACTGGGTCATTGCAACACCTCGATTGTTTCCTTTCTCTGTCATTCTGCTGCTGTTTGCTGGATTGTCCTGCTGCATGACCCACTTTTAGCGCAGTTTCAGCTTTTGGACAGATGGCCTTACATTTCAATCTCCAATACTCTAGTGTTCCAGCAGTTCACGGTCAACTCAGCGACCTTGCTGTTCCTACGTCTTGTACCTGCAAAACACGCACAAATCAGCACTCTGTACTTGATAGCCACTGTTAGGTGCACTTAG
The DNA here is from genome assembly GCA_003999625.1 of Oryzias javanicus. NCBI lineage: Eukaryota > Metazoa > Chordata > Actinopteri > Beloniformes > Adrianichthyidae > Oryzias > Oryzias javanicus. The sequence continues at coordinate 14,122,812 of CM012450.1, read as the reverse complement.
GTTGGTTTTTACTAACCTTGTAGTTAAAGATTATGACTGAATACCCGACAGGACACCTTAGAGAACATTGTTCCACAGGCTTGCTTTCAGATGCAATGAAGCCATTTTTAAAAAAAATAAAAGAACCTTTCTTTTGACAAACTTCCAGGAAAATATCATCAACATAACCATGACAACAGCAGCTTGCTAACTCTGATGCATCACTTAATATTTTGTGATTTTACTTTTTTTCTTTATTGTTGTAAACTTGGCCTTGACTTGCAGGCATGTTCCCTTCCTGGGAAAAACAGCAGCTGTTTATCACTAGTCTAAAGTCTCTGGATGATGACTTCACATTAGTCAAAAAGGGTTGTCTTACCCTGTCTAGATTATTGGGTGGAAGAAATCATAGATCCTCCTTTAATCTGCTTTAAAAACATTCCCAGTGGTGTTTTAATTGTGATTCTGCTGTTTTTAGCAGAAATTTTAAAAACCTGTTGTTTTCTAAGACTTGGTTTCTGCGGAGCTACAGGATTTCATTAGAAATTTAGCTCTGAGTTGTGGGGGTACCGTTGGTGTAGAGCACCTCCTATTTTTCTGTTTACATGCCCTCCCGCTAGTTTACAGCCCCTCACACACCCAATCTAACATTACCGGTTAATTATCTGGTAATGATGTGCTTTTGATTGATTTTGTTTTATTCATTTTTATAGAAAAAGGGGAAATAAACCTACATTGTTCTCTGTCTACATGAATAACAATAATGCTATTGTTGATCTGGAAATGGGTTTTTATCACAACTACTGAGGACCAGATGATTATGTACTAAAACGTGAGACCATGGAGTTGAAAGCTTCTGGATTATGTTCTCACTTTTATTTTGTTTCAATCCAGGTATTAATATTTTTTTACACGTTTTTTTATTTTTTTATTTTACTGTAATACATTTTCACATAAAAATAGGCTTTAACATCAGAATTAATATTAGAGAATGGCAGGTCTTATATCTAGGTGTCCTGAATTTCAATAAGGAGAGATCTTGGTAATAGAATTGAAAGATTATTAGTGAAACAGAAAAAATGTGCAAGAAATAAGTCTATAGTATATGGTGGATAGGCTCTGGGCCAGAGACATCTTGGCTGCATGGGATGACCTTAAACCATGGTGAAAAAAACCCCCAGAGCCAAAACAGTGATGGTGGTTGTGCCAAAGCAGAGTCAGGAGGAGAACGGGGTGGGCCGGCAAAAACGTCTGGAATGCCGATAAACAAACTCTATAAATGTAAAGGCAGGAATCTGATTGGGATTGGTTTTGAAGAAAGTTTAGCTATTGGATTAATGAGCGACATGTGGAGGGAAGTAATCTGCACCCCAGCATATGTGTAAATGAGGTACTGATGGATGTTATATTGAAATTGTGCCAAAGTTTCACTATGTAGACATACTTTTAAAGCAGTTCACCCACAGGCTTTCTTTTTTCGGGGCTGTCACCTGGTTCTCATTTATCTTTTTTTTTTTTAAGTTTCATCTGGTTTTAACTCTTTCCCTTTTTCTCTGATCACTGCATTTGCGCTGCCTGACATAGGGCCTCCCGAAACAAATCGGAAAAGAAGAGAAGAGACCAATTCAATGTGCTCATCAAGGAGCTATGCACCATGCTACAGGGTCAGGGCCATCCACGCAAGATGGACAAGTCCACGATACTGCAAAGAACTATTGACTTCTTGCAGAAACAGAAAGGTAGTATTTTTTCCCTGTAGTTTTATTCCCAACATTCTCATTCAGTTTGGATCCTTCCTCATCTTTGTTTCATCTTCCACTTTTTTAGACATCACTGCACAGAATGAAGTCAGCGATGTGAGGCAGGACTGGAAACCGTCTTTCCTCAGTAATGAGGAGTTCACTCAGCTCATGCTGGAGGTACAGCTCAGCAGGATGCATTCAGACAGATGGGGATTTGGGTTAACAAAGAAAACATGTCATGAAAAGGTTTTTTTTTTCTCAATGTGCCTGTTTAAATTAAGATTCCTTTATTTTGATCATTTTTGCACCAAATATTGTTAAATTCCAGTTCTGAATTAGATAGCCGTGCCTATCTTTCATTATCCTTTAACTTGATTGTTTTTTTTTTACCAAAGCACCAGTCTGCTTTTTTCTCTTAACCTTTGTGCACTCTTCACAGGCCCTGGATGGTTTCCTGGTTGCATTAACCACTGATGGCAACATCATATATGTATCTGACAGCGTGTCTTCACTTATTGGCCATTTGCCGGTAAGCGGGGGAGCTTGTTGCCATTCCAGTGTTTCCCTTTTTTAAGTTGTGCACTATTAGAGTTTGAAAGTGTATTTCCTGCTTTACAAAAGCTTAAGCTTTGCATAAAAAGGTTATAAACTCCAAGAGGAAATGGCTTTATAAAAATGGAAATTATTTAAAAATATCTTGATAATTTCTAAAAAAAGATATTGAAATATGCACTTTTGATGATTCAAAGATTAAAAATAGATTAAGAAAAGTTTAAAACATGACAAAATAAACCTAAAAAATGTAATCTTATTGACAGATACTTTGCATTGAAATCTCACTAAAATAGTTTTGTGTTTGTTTCCTCATTATTCTAATGATTGTCTTTAAAGTTTTCATTAAGACAAATAACACTCAGTATGTTGATAACAAATGTGACCGTGACAGTAGAAGCTTTTATTTTGAAGGTAAGAATTTGTGTTTCAAACACTAACCCTCATTCACTTTCTATGTTTCTTCAGTCAGATATGGTGGACCAAAATATCTTGAATTTCCTCCCGGAGCGGGAACACGGGGAGGTGTATAAGCTGCTATCATCCCACATGCTGATGACTGACCCCGTTGCCGCCGACTTCCTTGACAGTGAGTGTCCCACTGAGCGGCCTCTCTGCTCTTACTCTGTCTGGGTCATCGTGATGAAGCACAGTGGAAAGGTCAAAGCCAGGGGTCTGCAAGCTTCTAGCACCAAAAGAGACAGTTTATCACCGACCAAAACCCGCAGAGAGCCGCCAAATCTTTGTATAGATATTTATGTAGCCATAAGACCAGTCGTTTATAAATATTAGTTTTTAAATATTTACAATAATTGAACTATAAAAGTGTTTTTTTTGTTATAAATTGCAACTTTAACTTTGAATTTTGGCATTATGAGACACAAGTTCCTTTCAAAATAATAGTCAAATAAGATCTCAAATTTATTTGAAATAAAAATGCAAGAAAACCAAGTTAAAAGGACATTTTCTATCATTATGACAACTAGATGCTATTCTGCAGCATCAATTAGAATATGAGCCGATCTTAACTAACTAATTTAATATTTATTCAAACTATTAGCATTTATCTTTAGAGCTAAAGAGTCAGTGAATGGATAAATGCGCCACATGCAGCCCTGGTTGCAGACCTCTGCCTGTATTTTAAATGGTTGAACTCTGTTTGGGGGTCAAATTTTATTTATTCAAAATATATTTCAAAATTTTTTGGTTATTTTCTTATGAAATAGGAAATCCCATTTTGACCTCTGACCTCGTGTAGCAGTGTATTTGTGTCAGAAGAACTTCAAAGATTGCCCCGACTGAACCCTCGCATACAGAACAGGCTGCTATTTGGGCGTCTGTAGTTTATTGGATTGTTGATTAGCTTGTTTCTATGGTTAGATTTTTTACCTAAGAATAGCAGATGACTTAGTATCATGCTTAAGACCTTAAATCACTGTTATGTTAACAGTAATCCAAAGCAATGTAGCATGGGAGACGAAAGAAGCTGACCTTAATCCTGTGTTTCTGTCGCGCTTTTCTTGGGAGGAGAGAGGGCCAACCACCGGAGTCTTGGGCTGATACAAGAAACCTTAATGTAAACTGTCACAAAGCCAGTTCTGGAGCAGTTTTCATCATCAGGGTGTAAAATATGTCCACAAATCAGAATCGTTTGCTTTGCAACATCAGTAAGATCACTGTAGAGAGACAATTCAAGTCTGTTTTCATTCACAAAGAAATATAAAAAGAAATTATTCTAGCAAACGAGGCAGAGCATATTTTCTTAAAATGTGTTGAACAAAATGTTTCCCAGTGTGGAAGAAATGTGTTTTTCCTGAATTTAATTTAAGCCTAAAAGCAATTATTGTGAAATATTCATGAAAAAGTGTTTGTTGTTAGGCTCCTCATTTGCAGTCCTAACTTTATGCTTTTAAAATGCATGCATATTGCATTATGCCTTAACAATGAAATGACCTTGTTTTGCAGGCGAGGCACATATTGAATTTTGCTGTCATCTAGCCAGAGGAAACTTGGACCCAAAGGAGCCGCCGGTGTACGAGTATGTCAAGTTTGTCGGAGATTTCAAATTTCACAACAATGGTACGATTTTTAAAATATTTATTTTATTGAAAGTTTAAATAAAATCTAATTTCCCCAGCTTTAAATGAACTTATTGGTGAAATAATGCGTGCGATCTTTTCCTGAAGTGCCTACATCTTCTTGTAACGGACATGAACTGACGTTACCCAGAAGTCTACAGTCATCTCTGGAGGAGCAGGTCTGCCTCATTGCCACAGTACGATTAGTCACTCCACAGTTTTTGAAGGTACGAGCAGTGTTTTTATTCAAATGCTGACTTTTTTTATTTTCCAGTTTTTGTTATGAACATCTGTTTTTGTGAAAAGAACAAAACATTCTGAACTTTTAGTCGAAGAGGAATGTTAATGAGGATTATTTGGTTTAAGCATCTGGGCTTTTTTTGAGACTTCATCCTTTAAATTGTAGAAGTCAAACTTAGGAAGAATTTAAGATGAGAATAAATGTTAACAGTTCAGTAGAACTATTGGTCAAATCTGATGAATTTATTATAAAAAGGACAAACCATCTATTATAGAGAGAATTTCACCAAAAATATTTTGTTATTAGACATGGATTCTCACATTTTTTCACTCTTAAAAAATCCAAGGTGTTTACAATTAAATAATTTTTTACTCTCATTTCTTCCTGCAGGCTGTTTTGTGTTGCTTTTGCTTAGATATGTGAAAATTTCAGTTTTTATGGGTAACTTTTAATAAAAACATGTCCACAAATACTTGATACTAGCGCACTGAGCAGTCATTCCTTCAAGTTTAAACAGAATTCTCAGCGACAGCGTGTAGTTTGAGCTACTTCCTCAGGAATTCTTTGAGAAATGTTACCTCAGATTTAAAGGATGCACAGTTGCTCTCTTCAGGGAAAACCCTCACTCTCGTTTTTTTTGCTGTTTTGCTGCAGGATTTGTGTAACGTGGAAGATCCCTGTGATGAATTCACCTCCAGGCACAGCCTTGAATGGAAGTTTCTGTTTTTAGATCACAGGTACAAAAAGAAAGAAAAAAGGATAATCCCAACAAATATCTGTATAGACGAAAAGTGAATCATCTTGTGTCTTCCAGAGCTTCACCCATCATCGGCTACCTACCCTTTGAGGTGCTTGGAACTTCTGGTTATGACTACTATCATGTGGATGACTTGGAGCTCATAGCGCAGTGTCACAAACAATGTAAGGATTCTAGGGTTTGATCCGTCGTCTTATTCTCATCACCTGAGTGAAAATTAAATTGTTTTTTTCTGTCTCGTTTCTGCAGTAATGCAGTTTGGAAAGGGCAAGTCCTGCTACTATCGCTTCCTGACCAAAGGACAACAGTGGATTTGGCTGCAGACTCACTACTACATAACATACCACCAGTGGAACTCCAAGCCTGAGTTCATCGTGTGCACTCACACTGTCGTCAGGTATCTTCCTGCTCTGTTTTTTTTGTATTTCTCAAAAAAATGGTAAGGGTAAACCATAGTGGGATCATGTTTTGATTTCTGAAAACTCTGTTTTCAGCTATGCTGAGGTGAGAGCTGAGCGGAGAAGAGCTTTTGGACTTGAAGAGCTGTCTCCACCTGAGATAGCGCCCTCCTCAGTGAAGGTAAGGATCAAGCTGAGCTTTGCAGGCTGCAATGCGACGGACCGCACTAATCGTTGTCGTGCTGTATCCCAGGCTCAAGAGCTGTACTTGGACATCTGCTCGACTCTGGACGCGTCGCAGGACAGAAACAGCGGAGCACGTTCGGTGTCCTCCCAGAGCTCCCGGAAGTCCTCCCACACGGCGCTGTCGGACTCCGCATGTGAGTCATCCCCCGCTCCCTAGAGTGCAAACTCTCTCCACAGCTGGTCATTATTTAAAGAAACCCTGCTTATAGATGGGTGGAGGGTCTGATCTCAGTCCTTTCAGCAAACAGTTCAATGAGAATTTCTTAATGTAAGAACAAGAGATCCAAAAAACATTATTTTTCATGAATTTCCTGATCCGTTTTGTAGTATTTTCCCATCAGTGGTAGAAGTCCCTGTAAATTAGCAGACTAAGGCATATTTGAAATGAAAGGCTTTTGCTACTTTTTAGCCTCCATTCTCCTGAACATACTGCTGTTCCACCCACCTTCAGATGTACTGAAACATCTCACTTCCTGCATATTTATGAGGAGGATTCAGCAGCAGATGAATTGGAGTCACAGTTTGAGTTATACAATCTCGCCATACATAGCTCAAAATGTCATCTTTGGGGTATTTTGGTTAAAGCTCCATCAAAGTGGTTCATGTTTTTACTTCATACTTTTTTGTGTGGGCTACGCCAAAAGCCATGGAGCAAATGTTTGTGGGTTTTGGTTGATGGCAGTTTAAGGCAGTGATCAACGGCTGAGTCACACAACCAATGAAAAAGGATGCAAAGTTTTGCTTTATTTGAAAGCTGCCGTGTGCCGTTTATTACAACCTTCCTCTCTGCATTTACAATTGACACAGAAACTGAAGAAAAAAATATGTGAGTAAGTCCATAAACCATTCAGGAGAGGGCAATTCGGAGACCCACTCCGATGTTTTTTATTTTGTGTTTTTTAATGTGTTCTTGTGGGATTTTTCTCATGATGGAGGATATATATAAAGAAAATTAGGATTAAAATTAAATTTCTGAATATTTCTTTATGTAAATCGTTGTAAATAAAGAACAGATGCAAAATGCTGCTTGAAAAAGCTTGTAAGAAGGATGTAGAAGTTACTACGGTAAGCGATAAGCTCCCTCTGCATTTTTGTTGCACCACTAAAGTTAGGGTGGGCTTGTGAGGGGCTGTAAGCTAGTAGGAGAGCAAGTAAACAGCTGGATGATGGGAAATGAGGGCAGGCTCTACCCAAAAATGAGAGGCAGATCTCTAATAAACTCCTGCCGCTCTGCAGAAACGATGTCTGAGAAAACAACAGTTCTTTTGATTTTGGCTAAAAATGGCATAACCACCGGGAACATTTTAACAAAAGATGATCAGAGTAAGACTTTAAATATAAAAGATTACAGATAAAGGCTGGAGGTGGTGAATGGTCACAAAGAAAGCATCAGGAAAAGTGTGGTGATGATCACAATGATCTCTTTTTTTCTGCAGCAGCAAACTCCTACACAGAGGCTTGCACACCGTCATGGCAGTCAGCTTCCATCGGGCAGGAGAAGACACCTGCCAGACTCCAATCCAGCGGCTCTAAGGTCGGTTTCTACTGCATGAAACTAATAAGCGTCTCCGTCTGTGTGAAATAATCTATAGGAAAACATCTGTGTAAAGACAATTGAATGTCAGAAGTGGCTCTTAATTGTAAAAAATATGTATTTTTTTCCTTTAGAATTTGGCCCAAAGACAAAATTCCTTTGATTTTGTTCCCCAAATGAGCCTCCCTCTCTCTCCTACCTGCAGCAAGCACTCAGCAATGGTTTGTGTTTAGACTTCCTCTCCTGCCTTATTCCTTTGTCGCTTCCGTTTGTGCATGAGATCTGACTGTTTTTATGTTACTTGTGATTTAAAAAAAACAAACAAAAAAATGGAGAATTGATCAGAAAACTAGATTTTGACTTAACTGACGGATAAACATTGTTGTGTTTGTGCAGCAGCAGCAGCAGCAGCAACAGCAACCGCCATCGCAACAGTCCTCCATGTATCAGCTGCAGCAGCCTCAGCTGGGCGTGATGAACCAGCTGAAGGAGCAGCTGGAAGAGCGGACGCGCATTCTGCAGGCTGACATTAAGACTCAGCAACAGGAGCTGCACGACATTAAGGAGAAGCTTCAGCTCGCTAACCTGCAGGTAAATAACGTATTGGCCTGGACGTTAAGGAACCCCCCCAGAGTTTGATCAAAGAAACAATTGGGATAATTATTAAAAAAAAAAAATCAACAGTAACGGAGAAATGCCTCCATCTAGATGTCTTACTCAATACTACATGACCTAGATAACCCGAGGCTCTGATATCTGGAGCTCTCTCTTTGTTATGTCACTGCCCCCTAATGCTGGCTACATGTAAACAGCTTACCAACCAGGTCTGATCACACAGATTCATTATTTACATACAACACCTATGGAAGCAGCTTGTTTTATTTTATTTCAATCTCTCCATTTTGTTTTTCGTTTGCACAGATGTTGTTACAGCAGCCTACCCACGACTTTGGGCAGGCGCAGCAGCCGCAGCAGCAGCAGGGTCCAGGAAGGCCGGCTCAGCAGAGCCAGGCAGGGGTCATCAGGCAGCTCTCCGGACACACCAAACCAAGCGCCTGCGGGACTCACACTACATCGCCTCACTCTGCTGTCAGAGACAACAGTTCACCAACGTCACAGGTGCAAGGCTGCAAAAGGGGGAGAAACATCTTGAAGGACATCTTGTCTTTTAACTTTATTTAGGGAAGGGCACCTCTCAGACAAATGTATTAAAGTAGGACTGCAAGTTAAAAAGATTTTTAAAAAGCTGGTTACATATTTAAAAAGATCTTTTTTCCTAGAAATACATTGATTTTTTTTAAACCTCTTGTGACATTTCACTGCAGTATTTAACAGGTATAACTGCAGACTGTTACCGGTCCGTGGGTCACTCGGTGCCTGGCCACAGACAAAAAATTACATACATTAACTTAATTATTTCTGCTTATTAAATAGTTTAGATGAAGTGGTTCTATTTAGGAAAACTAGCACACGCTGTCCAGCACATCCGTCTACATGTCGTCCACCTCAGTCACGTGCCTTAAATATATCCGCTACTTTCTTAAAGTTGCTGTTAGATTAAAATCTAACAAGTGTCTTTGGAAAGTTTCTTTAGGGAGAAAGAAACTATTGAGGAAATGGAGGAAGAGTCTTCGACCTCAAAGAAAAATATATCTGCAATTCGACAAAACCAGGAATCTTCCAAAAAATATCGATTTTTTATATATTTCCCACGTACCAAGCTAACTTTGCAGAAGACCTCTTCCTAATGTTACACATATGCAGATAATAAAGTTGCAGAAATAATATTATATTTAGAAGACATCTGTTTAATTACAATAAGGTCATTTTATTTTGCTTTATTTATCCGTCACATCTCAAGTCAGGAAGCGATTGAATTTATCCTCCACTTTAAAGGTAAATCTACATCACATTGTAGTGGACTTTATAACTTCAAGCTGGCTGCACATATTTTACAGAGAATGAAGATTTAATAGAATAAAGTTAATGTTTGTGGAAGGTTTTTTTGATTTGTGGAAATGTGCTAAAGGAAGATTTAAGAATTTTCTTAAAGCAAGATGGTTTGTTATCTGTTAAGAAACTTTAGTACAGAAAATATGTTAAAGAAACATACACAATGATTCAAAATTTAAAATAAAAAAAATAGATATGATTAACTGAGCTTGAATTAAGTTTTGAGTATTATAATGGAAATCAAAAAAGCAAAACAAAAGAAACAATAATATTATGTTGCCTTTTATTGCCTTTTTTTCAAATCAGAAAAAACTTCTACAAATCAACAACTTTTTGTTCTTGAATTTTCATCCCCTGTAAAATATCTACTGACAATTTAAACTTTTTTTTTAATGAATGTAGCGGCATTTTAATTTGAAAAATAGATTATTTGTAAACCGGGTGTCTAAAATAACCCTGCCAACTTTAGCCTTGTTTGGACCGGTCAGTAAAAAGATTGTCTGACATTAAACTGGTCCATGGCCTGAAATAGATTGGGGACCACTGATGTCGTGGAGGGGTTGTACTTCTAGAAGCTGCTTAAGTTTCTATAACTCAATAAAGATAAGTTTTAGCAGCTTTTTAACCTTTGCCTTTTAATTTCGCTGTTTGCAGAGCCAGCAGAGGATCCCACGCCAATCACATTCAGTAAGTTTGCCTGTTCAGACCAACACAAGTCGGACGATGCCCTTCTACAGCAACCCTATGATGTTCTCTCAGCCCAATGCCCGGCCTCAGCAGGATGCAAACCAAAGACACACAGACAACCAGTTCAGTCAAGATGGACAGTTAAGGTATGAGCTCCCGAAAACATCTAAACACACCGCATGCCTCAAGCAGTTCCTCCTACAAAAGATTTCCTTCTCTAACAGGATGCTCCTCAACCAGCCAATGCAGACTCTGGTTCCTACAAGCAGTGTCACCTCACAGCCCTCCCAGTGCAATATGGGTATCTCCCAAACCCTGTAAGACATCAGATTACACACACACTTACGGTTGGTGTCACACTATGTCTTGACTGGGTCGTCCTGTTCCCCCCTGCAGATACAACTTGGAGCAACCAATCATCGGCCCCTCCTTCTCCATGCAGCAGGTCAACTGCAACGCCGTGCTTGTGCCCTCACCAGTGTTCACGTCCCCCATAATGATCCCACACAACACCTTCATCACACATCAGTCCCAGCCGGCCTACCACTCTCAGCCTCAGGCGTCACAGCATTCCCTGCAGCTTCAGCAGCCACAGCAGTTCTTTCAGGTACAAAAGTCACAAGTTTGAGTTGAGAGCATTTCATGTAATACAAGCTAAACGTAATCAACAGAGTCCAAGAATTTGAGATGGACAATATGCCAATCCCAATAGATGAGAATAATTTAGAGGTAAATACTAGGGTATAGGCAACACGCATATCTCAATTAGGGCTGGGAATCACTGGGTACCTCACGATACGATGCAATACGCGATACATGGCTCATGATATATCAGGATAATTGGATAAAAAACATTTCTAATAACTCACAATATATAGAAGAACATACATTTTTTAAGGAAAATATATCCCCATTTATTTTTTAGCCTGAACGCAATCATAATAAACAACTTGTGTCTTATTTTGTACAACAAATAATGCAAAACAAATAATAAACAAAATTGCTTTCTTTAATGGAATTGAAAAATGCTAGCAAGTGTTAAACTATAAGACCCAGACATCCCAGAGTACATTCATGCTCTCTTTTTTGTGCAGATGACTCAAGGACTTGTTCACAGTGGATCCACTCAAGCTTTCTTACAAACCACTAACATCTCGCAGCAAAGCACCGTGGGATACATTCAGCAGCAGCCACAGACACAGCAGCTGCCTCTGACACAGCAGCTGCAGCCGCAGCAGCAGCAACGGCAGTACCAACATTCCCAAAACCAAACTGGCAACGTTTCAGAGTTCCGAAACATGTTGACTCGGTAGCACCACAGACTCAGTCCGAGCACTGAAATCCGCCGCTGTGGCGTGGCTCCTCGGGCGGCGTTGTGATCGGTCAAACTTAACTGGAAGTTTCCCAGGCCCCCCGGGATGTGGGGAGATCGCTCGCGGGGGATCTGACCTCTGCCGTAAAGCCGCCCGTTCAGAGGAAGCCGGCACACGAGTCGCCGCAGGCCGCACTGACCCGATGTAGGGTGCAGGATCTGAGCAGAGCCTGAGGGGCCGGGTCTTCATCACAACCATCACGAGGCAACATCCCACCAAGAGGAGATTCAAGGCTCTCCAAAAGTTGCTTTACAAACCCAAATGTGGAAGGTCCTCTTTTTCAGTGTCTGTTTATAGCCTACCCGAGAGTAAAATATTTATTGTTGACCCATAAATTAATGTTCTATTCATGACACGGCTTCACAATGAGATTATCTATTAAATCTTAAGTCTGACACCCCCCACAGTGACACATCTTTAAGATTTCTTTAGTCTAAAGTGTCACATCTGTTCAACGGTACCCACCGTCTCTCAGACGTGCATGCAGAGACGAGCTTTACAGTGCAATACAACCTTAAGGTGACCGTCATATCAAAACATGGTATTAGCAGTGGACGTTACATGGAGCTGCTGGGAGGGAGATTGTCTTTAATTATATGGAATCTAGATTTTTAAAGCCTCAATCTGAATTGAAGAACGGGTGCTGTGAAATTCCTAAAACTTCTCACACAAAGCTCTGAAATGTTGAGGAGAAGTTATGCAGTCCTAGAGTAAGAGAACTAAATATATAACAGCCACCAAAGGGGGGAACTTGTGCCTTCAGCCATACTTGTTATGGTTTGATAGTTTTGTCTGATTACGGCTTTAAAAATCCAGCTCAGGTCCACTTGAGAAATAAAAGGTTTATTTTCATAAGAGTATAATTCTAATTTTCTGCATCAGATTAAAAATATATTACAAAAATAGATTTTTATTGGATATATTACATACATACATACTGTGTAATGGGTGACTTTTGAAACCTTTACATGTCCAGCTAGTCTCTAATTTCCTGAAAGTGTCTGTAGTGATGATATCAAATATAAATTGAATTATTATTTTTAAAGAAAGTATATGATATAAAAAAAATCTGTTTTATACACAAAATTTTTCATAGATTTTTGTGTCATTTTAGACAATGAGAGGTCAACCCTGCTCCCTGGTCCTTGTGTCTTGTCCCATTCATGGTTTAATAAAAACTGTTTTACATGCACCACCAATTGGCATGTGGTGTTTTCTTGATTGTAGAGTCACAACACGCTGCTGCAGATTTTATTCAGGCCTGGCCAGTCTTCTAGTTGTTATCAGATTTGATTAAAGAGTAAAGTTCAACTGACTTGTAAATATGTTATTTACCCAGAAAAATTCTGATGTGCCCTCTTCCTGAAACTGCAAATGTTACAAATATTTTCTTGTTGCATTATTTAAACTTTAAAAATAATCCACACTTTTTCTAATGATGATGTGAAACGACTAATCTGCTTTGCACTTCCCGTCTTTGCCAGTTTGGGATTTAAAGACGAACAATATATATAAGCCGAAGGAATAATGCTGCATTTGTGCACTCTGGATAACAATGAATTGACGGTTGCAACAGACAGTAAGGATGAATGGAGCATGTTGTTGAAGCCTCTGGAAGAAAGAAAAAAATATTTTTAAGCAGGGATTAAAACTAGATTGAAATTTAAGCACATTTAATTTAAACTGCCCCAGCTTTACAGAATACTCACTTTTTTGACACAGTTTATAAAAGATAGATATGCAAATCCCGGTAGAAAGAGTTTTTTTTTTTTTTTGCACAAGTTGCAACACTCAGCATGTGCGTTCAGTGCCGTTTTACACTTTCTTTTATTAAAATGTGCAATGTCAATTGAAAAGAAGAATGTTAATTTATACTGTTTTTAATGTTTCAGAGCAGATGTATATTTAGATGAGTTATATGCAGCTGTAATTTATATGGAGAGAATTTTAATGGAAACATTCCTGTGACCGTTTCTTTTTGTTCGGATGAAGAGCAGGATGACATGAGGTCTATTTGTGTGCGTACAACTAGTTGCTTGCTAACCAAAAAAACCCACAAAATTCTAGAGTGGAGTAAGTAAAAGTAGATGAAATGAGGAAGTCTTTCGTTCGGTTTGACAGATATTCAGCCAAAATAAAATAGTTAAAAGAAAAGTGCAATTTGTCTACCATCATCCAGTCATTTTCTTCATCATATTAAGTCTAAATTTGTGTTTTAGTCATTGGTTTGCTTCCACAAATTTTAGGGATCTGGCTATACAAGTAACTCAACAGGTGCCATATTTAAAAAAAACAATAACTTCATTTTAAAGTAAAATAAATATATTGTTTTGGAGAAATTCAAAGAATGCAGTTCCCCATCAGAAGTCAGAAGTATCCGTTTAATTGTTAAGCTCGTGGAAGTAAAGAAAAAAAAAATCATCCAACTCCAGTGTTGTGTAAATTATTTTGCATGGGATCTCTTGTTTTGCTGTATATACGGCATCTGCAGTGTTTGTTGTTAAAATGCCCTAAACTTGCTCATGCATCCATTTTTCGATTTTATTTTGCTCCCTCCAAGTTCAGATCGCTTTCTTTACAAGGTTTTTCATCAAGTGTGAGTTTTTGTTCTTGAAGGTATGCGATTTGATCCTGTTTCACGTGTATTTTTTACTGATTCGTGACATACGAGCGCCACCCTTTTGTGTGAGCAGAACACTTTCTGTGTTGCCACGCTGGGATGAGAGAAGAAAACATCCTGGTTATTGGAAATGTCTGCCTTTTTAGAGCAGAAACCAAACAAATCCTTTATAATAGAATGTATAAAAGGACAAAAAACTAGTCTAAATGGTTGTTTATTTTATAAAATAAAAAGATTACAAATGTATGTTCATGATTTGCAAATTAAAGTAATTTTGTAACAGATGAAAAAGTGTCTTGTTAGGAGAGGTGATACTTTTTTTGTGTTGCACTCACTTGTATGTTTTGTTGTTTGATCGTCTTTAATTAAGTGAAACCTCTGTCACTTTGTACACCTTGTTGATTAGGACTTCCAATTTATCTTCACCTAAATGACAAATGTCCAAGACACACACCACATGCATATCCTCCAGCTCACTGGCAGTCTCCAAGATCTCCTCTGAAAGATGGGAGAGAGAAAAAAGGAGGGTCAAGAGTGAGTTTTATGGAATCCTTTGTATGATTGTTACTTTGTTATTACCTGGCTCAGGTAGAGATCTTTCTCTGCTATCGTCTGTGCCAGTGAGAGGGCAGAGGAACCCCGAGCAGAGGCAAGACAGCATGGTGTTGTCGTGTAAACCCTGAGGAAGGCTGACGGCTTGCGGGTCATCTGAGGAAACCACCGGGAGAAAAGCAGCATCGACGGCAATCTGCTTGTTGATGCCTGTTGGAAAGATTTGAAAGAAAGATTACCAAATGGAAGTTTACATGTTGAGGAACACATTGACATAAACACGTCGACAGTGGAAGAAACGAGCACTCGAAGAAACACTGTTACGTAAATCCCGGTCCTTTCTGGGCTGACTCAGACCCCTGTCTGTGAGGCTTGGTTTCCACTGACAATACCTCAAAGTGACTCACTGATGACGTAAATGTTATACAGTGGAAGCACAAAGGTCACTTAGCTGTCTAATTCAATGCTAAATGGAAAAAGATGTCTTTCGGGCCTAAACACCCACTTACAGACCAACAAAAAAGGAGACAGAAATGTTCTGCTACAGAAAAGGACATCTTTCAGAGCAATTTTCCATTATTTGTAAGCGCACGGTTTTCAGGTTAAGGGTCGCCGTTCAGAAGCTGGAGGAGTTCCATTTACCCAGGATAGTTAGCTGGTAATACCCTGAACAAAGCGCAGGTGGGACAGACTCTGCGCTTTGTTTGGATGTCCACCGTGACGGCTGCAGGTTGCTCCACTGCAGGAGAGCATTCTTCTCATCGAATGTGAACCTGCGACGGATGCTGTCCTGGTGCAGGCCGCCTCGACTCAAATGCTCGCTCAGCTCCTGGTGTTGCTTTGGCCAGCTGCTGCCTTCCCAGGACGGAGTACTGGATGCTGCTGGAGGACAAAACATACCGCTGTCACTGTGTAGGACAGAGGTCTGAAACCTGAGGCTCCACAGCACTAAGTGGCTCTTTTGCCCCTCCATTGTGTCCCTCTGGTTGAAGAAAAACTAAAACTAAACTAAAAAAGACAGACAAGTCAAATTTTGAAGCACAACATGAGTTGTTCACAACTCTGTGAGGCTCCTGACTAATGCAATACCAAGCTGTTTACCAAAGTTATATTCAAATAAACTATATTTTGAGCACCACAGATAATTACTTGCAGAATTCATGCTTAAGGGCTGGTTTATACTTCCATGCAGTTTGTATTTGCTCCCATTGCAGAGGTCACATGGCCATTGGAGTGGAATTGCCCCAGTCGCTCCAGAATGCAACACCTGCTGGTGACGTCACCGGAGACGGGAATTTTACGCCTGTTGTGCAATCGCGTGCAAATTGCGTCATTTAAATGGAATTTATTTCAGAGTGTGCGATGATGGAGAAAACTGTCCAGGGAAATGTCTTTTCAGAACTGAAAATGGTGAAATCTTAGCTGAAGAAGTTATTGGAAATGCTGAACTTTTTTTTGCCTTCATTTAGTGGAGGAACACACCACTTCCTCCTCTGCCTTTCATACGCATTCGCAGATGCAGCAAGTGTGTGAGCAAGATGTTCTTAACGTTAAAGCTGCAGACGATCGCATCACTTGAAACCACCACTCAGAAGTTCATCGCAGTTAAAATGGAAAGTCGCAAGCAAAACCAGCCAACATTACTATGTACAAGATTCTGGACACGATTGATGCGATAACCGATCGCTTGAAAGTATAAACCGGCCTTGAAGCAGATTTTTTTATTTCTGAAAATAATGGATAGGTTTTAAGTGTAACGGATGGTCCGTAAAATCTGGTACAGGTTACAAATTGACTCTGATTTAACTTTGGTTGGTTAGATTTACAAACTTCTAGCTGAGATACACCACAAATGATAAAATAAGTGGTATGTTTCTCTATCACAGATGACACTACACCATCTACTATGACATTTGCTGCATCGGGATGGTCCTATATATGGCAGAGGATGTCTTATTTTGAAAGGGAGTCCTGGGAATCTCTGTCAATAATTGTAAAATTATTTAATCATCAGAATAATATTTAATTTGTCATAATGTATCATAATAGAAACAATAACAAAAACACATACTGTGTGTTATTTTTCTAAAAGGGTGAAATGACACATTGTAAGTGTAAGACTTTTTAAGTGTTAAAGGTTGCAGACGTCTGGTGTAGGAGGACAGACGGCTGTACAGTTGAAGCTCACCTTGTCCCGAATTATGACCACAGCTGTGTTCCTGGAGTTGAATTTCTAATGCAGGGTTCGCTTCTTCCTCCTCCGGCTCTTTTTCATTGGTCTTTTTGCATCCAAGCTTGCTGTAAAAGCAAGAACTACAGAGTTCAGAGTGGTTGAAATCATTCACTGGTAGATTTTATCGTAGAGTTCACATCATAAAAAGCACAACCGATAAACATCTAACAAAAAAGAAAGAACGTTCGATATCACTCCACACCTCATTTGAATTTTCCTTTTCCTTGAAGTAGCTGAAGTTCCATCAGATGAGGGAGATGGTAATCTCTGTGAGGGAGAACTGTGTGAATCAGCATCATCATTTTCTGAAACCTGCTGGAAAAAAGTGGTTTAGCTTCACCTTAAAAGAATCTGTAAAAATAATCATGTAAATATGAGGTCTAATACCTCAGTCTCTTCCGCTCCTGATGTCTTTGGGTTTCTTAAAAACTGAACTGCTGTGATTTGTCCCTGAAAGGCAAGCCTTTTATGTTCTCTATACTGCAAGGTCTCTAGCTCCCTCTTCAGGTCAGCTGCAGCAATGAGAGGAACTTGACCTAGAATTATGAAATATAGGAGTTTAAAGTAAAATGTATTACTATGACTAAAGCATTGGGATTTAAAATGCAGTAAATGCTCTAACCTGCTGCTGACTGCAGAAACATTGGTTGAGAATGAGGGTATGAATAATGGCCTCCGACAGCTGTCTTTTGTAGAACGGCATTGTCTTTTAGAGTTTTGGTCCATTGGATGAAGTTTTTCACTCTGGGGTCGCTCACATATGGTTGACCTTTGTGGTATCCTGTAGAAAAACAATCAACACTTTGGTTCCACATGCAGGCACTAAACAACAGGGTAACCAGCTGCACCAACCTGTGATGAACATCTCCGTCTCACAGCTGCTCGTCAGGTAGGGCTGAGAGCCCGTCACATTGCAGACCCTCATCTGGGTGCAGACCAGGTATGTCACTGTTGGAAGAAGGGAAGGAAGGCTGATGAATAAGATGAAGTGCTTAGCAGTGCATCTGTTCGGATGCAGCCGACTCACTAGGACAAATGTTGTTGAAGATTTCAGGTTGAGATGAAGAAAAAAGCTCCAAGATAAACGGGTGATCAGAGGTTCCGTCCACTGCATGAACCCAGCGGTATGTCCAGTATCTTTCTAGAGCAAAAAGGCAAAGACTTTGAAATTGAAAAACTTTCTTTTTTGTGAGCAAAATTGTAATCATTTCATATAGAATTACCTTTACTTCTGACTCTTTCTACACGGCCAACAAATGTTACCAAACCGATGACGTCACAGGCAAAATTATCCGCTAGCTTGTCCAACTCTGACCTGTTGGGATATATTAGTCAAGTTATTTTCAAATCCACATCGCATTTGAATGTTAGTATTGCATCACCTGCTGATGAACCGGTAGGAGACGTCTGGCAGACCCCACTGAGGCTGAACACTCTTTGGTGAGACCACAGTGAAGAGTGAAGATGGATCATGGGGGTTCAGGCAGATTTCTTGGGATAAAAATATTTTTAAGCAAAATCAAACCATATAAGCATCTGTGACTAGATTATAAACAGAAGAAATACAGCTAGATAAACATAAATCCAAGCAATAATCCACTATAATCCCAGACCTTTCTTGTCATATTAACCAAGCCAAAAACTACAATCTGAAATCCTTCCTTTATAACAAACATTTTCTGTAATTAGAAGAGCCTTTACGATGATATACATGTTTAAAATTGTTTAAATATGCACTCCTTTCATATCTCAATCCATCTATCAGAGGAAGAGGACTTCTTTCCTTAAATATAACAAAAGCCCATTGTTTTCATCCTTTATCCATGACTGTACTAATTCTAAACTTACTTCAACTATATATTTTTCCATTATAAAATTCTTTCCAGCAATCTTTTAATTATGATTATGCAGTTTTTAGCCAAAATCAAAAATCCTGCCGTTTAGTTTTCTGCAGAGCACCAGGGGTTCAACAGAAATCCTCATCTGGCACAACTACTTTAACTTTCAACTGTTGGAAAGAGCTTCCATTGTTATATTCAGAAGTATCCTTCTTTCTTTGAATGAGGCATTTCTTCTCTTAACTTTTGCGTACGTTTACCGACTTACCTATACTTGGATAAAAACAATTAAATAATCGATCTAGTTTAAAATCTATGATCTTAAGAGTAATTCTCATCACTCTCATGATAATTGTATTTTTTGTGTTTTCAACATGTTCTTGTGGCATTTTTCTCATGAAGGAGAACATCTATATATAAAAAAATAATCTTAGAAATACATTCTGAATAATTATGTATTCAAATAATTGAGAATCAGAAGCAGTCAAAAAAAAATGCAGTTCCAAAAAGTGCTCATGTGTGACGCCGAAACTGGGAACAGTTTCAAAATAGCTTAATCAGGGTGGGTCCTTAAATACTACTAAAGCTCCAGATTTCATGCTGTAGGGTGCCAAGATGGAGGTTTTGAAGTACACATATAGCAATACTAAATTAAGAAAGCAAAAATGAAAGAAGAGTTATGAACGTACCTACAGAGTTATAGTGTTTCATTCTGTAGTGATCCATCTGTGGTCGCGATCGTTTCGCATAACTTTGCTTCAGTTTGTAGTTTTGGAGGTACAGCACCGTGCCAACGTTCAGTCGCTCGTAAAACTCCGGACAGAGTTCGTCCCAAAGCACAAGCGACATGGTGCCACTCTGGTCGGCTACTTCAAAGTACGCCTGAAATAGTTCCAAGTACCAAATGGAGAGTCGTTAAAACAGGGTGTCTACTCATTTACAGATGTTAAATTTTAGGATTTTTTTCATGAACCTTTTTAGGAACTCCTAAAATCTAATTTAAGCTTGTTTGTCCACACAAAATGAAACAAACAGCCAGAGTTTGAAATGTCTTCCTCTACATGTGTTTCAACTGCCTCATCCCCATTGTGCCAAGTCTAAATTGTTTTTGGCAGTCTGTACAGTTTGCTTTATAAGCCAGTTTTAACCACTTGTCCCTATTTTCCAGCCACCTCTCTATGAATTTAATATTTCCCATTTTGCTGCACCAACAATTAAGAACTAATTAGCTAGCTAAGGGTCAAACGATTTAGGACCAGTTCATGACCTCGTGACCTTATGAGACATTGCAACCTGGATTTTTTTTTTCTTTAGTGAAAGGAAGTCACTTCAAGTTGAAGAGAAAAATAATTAAGATAATTTAATGCAGCTTTATTTTACTTCAATTCCAAGAAAGATTTTTTTACGGATATACAGCTACCTTGCAAAAACATTTTGTACAAATACAACAATAAAGATTTATAAAAATTTATTTTTTGTAAGAAAAATGTAAAACCAACTTACCAGGTAGGGGCAATCTTTCTTGACTCCAAACTTTCCATAATACCGGAGTCTGGATTTGTGTATGATCTTCACCAGAAGAGGGAGATATTTCAGCGTGTGTCCAAATGAAGACTCCAAAGTGCTAATGAGCATTATCTTGGATACTGAAATTAAAATATTAGACAGATTTTAATAACTTTTTGAGACCAAAAATGTGCTTTTAAAAAGGCTTGTGTGTAGTAGTGATGGGGAAGGTAACTTATTGCTCTTGACACATTTAAAGTCTCTATTGTGTATTTTTGTATGCTTCAGGTATTAGTAATCAAAACTTTATTTTTTTACTTTTTGGTCCTTATTTGTACATTTTGGAATTACACGATATACTGACCATTAAAGAACACTGCACACAACTGAGACGTTTATCAGCGAAGATAATCTCTACAGCAAATGTTTAAAAACTGTATAAATCAGGTATCTGCACAAGTGGCTATATTGTGGTTCTCTGGGTTTTGAAAAAGTAACTTTTGTCAGACTACAAGCCGCATCAAGCAAAACTGAACAGTCAGATAAGTCCAACTTTATTCCACTCATTCAAACACAGTAAATATCCCTCTGCGAGGCTCCTGAGTCCTGACTACAATAACCATAACACTAACAATCCATCAAGCTGTGAGGGGTCTTAGTTAAACAAAGTCATACAAAAACACTCAGATTGGTTTCTGAGCACCATGTACCGCAGAAAAATCAATTGGAGGTCAGTTGGCATAACCAGAATTCCTACTTAAGACAGATTTTCCTTTTTTTTTTTAATGCAAAGATTTTAAGTGGGATTTATGGTTTGAAATTCCAGCAAGGGTGACTTAATTAGCTCTGATTTAATTTTGGTTAGTTAGATTAACACATGTCTGGCTGAGATGCCTCATAAGTGGAAAAATAAACAGTGAAAAGGTTTTGTTTGTTTTTAATCACTGCTGACAGTACACCATCAACGATTTCATCTTGTGTTATGATGGATCTATATGGTAAAACATGTCTTATGTGTTGAAAATAAGTCATGTAAACTTCTGTCAAAAGTTAAAAACGTTTTCATTTTTAAAAAATGCTATATTTTCCACATATTATGTATGTATCATTAACAAAATACTACCTGGTAATTGATCTGAATGGCTCTTTAAGTGTTGAAGGTCACAGACCCCTGATGTACATATTTGAATGCTTCAAGAACTTTATTAAAATGTGATATATTTAAAGACAAAATCCTGGGTTCTGATTAACTATAGTGGATATTGCATGAAGTGTATACACAATGAAGGACAGGAAGCTGCAGAAAAACATCAACATCCAGCTTGATTGATTTGCAAACCATCTGTTCACCCACAGTTGTCATTAGATTTACTTTTTAAATGCATTAATCAGAGCAGCATTGTGAAGCTGAAAGGTACTAATAATGTAAAAACAAAACAGTGTGTAAGGATGAGGTCTCACCATCCAGCACAGCATCTGATGAGGGGGCTCCTGAGATCCACATGTCCCCTTCCGGGTCATCATTGTTCCACAATGGAAGGTAATGTTTCCGGCTTACCTGGAGAGGGACATCACTGTGCAGCAGCACGCTCCTCTCCATGCCATACCTGACCAGCATGGGCAACAAGCTGACGTCGTTTATGCGGGGGAGAACCTCGGAGCTTCCTGCGCCACACCGGAGGTTTTCGATGCAAATGTAACCGTGTCCCAACGTCCTTTCACTGAAAACAAAGCAGCACTGGGAGATGAAGATGTCCCTCCCTGTCCGCAGTGTGTTGGTGTGCACCAGATAGTTTAAGCTGGAGTGAAGAAGGCCTTTGACCCGCCAGACCCCGTCTGTGACAGTCAGGTCGTAGCTGTAGTTGCAGAGCAGTTCATCGGGTCCATCAGTTCGCTCTGACATGTATCTCTGCAATGCCACGACAGCGACGGCTTCTCCCTGATCACATCCGAACTTCAGGCACTGTGTGGACGACAACCGCTCCAACGTCCTCTGAAGAAAAGACGCTTGTGGGGGGAGAAGAACCAGCGAGGAAGAAGACTGACTGTCCTCCATTAGTGGAAGCTAGCTTGTAAGCTAGCAGTTTTTCCTCGGTATAAATAAACTCTCAATATTAGAATTAACTTATCAAAACCAACAATAAACTATTACACATGTTTCTCATCTTACAAAAGCATGCTCCAAATAGTATATATTTCCTTAAATCAGAGGATACCAAATACACACAGGAGTTTCAGCGGCTACAAGCTAACTTTACAAACAAAGCGAACTGCGTCACATTTTTTTCAGAGTCAAACCCGAAAATAAAGCCAAAATGTTGACGAATTATTTATCGTGCTTCAAAAATTTGTAGTTTGAAGTATAAAACCCCTACGTCAAAACTCGGTGGATTTTATAAAGCGATGGATACCTGTTTTTAAAAATACGCGCTAGCCAGCTGACACGGTGACGTCATTAAGTCAAGTGTTTAAAAAAAAAAATTAAAAAATACTTTTGAATGTTATATATCTATAATCCATAAGATAATTTGAAAAATTAACAGTCATTACAGTTTTGAAAATAACGTTAAATGATTAAAGCGAGTGCAAACAATTACTGTATTTAATGGGTGAAGCCATGATGGAATCATATATATATATATTTTAAATTATTATTATTTATTATGTATATATTGTCTAGGATTGTAGTGAATTAGATATATTCTGGTCAGGTTGCGTCTTTAAAATAACTTATTTTCATTTATTTTTGCTCTGACTAAATAATTAAACTACAATCCCCACAACACATTGCGGTTTTTGGCAGCGTTTCTTGTCGACGTGGGAAGGGAAGGATTCGGACACAAACAAATGTCTACGGGGTATGCAGTTGGGGGGGGTCGTTAAAAATGACCGTGACATGCTAAGCTGAATAAACACGAAGCCGCGGCTCATTTTGTACAATGTGGCTCAAACCTGAAGAGATTCTGCTGAAGAACGCGTTCAAATTATGGGTCACCGAAAAGGATAACGAGTATTTCGTGCTGCAAAGGAGACGAGGGTACGGAGAAGGTGGTGGCGGTTTGACAGGTAAGCCTTACGGTCGGGTTATGCACTCCTAGAAAGGTTTTGCCCGGTTACAGACGTGTTTTCAATCAGGGAAAAAAAGTTATTTTCGAATAAACTTGTCGTTGGTATCTAGACGAAGAAGCTGGGGCGATGTTCATAGGGTGGGTGTTGTAGGGTAAAAAATACTAGCGTCTTTGCAACAGGTTGGAGTCTAGTGGGAAAATAGGGAATTAATTTAGGCTCCAAGCTTAACATCTGGTTGAGAGTTGCGGTGCAGTGAGCCGGTGTGTCAGCATATGTGTTAGTGGTTTGATTTACCTGTTTTAATCTATGGTTGACAAGAGGGGCGCTAATTCCGTTTGTAGCTAATTTCACAGCCATGAGCCTGAATATATTTCACCACACGTATAATAAGTTACTATAATTACCAGCTAACTACAATTCATTTACACAACACAAGGATAAATCAACAATTTGCTGTGATTTACTAACTAATTAGATTTTGCACAACTTTCTACCACCAGCTAGGGATAAAATCCATGTTATTGCAGTGATTAGGAAAGAAAACAAATGTGACTATGCAGCAATGTCACAAAATAAATCACATTTGGTAAATTGAAATTAGCTTTAACGTTAAAATTTAAGGCTATAACTGATTATTATTATTATTTTAGCCATGCTTTTATTTTGTTGAGTTTTTCTTACTTTTATATTAGAAAAGTGTAATTATTTTGCTCACTAGAAAGGGAAACCTGCAGGTAAATAAAATAAAACAAAATTTTGAATACATATTTTGTGCTTTAGGAAGATTTGAAACAGTTTTTAAGATTTGAAAACGTTTCCATGGATCTTTTAATTATGATTATGTTGTTTTTTAAGCCCCAAAAAATGACACAAAAACTACCTTGTTTTTTGAGTTGTGGGTGGGACCATTTGTCACCTCCCCATTGCTGAGAGTTCTCCGTTTACATGCTCTCCCACTAGCTCACAGCACAACCCCAACCCAGCGTTAGAGATGCAACAAAAATGGTGAGCAATATTGGAGCTATCCAGTCATACAGTTTTGAGGCAGACTCCAACTTGAAGACATACATAGATCTAATCGTGTACATCAGAATGGAGTGGAGCAGGGAGCTTCTGACTTGCTGCAGTAACTCATATGACATATGTACAATCTTTTTCAAATTGCAGTTTTTTGTCTGATCCTAATTCTCAACAATCTTATTAAGGAAATGCTTAAAAATTAAATTTTAAGCTTAATTTTCTTGATATATGTCCCCCATATTTAGAAAAATGCTTGTTTTTTTGTTGGAGTGGTCTTTAAAGTAAAAGGTTTTGGTAACAAATAAGTATCAAAGGTCTGTGCAGCTGAGGTTTTCAACCCCAGCATGAAAAACCTCTGACTTCAGAAGAATCTTTTGTGTGTCTTTCTGCTAATTACAGTTGCTGCTTTAATGAGAACACAACAATTAACATTCCTGTTTGATGCACTGAATGCTTCACAGCTTGGCTGCTCAGTTTTAGGCCATGTGGAGGGCACACGTGTGTCCAGCAGGCAATGGAATACTGATGCAGTGCATTAGATAGCCGTTTCAGAATAACCTTGTTAATTATTGATTCACGTTGCGCCAGCAAGAAAGCGTTAAGGTAACAAATTCAGCTAATTTTAGATCTGAAATGGACCCAGGGATCATTTATTTTGACCGTTGGTACAGCTTTAAATAATTTGACATTTAATTCTGAGGGCGAAATAGGAGTCAATGACGCTGACACTGAGGTCAGCTGGTTATATTTATTTATTTATTGCATATTGTTTAAAAATAGTTTACATAATCACCCACACGTTGGACAAAATGCTTAAATAAAGTTGCTATGTGTGTTTTTTTTTTTTTGCGGCAAACATGGAAAATAAACCTTAATAATAACATTTACAATTATGTTTTTTCTTTTGAACTAACCACATTTTTATGTGACTTTATAAACAAAAGCAAAAATGTAACAATAAAATAAAACATTAAATGCTGTAGGATTAAAAAACATAAATAAAATCAATACCACAAGATATAAAATAAAATTCGACAAAACTGTTTCTGCAAGACTAACCATCCAGAAACATATTTATGAGCAGTAAAATCAAACCAGCCACTGATTGGGTAGATCTGATGGAATTAAAAATTATCCTCCAAAGTTTACAGCCTGCTGTGTAGTTTGCATAATTTATTCCTAATCAGGGAGCCCGATAGAGCAAGCATGAATGAAATGAAAGATGCATCCTGACTAAACCCTTTTCATGGTTGTGATTAATAAACCCAGGAGATGCATTTCCTGTTTTTTTTATTTCAGGCCTCCTTGTGGGAACTCTGGATACGGTGTTGGACTCCACTTCCAAAGTTGCTCCTTACCGCATTCTGCACCACACTCCAGACTCACAAGTGTACTGGTCAGTAGCATGTGGTAAGTGGCTGTAGTTTTATCTAATACT
This sequence comes from Oryzias javanicus, assembly GCA_003999625.1. Taxonomy (NCBI): domain Eukaryota; kingdom Metazoa; phylum Chordata; class Actinopteri; order Beloniformes; family Adrianichthyidae; genus Oryzias; species Oryzias javanicus. The sequence continues at coordinate 14,096,996 of CM012450.1, read as the reverse complement.
TGTACTGCAGCTGAAATAGCAGTTGAAAGTTAAATAAACCTTAGAGACTGCTTTAAAACTGACTACAGTCAACTTTTTGTTCTACACTAAAAGCATTTCCATTGTTAAAAAAAAAAAAAAAAAATTAGGATTATGCCAGAGAAGGGAGATTGTGGTTTACCCATAACATTTTTTTAGATAACAAAAAGGATTTATTTAAAACTTAATTTTGTTCCTCTTCTCTGTTTTACAATGGTATAAATAAAGAAATACAAATATCATTTAGGCCTAATTTTCTAAAATTTATGCCCTGATGATCAGGAAAATCCCACAGAAACATGTTAAAAATGCAACTTAATTGGAGTGGGTCTGTAAAGTATCTCCTATGCCATGGTCACATACACACGTGGACAAAATTGTTGGTACCCCTCATTTAAAGAAGGTAAAACCCACAATTCTCACTCAAATCATTTGAAACTTACAAAAGTAACAATAAATTCAAATTCATTGAAAATTAAACAATCAAAATTAGCCACCACTTTTGAATTATTGATTAACATACTTATTTACAAAAACAAACTGATGAAACAGGCCTGGACAAAAATGATGGTACCTCTATAAAAGATTGAAAACTATTTGACCAGAGTGACATGATTAACTCAGGTGTGTCCTTTAATTGACATCACAGGTGTTTCCAAACTCTTTATCAGTCAGTCTGCCTATGTAACCCTTCCGTTCTCCTTAGCTTGTTTACATTAAAAGTAGGGTCATCTGGACACCACAGGACAGTGCGCTGAACTTTTTTTTTTTCACTGATTTCGGAGTTTCACTAATGTCCATGGCAGACATAAAATCCTGTCCCCCTTCGTCCACATTTGTCATGGAAGAAATCGCATAACAATATGTGGTTGGAGCCATCTGGACCCCAAGGAGAGCGGAAGGGTTAAAGGAAGACCAGTAGTCACTCTGCTGTTTGGTGAAAAGGTGTGTACCACACTGAATATGGACAATTGAAAGCAAAGGATAGAATTGTCCCAGGACATCCAAAAACAAAATTATAGACAAACATCTTAAGGGTAAAGGCTATAAGACCATCTCTAAACAGCTTGAAGTTCCTGTGGCAACAGTGGCTCATATTATTTAGAAGTTCAAGACCCACGGGACAGTAGCCAACCTCCCTGGATGTGGCCGCAAGAGGAAAATTGATGACAAATTGAAGAGACTGATTGTTAAAATTGTATCCAAAGAGCCCAGAACAACCTCCAAAGAAATTAAAGGTGAACTCCAAGGCCAAGGTACATCAGTGTCAGATCGCACCATTCGTCGTTGTTTGAGCCAAAGTGGACTTCATGGGAGACGACCAAGGAGGACACCACTGCTGAAAAAAAAATCATAAAAAAGCGAGACTGGAATTTGCAAGAATGCATGTCCTTTGGACAGATGAGACCAAACTGGAGCTTTTTGGTAATCTATGTTCATAGACTCAAAAACCAAGCATACGAAGAAAAGAACACTGTCCCTACGGTGAAACATGGAGGAGGCTCAGTAATGTTTTGGGCCTGCTTTGCTGCATCTGGCACAGGGTGTCTTGAATGTGTGCAAGGTAGAATGAAATCTGAAGACTATCGAGGCATTCTGGAGAGAAATGTGCTGCGTAGTGTCAGTAAGCTTGGTCTCAGTCACAGGTCATAGGTCTTCCTACAGGACAACAATCCAAAATACACAGCCAAAAACAGCCAAGAATGGCTGAGAGAAAAGCGTTGGACTATTATAAAGTGGCCTTCCATGAGCCCAGATCTGAATCCCATTGAACATCTGTGGAAGGAGCTGAAACATGCCATTTGGAGAAGACACCCATCAAACCTGAGACAACTGGAGCAGTTTGCTCATGAGGAGTGGGCCAAAATACCTGTTGACAGCTGCAGAACGCTCATTGACAAATACAGAAATCCTTTAATTGCAGTGATTGCCTCAAAAGGTTGTGCAACAAAATATTAAGTTATGGGTGCCATCATTTTTGTCCAGGCCTGTTTCATTAGTTTGTTTTTTGTTAATAAGTATGTTAATCAACAATTCAAAAGTAATGGCTGATTTTGATTATTTAATTTTCAAGGAATTTTAATTTATTGTTACTTTTGTGAGTTTCAAGTGATTTCAGTGAGAACTGTGGGTTTTCCCTTCTTTAACTGAGGGGTACCAACAATTTTGTCCACGTGTGTATACAACTGCCAGCGCACGATAAGGAACCTTTGGGAGAATATAATATATAAACATAAAAAAATCGGCCATTTTGCACCACTGGTCATTCACAATTCAGATTTTGAGTACACATTATAATCTTGTCAAATTACAAATGTATACCTCTTTAGACAACATGCCTCCCAAGAAAGTTCAATGTTTTGTCTTCTTCGTATTCTTCTCAGCATCAACCTCATTTAGTCAATAATCAAAGTCAAAAATCATCAGACAATTTTAGTCATTAGTCAAAAATCATCAGACAATTTTGGGGACCTTGGAGACCCTCCTATCAGTCAGCTATCCCACTGCTGCCTTCCTGTCTCTGGAATGCCACTGCGAGATCTCCAAATGTGTTGAGGCAGCCACTGACTGATGTCAAAAAAGTTGTCCGGTTAAATTTGAAGTTTTTCTTAAAATATCAGCGGCCACAAAAAAGTGTGTAAAAATGTGTCTGCCGTCTCCTGGTTACAAATTCCACCGCATGGACACATACCAGTTTTGATGAAACACTTTGGCCGCCTTTTGGGATATGTGACTGTAGTTTTATTAGAGCACAGAAGTCCATCAAACTGTTGTCAGAACTCCTGTAAATTCAAGATTTCTCAATCCTTCCTAAAGATTAGAGACTTTGTTCGCAATCTCTTCAAAATGACTTTTTTATTGTCTTTAATAGAGAATCTAAAGAGCTCATGATCAGCGTCCTACTCTTGTCTCGTGTATGGTCAGGTGTCACCAGAGAGGAGATTTTCCAGCACTGGGAGTGGCTCCAGCAGAATATCATGAGGACACTGTCTGTGTTTGACTCCAGTGAAGACATTACCAGCTTTGTCCAGGGCAAGATAAGAGTAAGAGGAGAGAATACATCACACAATCCTCACTCTGAGGATTTTTTTTTCCCTAAACTGTCATAAACCTTGAAGATCAATGTATCTATTGGACCAAAGCTGCAGTGAATATGTCCACTGTGTTCCAGGGCCTTATTGCCGAGGAAGGAAAGACCTCGCTGGTACTGGAAGATGATCCAGAAAAATTCCGAGAAGCACTTTTGAGGTTTGAAAAGTGGTTTGAACTCCCCCCAGAGGAAAAGCTGGTCACCTATTACTCATGCAGCTACTGGAAAGGCAAAGTACCCTGCCAGGGCTGGCTCTACCTCAGCACAAACTTCCTTTGCTTCTACTCCTACCTTCTGGGATCTGAGGGTAACTCACACCATCTACTGCCTCTTGTCTTAATAATCGTGTTTTGTTCTAATGCCAGCTTTTATCCAGAGGGATTATGACTTTATAAGAAATAGTTTTTTTTAAGTAGAAAATAGCTCTCATTAATATCTGCTCTCAAGTTTGGAGATTGCTATTATAACTGACCTGAGGGAGAAGGCATAAAAAGGTGTTCTGATAACAGACAGCTCTGGATTTCAGGTCGCCAACTGACATTTAAAGACATTTCTTCATGTTTATCTGAGCCTTTTCTTGGGAATCGTCTCTAATCACTGTCTTTATCTGGCCTCCTCATTCTCAATTTGCAGTCAAACTCGTCATCTCCTGGGACGAGATCTGGAGGCTGGAGAAAACCTCCAATGTCATCCTGACAGAGAGCATCCATGTTCTGGCTCATGGAGAGGACCACTATTTCTCCATGCTTCTGCATCTCAACGAAACCTTTTGTATTATGGAACAACTGGCAGACTATTCCATCAAGCGTCTTTTCGATAAAGAGGCGTTTGAGAGGGAGCCGGCACTCTCAGACCCGCTGCAGATTACCAAGAGGTTCTGTGTGTTTGCTGCACTACTTTATGTGATCCTCTTAGGGCTTTGGTTTAGTTTAACCATTTTTAGCTTTCGATTTTGTTTCTAATCGGGATTTGAACTGGAACTTTCTGCTGTTGCTATCCCTCAGAGGCCTTGAAGCTCATGCGAAGAGTCAGCAGTTCCGGACATTTTTTCGGCTCCCAAAAGAGGAAAACCTGCTGGAGGTTCACGAGGGCTTCTTGTGGGTGCCCTTCAGCCATTTTAATACTCTTGGAAAGATCTGCCTGTCTGAGAACTACCTGTGCTTCGCCAGTCAGGATGGAAGCCAGTGCCATGTTGTCATTCCAATGAGGGAGGTAACTTAACATACCCCAACAGTGCCTGGCTTTCCGACTTACCCAGTTCTAGCCTTCTTTTACCACCTTTGTCCTGTTTCAGGTTGTTAACGTGGAGAAACCAGACTCTGGCAGCAGGGCTTTGACCGTCTTCGTACGAGGAAAGAAGGCTCTGCGTTTCTCTGAGGTGCGGGACTACCAACGGCTGGCAAACACGATCCGCAGCAGGTGTGGGATCAGCGCCAGCCCACAGCACTCTGCGTCACCAGAGGTAACACACTCGCGTATTGCTCCTGAGCTTTTGTTATTAGGTCTTGGCTGCAGCTCCTGCTGTTAAAAACGATGTTCTTTGACGTCAAGGCCATACGAGGAGAGTGTCAGTCCCTCATAAATCACTTTGAGGATAATCCGGAGGACGTGACTCTCATGGTGGGACAGAAAGACAGCAGCAAGGCTGTGAGCACCGAGGCGCTCATGACAGTTTTCCACCCCCAGGACGTTGAAAACCTTGATCCTAAAATGGTAAGCGTCAACATCCTGCTCACATTAGAGCCACTCGCTTTCATCTTCTCATACAAAAGCAGCACATCCACTTCAAACTTCAAATTATGCTGATGTGACTCTGAATCACCAGAACCTTCCTGTGCTCTGCAGAATACAGATGTGTGATCACTTTTAGCTCTGGTATGTTTGATGGAAAATAATATGCATGTATGTTTATTAGCTTAAAGAGAAGATGAAGGAACAGTCCTGGGACATCCATTTCTCTGAGTATGGCCGTGGAACCAGCATGTTCTTCACCAGAAAAACCAGAGATTTAATAGTTCGTGGAGTTCCAGAGTCTTTGAGAGGAGAATTATGGATGCTGTTCTCAGGTATTTATCTTTATGTTCAAGTTAGAATAAAAATCAAGCTTCTTTCATTTTAAATATGGCAGGTCATTTATTTTAAGGTGTTTTTTTTTGCAATTGTAAAATTGTTCCTAATTAACTAATTAAAAAAGCCTTTTTCTGTTTTTAAAGACATATATTTTCTGTTGAGTAGCAAGAGCTTGTTAGAAATTTGTTGTGGGCGGGACTGTTGGCATGGAAGTTAGCCTCCACTAATTTCCCATCAACCCTTTGTTTGCACTCTCTTCTTTTCCATTAAACTTTATTGCAGATTCTTTCAATTTTTAAAGATTAACGTTCAACTATACAATATTTTTTTTCATTTTTGAACATTAAATAACAGGAAACACTAGTGCAACCAGCACATCAACATTAAAAACCAGAGGGTTACAATATTTATATGTAAACTCAAAGTAAAGAACAAAAACAAGAAAACAATAGTCACTTTTAAAATATTGAATGTTCTTGAAGGCTTTAGATTTTGCATGTGCTTCATTGTTTATAATATGATTTAAGGTCCAGATAAGTAAATTAAAATCAGGTTTTGAATTTGACCATTTACATTTGTGAATATGGACTTTCCTCAGAATAATAAATAACTGAATAACAAAAATGGAATTCTTGGATAAACCATAAAAATAAAACATGACATAAAAAATATTAATTTCTCATTTTAACATTCAGTTTAGTTATAAAGTTTTCAACATCACATCAAGATTTTCTGGTGTATAAACAGTGAAAGAATAATTGAAAAACTGTCTCTCTAGTCGACTGAGAAAAAACACAGGATTAATCTATGTTTATTTTAAATCTCATCAATATTATCTTTGACTATATAAATTTGATGTAATATTTTTGTTTGTAGTACTCTCTCCTGTTAGTTTATAGCACCTCAAAAGCTCAAGCTAACATTAACGTAGCATGAAAAACAGCGAGCAGTATTGGAGTTATGCAGCTGCACATTTTTGAGCCAGATGCCAGTTTAGACGAGGAAAATGAAGACGTACACGGATCCATTTGTCTGTAAGTAGATCTGAAGAGCTGAGCAGGGACACACGGCAGTCACAAACCTGAGATTTTTTCAAACTGCAGGTTTTCATCTGCTTCTGATCCAACACGATTTGATCAAAGAAATACTCGGAAACAAAGTTTTAATGTAAAATTATTTCATACTGTATATGTCCTCCATAATGAGAAAAATGCTACAAAAACACATTAAAACAATTTTCATTGGAGTGGGTCTTTAAACACTTAAGTGAGACAATTGGATTGAAGTATGTTTTAAATATGAAAGTCAGCAGGAGTCGGCATACTTAATGGTTGCTTAGTGACCGTTAGCAAGTCATCCTAATGTAAGACAGTCCAGATTTAGACTTCAAATAAATATCTTTTCCCTGTGGGTCCCTTTTCAGCTTGTGTGGTTAGATTTCACTGTTCTGTGGAAGAATTCTCATCATTTTATTCTATAGTTCGTTGAAGTTGATTGGAATTTGATGTGTGGTCTTTTAATTGACAGTTAAAGTTTTCAGCTCTAAAACAGCCTTTCAAAGCTGTTTGTCTCCCCTTTTAACCAAAACTAAATAAACCTGTCATTGAATTCAGTTTTGCCAGAGTTGCTCCTGTATTTCACTATATTCTGAAGCACTTTCCTGTGTCTGATATTCTCGTTTCTATGTGCTCTATAAATAAATGTTTATAGTTTTTAAAGTTAATTTTTGAACTTGCACCAATTTATCAAAAACTCATCTCATCCTCTTCCCTTCACAAACCTGTACATCCTTATCTTCATTTTTTACTTAAGCTTATACACAAATAGGACAACCCAACTGCACACACTAACTCACCTTCTCCCTGGTTAATTTTTCGGTTGATTAGACAAACTGTATGCATAAACTTTGAAGTGACTTGAAGTCTCGTTTTTTGTTAAAATCTGGCTTTTCATTATTCATGTATGAACCCACTCAAGTGCTCACTAAGCAGGAGGATGAGGGTTGGCGGGGGATCAGTGCAGCCTCAGTGTTTGGACTGACTGTGACTCTGACTCTGCAGGAGCTGTGAACGACATGGCCACTCACCCCGGATATTACACCGAGCTGGTGGAGCAGTCTCTGGGAACCAGCACTCTGGCAACGGATGAGATCGAGAGAGACCTCCACCGCTCCCTTCCTGAACACCCCGCCTTCCAGAGCGACACTGGAATCTCTGCTCTGCGCAGAGTCCTCACTGCCTATGCCTACAGGAACCCCAAAATCGGATACTGTCAGGTACTCCAGTTTCTTCGGGGGGTTTGTCAGCTGGGGCAGAAACAGAAAAACGTGCGACAGACAGACAACTGTGCAAAAAGGAAGGAAAACTACTATTTTTTTCAGTAATTTCCCCCTTTTATGGGCTTTAGTACTTTGAATTGTGAGATTCCATTTTCATGCATCGTACACACCAGGCATGTGTGGCGTGTTCAAAGATGTGCTGAACATGGCTTTTTGATATGGTGTTCACACAGGACTGTTGCTACCTGATACTAGCCCATGTACTCACAGCTGGAAGACACTTGGTGCATAATCTCAAAGTGGTGTAAATCTTGCAAATATTTCTCCAGACTTTTTCTTTTACAACCCTATTTATATTAAATACTTTTTAATTCTCCTCTGTGATCCATTTTCACTCCAGTGTTTCAAAAAAGACGTTTTTCATACATCACTATCAAAGCAGAGTCCTTGATTGGTCAAAGTTCAACATGGTTTAATTTTGTCACGCAAACAATGGTGGCGCATTTTGTATGTAGACCCTGAAAAAGGAGAGTTTTGACTGCCAAAGCCCCGAGAGTGCATATACATTGACTTTTCCTTGAAAGCGGTCGGTCGAACACGCTTTTCTAAGCCCAGTGTGAACAAGGATTGTTTGATCAGAGAATAAACTACAAATTTAACTGTTGAGCTGCAGTCATGACGTGCTAAAAATGTGGTAATAAGAACTATGAAAATTGTACTCTCATGTAAACCCCATTTTATTTTCACATGGGTTCATTTTTTTATAGCACTGCAACTAAAGATAAAAAAAAATCTAGTGATTCCCCTGCTCGTTTCCGTATGTTTTTGGCACATAAAGAAATCAATCACACTTGAAACGATTCCAGCAAGCTTGGTATCAAAACGTCCAGCTCGTTCAGGAAATCACTGAATGTACTTAATGAATTGATTTATTTTAGGGTTTTTCAGATTGAACACAATTTATGCAATTTTTCATCTCCACTGAGAATGAATGAACATTTTTTCAAATCCTTCAAAAACTTTGTGCACTTTTGAAACTTAAGCAATCTTGTTATCAAAAGGTTAAGCAAGTTCAGGACATTCTTGCTTGTTCTTTTGGTGGTCAAAAATTTAGCAATTTTTGAAATTTTATTCAATTTTATTTTGTTTTATTTTTCCAGAGAAATTAGGATTTCTTCAAATACTTATGTAGTATTGGTATCGAAAGGTTCACTAAATTCAGAACATTTATGCCTGTACTTTTGGTATTCTTATCTTTTACTTATTTTATCATTTTTGCAATAATTGCAATTTTCAAAGAAATTCTTCAAATTTTTTGTCTGCTTTCTGAAATTATGCAAATTTGGTTTCAAAGCATTTAGCACTTTTGGCACATTTTTTATCAATGAAAGTAAGTTTCTTCAGCATCTTCTTCAGACAGCGTCAGCATATACAGCGACCACATTTAGCAAAAAGCATTCACACTAGCATTATTGCAAGTAATGCCATTTTATTACTTACAGGTTTTTATCAAAGAGAATTTTCTACAAATCAAATATATTTTAATTTGACTGGAATCCATCACTTCAAATATAATTTTTTGGCTGGAAAAAGTGCTCTAAAACCACAAAAATATTCCTGCTTTCTCTGTTCTCTAGGCTATGAACATCCTCACTTCAGTCCTGCTGCTGTATGCAAAAGAAGAGGAAGCTTTCTGGCTGCTGGTAGCTGTTTGTGAGAGGATGCTGCCAGATTACTTTAATCGCAGAATCATCGGTAATCCTTCATTTCTGAAACTATTTGTGTTGGTAACTTCAACTTCACCACCAGATCCTCTGTTGCTGTTCTCCCAGGTGCTTTGGTTGACCAGGCTGTGTTTGAGGACCTGATCAGAGAGAACCTCCCTCAGCTGGTGGAGCACATGACCGACCTCAGTTTTTTCTCGTCCGTGTCGTTGTCCTGGTTTCTCACGCTTTTTATCAGCGTCTTACCCATAGAGAGCGCTGTGAATGTGGTGGACTGTTTTTTCTTTGATGGCATCAAATCTATCCTGCAGCTCGGTCTAGCTGTGCTGGATTACAACATGGAGGCTCTGATCAGCTGCAGTGATGACGCGGAGGCCGTCACCATCCTGAACAAGTCTGTACCCGTGCACTTTAACCCTGCACTCACAATTTAAACCATCTTCCTTAGTGATTTTCTCTCAATTTTTCCCATTCCAGGTTTTTTGATAGTGTGACGAACAGAGACAGCCCACTGCCACCAACAGTGCAGCAAGCTTTAGTGGGCAATAACAGCAAAGCTTCTCACGTCGGTGTGGATATCAGTGAGCTGATTCGAGAGGCCTACGAGGTAGAATCTGACTTTCCGTGTCGCGTATCACCAGCCTCTTCTGGATTGCTGCTGACGGATCTGGTTTGTTTTCTTTACAGAAATATGGAAGCATTCGCTCTGAGGAAGTCGAGAGTTCACGGAAAAGAAACAAACTGTATGTGATCCAGACGCTGGAAGACACAACCAAGCAGAATGTGGTGAGTTTTTACTGCTGTCGGAACAGTTCATTTTGGAAGCACAACATAGTATTAGGGCCAAGATGAAACTGTAAAAGAAAACTAATATACAAGAATACAGTTCTATAAATGTGATTTGAAAAGAGTCAACATTTTACGAAAATAAAGTTGTAAAATTATGAGGAAAAACGTAGGAATTTTAAAAGGTAAAATCCACGCTTTTTCTAAATAAAGTTGGTTTTGTAAGCCTCCATTCACATCACCCCCATCGAAATCCATCAATGGAGCCATTTATCGTGAAGCCATAAGCTTTAGTTTAACATAGCAATCTATGTGCCACCGTGCATTTAGACCTCTGCAACCAGTGAGATATGTTTCTAGAGATGGTAAGCTAGGCTGTTACCATTCTCTAAGGTACAATACACCATATTGGATATGTTAATAATCAATGAGACATAGCTTAGCACATATAGTAAAACGACTATAAAATGCTTAATTATGGTTAAATTTTAAAGGGAAAAAACTTTGATTATCACAACAATCAGACCCAGCTCATGATTTGTGCAAACTGCGACAGAAGAGCAAGATTTCAAACTTTTGTATAAATACATATGTCATTATATTGGAAACAAAATATACGCCTGAGGATTTTATTCAAATTTACAAACAGACTAAGATTTACACAAACTGTTAGAGTCCTCGGTCTGTATTTATAAATGGGTCGAGTGGGGAGTCTACATCGCTGTAGCCTGTCCGGACAGGGATTTGGGGATGGGCTCTTCTCTCTTCCCTTGCCTCTACTGAAGAGAACCTGGTTAGTTTCTTTTCCTCCGCTTAGTAATCTGCTTACCAGTTGATCGTCTGGCTTGATCTGAGGTCGAACACACGTAACAATACTATGGGCATCCTCTATTAAACAAAGTCAATTCAAACTTTATTTATAGAGCACTTTTTCCACAAGTGTAGCTCAAAGTGCTTCACATTAAAAACATTTCCATATTTAAAAGCCAAAGAGCGAAACCAATAAGACTGGTGGTCCTGCCAGAAAACATGAAAATAATAAAAAAGCAAATGCTACCATTAGCATGTGCGAAATGTCCTTCATCGGATCAAAGATCAAATTAGAATAGAACTGTGCTCATGGACCTGAAAAACTTTATCCTATTGTAACAAATGTTTACATGCGCCACATGTTTAATTGGAACAAATCATTTTGACATGCGCAGAACTGTCTAAAATGCCAGAAATAGTCGTAGAAGAAAAAAATAGTGAGTTCCTTTGTAAACAAAGATCTTCAATTCTTTTCAATGTCCTTTTACTTATTTGTGAAATCAATGCTGAATGAAGGACAATGTGCCCTCTCACAGTGAAACACAATATTAGTTATTTTTGTTGTTGTTGCTTTTATATTTTTTCTTAGCAAACAGCCTTTTGCCTGATAAATGTATTGCTTTAATCTCATAAATTCTCAGTTAATAACTTATAATTTCATTATTGCAAATTATTGACTCTTTTACTCATTATTCTATTACTTTATTCTTGTAAAATGTTTACTTTTTTCTTATAATTTTACACCTTTATTCTCATATATTATTTTTTCCTTTCATAGTGGCCCTAATACTAAAGTAATACTAATACTAAAGTGAAACTGTGAGCTGATTGGAAATGTCTTTTTCAGATACGAGTGGTGTCCCAAGATGTCAGATTCAACATCACACAGCTTGATGAGCTTTATAATCTGTTCAAAGTGAGTAAAAAAAAAAAAAAAAAAAAAATATATATATATATATATATATATATATATATATATATATATATATATATATATATATTACTCTTAATTTTGCATAAACATTTAATGATTGTTTTTTATTTTCAGAGGCAGCATTTCCTCAGTTGCTACTGGACCATGAAAAGCCCGGCTCTGCTGCACCATGACCCCAGCCTGGCCTATCTGGAGCAGTACCAGCTGGGTTTCCAGCAGTTCAGTGAGCTCTTCTCTCTGCTGGAGCCCTGGGCTTTTTGCACCTACAAGAGCAGTCTCTCCCTCTGGGTGTTCCGCCTCATAGATGAGAACCAGGACGGTCTCATCAACTTTAAAGAGTTCTGCTGTGCTCTCGGTGGGTTGCTTTCTTGCCTCCTTCTTGTCCACCCCAGTCTCTGTTATCTTCTAACTGTGTGTCGCTTCTCCTGCAGATACTTTATACTCTGGCTCGTTCACAAACAAGCTGAAGTTTCTCTTCAAGCTGCATCTGCCCCCAGGTTAGTGACGACCAGATGAACATGTTAGCATAATCGATTTAACCCCCATTCTTTGTCTTTTATGTCTTTTTTCTTCAACTTTTCACCCATTCATTTTGAAACATTTGGAATAGGAAGATTCTGTAAATCCAAAGTTCAAAAGCCTTCATTTAGATGACTCACTTTCCAAATTTTGCTCTAAATAGAAGTGCAGCTGTAATGCTGTAGCTAACACTTTGAGATCCAACATTTAAAGGTCATATTATGTAAAATGCTATCCTCTCTAAAAATCAACGTCACAACTCGACTTTTGTTGCGTGAACATGCAGCTTTGGGTACCGATCTGTCCTTGTATGCCTGTCTCTCATCTGCATGATGTGTCATTCCCTGCTAAGAGGCTGGGGGTAAGAATAGTCCACATTGGGTGAAAGAACTTGCCATGGCAACAGTCGTCGTAAGGAGCTGTGAGGGCATTTTGCAGTGTGCCTGTTGCTCAAAACACAGGATCTGTGCAGAGAAGCAGCTGCTCAAATTACATCTGACAGCTTAGCAGCAGATGAGACCTTAGTCAGTGTTTATGCTGTGCCAGGCCAATAAGCATCAAGCGGCAAAGCTTGCTGGGTTTTTTTTTTTTTTTTTTTATCTCAGAGAGTGTGCACATTGCATTCAGCACCAAGGACAGGTCACATCAGTGGACTTCCATCCAGACTGTTGGCACAGGCTCACCTTCAATCCACGTTCTGGACTGTGGCACAATTTGTCATCTAAAAAAAGCACAACAAGCTCCTTTGAAATGGGATGAAATGCATTTGTTTTCATAAATCAAATCTTGCAAGTGTTTGGTCCACAAGGGGCGTATACTATGGTGATATTTAAATATTACAGTCAAAGGTAAAGAAATTAGCTCAAGTAATATCACAATATTGAATTGTTTTTTTCTCATTTACTGACAGAACTACTTCATAAATGTTGATGCAAGATATAGTTTGTGCAACAAACATTTAGTTTTTGACTCTCAAATGAAATCTTTCACAGGCAGTGAAGCGACACATTTGGCTCGTGAGGATAATTGTTTAATCAATGTTTAAAAACAACACGCATGTCTGCACCCACATGTGCTCAGCAGTGGGAAAGGCTGCAAAGAGACAGAGGAGTATTCTTATAAGCAGTTGTCCACGCAGACTTTTTAATTTAGAAAAGGGCTCTTTTCAGATTTTATTTACAATTTAAATTCTTTTTCAAGAGATGAAAATTAAACAGTGTTAACTAAAGAAACTACCTCTTGAATCATTTATTTTCTGAGTGAAAACAAGAGAATTCTGCAAAGTAACAGGCAATTTTCAGGGGAATGGGGCTTGAAAAGCAGAATAAGACAGTTGTCAGAATGTGAGGCATACTACAGAACGCCTCTAACAGGACTGAGTCCTCTCGGTTCTCTTGTTAGAGCTAAAGAGCAGTGGGACCAAGAGGCAACCGTCTAAGCTTTCTGAATCCCACAGAGGACGTGAAACATTCTAGTAGACATATTTGTAAATGATTTGATGTGAGGAAACAAAATGTTGGGAACAAGAATGTGAAAAGTTGAGTGTTTCCATTAAAATGTTTTTTAGAGGCGTTTTGCTCAGAAAATCTGGTTAGGGTACTGCCAACATTTTATTTACTAAAACAAACATTATATATTTTTGTCACTCATCAGAAAAAAATGCCTTCATCGCAACTGCCCCTAGGGGTAGATATAGTTTGTCTGCGGGGTAAAAATGGGCAAGGTGGCCCACACACAGTTTTAAGACCTTAGACCCCTCAGTGAATCCTCAGAGTGAAAAATGTTCATGCAGATTTTTGTCACGATACTTAAGGGGGTATAATGAGCCACCTGAAGACTGTTACAAGCCTCATCTGTACGTTCTGGGTGGGAGTGGGTACGGATGAAGCGATTTTGGGAAGTCTTGGTGGGTGATTCCACAGAGGAGCTGTGGATCCAACAATTCCGCATGACATGCAGCTTTTAATGAGCTGTGTGACGCTGTGGGACTCCTTGTTGTACCAACTGCGCAGGGTTCAGGATAACAGTTTCTACCAAGAAGCTCATTTATTTTAGTTTCCGTTGCAGTTCTGAGTTTTGCCCTTTTTTTAATAATTTTTTTCTCAATAAATGCAAGTTTCTTGGAACTGTAGCGTTTATCATTTCAAATCCAATTTGCGCAATTTCATAGTTAATGGAAACGTGGCTATTATGAGGCAGGGAAGCATTCACTCTTGTTTTCAGGTTTTTTGGTATGAATTCAAACCCACAACCTTCAGGTCTCGGGTGGCCTCTGAGTTGGCTTTCAGCCGAAGCTCAGTTTGATTGCTGAATTTCATCAGATTGTTTCCATCCATCTCTCTTAATTCTATACATTGCTCGTGCTGTCACTCCTGTCATTTCTGAGTTTTCAGTCCTCTTACAGTAGTGTGTTTTTAGCCTTCACAGGCAGCCCTTTGCACTCAGAGAATCAAAGAATCCTGCACTATGTTCCAGTGCCTGAAGACTCTTCTCACTTGACTAGACTTTCTGGTTAGCCTCTTTACTCTTTTTTTTCCTCTCAAAGTTTCCTCTCTTTCTGCCTAAATTCTGTAATAATCCTGTTCTGATGTTGTATGGAAACATGAATGTTTTTTTTTTTCCAGCCTTTGACCTCCCAGAAGACGGTGTGATTAAGAAAAGCCCGGAGAGAGGTACAATTTCATGAAATTTCTTGTCTGTTTTGAAGCTTTCACACAATCAGTTGAAGATGTTTTATGTTTTGTGGGACTGTCAGGCAGGGGGAGGATTGACCTGCAGGCCTATCTGAAGCAGTGGCAGAATGAAATTCTTAAAAAGGAGGAAACCATCAAGGATCTCCCCAGGATTAACCAGGTTTGTAAGATTCAAATGATCTGTGGCGACTCATTTTCACTTTCACATACGATTCTGTCTGTTTTTTATTAGACTCAGTTCATCCAGCTCTCCAAGACCTTCTACAACATTTTCCATGGGGATCCAGAGGAGGAGTCTCTGTATCGAGCCGTCGCCCACGTGACCAGCCTCCTCCTGAGGATGGAGGAGGTGGGACGGAGGCTGCAGGAGCCGAGCAGTCCATCGGAGTCGGAAAAGGCTGCCGGCACTCCCCCCGCAGAGGACTCTTCCACCGAGCAGGGCGCCGTCACTCCAGTGAGCTGCGACAGCTCCCACAACAGCCAGGACGCAGGCTCCGAGCTGTCGGACACAGAGTGGTCCTTCTCCTTCGAGCAGGTGCTGGCGTCCCTGCTCAACGAGCCGACTATAGTCGACTTCTTCGACAGGCCCCTCAACGTTCAGACCAAACTGGGACAAGCTCGAGTCGCCCAGCTCAAGCTGAAGGCAAACAAGGGAAAAGATTCAAAAGGGAACTAAAAACTTGAAGCTCTCACTTACAGGCTACCACGAGTTTTCACCATTCTGTGTTGTCGGGGAAGTCGACTTTGCCACTAAGAGTTTATGAAATAATAAGGAAATTAGCAGAAATAGCTGCTAAAATATAAAAGACACACTGTAATAATCCACCTTCTAAATGTTTTTCCATCTTGATGCAAAACATCTCTGTAGGCAGAGGTCCTTCCCACATCTGATTATGCATTTTTTTAAACTTTGTGGTCTGATGTAGCCGCTCGTGGTCCAAATTTCAACTTTTTTGTATCATCTGTGTCCAGAGGAACAGAAAGAAATCACATTTCTAAGGCAGAAGAATGTCTTGTGTTCTTATTCATGTTAGCTGCTTCAACAGTAAAACAGATGCTGGTAGGTTCTGTGTCTTCACACGTTTTTTGGAGAATATATTGTAAGAAACATCAGCTTAGTTAGGACTATACTGTAGTGTAGTGAGCTGGATATTAGTGTTCCTGGAAGCCATAAAGGAATCAGATTTTCTGACTTGTTTGGAGCAAAAAACACACACACACAAAAAATGGAATTGCTGTTATATGCATTTTCTGTAAGTGGAGAAAGGGGGGCTGCAGCGTCGCAGCAGAAGTTGCTGCTTTATGTCTTTAGTTATAAGTAAAGTTCCACATTGCTGCTGCATCTGCACACACTGAAGTCTAGGATTCATGCTTTGGTTTGTGCAGCGTTTTTAAGGTCAGTCTAGTATGCATCAAAGTGTATTTATGAGAGAAAAGTGACTAAAGCTTGTTGACTGTTGCTGAAGGATATTTAGTTCATCAAATCTCAGGGTGAAATTTGTCTAAAGGCAAAGTGGGAAATATAATTATAGGACAGCTTATATGTAAGAGTAAACTATATGGAGCATGTTTAGCCCAGCTGCAGCATGGTGGTACACTGCTGTTACTTTCTACAGTATTTCTTTTAGCCTCCTGTCTGTTGTCGTGCTTCTGTCTGTTTGGGTGATTTGCACAGCTGTTTTTTAGACTGGCAGGCTGAAGACGGCCCGTTTCCTCAGCGGCGTGGGACTCCTGAAAGTTATGACCGCTTCAGCTGCAGCTTGTCATCTCTAGGGGCCAAATCTCTGAGTATAAAGCTTTACAGAATATCTACTCCTAATGGGAATGAAGTCATTTAGATGTTTCTTAAACGCAAGCTTTATTATTTGATATTTAGTATTTTTAAACTCTAAAAATACTGAGTTGCTTAAAGTTTTCTGGGGTAATTATTTCTTTATGAAATGCAAATAAAGATAAAAAAATTGTAAAAATTTGACACTATTAACTTATTTAAAGTTAATAATTAAATCAAAACCGTTGAGCGTCACATGTTGGGTGGATTTTGGTCCAATTCCCTTAAAAAAAAAATCATAACTAAGCAAAGTTTAATTTATTTCATCATATTTTATGACTTTTTTTTTTAACATCTTCGAACTTCCAGATGTGTCAAAAAAAATCCAAGTAAAAATAATCATTTCCAGGAGAATGTGCTTGGTTTCGGATTTATTGCATGTTTATTAAGTTGCTGTTTGTTCAAAGCTTTTCAGCTCAAGATTGAAGAATGGAAAATGTTGTCTTTTCGGTGGCAAATACATTTAGAATTATTTTTTTTGTTTTTTTTTTCTTTTTTAAATAAAAATGTTGTTGTGAGAAATACCAAAACCTGCAGCTATTACAATCTTAAATTTTAATTTTACCTTTTTTTTTAAGTTCTTTGCGAAGTCCAATATAATGTTTGGTTTACTTGCTTGAAACTGGTTGCTTTTGTTTCTGTATGAATGCTCCAGAATAAACAAAGTTAACTCTATAAGTGATTAATTTGATTTCTTATTACATTCCAGCAACTATTTCATCATTTTAACAGCACAAGGTTTCATGTTTCTGAAAACATCACACAGATTTTATCTGCTTAGAGTCTTAATCAAATATATCTGTCATAAAAGGCCAACAATTTTTCCCAGAAAGTTGAAACGATCAAATTATTTAATAATATATTTGTTTTTAACTTGACAGCTGTACAAAATCTCAAAAAATGGAGACTGTTCCATTTGGAGATGAATCTTATAAAGTTTGTATCAGTAATTCCACATATTTTTTCCCCAGTAGACATGTATGATATCAAACTTACATGAGATGAAGAACTTTCAATGAAACTGCAGTCTTACAGTAATCAAAAGTATTTCCAAGTCTCATTTAAGTCTCATTTTGGCACAAAACGTTGGACTGCTAAACTTTAACAGTTGTTAGTTCTTCTACAAACCTGGCAAGTAACTTTGGTGAATTGCTAAAAATGCAACAGAACACACTTAGAGAAACATTTCTAGTCTGATGCATATTCTTTTATGTTATGGAGGCATTCATACATAAAAGGTTGTATATTATGTTATTATATATTCCTTTTTATTGGTCTCTTGGAGACTAGCAAGAACACTAAGTTCTCATTTGTATGTTGCAACTGTTTAGCCTGGAACTCTAATTTCCAGCATTGGAACAACAATCAATGGAAAATTTGTTTCTACAAAGTAGTTGGATTGTTCTAAACCAGACATGGGCAAACTATGGCCCGCGGGCCAGATCCGGCTGGCCCGCGGGCTGATGATGTTTTATTCCCATCTGGCCACACAGATCAAGACCCACGTAGAACATGTTTTTTTTATTCACCCTTCTCCCTTTCTGAATCCCCAAAATCTCTGTTAAATAGATCAGAATATTATTTTCTTTCTACATCTCAGTTCACCTCTCGCCGATTCTTTCAGAACAGTTATACTGCTGTGTTTTTTTCAAACAGCACACCCTGTTCTGTGTCCTGATTGGTTGAGACCTTGTCAATCATCTCCTCTGTGCAGATCCGCAGAAAGAATACATCTCCACGCAGGTATCACACATTTTTCACAGACAATTCTGCTTTCTGCTCCCGCGCGCTTGTATTTAATCCTCTCGTCCTGGCGCACGAGAGAGAGACTGTCTACATCCGCGTACACCAGATGCTCTCTCGGGCACGACTGATGCATGCGTATGGAGTTTTTTTACACGTCAAAACTCCACGCAGAAATGAAACGTCTTCACACAAACATTCCTTGCAGACAATTCCGACCCCCAAGAGCGCTTTCTGCTCCTGCGTGCAGGTGTTTAATCTCTGTTGCAGCTGGTCAGTTAGTTAATCAATTAATCCAGATGATCCATCTGTAGGTGAAGTTCTTGGTTGCTGTGGTTTCACACTGATTCATGAGCAGGTTTTACCCATTATGGGGATATTGATACAAGTGGGAAGATATTTGCCCAGTTTGAGTTATTTTAGTCAGTTGTAGTTATTGTGTAGTTAACTTTTTCACAAATTGACATTGAAATTTAAAGGTTTGGCTGACATCAGTATTATATACATCTAGGAACTGCACATATGTGAATGGGAGGGGAATTGTAATAGTTGAAATTCATTTACTTAAGTTGCATTAAGGCATAATTTGCAAAACCTGTTTGGAATTGTAACTTTTAATGCAATGCCATTATTAATATAATGCCAAACTAAGTCATGTCAATTCAATATGCTTCATAGGATTTTGACTACTTACATGTATGACATTGTATAAATTCATACAATTTTTTTTAAATACAACACCAGTTTTTATAGGTCAACATAAATATTATTTTTTTTAAATGGTAAGTGACATTTATATATTATAAAATTTTCCAATGATGTTTTAAACCATTACCATACTAAAAATGTTAAACATTTATATTTGTTTTTTTTTTTTATACTAGGCGAGTCATTTTAATTAGATCATATATAAGTAAAAACAGTATATAAAGAAAACATAATTTCCCTCTGAAAAATATAGATGTATTACCTGCAGAGAACCTGCATGTAATGTTTAATTTTCATATATGAAAAGCAAATGTCTGGAAAAGGGACATCTAAGAAAAAAATTAAATATATATATGACCCATGTATAGAAAACATAGTAAGCATTCCTGCTTCTTATATTCTACATAGACAATTTTTAAAGGTTTAATACATAATTCTTTTTAATGTTGTATATAAAAACAATGAGAAAGTGGACACTTTCAAGAGTTTTTCATAGCATGGGACTTGGAAGTTTTATATGATTAATATACAAACAAAGAATTAGCACCGCTGGTCATATAGATTTTCAATTTTTTTATAGTTCTTTTCCATATGAGAAAAATGAAACATCTTGGAGGTGATTCTGTTCTTAAGAAGCTGTCATCACTGAAAGGAAATAGCAACATTTCTAGAACCTAAAAATATCTTAAACGTAAAAAAATCAGACCCATTTCTAAGATTTTGCAAGATTAGGCTCAAAGATTTAATATGTTTCAGAACATGATACATTTTTTGACAATTTTGTGGCAACATGCTTTAAAGTATTTTAATGCAAATGTTCTCATAATGACTAAATATCAATTTACAATATTCAAGTGACATCAGTTATGTTGAACTTGTCGTCTGAGTGTCAAGTTTATCTGCAGGTCACTGATTAACTTGCGAAAAATCTCGGTCCTGGGCTACAGGTGGGATCTCCATGCATTAAGTGGTTGCTTGCCTGTGTCCTTCTCAGCCTTTCGGAAAGCACACACTCTAGTCTTTCTGATTTATGATGAGCAGTGAGATTTTTGTGACAACTGGCAGCAGCAGCGTATCACACACGTGCTATTCTGGCTCAGAGTTCCAGTTACACGAGGTTGTAACCTACAAGTCCTAACCTCAACCTTTCTAACCTGTTGAGTTATCAGCCTTGTTTTCTAACTGTGAAGAAGCTGAAGAATTCTTATTGGCTTTTAAAAGTAATGAAAAGTCTTCACACCAATATTTTGCTGCGGTTTTCTGCTCTAAAGATCTCTGTAGCGGATGGCAGCAAAGACAGCAACAGTAGATGTCTTGGGATTTTTTTTCTTCTGCAAAACATAATAAAACTACACAAATATTGGCTTACAAGCTAAAAAATGTGAGAGTATAGTTTCTAGGAACGAGATGCCACTTCAGAATCTCTTAAGATGCAATAAATATTTATTCAAGTGATCAAATTTAGGCTGTTTTTAGTAGAAAATTATAACAAACACCATGTATAAGATTGACTGAAGATTGATTAAAATTTTTAACTAAAAGGGGAATTTTGCATCTGTGAATGGCAGTTCACACATATAGATTTTAATTTAATTATATTTACACTGCTGGTGAGGCTTTTCTATGAGAGCTGCTCTGCAGTAAAGTGATGCATAGTTTATTTTTAAACCTATCTTGTGAATGAAAGCGGATTTATCCGTTCCGCTGCTTCCTTACCTGACACATTTAGGTCACATGTGTGCCTAAAGTCTGTTCAATGTGACATACTAAATAAGGAATGGGCAGCTGCCCCGCATTTTTGAAAAAATAAGTTGACCAAGCAAGCAGTGCAACCTGAGCCTTGAGGAAACGGATACCTGAAACACTTCAAATAGGTAAGACGGCCTTGTTTTCAAACCCAGTCTTGTTTGAAAATTAAATTCCGTATTTTCAGAGAATTATTATTTATTTATTTATTTATTTTGCATAGTTTGGCCAAGGCTGCGACTAATAGTCAGGTGTGACTATATAAAAACCAGAGGCTTGTGTGTTCAATATCATGTTTTACTTTTCCCTCTAGCAACCACTATAGGTCACTGTAGGTGTGTGTGTGTCTGTCAGTATTTGCTGCTGACAGCAACACAGAAGAAGAGGCGCCACTCAGTCTTACACCAGGAAAGTCGGAAATGTTCAAAAGTGACACAGACAATGATGAATGAATGGATTTAGTGATTAAAAATTATATAAAGAGTTTAGTTGACTTGTTATGGTTGCCATGGTTATCTGAATAATTGCTCGTACCTTGGGCTAATACACTTCTATGTTTCGTGACGCTAAATGCAGTTACGGTAGCGAAGTGTATATTCAATCTATTATAGTTATATTTCCAAATTTTCTGTATTTTGTTGAGTAAATTTCTCCCAAAAGTGCGACTGATTTTATGATTTTTTTTTCTTCCTTATTGTGCTTCTATTTTTTTTTTCATGTGCGATTTAGGCTCAATTTGAATTCTTCTTCTTCTTTCCCCTTCATTTAGCCCTCCAAATGGAGGGTTATGAAAAAATTGTGTCTCATAATTCGGACGTCATTTTCGTTCAATGACGTCACCAATAATTGCCAGGCCGCTAGCATTAGCGCGTAGATTCCAGTGCTCAAATATGCATAACAACAGCGGTTTAATAACTTTAAAGACATCATGCTACAACAGAAAGTCATTATTTATATTTAAATGTAAACTTGTGTGGTTCAGAGCTCACCCACCTACCCTTGCGACGGGGGACTTTGTAGGGTCCCTTTGTAGGGTTTGTAGGACCCTTTGACGGAGGGTCGGATAGAAGGGAAGGGAGAAGGGAAGAATTTGGATTGGGAATAATACTTCAGAGCGACTTATAGTCTGAAAATGTAGTCTGTTTGTCAGAAGAAAGGGAATTTGTCAGTTTTATTTCCAGCTGGTCCCACACGACCCACGAAACTTTAATGCAAAAGTAAATATCTGAGAGAAAAAAAATATTCAGCATCCCACAATATTTATTCAAACTGTTGAAACGACAACAAAACACAGTGCATGATTGCTGTGAACTCAGAGTATTTGACTTCACACCTTTAGTGGTTTCAGTTGGAGGATGTCTTCCTCATATGGAAATTTTAAACCAGTTTTTTTCAAAAGGATTTATGAATTATTGCCTCCAGCAAATAAGAACACTAAGTCATGTGAGCACTTGAACATAGCTTATTGTTCTCAATAGTTTAACAATCAAACAGATCAGAGTAGATTTTTGATTTTTGTCGAAAACACTGTTATACATTTTCAATTTCACAAATTACTCTTTCTTTTTTAATTGACATGCAGAACCATCCACTATGCACCTCACGAATATCCATTAGCACTTTGCAAACAACTTAAATAACAGTAAACATTTCAAGCAATCTCATTTGCAGTCAAATAGCCATATAAGATCATGAGTGAAGGGAAATAAAAAGTTGAAGAGTTGACTCTGTAAACATTAGAACATTTTAAGATGTTGAGACAAAGTGCTTTCCAGTTTGATCGTCATCAAAAGTGATGCAAACCAGTTTTAAGACCCACTCCAATGACAGTGGGGATTTAACATGTTCTTGTGGCATTTTTTTCAATATGGAGAACACTTATTAAAAAAGTTACACTTGAGCATTTTGTTATTTAAATTGTTGTGCATCAGGAGCAGGCAAATTATTTGTAATGTAGAAAATACTCATATGCTCCTTGCTTTGCTCCACAATAGAGAAGGGGACGGGGTTGCTCCATGCCAACGGGTCCCCCCTAAAACTATGAGAGGACTTTCTAATAAACTACTGCAAGAAACTAAGTCCTAGAAACAACGCTTTTTAAAAATTTGTTAATCATAATTAAAGGCCACTTTTAAAAATAGATCAAATTGAGATTTTAAATGCCTTCTGTCTTCAGCAGAAAATGCAACTGAACTTTCTGTTCCAGGAGGATTTTCTATAAAAAAGATGGTCCAATGAGAGATGCTCACGTGCAGTATTGGGTATGCAGTAATTCAGAACTTTATAGTCCAGATCCTGGACACTTCTTTATATTAAATCTAGAACAAATAATTGTTAAGAATCAATATTTTCTCTTAAAATCAGTTGCTGGCAGTGAAAACATCTGTAATACTTATGGTTGTTCAGCATTTCTAATGTTTTCAGTCACCCTCCATCAATTATTCAGCCTTCTGGATTCCACTGTGCACATGTTACAGACAGTTCTGTTTTTAAAAGGGTTGGCAATAAAAAAAAAAAACTATTTCCATGTGAAAGTAATTGGCTTTAATAATCCTGATCTGCTCCTGGGAAAGAATTTTGTTGCCGTCACTTTTATGATCTCCATCATTTCTGGGACTTGATGGATTTTCTGATTTCTCTGGCTTCTTGAGGAAGTGATAACCAAGGCTTAACTTGTTTTTGTCAAGATTTCAGTTGTGATTTTACCAGATGTGTGCCTGAATGCTCGGTTTTTAAAAATGCATGCACGTCTCACAGACCTCCTGCAAACAGCTACAGTCCCAGAAACTCCAGCAGGCACTTCTTGAGCTAAAATGTGATGGCTATTACAGCTGGTTTTCATTTCCAAGCACATTTGTCCCTCAATCCTAAAGTTAGACCTTAGACTAAGTCCTCAGATCTTCAGGTCATCCAACCTGCTTTTGTTGTTGCTGTGCTTGCTGGACTGACTGTTTCGACGCTGGTTTTCAGCAGGAACCTCAGAGGTGGGACTGGAGGGCTTTGTCTTGTCTGAATCTTCTCCCTCAGCTCTGCCCTTCCTCTCCACAGCCAGGTTGTCTCTGTTCTGCTTGTAGACCGCTTTGCTGCTGTAAGGGTTGTAGGCGGAGTTTGGCTCTGCGGGGAACTGCTCGTGTGACGGCGTGTGACTGGTAAGGTAGGTGTAGCTTGGAGCAAAAGGTGGGACTGCCTCGTTTAAGGATTTGGGAGCTGCCCTTGTGTCCCGGGACCGTCTGTAGCGAAGACCCTGGTGACACTTTGTGAAGCCCAGATGATACATTTCCACCAGATTGAGCAGCAGAGAGACGCAGGCCACCCCCAGCATGAAAAGGATGAAGACCGTCTTCTCCGTGGGTCTGGAGATGTAGCAGTTCACCATGTTGGGGCACGGCCAGCGGTCACAGGTGTACATTGGTTTCAGTTCAAACCCGTACAGGAAGTACTGAGCTACTATAAAAGCTACTTCAAACAGAGTCTTAAAAATAATGTTGAAGACATATGTTCGCAGCAGTGCACCTTGCAAGCGGACGTGACCCTGATTGTCTTTAATAGAAGGCTTCTTGGCCGTCTTGCTCTGCAGCTGCTGCTGGTTTTCACTCAGGATGGCGAGTTCCTTGAGCTTCTGCTTCTCCTTTTCCTCCATCCGGACCAGATGAAGGATGTGGCCCAGATAAATGAGCGTGGGCGTGGAGACGAAGATGATCTGCATCACCCAGAAGCGGATGTGAGAGATGGGGAAGGTCTTGTCGTAGCAGACGTTCTGACAACCGGGCTGCTTGGTGTCACACGTGAAGCCGGACTGCTCGTCCCCCCACACCTTCTCTGCGGCTGTTCCCAGAACCAGGATGCGGAAGATGAACAGCACCGTGAGCCACACCTTACCCACCACGGTGGAGTGCTCCTGTGCATTCTCCAGCAGCTTCCCCAGCAAGTTCCAGTCTCCCATAGCAACTCATAAATGTCCGCCCACCAAAACTAGGATAGAAACCTGAAAGAAAGTTGAAAAAAAAGTGTTAGAACATCAGAAAATTGTTTAAAATGTTGCTTTATGACTGATTGCATTAACTTCAAGGTAAAATAGCTCTTTTGTGAAACACCTTTTAAACACAGAGGCAGCAGCATGCAGGAAAACAGTGATGAATCAATATAAGTGCATTCAGCTATAAGAGGACATGCTAAAGCACCAAAAAAAGCAATATTCAAAGTATGGACCTAAACATAGAAACAGTTCACAAAGATGGGTTCCGACTCTCGGTTCTTCCAGCTGATTGCTTCCTTTAGATTTTAGAAACCTGATAAAATAAAGCAGAGGTCTGCAACCTTTAACATTAAGAGCTATTTATGACCATTTCTTGTTGAAAAAAACAAAAAACTCAGTGAGAGCTGCAAAGTTCACCTGTTAGAACATATACTTTAATTATGTCTTTTGGAACGTTCAAATGTTTGTATTTATTGAATTTTAACGGTGTAATGTTTTTCTACATATACCACCTTTAATTTCTTTCCCTTCTGACAAAAGCACATGTAATTTCCTTTCAAAATAAAACACATCCTGTTTCAACTAAGATGTTCCTGCCGCAGCAGTTTTACAGATTTAAAATGCAAGGAAGTCAAACATGACATTCTCCTCTTACTATCGAATATAAACATGACAACACCAATGAAGAATCACATTTAAAAAATAAATGACATTACACATTTAAATCAGTTTTCATCTGAACAGCAACCACTATTGTGATGTTGATGATCAGAATATGTGCTTTAAAGCTTACTCTAATAATAAACCACCATAAAACGTAATAAACTAAAACAAATTAACCACGATTATAAATGCGATATTCATTCAAATTATTAGGCTTTTTTTTTCTTGAAAGTCAAAGACCTACAACAAAGAAACAAAAGAGCAGCATGAGGCTCAGGTTGCAGATTTCTCGGTTTGTAAGATGGAACAAATTACTATATTTTTACAGACCTTTTTTGTTTATAGATTTTTGTTGACATTTTTAAATCGTAAAAATTCTGAAGGTTTTTTAATGCACCTTATGTGAGTTACATACAGATCTATATTTGATACCTCAGAGTGACAAGGATCAGCATGTCAAAGGGACAGTAAAGAGAGGATGCTTGAGAAACGAAGAGCAAGAGTCAAGACTGGTGGTTTGGTCAAGTGACTGAGAACACTTGGGTATGGGATGAAGATGGAGCTAGCAGACAGATCCGAAAAGACATTTTTCTTGATAGATTGAAAGAAATCAACAGCAGAAGTCTCTTTGAGCATTTTTTCTCTAAACGTTGACTCTGTAATATAAAAATTAACATAAATGTCGTCTTGGCACAAGCAACATCAAACATTGCCTTTCCTTTAAATCCTAGTAGGTGTCAATGGATTAAAAAGGTGAAGCTACGAAAACAAAAAGATGATTTCCGGATAGCTGCAACTGACATATAAAACTTAATTTTTGTTGTCCATGTCATTTTAAAACTTTGATATGGCCAGATATTAATATCTCTTTTTTTAGGCAAAATGATCCGTGTTTAGCAAATATTACATGAATACAAATGTGATCCCTAAAAAGTTGTTTCCTGAAACATTTTTTTAAGTGTTTGTATGTTAATGCTAAATCCCACTTAAATTAATTGATATTTTTTTCCTTGTGCCTGTCAATTTGATGTAATATTATATTTAAAAAAAAGAAGTTTTTGAGATTTAAAAAAGATACGTTTTAACTATCCTTGGCAGTCAAGAATAAAGTGCTTGAAACAATGAAAAAAAGGAAATTAGAAGAAGAACTAGAAAACTAGGAAATGAATATGGGCTTACTGTTATTTATTGAAGGGTTAAAAGTCTTCAGCAGCTTGACGTGGTCCCTCTTGTGGGCATATTGCATAAAAGTTACAAAGCTTTTGTGAAAATATTTTGCAACTAGCAGATGATTGAGCAAGAAGCTTCCTCTCTTTTCCTGCTTTACAGTATTACAGTAAAATCTCAACTGCAAAATCCTCATGTTCTTTTCTATTACCACTACACAGCTCTGCTTCATTTTTTTCAATACCGGAACTTCCATAGAATTGAGGTATTATTTTTTTGGAGAAGGTCTGATTCTCTTCTCCCTCGTGCTGCTGGAAACAGTAATTATCCTTTTATTTTATTCACTCAGTCTCAGAAACATCTAAACCTTGATTGTGCTCTAAATCGTAGGCTGGCTTTAAGTTGGTAAACAAATTATCTTAGAACATAACTTACTGTTATGTCTTCAAGCTGGTCTCAGACTTTGTGGAAACATTCAAAACTTAGCGTGCATCAGAAAAGCCACAAAGCAATAGAAACATTGATCCACTGAGAGTCTGCTGCTGGATTTCATTGAGGTTGTGCCCTTTCCAGAGAGCGCAGAGAAAACCCCGGCTCATAGCTCACTGTGTGTGAGGAGAAGCCCTGAGGCGGGCTCAGCAATGCTGTTGGACATGCTGTGGATCTTGTGACTCCATAGCCAAACGTACATTTTAAAATGCTTGAGAAATGATTGCATTTGGTCTACGTGGTGATCAGAAAACAGGAGTGGTCCAGCTGGAGTTGTCCAATCAAGAACTGACTTGTTATTTCGGAGGACGAATCTTCTTTAAATCCCTTTAGAGTTACATTTGCATTAGATACCATTACACTTAAGTGTGCAGCAATATTTATTAAGTTAAGAGCTTTTGATAATCCGGGTTATTCAGTTTTGTTTAAAAAAATTGATTATATGGTTTTTTAAGCTAACTCTTTGATAAAGAATGGGAAATCAAGCTTGAAATCCATCTAACCAAGGCTCTCTGTTGGATATTAGGTTTAGTACAGGGCCCAATTTTTGACTTTTTTTTTTTAAAAGACATTCAAGATCCGTCTAGACCTTTTAGAAATTAAGGAATTGTTTGAATTAGTAAGGAAATGCTGCAGCTTGAACTATTTTTTTAAAATATCACTTAATTTGAAATATTCCCAATAGTTGAAAGAAAATGTGGTGAAATTTGTTTTTATTTTTTTATTTTTATTATTTTTTTAAGCTTTAAGAACATAAAATTAAACGCAATTAGAGACAAGCAACTAAACGTATTTACATCATCCTGGTTCATAACAAGAAAACATGTGTACACCTTTAATATTTGGTGTTTTACCTAACTTGGTTTCCTATGTTGTTTTGCTGCTTTATACACACTGTAAAAAGTTAAACAACTGAATCTATTAACAAAAGCTGTTATAAAACTAAAATATTAGTTTTTATCAAATTACATTTTTAAGTTAAATAAATTATCGATTCAAAATTTTAATATGACTAATAACTAACAATTTTAACTTTGACAATCAGAGAACTTTTGTTATATGGATCCATTGGTTCACTTTTTACAGTTTATATCAATCTTCCTGTCTTTGTGGTATTAATACACGTGTCAAAGTCAACTCAACCCGGCCCTCCAGATCATTTTATTTCATTATTAATGACCCAATGTTATCTTGCGCTCATTTCTAATTTGCATAATTTTGACAAAATACATTTTTATGGAGAGTAAAATATTGAAAGTTATTTAAATGTTGAAATAAATTCTGGAATAATATTCCTACCTGTTTATTATTCATAGTAACGTTAAAAGGTTACGGTTTTAAAGTTTTAAAAATGTAGTTTTAGTGTGTTGGATAAATGTTCATCCTGTTTGGCCCGCGAATTAAGGTGTGTTTTGGATTATGGCCCCTCTGTGTGATTGAGTTTGACACCCCTGTTTTATAGATTTGTTTAAATGAATGTGACAGAAATGTGAAAATAGAGCTCAGTTTTAAAGTTTACAAGCACAACAGTTTTAATATGACAAAAAGTACCTTTAACATACAGTTTTGTAAATTACTGCCTATTTCAGTCCTACTGTATATACATAGGTTCAAACTAACATAGGTATATACATAGGTTCAAACTAACATAGGTATATACATAGGTTCAAACTAAGGTTGTGTGTATTTTCTTCTTACATGATTCAATGTGCATCTTAATACATGGTCCATGCAATTGACAAACAACAAATTCGACTAGCTTTACAGTCCAATACTTTTACCGAAATAGAAAAAATATATAAATACATTATTCATTTAAAACTATAAAGGAAATGCATTCAAAAGAGAAACTTCTTAACTGCCCATTTCATTTTAAAGCAAGAAAAAAGCAGCTTCAAACATTCAGAACTAGTATTTTGTGTCTTTTTGTTTATTTGTTCTTTGTGGTCAATAGTGGAACACAACACACGTCCGTCACTGTGGTTCACCTTCAACCAGTTGGAATTGAGAAAACTTGGTAGAAGCTAGCTTGTGATTGGACCTCTTCTTGTTTGCTTCACAAGTACATCAAAAAAGTAAAGATAGTGGAGACACAACAGGAAGAGAAACTGACAAAATTGACCAGAAACCAGTTGTTTGTTTTATTTTAATTATATATTATATTTAACTCCTGCTGAACAGCAGAAGATATGTCTTGAAAGGACACAAGCTTTTGATTTGGGCTAAAAACGGCATACAGTAGAAAAAATATATAGTTTGAGTTGAATTTTGTCGTCTAATGCATGTTCTGAATATAAATATCTTTCAATTTGAACACTTGAACCAAAGTTCCCAAAAGTGACTGGTAGAATCTGATCAACAACTGTAGACTTTGTAGCAGTTGTTCAAGATCCTTCTTCCTTCATTAAACTTTGAGACACAAGGTACAAACAGGAGATGAGAAACAGTTTTACAACATCTGAAAACAGTCAAACACTGTGCCATTCATTTTACCACGCGGTAATTTAGAATTTTTCAGTATTTGCCTCAGTCATAGGTCCTACAACCAAAGTACAGCTCTCTGTTAACATCCCTAAAACCAAGTCTCCTTTTGGACAGTAACTTTTATATTCTCTGTGTTCCACCGAGAAAACCTGCAGCACAAAAACTCATTTTACTGCTTCCTTTTTTAAAGATCATTTGAGAGCAAGTTTCTCTCAATCTTGCCAATATTGCTTTACCCAAAGTCTGACTGTCACTGTTGTTAAATTACAGACATTTAACATTTATGTTGCTATCTAATGTTTCTGTATTTTTCCCTTCAAATACTTCTGGCACTTGCCATGCCAACAAATAATGTTGTTTTGCTAGTGTAACTAGTCTTCAGATTTGGTACCAATAAATAAAAACGTACCTGTTAATATTCATTTTCTGAAAAGTCACACATCCTCCTCGCTTCACTGAGAGGCCATGTTCTCCAGAACCTCGAAGGAAACCGCCGTGCAGAAATAAACTTCCCGTCGTCTCAGAACCTAACCAAGACCTGCAGTTTTAACAGCTTAACTCTTAACTCTGTGCTGGTGTGAGCACAGATGAAAACTTTACTATTCATAGTTCAAGTCAGGAGGCGGGTCTTTTCAGTGACTGGCAGCTGAGATGTCCAGTAAGGGCGCAGGCCGCCTAACTGACACTCTAAATATAAGTCAGGGTGCAGGCAGAAGCTCTG
Source organism: Oryzias javanicus (assembly GCA_003999625.1). Taxonomy (NCBI): domain Eukaryota; kingdom Metazoa; phylum Chordata; class Actinopteri; order Beloniformes; family Adrianichthyidae; genus Oryzias; species Oryzias javanicus. The sequence continues at coordinate 14,066,545 of CM012450.1, read as the reverse complement.
CTGTCACCCTGCTGCTGATCTGACCCTTGACTTGGTGGAGGAGCTGCAGACTCTGTGCCACTGTGGGGGGCTGCTGGTGGGTTAATACCTAGATTTATGCACGGCTCCAGACAAAACCTGATCAGGATTTGGGTTTTGGATCTACTGAAAATATGATTAAATTCTGCCACGTATAAATTCTGCATCAAAGAAAAAATACATAAATCTTACAAAAAAAATTACAGGTACATTTTTAAAGTGATCTAATCGGAAAAAATGGAGTACAAGGAGCCTCCAGGATGTTATCAGCGTGTTTCTTTGGGGCTTTCTTCTGGCCACTCGACCATGCAGCTCATATTTCTTCAGGTGGCTCCATGTTGTACATCTTGAAACATCCACACTGCAGTTTTTGAAAGAGTCCTGGATCACAGCTGAAGTTATTTGTGAGTTTTTGTTTCCATCCCTACCAATATTTCTGGGAATTGTGGCAAACGTTTTTGTGACAGCGGTTTGGTTTCAACAGAACCCCTCACTTTCCATTTCTTGATCAAAATGTGAACACTACTGACTGGCATTCTCAGATCCCCTCTCTGTCTATGCAGAAAAATGTACAGTTGTTACCTTTTCCCATAGATTTTTGACAGCTCTTTACCCATGTTTTCCCCCTTACTCAGGATCCAGAAATGTCAGTGCAGCAGTGGATGAAGAATTATAGGGTCTTTTGGGAGTCTAGAAACTCCAAGACCTTGTGGTTACGGGTAAGTGAGTCACAGGTGAAGATGGTTACCTACAGGCGCCATTCTAACCTTTTTGGATCAGCTTGTGTTCACATTTTCAGGGTATGTAAACTTTGAAAAATAATTATCTGGGAAGTTTTTGTTGTCATTATGATTTAATGAAAGTAAACAGATTTTTTTTTTTTTAACCAATAAATGGCTTCACCCAATCGCTAATATGAGTCGAAAACGTTTTTGGTTTCAGGTTTCTTTTTAAATGTGATATTAGTATAAAAGACTTATGAACATGTTTCTACAACTTTTCCATTAAAAAACCCCAGCCTGTAAAATGTTACTGTGACACAACACATTTATATGTAATGAAGCATTGCAACAATCGTGTCGTCCAGGGGTTTGCAACCTTTAACACATAAAAAGTCAGTCAGAGTAGATATCTTACTGACACCAATCCCAGTGGGAACAACAAAGATTATAATAACCCTTTTTAAAAAATGAGACTCGTTTGTATTTTTGTTATTGTTACTAAAATAAAAAATATAAACAATGAATTCTTTCTTTGGTATAAATGAAACATGAACACAAGGAGAAAATGGCATTTTTTTCTAAACATAAAAACATTCATGACTTTTGACAGAAGTTCACATGTCTTCCTTTCAAAATAAAAGACACCCAGCACCACATGGGATCATCTCAACGCAGCAAATGTTTTAGTGTGATGTCAACAGTGACAATACATATACAGTTTATTTTATACAACTAAAGTTAAATAATAAAGTGAACCTAACTGTATTTTGGAGAACATGGTGCACTTGAAATTCTTGAATTTAAAATGCCCCTTGTCCTCCATTGTGCTTGTGCCTTCAGATTGATTTTCTGTGGTACATGCTGCTCAAAAATCCGTCAAAACGTTTGACTATGTTAAACTTCAAAGCCAACTCGCTTGACAGATTATTGGAGCATTTTTGGTATTGTAGAAGAGTAATACATACTATGATTCAGCTGTTTATGAATTATAAAGTTTGACTTATTTGACTATTTTATTTTGCCTGATGTTCCTTTTAATTCAAAAAAGCATGTTACCGTATATATATATATATATAGATATATATATATATTATAATATATATAATAATAATTATATATATATATATAATATATTATATATATATATATATATATATATATCTATATCTATATATATATTATTATATATATATATATATATCTATATCTATATCTATATATATATATATATATATATATTATATATAGATAGATATAGATATATATATATATATATATATATATATATATATATATATAATATATATATATATATATATGTGTGTGTGTTTTTTTTTAACCAAAACTCGTGGCTCGGGTTGCAGGTCCCTGGTCTAGTTGATGGACGTCAACGGGATCCTGTCAAATCTTCCACCTAAAATATGAAACCAGAATGCAGGAGTTTGGTTTTGTGATATTGCAGCTAACACACCTCTCATCAGCTAATAGATGCTGCTCCATAAAAAGAAGAGCGCCCTCATTCCTCAGCAGGCCCAGCTGTCTTCAGGGTCAACCATTATGACCCCACGCACTGACCTCCTGCTCTTCACACCCTGTGGCTATTGATAACCCCCAAACTCTGCACTCATGAGGACAACTTCCTCAGTCTCAGATGTTTCTTTTCCAGGTGGAAACACAAGAAAGATGGGACTTTTCTGTTTTCCCAGCGGTCTGTCGACAGCTGAGAGGAAAGCTTCAGCGCCGTGACTGCAGCTGAGCTGAGCTCCCAGGTCTGTGGTTCTCTGGGGATTTGTGGCATTTCAGATCCACTCAGACAGGGAATCCCATCAGGAAGGAATGTGAACCATTTATATGGCAAAGCAGAATGCGACTGAAGTCATGCAGGATGACATGAGGAGTCAAAAAATGTATCAAGCTGTTTCGGCAATTTTGTTTTCATTGATTTCAGTCAGATTGGTGTGATTTTTGCATATGCAGCACCCAACCTGAATTGTAAAACACTTTTGCACTGTAGACTTTAAAAACATTGTTTTTTTTTTATCAAACAAAAACAAGAAGATATTACATGAAATATGTAATTTATTTAGTAGTGATAGTACACACATTTTTTAAAAACATATTTTAAGTGAAACAGCAGAGGATTGATTTCTCTTTTTTTCTGCTAAATTGCACTATTAGCTCGATCAGTTTAATAGCATATTTGCTTTATTTTTGCTTTACTTTTCGATTTACTTCGAACAAGCTGAAACAAGCTCACTCATGATTGGCGACAGTAGTTCCCCAAAAAATGTGACTCGTACCAACTTGGACCAGTTACTGTTGACAGGTTTCAAAATGGTGGGGCATGTTTCAGGAAGCTGCAGTGACAACTTTTCGTGGGAGGTGGAGGTAAGGCATTTGGGTGAGGTCAACACCTTATCCAGTGATAATACATGTCTATGATTTTACCCAAATTAGGGACCAGCAGAGGGACACCCAAGCTTGGGCCCCGTTGTGGCTACATATTTATGCAATAGCACACTGGATTAGGATCATTGAACCACCTGGGAATCAAACCCTGATTCTCCACGCTTCAGTCCCGCATGCAGTCCACTGATCCATCTAGCCGAAGGTGACATGTTTTTCAGAAGGAGGTTGTTATATTTATGTAATTACATTTTACCTTACAAATTTTTCGGAAAAAAACTCTAAATGCACCTTTTTTTTTTGTCGTAAAAACCCTTTTTATTTAATCATAAGTATAACTTAATTTAATTATAAGCACTTTGTGTTGTTGCTGCATGAAAAGTGCTTTATAAATAAATTTTCAATTTGATTACTTTCAGATACTTTTATTAATTTCTTGACTTAATCTTTTTTTTATATGACCACATAAAATACTATTTTGAAGGAAAGTTTCTCTTACTCAAATACAACTTTCAGCTGCTTCACCTCCCTCTGGTGCTCAGCTTGCAGGTCAGTGTGTGTGAATTCTTACACATGTTGGCTCCTTTTGTCTTGTGCAATCAATCTAAATAAAGATCCAGTTCCATTTGCTTTTTCCTTTCATTCATACATTTCTAAAATAAAAATAAAAAAATCTATCTGATTCAGCAACATTTCCTGGCATTGCACTCTCTTTCAATTTGTCAGAAAGAGAAAAAGTACTCAAACTTTTGTCGCCTTCTCGTCTAAAGAAATCTGACTCCAAATTTTCTGATTTGATTCTATATTTCTTTCAGGTCAAAATCTGAAGGTATACAACCCTCACTGTTGGAAAGGTAATAACCTCTTGTTAGTGCAACCCTTTCCTAAAAAAAGCAGTTTGTTGGCATCAAGTCATGCTCATTTAACGTAAAATAAAAGCAACTACAGTACAGTTCACCATCACAGTACAGAAACCATTTTCACAACATTTGAATGACATTATTAAAATATATACAAAGGCCAAATCAGATGTATGTCAGAGCATCAACGCTAAAAAAGCCCAAAAATAAAGTTTAATGTGTTCAGTTGACTCATAAATAAATACGTTTTAGATGGATGAAGTTACAGCTGTCGTGTGTTATCTGTGTCCAGTTGATCTTTGTAGCTCAGTTACCATAGAATCAGAGGAATTACAAGCTGTGCAAAACTGACTTTACATATCTGTCAAAATCTTGCAGTGCGACTGCTCTGTTAGAGCAAGCGGAGCTTCTGTTGGATCCAGGCTCCCATAGAGGTGTCTCCAGCGTCGTGCAGGTGTTTGCTGCAGACTTTCCCCACCAAAAAGACCACCTCTGCAATGTTGAGCAAAATGCAGACCCCCGACACAGCCAGCATGAACACTGTGAAGACAGTTTTCTCTGTGGGCCTGGACACAAAGCAGTCCACCGTGTTGGGGCAGGGGTAGGAGTCACACTTCACCAGGCGGATCATCTTATAACCAGGGTAGATCATGTAGAAGAGATACATGAAGGTGACCTCAAAGATGACTCGGAATAACAGGCTGATGACGTACGTCCACCACAGAGCACCTGTGATCTTCATCTTCTGGCTCTTTATCTGTTCCAGGTCTTTGGGGTTGGTCCGTCCTGACAGTTTGTAGATCCTCTTGTCCACATGGCGGCGGTGAGCCACGTGCATGGCCACCAGCAGGGCTGGGGTGGACACCAAGATGAGCTGCAGCGCCCAGAGGCGGATGTGAGAGATGGGGAAGAAGTGGTCGTAGCAGACGCTGTTGCAGCCAGGCTGCTGGGTGTTGCAGGTGAAGCCGGACTTCTCGTCCCCCCACACGCTCTCAGCCGCCACCACCAGGACCAGGATGCGGAAGATGAACAGGACGGAGAGCCAGATGCGGCCGATGCCGGTGGAATGCCGATTCACACCACTGATGACGGCATAAAATGATGCCCAGTTCATCTTTGGTTCCGGGTCTGTAGAAAAACAAATAAATCAGAAAAGAAAAGTTCGATTTGATTTGATTTGATTTGATTTAGTCTAGAAATATTTTTATTTCATTTTAAACATTTAAACACAAAAATACATATTTTCCAAAAAGTTTAAAAAAAAAACTCACATTAGTTAAACTGTTAAATCATTACCTACTTCAAAAAAATTTGAAAGATTTTGGTTCAGATTTTCAGAAAGGGTATTTCCTTGACTTTTGTTAGTTATAAATATATTTTAAAATACATATTTTTGTTTAATTTAATTTAACTTAATTTAATTTATTAAATTAGTTTTTTGAATTCAAAAAGTTAAGATATACTCAGATCAGTTTAATCATTGCTTACTTTACTTCTCTGTTGTTGCAGATTTTCAGAAAAGGCATTTTCCTTTTTTTTATTCATATTTTTTAACAAATATGTCTTTAGTTGAGAAAAAAAAAACACTTTTTCTTAGGAATCTTAACTCCAAAATCTAATTTCAAATGATATCTGACATAGAAAACTTTGCAATCAGTACAGTTCAACATTTTTTTCATTAAATAAAAGAAAAAAAACTGAGCCAACTTTAACAATGAAAAATAAGACATTTTTCAACATCTTTTTGTTCATCCTGCTTTGTGGAAAATTCCAAAAATGTTTAATTTGTCCTAATATATCAATTCAGTTATGAAAATAGAACAAAAACGATCATAAATTTACTCTTGTTCTCATTCTTGCTCCATATTACAACAGCAAAAAGATCCTAAAAATATCAAAATGAAGAAATGAATTTCTTCTCTCTGATTCGGTCTCTGCTGGCTGATTCATAACCCCAAGGTTATGTTTTCCTCTGCTGTCATGTTGAAATAGTCAGAGTTGTTACCGGGTTCAGCTGGAGGCGTAAGAGGCATAGGAAGCGGCGTGGAGAACAAAGCTGACCCACTGGTTTGGCATGGATGTGACCCCAGAGGAGGAAAAAGCCTCTGTGACGCCCCGCAGGGCGTCGCTGGCCATTTAAGAGCACAAAACTTGTGTCATGTGACATGCTTTCACCAGTCGACATGGAGAATCACACGGAGTGGGCATCTGTGCCCAGCACAGTCTGTAAACACCCCCCCAAATTTGCTGGCAGGAAGGAAACGCATGCCCAAAAATGTTCTGATGACGAATTTATGAATAAGTTGTGATGCAGCTGAAAACGAAGCATCAAAACCAAAGAGTTTCTGTACCGTAGAATATCATAATATATATATATGTATATACATATATTTAATTTTTAATTTTATTGTCTTAAAGTTGTGCTTGAATCTTTGTAAACAAGACTATTTAATCATTTTAGGCCAAATCCATTTCCAAATGCCAACTGACACAACAGTAAAATCCAAACCAGACCTGCTAGACTCAGCAAACAATCTAAAAACCACATCCTGAGACCTGAAAAATGAGCTTACCTTCAGCTACAGTTTGGAATCAGGTACATCCAGAACCAATAGACAGGAGCTGATTTTTTTTTTCCAACAAGACTTTCAGAGCACCATGACTTTGCATTGCTAATGATTTCTCTCACACTAGCCACTGCCCTGCACTGAGCGGGTCAGATGCTTCTGCGCAGAGAATTTGCATACAATAGCTCCATTTAGTGCCGACGAACAAACAGCTTCAGAGCTCACATCAGACGTTTTCATTTCAACCCCGCTCAAGAATCTGTGTGGGGACTGCGGCCGGTCCTCTGCTCCTCTTTGTGCTGTGTGGAGCAGAGGAAGTGGAGGATGCTCTTGACGCAATATGGAGTAAAATGTACAAGGTCCTGAACAAAGACGCAACCTTTAAATCTAAAGATAAGAAGGAGCATGTTAATTTTTTCTGTGATTACATTCTTGTTTTACTCTTCCTGTTATTTGCTGTACCCAGGGAGGTTGCATACTTTACAAAATAAACAAATCTGTGAACAGATAAAATCTCTGCTTGTATTTAATAGTGATATGGTATTGAAGTAACCATGGTTTATTATTAGGTCTGTGTGTGCATCCATTTCAAGGCATGCCTGACTGACAATACTTGCAATGAATCATGGGAAAATCAACAAATCAAAGAAAAAATCTTTTAGTTGCTTGGAACAGAAAAGTCTGATGAAACTAATTGAAGTCTTAACATTTGCTGTGGTTTGATGAAACTCCTGTTTGGTTAATATGATGGATTTTTTTTTTTTTAGCATAGTAGAAGGGAAGTGTTTACCAGTTAAGCTCCATTATGGGGGTGGTAGCACCATGGTGTGGGACTGCTCTGCTGCAGTAGATACTCCAGAAATAATTGTAATGGTGCTGAGAAGAGGTGAAATCCTGTGTGATGTAAACATTTAACAAAAGTGGGTGTTATAAACTAATGTTGATTTACAAAACAAGGTTTGTAGCTCTAAATTCAAAGGCTACTCTGTCCATAATGATTATTTTTAAGTGTTATTGTAGCATCACAGTAAAGGAAACTGCCAGTGCTGCTGATGCACTTGTATTTATTTTTCCACTTAACTAAATCTGCCAAGAATCTGCCTTTTAAATCCCAACCAAACTTGTTATTTTTCAAGAAATTGATCATATTTCTAAGGAAACTGATTCAGATTTGGCGTAAAATATAAAGTTAAAGTGGATGGAAAAACCTGGGAGGTCAAAATGTATCTGCAGCCCTGAAAATGTGACTGTGGCCAGGGATGATCTGAATTCAAGATGGTTTTTGTACAAGATTTTTTCAACAAAGTACCTCTTGGATTATTAAAAATAAAGCAGTTCCCACAATTAGAAATCCTAATTTACTAAATAAGCGTCAGTTTGCAAAATTTTGTCATTTGCAAAAAACAGGTATCACAAAAGTTGTTTTTTTAATGTCGTTATTATGATTCACACAAAACAAATCTATCTTTTTCTTTAGCTAGTGCTGATGTAGAAAACAATGTGAGAACTTGATTGAGCTTGACTCTGTTCAAAATTTGCATGTCTTTGTTTGATTTTCTTAAATAAAAAAAGTACTGCGGCCCTTAAACTTAGCATTTTTTATCAGTTCAAAGTTTCATTGATTCTGAGAAGCAGCGGCACATAATCCATAGCTGAGACTTCTGTGTGTCACTATATAATGATGGGGTCAGTTCTATATCTCCCAGCAGGCCTGAAACTAGGAGAAACAAAAAGCAAAAATAAACTGAAAACTATGTAGATGTTTGAAGGCCAACTGTTGCAACCTGCTTCAATTTATCCGACAGGAGGACATCTGGAGTTCAAAACCTGTTACTGCATCCCAGAAATGCTCTGGGAAACTAGTACAGCAATAAGTACTGCTGGGCGATATGGAAAAATTGTATATCACAACATAAATTACTTTATATCACTATAACGATATATATCACGTCATACCAAAATAAAGTATATTTTTAGTTATTCTCTGAAAGAAAAAACTAAAAAGAATGTAATTACTTACTTTTCTATTGCTTTATTTTTTCATGTACTGAATTGTCACAAATGTGAAACATTTTTTAAAGTGCACAACAACTTCAACTTTCTTAGTGGGAAAATAACATTTTAGCAGCAATAAAAAAAAATGAAATAAACAGCAGAAAAGAAATGGTATGATGTACACTTTTCTGTTGCCAACACGATATGTATCGTCACATCGCCCAGCACTAGTGACAAGTATCATTACGATTACAAGTATAAGACAAAATTCAGATTTTGCATTTTAGATACAAAATAAAAAAAGAAAAAATAACTGTATGAATATTTTTACTGATAATTTTTATTTAAAACAAGATAGAGGTGGTTAGAGCAAGATTGTGAAAACAAGTTTATTATTTTTTAATTAACAAAACATATTTTCATACATTCTTACTCCTTTGTGTTAGTAAATATGTGGTACGATCGGTGTTACCGCATAATTGCTGAATGGGTGCAGCCTTAGCAAAGGTCACTTTGGGCAGGTACCTGTAGGAGCTACTCAATTCTGAGGCATTTATATTGTTCCATATGTTCACACTCCTATTGTAACTTTGGATCGAGAGGTTCTTCAGTATTCAGTGGACATTCCACTTTTGTAAACCTATCTAATAAAATATAAATATATAAATGAAAATCTATCTTTCTATCTGTCTGTCTATTTATCTATCATCTTCTTTCTTTCTTTCTTTCTTTATTTCTTTCTTTCTTTCTTTCTTTCTTTCTTTCTTTCTTTCTTTCTTTCTTTCTTTCTTTCTTTCTTTCTTTCTTTCTTTCTTTCTTTCTTTCTTTCTTTCTTTCTTTCTTTCTTTCTTTCTTTCTTTCTTTCTTTCTTTCTTTCTTTCTTCCGACGGTCTTTGAAGGCAGCACCAGTAGCCCCTTTAAGAACCTCCTGGGTGTGGAAAATGGGAAGCTGTTTTTTTCCTCTTCAGGCTGCGTTCCATTACGTTTTTTTTCTGCTACTCTTAAATCTTACGTGCTCAAAGCTAACAGTAAGCTGTTTTTAATGTCAAAATATAAATCGATATATATTTAGTCGTCAGAAAAGCTACTGCAGTTCATATTGCTCTAAACAACGGAGAAGAATTAACGGAGAGCGTTGGTAAAAGTGTGAAGGGTTTCGGAATGGAACGCGTCCCGAAGGGATCTCACTGCTCCTCTAATCACACGACACGGTACTACGGAGGCAAAAGTGGCTAAAGAGGACCAGGACATAGTGGAACCGGTTCAAACAACTCTTGAAATTGGCCGCCAGAGGAAGAGCAGCCTAAACGCAGTGGTTCTCTCGGTTTTTGCGGCGGAGGCGGCTGCAGCAGGAGCTCCACCGGGAGTCTGCGCTTCTCGGCGGGGGCAGAGAAACGCTTCTTGGAGTCCAGCCAGGATACATAAAATGAGCGGGTTGTTTTTAAAGCGCGGCGTGCGCGCGCCGCGCTCTGGGTAGTTGGTAGCGTGGATTCGTCTCCGAGAGACAAACCTTTTGTCTCGGACAGAAGATGGGGCACCCCCCTCTAGAGTTTTGTGACTGCTACAAGGACAGTCCGGACTTCAGAGAGACGCTCAAGTGCTATGAACTCGAGCTGGAGAGGACGAGCAAATTCCTGAAAGAGTTGATAAAAGATGGCAACAGTGTAATTAATGCAATCAAAGGTGAGCATGCGCAGATCTAACCTTACTTGCATCTTTGTGGAGGATGTGCATAAGTGGGCCTCTTCATGGAGGCCCGGGAATGTCAGTGAGTGGGATCGTTGACCTTTCCTGCAGAGGTCAGTGATGCAGTGCAGATGTGATGCAGATGTGCAGCTTTGCTGTATGTGTTTCAAGACTGCAACAACTCTCAGTCTGCTGCAGATCGGTCTGTCACTCTCAATGGATATTTGCTCATGAGCTTTTGTTTTGTTTTTTGTTTTTTTTAAACATCTGAAACAGAAACTGTCATTGTGGGCTTGTGGGTGGTGAGGTCTCCCAGTCAAGGGTCACACATGCATGTTCTGAAACTTTTGCGGTCCTCCCTAATGCTGATCAGACTTTTGAGGGGTTTCAGCACCCCCTGGTTCTGCACCGTTTTGTTTCTCTTGAGTACATTTGAATTGGGACCAATTTCTGTTCCCAACATTTAATAGTTTGCAGATGCTTTCTTCTTCTTCTTCTTCTTTTTGTCATTTATATACATGTATGCATGTTGCATTTTATTACCAGGAAATAAGACGTTGGTTCAAAGCTTGAATTAAAAAAGAATCAAAGTTTCCACACTTTTGTATTTCTGGTAAAAGCAGATCTAGATTTTGATCTTTGATAGCACCAATATTTCTGTTCTCGTCTTTGATTCGGGTAAATACTTCAATAAAATGTGCCAAAGCACAGATGTTTTTGAGGCCAGCCAGTTTTAAGAGCCAGTCCATCATGTGCACACTGGTGTTATTGGCCTCATGGTTAGAATCGCTGCAGTTCTGTGGTTCCTTGCAGCGACGTCCACAGTGAAAGTCCCAAATCAAACAAAACACATTAAATGCACAACAAGTTAAAAGCCATTTCACATTAAAAAAAAACAAAAAACATTTATGACATTACTCTCCCCAGGCAAGTTACCCCAAATAATCGCTGCACTGTATTGATCTGACAGGCTGGATTTGATTTTGATAATCAAAGCCAGACATGGCTCTGAACATCAACCACCTCGTGTTTGCTGCTGGATCTCGCCAACTCCGGCTGGATTTAGTAGCAAAAATTAAGTAAAAATAAATGTGTTTTACACGTGTTGAATTTTAATAGAGTTTTAAGAAACGTGTAAGTGTCAATAAAGAAACGTGCGTGTTCTTAATGAAGCTTGCGGTTGAACATTTATTTGATTTTTTTTAACAGCGATAAATCTTTATTTATTTATTTAATTTCAGGCTATTCCTTGGCCGTACAGAAGTTTTCCCAGACACTCAGTGCATTCCAGTTTGACTTCATTGGTGACTCCCTGACAGACGATGAGATCAACATTGGTAAAACACACACTTTGATAACACCGCTATTGAAAGAATCATTTATGATGTCTGACAAAACACTTCCCTGTGATTATTTTCAGTCCGTGCTTCCTCTTTTCCAAACAGAGCTGGTGGTTTTAGAAAACGAATGAAACTTCTGGGTCATTCTGTATCATTTGAGTTTAATTTTTTTGTTTTTTCCTCCCAGCTGAGTCATTCCAGGAGTTTGCTGGCCTCCTCCAGGAAGTGGAGCACGACAGGATGATGCTGGTGTGTTATCAGCCTCCCCCTCCTCCAGCATCCTGCTCCAAAGACGTCTTCAATAGCAGGAAACAATTGGCAGCTACTGCTAAAAAAGCTGACTCTCTGTTTATCGTGAGGGAAGTTCAGGGCGCGAGCAAACACTGAGAGGCTGATTGTGTAAACGTGTGGCATCAGGCACGACCAACAAAAGCAATACTGGCAATTTTTTTTGTGGTATCAGTTCCTCTGTTTGTTTTTCTCCTTCCTCACTGATGGTTTCATATTGTTTCGTTTAGACTCTTCTCTCTGTACAGCACATATCATCCAGAGGTGTTGGACAGGTCATTACTCTAAAAGAAATAAGACCAGTTTGACTGGGTTTTCTGGAATCTGATCTAATCACAGAGCCATGTGTGGTTCATTAGGAAGCCATGCTGTCATAAAGCAGGTTTTAAACTCTTTTTGGCACCTGTGAGCTCTTTGAAGGAAGCGTGCAGCACTGAGTCATTGACAGCAGCTCTGCTTCTATGTCCAGGTTCAGAACGCATCGGATCTGCTCATCAAACCTCTGGAGAAGTTCAGGAAGGAGCAGATATCCGTCACTAAAGTGAGTGTTCACAACACTTATTATAAAGAAATCTGGGAGTAAGCATTTGTTTAAATGGACCAGCCCACAATAGTTGACTTCTACACATCAAATAAAATGATTTCAATCATTTATTCAAAGAAAAGAAGCATTTTTACACTCATTTTGGACTTTTTTTTCATATTTAAAACTTATTTCACTGTGACAGAATATTTATTTTTCCCTTCTTATTAGCTGACTTATTTGAAGTCAACAAAGGGATTATGGGAAATAGGGGTGGTCTTACTTCACATGAAGTTTTGCCTACAACTTAGGGGTGAAGTTCTGATTAACTACTGTAGTTCAGCAAAAACCATGTTCTAGAAATTGAGACAGTTTTCTAAAATTTTTCCTAACAAGGACTTAATTAAAATATTTATAATAATTAAATTAAATAATTAAAAGACCAATGAAAACAATTTAAAAATAGATCCAAGTAGGAGTTTAAAATGTTTAAATTGTCTATATTTAGTCTGTATTTAGGTGAGTTTAAATAAAGTTTTTTATTTTGGTGTTCCTGTTACTTTAACTGTTAAGGTAGTTTATAACTACTGTCATTATCTGTGGTATTCATCGAAACAGAATATTTTTACTGAATGATATACATAATCTTCTGACTGTAAAGATGCTCACCGGTTGAGAGGCTGACTCATCACCAAATGGTTCCTGAGTGCAGCTGTGATTCCAGATCACCACTCCTCCTAGAGATGGGTCAAAAAGATTTCCACACAGGTGTGGGGAGTTAACTTAAGGATTCAAGAACTTCCCAAAAATATCAAGTTCTAAACTAGTTTGAGTGAGTTTGAAAGTGTGAAGAACATGAGACCGCATTATGGAGATGTAGGGACCACCTTAAAACGAAATTGAAACTAGCTGGAGACAAAAATGGAAATTTGAAAGTGTAGATTTAACATTTCAATGATGTTACTTAATGTTTTGACTTAATTTTTATACATTAATAAATTGAATGTCAGTTGCATTTATTTTGCTGTTTAGCTTTGTTAGAAATGTTTGATTTATGAACTTAAATACAAATTAATTCACTCTAGATTCCCTTCAAGATTTTATGCCTTCAATTCAAAATCAACCTTTTAAACATCAGGACGTTTTCCAATTTATTTTGTATTAAACTAAATATCTTAGTACTTTATCATTGTATATAATTTGTATCATATTTTGTTTAATTATTGTTTATTTACATCTGTCAGGATGCGAACAGCGTTAGCATCATTTTTATTTACATTTTCAGAACAAACTAACTTTTAAACTTTTCATAAAATGATATGACTACTTCAAACAAGAATTAATTTTGTGAAGTTCAGTCCACTGTTGCTTTTCCACATAAAAATAACAAAAACTGAACATTATCAGAACATTAAACCGCACTGTATGGTCACATGTCTGTAAAATTCCAGGTGTTTCCACACAGTAGACTGTAATGATGGTTTCATCATTCTTTTTTACCCACAAATATGCATTTTAGTTTCAGTGCACTTTTTTTCTTCCTGGTTGCCTTCTACAAACTTGAGTTTTTCTGACAAGTCATCACAGAGGCTATATCAGGTTGCATTATGTCAGTGTAGACACTTTCGGGAAATGTTATGCAAGTCATTGATAAGAAAAAGCAAAAACTTTCTGTTCGAATTTCCCGGATGATATCCTGAAGTTGTTTTCCAAAGAATTATAATTTTTACTGTGTCCTCATGCGTTTAATTAAATTACATCACTATTTTGAATGAGTTTTTGTGTTGTTTTTTTGGGGAATATTTCCCAAGTTTTACAATTTTGAATGAATATGCAGATCATTTTGTTGAATTTTTTTAAATTTGATCAACCTACTAAATTATTATTATTATTAACCTTTATTTAACCAGGGGTGGATCCCATTGAGATTCAAAACCTCTTTTTCAGGTAGCCCTGGGGAGGAATCAATACAAGAATAAAATACAATATTTAATTCAATTTGTCACATAAAAATCTAATCTTATTTTCTAAATAATCTTGCAGGAAAAGAGGAAGAAGTTCGAGAAGGAGAGTGAAAAATATTACTCCCAGTTGGAGAAACATATGAGTATTTCTGCCAAGAAGAAGGACAGTCAGCTTCAGGAGGTTGGCTGATTTTTTTTTTTCATTCTGGAGGTAAAACTGATGATGATTTATTGTTGGTGTCGTTGTCTGTGTGGCTCCTCTGAACAGGCGGATGAACTCGTGGAAAAAGAGCGGCAGAATTTTTATGAATCTTCTGTGGAGTATGTGTACCAGATCCATCAGGTACAGGACAGGAAGAAGTTTGACGTGGTCGAGCCGGTAAGTTCTGCCCCAGATTTCCCTTTGGACTTCTTCACTTCCTCACAGAGTCGAGGTCACTGGAAAGTTTTTAGACTCATCTGTTGTATTTTGTAAAAAGAGGCCAAAATAATTCTTGTGAAGTTCCACTCCTATTATTATTATCATTTTATTTTTTATTGTAAAAGCGTTCCTAGTGGTCTTTTAATTATGATTAAGCAGTTTATAGACAAAATAAAAAAAAAAAAAAATTAGAAATTCCACCCTGAGTTGTGGGCAGACTGTTGGTGCTGAGTAAGCCTGCCCTCACTTCCCATCATCCCTTTGTTTACACGCCCTACTACTAGCTTACAGCCCCTCATAACCCCCGAACTATCACTTTAAGCTTTAAAAAACAGGATTTCCATCAGAGTGGGTGTTCAGGACGTCTTGTGTCGTTCAGGTACTGGCGTTTCTTCACAGCATTCTGACGCTCAACAACCTGACAGTGGAGATGACTCAGGACTTCATGCCGTACAAGCAGGAGCTGCAGCTCAGCTTACAGAACGTAAGTCCTTTTGGGTTCGTGCTACTCTAAAATGGGCCTCCCTTGAATGCGCCCTCGTTTCATTTGCAGACCAGAAACCACTATGAGAGCACGTGTGAGGAGTTGGGGGACCTGATGAAACGGGTGAAGCACCCCTCCTACATCTCTAAGATGCAAAACTTTTTCCCGATGGAGGGCTTTCTGTTTTGTCAGGAGAAGCGTAAGTGACCTGGATGTTTGTTCAGCTGCTCCCTCTGTCCATCCAGTCTATCATCCTGTTTCTGTTTCCTCTCCTTTTGTTTTCTCAGGCGCTCTGGGAGCATCATGGGTTAAGTATTATTGCAAATATAGCAAGGAGAACAAGCAGCTGATCATGGTGCCCTGTGAACAGAAGCCTTCAGTGAAGCAGGTGCGCCATGGTTGTAAACTCATAAACCGATTTGATTCTCTGTTTGATCTCATGACTTCTCCCCCCCCTCCACCACAGAGCCCGACGATTCTCACTCTGAAGTCCTGCATCCGCCGGAAGACGGAGTCCATCGACAAGCGCTTCTGCTTCGACGTGGAAACCGTGGAGAGGTTGGTTGCAAACACAACCTGAGACACCAGGGGGAGGCGGCACCAACGCCTTGTGGGATAAACAGGTCCGGGGCGACGAGGTGAACAGGTGGTTCGCAAGGACAGAGTGTGAAGCTAAATGGACTGTAGCCCAAACAATCCCTGAGCAATGGGCTGGCGCTGGAGACAGATGGCAGGAGCCGGGGTTGGAAGAAGGAACACAACAAGCTCATCTTTATATAAGCAGGAGCGAAATGAATTTTAATACGAATGCAGACTTTTCTTTCATCTTTTTTCCTGAAATAGGAGTTTAGAATGAATTTTTCTGATTCCCTGTAAGGGCAATAATAATAAAGCATGTCATTAAAAAGTTGAGAAAAAAAGGATAATAAATAGTGCAGTGAACTGAAGGTGGCACTGCTGTCTAAGGTAGGAAGTGATGCTGAGCCCAAAGGCAAGCACGTAGCAACCTGCATGGATGAAGTTCAAATGCCACCATTAACTTTTTCTATGTAAAAGCTTAAAATAATAAAAAGCTTGTGTCACATCAGGGCTGCCTTGTGCTCCAAACTCTTATTTATTGACAGTGTTTTTTAATTACGATTGGTGCGGTTTGCAGCGGGAGCTTTCATCTCATAGAGCACTTGCTGAAGCTGAATGATTCATCAGCCTGAGAGCTGCTAAAGCTGGCTCTCTGTGATGTTTCTGCAGGACACAAATCGCAACAACACTTTTTTTTTCTGCATCATCTTGTCTTATTTATTTCGCTGCGCTTTTGTCGCTACCACATGGGGATGCAGTCTGACGCTTCCTCTTGAGGTGTTTTCCTTGATCAAGTTTGTATTTTTTTGTTTTAGCAAAGTGCATCAACGTAATTACAAAATGGCTTTTTTTTTGCTGCTTTTAATGGTGTTTTATAACTGTTTCCATAGAAACGCACCCGTCACCTTCCAGGCTCTTGCGGACGGAGAGAGGAAGTTGTGGATGGAGGCCATGGATGGAAAAGAACCTGTGAGTTTGTTGTGCTTTAGTTTGGTGAAAAGTGCGTCACAAATCGTTTCATCTGCAACCGCAAAGCCTCATTCGCAGATTTGTGCATGAATCCAGCTCTACATGTGCAGTTCCTTTATTTATGGCATGGCGGAGGCATTAATGATCTCATTGTGGCGTTTTAATGTGTAATGTGTAATTCTTTTTAGGAACTTTAACAGTTGGAGTGCTGTTAATTGTTGGCTTCGTCTTCTATTCACTTCAAACTTTTTGACTTCTTTTAAAAGGAGCTTTATGTTTGTTTGTTGTTTTGTTTGCCGTTTCCTTAGAAAGTCTGTTTTTCCAATCACCTCTGCTTCCTCTGCCGCTTCCCCACTGACTTCTTCATGACGTCTCACAAAAAGCTCGTTCCTTCGGTTTGCCCTCAAAGTGGCGTGCAAGCCGACCGACTCTGATTTCAAATCTCCCCATTTTTCTTTGGCCCCTCCGTGTCAGGCCTCATCTCTGTGCTGATTTAAATCTAATATTTCCATTCCGCACCCAAACCAAAAGCACGAAAAAAGGGGAAGAACTTCCTTGTGTAGTCTGGTTTTTTTTTTTTTTTCCTGAAAGAAAAATTCTTTAATGGGAATATCCAAAATTCTAACAGATAGAAACCGCCTCTTGTGATTTAAAGGAAAACAATCTCAGGAGAGTTTGTTGGGAGTGATTTATAGCACTTCTGGAACCATTTTCTTACAAACATGTGTTAGAAAGTTGACAGGCTCTCCCAAAACAACACATTTACTTAAACTATATAATTGTTTGCCAATCAATTAAAAGTGGATTCAGTGTTTATGTTCTTTGATTTACTGTAACTCTTCATCTGTTAACATGATCAACATAATTCCAGTAGATTCTGAAGAAAAAAGTGGATCCTTCAGAATCTACTGGAATTACGTTGATCGTGTTGACGGTTGATGATAAAGATTTTTTGTTTAAGCGTCACCGAAGACGCCTCAGCTGTTAAAGGGTTAAAGATGTGTTTTGAAGTAAAAACATAAAACAAAAACTGTTTTGTTATGGCTGTCGCTTTTTGCTCCGTGGATTATTCTATGTGGAGCAAAGGACAGCATAAAAGCTGAACGGGAGTCATCAGCACAGACTCATTAGAGGGAAGGCGGGGGGGAGTGAGGAGCTATTTCAGCCAGAGAATCAAATATTTAAACAGATTCGGATCTTTATGAACTGAGGAACTGTGCCAACGCTCATGCAGTCCAACATCCCCCCCCCTCTTCCTGCTTTCTGTAGGATCACAGTTCACTGTAAGCAGAATAATAAGCTCGTATATTCATGAACTGTCCTCGATCTCAAGGTTTAGATTTGCTGCCTTGAACTATCGTCAAGTTTTTTCTTTCTTTTCTTTTCTTTTCGAGGAAAAAAGAAAAGATTAATGACACCTCTGTATTTTCCCCACATGCTCCTTTCCCTTTTTACATTTTTCCTTCTCCGTTTCAGATTTATCATTCCCCGATTCAGAAGCAAGCAGAAAGTAAGTCGGCCATTGCTTTTGAAGGAAAAAATTGAGTTTTCTTTGAGCTTCCTTTTACTTGTGTTTGTTTTCCGCAGTGGAACTCAATGAAACTGGATTTAAGTTTGTGCAGAAATGCATCAATTGCATTGAAACTGAAGGTAACTGTTTTTTCCTGTTATTTTCTCAGCAGCCTGATGGGGCACAGTTGAGTCAGGATTTTCCCAAATAAACTTCAACATTTTAACCAATTATATTTTGTAATCTTTTTGCTGTCTTAAGTCCAGACTGATCACTTCAAACTATTTTTGCAGCTTAATAAGTCAAATTTTCTTAGCACAACACATCTAAATTCTCCATTTTGACTGTTTCTAAGCAAGCAGTTAATTGAAAGAAAGAGAGTTTTCAGTCTGTCTCATGTCAGGTCGCAAGAGAAGCATGTGGTGCATTTTCACTGTACACTGCTTGTCCAGACTACAGTCCTGCTTTCATTTTATTTATTCCTTTTTTTCTTCTTTTATAACCTCCCCTTCTTCTTTGTCTAGGAGTCACTCAGGAAGGAGTGTACAGAACAGTTGGCAGCAACATCCAAGTGCAGAGGCTTTTAAATGCCTTCTTTGGTGAGGAAATAACTCGCTCTGTACATGATTCATTTGTACAGTTATACTCCTTAAACGTAGCCGTTCAGCAAAGCTAAGCTTATTTGTGAAATATTGTAAAAGAGATGGAGATCCATAGACAGGAGCGCACAAACTTGGCATGCTTTGAATAGTAACAGCTACACTTTGCTGCAAATTTGCCTAAATATTTTTCCTTTGTGGTCAGAAACTCTAAATTTTAGACAAAACTAGAGTTGTTGTGAATAAATTTAGATCATTTTAAAGCCTTTTCTAATTACAGAATTCATTGCAGCATGTGCTAAAGGAATTCTTGTCTTTCTGATTTTAGGTTGAATAACAAAAATAGCTTGGATTTATTATTTACTCCTTTTATGTTTTTGTAAATATTACAAGAAATCCTTAAACATTAGAGCAATATTGAATTAATCACAGCAACAAAACAGAACTGGGGGATCATGTAATTAGTTAATTATTGTGTTTTTTGTCTTTTTTTTTTTGGGTGGTGGGGGGTTGTGTTTATAAAATTTAACCCCCAAAACATGGAAACAGGCATAGAATTATCATAGAAAAATAACACTAATTATAGAACAAGTTGAGTTTTCTTAAACCCAAACGGTCAAATTTTTGTTTTTTAAATCAAAACATTTTGCAACAAGCCACCTAGTGTTTGCTAGATGAACTGACTTGGCTCCATCTATTTCTATAGCAGCTCTTAAACATAAATGGTTGGTGATAGTTATGGTAGACCTTGATGATACTAAAAGGACTCATTTGCTAAGAAACCAAACCTCTCTGCCACAGGATGGAGCTCTTTGTTTACTGTTTACTCTAGATAGCAGAGTTCTGTACATATTGGCAAACATGCAATGCAAGACAACACAACACTAGAAAAGAAAACATAAAAATCCTGAACCATTTGTATCACATTACTATGATCCAAACTTTCCCTAAAAATTCACTTGATTCATGTTTTCTGTTTTGTAGTTCTTCCTCATTCCACTAGAGGCAGTAGAAATTCTTTTCCTGCTCATTTAAAAATAGCTGTTCCCGTGAAATCTCAATTTGTGCGAAAGGTTTAGCTTATTTCAAAACATTTTGATGACCTTAGCTTATCTTTACTTATTCCCTTTTAAAAGAACTGTTAAAAAAGAATATAAATAAGGTTGATAATGACTTATTAATAACACCATTGCACCATGTTTAAAATGTGTAAATCAAATTTGAGACAGCAGGTTCATCTTAAACTAACTGCATCTTAAACTAACATTGTTGTAAGCAAAAATGTAACAAAACAACCAACACAGATAAGTAACACTATCTATATCTTATAAAAATTTTATTAAAAAAACAGGTTTAATAATTTTCATCAAGGGTTTTAAAAAACATCTTCATTTAAAGAAAATTTGAATTTACTGTCAACACTTTGAAGTAGTGGGATTAATAGGATCAAATGGGGTTAAAATGGTCTATCATAATTGTGGCATATTTGAGATCTAAGATGGAGTTGTATAAACAAACGTGCTGAACTTCCTCTCAGCCTTGCAGAAGTCAACAGTTCCAAACTGTACTGCTGTGCTCCAAGCCAAGTGTGGGCTGGGATCATCTCCCACTGGACCTTTTCTTTTCCAGTTTAGTCTAAAAAAGAAAAATTTATGGCTCGTATTTCTGAAATATTTAGTTCTTGGAAAAATTACTGGTCTTGAATGACTGTTCTAGTTAAAGCATATCTCTATGTTAGTGTTAGTAATAATAATGACATTTTTGGAAGTGTTTTTGCTAAACCTATTTTCTTGCAGAGGTGGACGGTTTTTTGTAATCTTTATTCCAGGTTGTACTTTGCTCTTTACAAAATATTTTTGCATGTTTTGGTTTTGGTTGTCCATATCGGTTAGAAATTTATATGATTTAAAATATGAAGTTTAATAATTAATTTTAGTTTGTATGTGCGCAACTTGAAGAAAATCTCAAATCGCATCATGTTTTATTAATAAAAGTCCCACTCTGATCATCTTTTGATCTATTGTAGAAGCGTTTCCAGTTGTCTTTTAATTATGATTATTCAGGTTTTTTGTTTGTTTGTTTTTTATTTTAGCCAAAATAAAAAATAAAAAACTGTGTCATTTTCTTGGACATAGTTTCTGCAGAGCGACAATAGTTTATTAGAAATTCACCCCTGAGCTGTGGGCGAGACTGCTAGCATGCAGTAAGCCCATCCTCTTCCCATCATCCATCTGTTTACACTCTCTCTTGCTAGCTTACAGCCCCTCACAACTCCAACCTAACATTAGTGATGCAAAAAAAAACGCGGATCAATATTGGAGCTATCCAGCTGTATAGGTTTGATCCAAATGCCATTTTGGAAGAAGAAAAAAAGGCGTTCAAGGATCTATTTGTCGACTAGTAGATGCATCAGAATGGAGCAGAGCAGGGAGCTTTTGCTTTTAACTTGTACGTTTCACAAGCTTTTTCCAATCTCATTTTTGCATCTTCTTAAGATTTACAACAATTTGAGCAGAAACTGTCTGTTTTAATCGTAATTTTCTTAATATGTCATCCATCATGAGAAAAAATGCCACAACGACATGTTAAAAACACCATTTCCATAAAAGTGGGTCTTTGATGAATTTTACTGTATTTAAAAACGTTTAAAGACTTTAGAATGTGTGAACATTTTCCAAACATTTTTTAATGTACTTTCTGTTTTTATAGTACTTCAGAGTATCTGTTACAAAATATTTAGTAATTTTGTCATATTTTTCTGTACATGTTTGTTTGTTTCAGACCCTATATCCCCAACAGATGTGAACCTTCACAGCAGCGACTGGGAAGTTAAAACCATTACAAGCGCTTTAAAGTTTTATTTGAGGTTTGTGAATTCATCTGTGAACTTCCAGGTCCACGGAGAATGACGAATCGTTGCATTCATCCTGTTGTAACTTGATCAACGTGTTGCTGAATTCCATGTGTGTGTGTTTTGTTTTATACCTAGGAGTCTGTCTGAACCCCTAATGACCTACGATCTGCACAGAGACCTCATCTGTGCTGCTAGTAAGTGTTTTGAAAAAGGAAACCGTGCTAACGCTACAGAGTTTGCATTAAGGATGAAGTCCTGAAAAGCTGATATTTCAAAAATATTTCAAGCTGGTGGAGATGGAAGAGGCTGTGAGTTTATCAGTTTGAACACTAAAGGAAATCTAAGCTTTATATGTTTTGGTCCGGCACTCTAAATTTTCGTAAAACTACAGTTAAAAGCATCAGTGTCCTCCCATCAGGACGGCGTATATGTGGGGGGCTCCAGTAAAACATCTTTTTTATTAGCGCTCTGCTTCAGCTGTGGGCGGCCACGCTCCTTTTTCAGCAGATTCATTATTCCTTTTAACAGGGCTCACTTTGAAATGAACCTAATGTTAAAGTTCTTCCTTCAGGGTGACCCTCTTGACCTGGTGGAGCATGATCAGCCGCTCCCCAGCATGGCCTTCCAGCCAAAAATACCACTTCTCTCTATCGACCATTGTTTGTATTTCTTTGGTGAAGCGGTAACATGAGTAGAAGAGGGGATCGTCCTCTGGCGGGGAAATAGTTTATCTAAAAGACATTTTACAGTACTGGTGGTGTGTGGAGATGTTTGTCTTTTGTTTTTGTTTTTAGTTAAGGGGCCTACTATGTAAAATCAACTTTTTTAACTTTTAAGTGTATTTTAAAGTTCTTTCCTCACAATGAACAACCTCAAATCTGTATTTTGATCCTTTTACCCATTTCTGAGTATTCCTCTAAAAACCTGCACTCTGAGGACCATCTCTTTCTAACCCACAAAAACGAGCGGGTCCTCACGAGCAGCATCTTTCAGGAAGAGTGTGCCCCCAAGCTAACACAAACATCCAATTTCTCCCGTCAGCTAGCGGTGATCACCTGCTAACTTTGCAGCTGAGCAAATAACTTTGCTGCTAAGCTAGTGGTGATCAGCTGCTAACTTTGCCACTTGGTTAGCACTAATCAGCTGCTAACTTTGCCGCTCAGCTTGCAGGGATATTCTGCTAACTTCGACTCTCTGCTAGCGGTGATCAGCCTCTAACTTTGTCGCTTAGCTAGTGGTGTTCAGCCGCAAACTTGGCCGCTCGGCTAGCAGTGATTAGCCACTAACTTCTCCACTCAGCTAGCAGCGATCCTCTGCCAACTTCGCTGTTGAGCTAGCGGTGCTCAGCTGGTAGCTCCACCGCTCAGCTAGCTCAGCCACTAGCTATGGCCATTGCTATAACGGGCTACTAAAGGCAGCTATATGGTTTGCAAATACTTCTTGCAAAAGTTTGGATGTTTGTTTTTGTGGGCAAAACCAGACACTATGCCAAGCCCGGCTTTAGGATGATGTCACGAAATGGGCGGCACCCATAAGGAGTTAAAGCCTCTCAGAGGTCGAGGGGTCTTATTCTCTGCGTAGAAAAGAAAACTCACAAAAATTAACTTGTATTCTAAGAATAATTTATTCTCTATTGGGCCAGAGGTAAAATACGATGATAGACTCATGAAAGACATGATATGGGACCTTTCAAACTGTCAGAGATGCTCCTTAATACAAAAAGCAAAATTACCATTTTCTCGACCTCTTTGTTTTTTCTGGGGCCAAAACTTCAATCAAAGTGCTTCTTTTGTTGTTTCAGAATCTGATAATCCTGACGTTCGACTCAGTGAAATTCATTCACTCACCTACAAACTTCCAGGGAAGAACCGGCAAATGCTGGAGCTCCTGATTAATCACTTGGGGAAGTGAGTTCAAGCTTCTTCAGTTGTTTTAGTCTTCCAGCTTGTTTCCAGGAAAACTCTCGGGTCCTCCTCAAAATGAGCTCAGATACTGTGTCGCTGTCTGTGCCGAGTAACAATTTATTCAACCCAGCTTGGCGTTTTTCTGGCAGGGTGTGCAGCCACAGTGATGAAAACCTGATGACTCCCTCCAACATGGCAGTCGTCTTTGGGCCCACGCTCATGAGAGCAAAGGAGGAGACGGTGGCGGCCATGCTTGACATCAAGTTCCAGAATATTGTGGTTGAGATTCTGATTGAGGATTTTGAAAAGGTACAACTAAGGCAAACAAACTTATTTAAGGAAACCTTTTTCTGTTTTCAGGTCCGTTGAAGTCTGCTTGTTTATAAAACTTTTTTTCCCCCTTCAGAAGTTTGGTTTTTAGAATTGTTCGTGCTTTGTTAATTTAACCCAAATGTTTCTTAAAACATGATGTTGCAGTTTTTCCCCTATTTTCCTCCAAAATGTTTGAGTTTTCTTGCCTTTGCATATATTTTCACTGTTCCCCTGGATGAAGTTAGGGTTTTATGAAAGCCACTCCAATAATTTCCTTCTGATTTAACATGAAGCTCCGTGACTCATTCTAGTTCATGGTTTTTGTTATTTTATGGACAACACATTTACACTGAAAGTTAATATATTCTGTTGTTCTCATGTTTTATTTATTTTGTAGGATCAGCTTTTGCTCACCATAATACATCCACCATCATGCTTAACAATTGAGATGATGTTCTGCCAGCATTTTTACACAATCTATCTTTGTTTTTCATTTGCATGCTTCACACCAAAGTTAGTTCTTCTCTCAGAAAGAAAATTAATCCCCTCACTGTGTGGTTCTATGTTCTGACGGTTATTGGACCTTTTTGTATAAACAAATGAACACGGAACCATCAGGCATCTGGAAAACATAGCAATGTTGGACAGAATATTATTTTACTGTTTTAAGACTAATCTGATGCTTAAAGACCATTTGTGTTAAGAAAAAATTAGTCACAATCATTGACTGCATAAAGGAACTGGACTGAGTAAGTGTGCCATCACAGTCTACTTCTGGCTCCAACAAAATAAAGTCAATTCAGTCAGGATTTTTTGGCGACACTGCCTTGTAGGAGCCAGATAACGTCAGTATGGAGTGATTGGTCTAAGTTGGTCTGAGTCAATGTTTCTATCGCAACCACTTCAGTCAATTAAGAGTTAGCTTGTTTTAAGTTCACACCCTTACCACTTTAAAGCAGGCTACACGAAATTAAACATTCTAAACATTTGATATGAGTACACATACTTTTGTTGAGGCATCAGTTTATTATTTACAAAATAATTAGGAAAAAATATTATAATTATCCAGAGCATGTTTAAAAAAGGGTAGTAGAACAAGATTTGTAATTCTGACAAATAGAATTTATATATACAGAAGCTTACGGGATTTTACCTTTTTGGAACCAGGAAGTGGGACCTGGTGGCTGACAAAATGGCAGCTGAAAATCATTAGTCGGAAGGAAAGCCAGAACCAGAAGACCCCACCCTCCATGTGCTGCACAGTTTGGTCAAAAAATACTAAAAATATGAAAGTCTTAACAGTTATACAAATCTGAACACTTTTGTTAATATCCTTTTTGGAATTAATAAAATGTTTAACCTCTTTTGAAATATTTTAAGGTCATCCTGATCACTAAAAAAATGTCTTCATAAAAGTGGCTTTAACTCTAAAACCTTGTGGAATTTCTGCTTCCTTCTAATGATGTTGGTCAGTTTCCGTCTCCGGATAATGATTTTCAGTCGCCACCAGGTCCTCTTGAAACCAGCGGGTACCACCTATTTAGAGTGCAAGGGGGGAGAAGTAACTCAATCCAGTTCACTTATAAAGTCAATGATCATAATATTGATTTTTAACAAAAGAATTGACATAAGAAGAATGATCTTAATTAGATTCTATGGATTTATAAGAAGGCAAAAAAGCAGTACCACGCACTTATATGACATTTATCAGTGTACTCCACATTTTAGTTCTAAAGATGTTTACTCCACCGCCCAATTGAAAAAACATCCAGTTCTAAAATTATTAGCAAGTAGCTGTAATGGAATCAGTTTTTCTGGTTAATTTGGTGATTTTGTCTGAGTGGTTACCCTAATGCACCACTATATAAAACAGGAAACTCTTACACCAAAAGTCCCACTTCGACCATGTTTTGATCCATTGTAAAAGTGTTTCCCTGTGTCTTTTAATTATAATTATGCCATTTTTAGCCAAAATAATAATAACAAAAATTAGGAAATAGTTTCTGCAGAGTGGTGGAAGTCCATTAAAAAATCACCTCTGAGTTGTAGGTGAGACTGCAGGTGCAGAGCATCCCCGCCCCCCTTCCCATTCTCTACTGCTGTAATCTCAGCCCCCAGACTATTTTCTGTGTCACAAATAAGCTCTTTTTCTTTTTCATGTACTCCTGGTTTACAACAATTTGGATGAAGAAATACTTAGAAATATAATTTTAGGCTTTATTTTGTTTATATGTCCTCAATTAGCAGAAAAATGACACAAGAACATGTTTTTATCATCAGAGTTGATCTTAAAATGATCTCAGGTTTATTGAAAAAAGTTTCTTCTTTGTAAAAACTTGATTTTTCTGTTATGTGGAAAACAATCATAATCTCTTTAATCTGTTTTTTTTAATGAAACCAGTTTTAAAATCTTGATTAACTTAAAAAGATTTATTTCTTTTATTTTACAGCCAGACAAAACAAAGCCGTCTGAGTTGAAATTTAAATTACAACTTTGTTTGTTGGAGAAATGACAAAACACAGCAGAAAACAAAGGGATGTCAGATGCTGCGTCGACTTTTGTGCGTTGAGCGAGTGTGTTGCAGTAACGTCTCGTGTGGTTGCAGATCTTCAGCGGCTTACCAGAGGACAGCGCCGCGCCACCCCTCCCTCCCCCGCGGATCAACCCCAGAAAGCGGCAGCCCATCACAATCTCCAAGCGGACCGCTCGTGTTTATCAAGCTCTTAGTCACGATCGCTTCGAGCACACAGAGAGTAATTATCAGCCTCCGCCGACCTGTTCCTCGTCACCGCCCTCGTCCCAATCCCATCCTGAGCGAGCTGCAGACGTTTGAGAATGCTTGTTCTTTTCCATAAAAGCCTGTGCCGCCGCATACTTAAGGGTCACTTCTTGACATTTTCTAAATGCAGCTTTATTGAAGCGTGTGCACAAACCTGTTTGTGTGTATTCATCCCACTAATTACCACCAAATACTAAACTTGTAATTTGTTTGTCAAATTTCATTTTTTTAAATGCTGCCCATCTTTTTAAAATGTTATTATCAATTCTTTTTAAAAGCTTATTTCGAGTCCAAATAAATGTGTTTACTCCACACTTTCATCTCACGTTAGTGTTTTTTCCAGCTTCATCATCCTGGTGAAAGTGGCCGATGGACCCAGTTTGCTTTTCCCTTTTGTTGCAACAAATAGCTGTTGTTAACTTCATAATAATGCAGAGATTAAAGCTTGTTTATGAGCACAACAACTCCTGAATAGTAAAGCATTTTTTCAAGTTTTTTCCTCGGTGCGGCTGAAGAACTTAACAGAGGAATGAGGTTTGAACTTTTTCTTTGTGACAGATGGGCAGAGTGACACCTCCAACGTGGATGGGGATGCCTGCACCAGTCCCCTGAAGCGGACCAAAGCTGTAAGCCACGCGTCGCCGCTTCCAACAGAGCTTCCTCCGAGGCAGCCGGCGATGCCCAGACCAGCTAACCGTCAGGACAAACCCACAGACTCTGATCATATGAAGATCTGCAATGCAAGGCTGAAGCCAGATTCGTCTTTGGCAGCAAATGGCGAGTCTGCGGCCTACGTGAGCAGGGTTCCATCATTTCAGAACAAGAAGCAGCTAGCGAAAGGTACCCCGGAAAAA
Source organism: Oryzias javanicus (assembly GCA_003999625.1). Classification (NCBI taxonomy): domain Eukaryota; kingdom Metazoa; phylum Chordata; class Actinopteri; order Beloniformes; family Adrianichthyidae; genus Oryzias; species Oryzias javanicus. Next base: position 14,038,910 of record CM012450.1, on the reverse strand, counting down.
GCTTTATGGACAGATCTCCTTGTTACACTAACTTTTAAAACTACAGCTGGTTTTATGTTTGATTTCTTACAATTTCAACATTTTTTTCAGTTTTGCTAAAAACTGATATCCCAAAACAGTTTACCTTACATTACACACACTCTGAGAAATGTTTTATTAAGAAACAGCACAAAATGTCTTAAACGAATCTCTTTACGTCATCTTAACAAGCTCCCATTCTGACTGCTTCTTTCAGCCGACTCCGACGGCTTGAATAAGACGAAACCCGCAGAGAAACCGGTCATCTGCAGACCCCCAGTGCGGCCTCCGGAGCCCCCCAACAGATGCCCAGTTACACAAAAGCTCACAGCCGCTGCAGCCAGCAATGAGGCAACCGCCACATCTTAGTGAGTGCTCCGGCTAACGTCTTCCATTTCACACTGTTAAAGATGACTGCAACAGACAATTTAAAAGTCGTCCTAAAAACAATTATGTCTGAAAGAAGCATAAAATGGTGTCAAACATGAGAGTGATTAAAGTGCATAATATGAGGTTCAGTTTGAGCCACACTTTGCATAAACAAGGATGGATCAGTGTGTTATCCAAATGTTGCATCCTCTACAACTTTTACTCAGTGCAGCTTCTGACAGGAAACTCTGTAAAGCTAAAAAAAACAACAATCTGCACCTTATCTTTTTTGCTGTTATTGTTTTATTTCATACTAAACCGTTTGAAGCAGCGAGCTACTTAGAGGTGCATTCGTAACTCGTCTATTTCTGCTGCTTGTTAGTGGTCAAGTGAAGTCATTGCAGGTTCCACTGGCTCCTCTGGTTGGCTTTCATTCAGCGTTGTGGTTGCGGTGACTAAATAAACTGGTTTTGTGTAGAAAGAAAGTGGTGATAGGGGAAAATAAGAGATGACAGCTCCATGCAGGTTTTCCTTTAAACTGTCGAGCTCACAAACGTGATCTTTTTCTGCAGCGTTGCATCAAAAACCAAGTTTTTCGAAAATGCATCCAGACAAGTTGGCAGGTATGTACGCCGTTTCTCCATTTTTTTCTCTGTGGTTACGTTTACTAATTAATCACACATGCAGTGTTTTTTTTTTACAGCAAAATGTTTGTCCAAAAATGAGAGGAATGTGCACAAGGAGTAGTATTTACACTTACTGGATGAATATACGCTGTTGAAGTTAAGACTTTCACAGATTAGAGGGTTTTTTTTATTAAGGGGATAAATCTGTCTTCAGTCCAGGCTCATTAAGATCTACAGGCTGGGATGGGATGAAAGTGTGCATGTTGTTTTAATACCCAAGTGTGGCTTCATTTCACACCAAACTCAGGGGACCTCCCGTCACTGTGGAGACCTAATTGAAGTCCCTAAAGATCCAGACATCCCTTTGAGAGTCGGGGCGGCTCTCATTTAGGGCTTCAAGCCTGGCAGTCTGTGTCTGTAAAAATTCCACAATCCCTGCCCCCAAAGCACACACAGACTCACTCACACACAAAGCGTCGCTGGACGCCAATAGTAGCTGTTTTCTCGAACTTGGCATCTTCCGTCTTGGCTCATGCGAGGTTTCTTCCTCTCTGAATGCAATAAAGTGAGTCTCTTAGAGGGAAGCGAACGCTTGTCTTTCTATTTCTTATGTTTTTTTTGCATGGATGATCTGAATCTTAAGTTTTAAATACAGAGTTTTCCAAAATAAATCTTATCATATGCTTTTTTTGGTACTATTTTGAAATGGAAAATGTGCTGTTTAGTGACCAAAAGTTTGTGTTTCTGCACAAGTAAACGTTTTCCACATCCAAAATATAAAATAAAAGAAATGGAATTAGTTGAACAGACCTAGATGTAATGGTTGTTGGTTAACTGTGCTATAATCATTACAGGTGGTTAGACTGTAAACAGAGAGAACAGGCCTGTAAACCATAAATGTCTTTTTTTCTCTCTTTAACTCAGCCCTCTGGCCTCTCCATCACCACCAGGGGGGAAGAAATTTTAAACGAAGGAGGTGAGCTCTGTTTTTGTGGTTTTGAATTTCTTAAATAAATTTGTCATTTTAAATCCCTATTTGTGTTTCCACAGAGGGACCGGGTACACACGAAGCTGAAGGTGGTCACCACTTTGACTGAGGAAGCACCCCTCTGTTTATATTTGAAAAAGAGGATTTACTTGATTGGGTTTGAGTTCATCTGCGGTAAGAAAATTGCTGTGAAGAAACAGCAACAAGCTGGACTGGAGAAGGCGTCGAGTTTTGGCTGCGATCCTTATTCCAAAGTCAAAGTTGAGGATTTTCCTTTTAAATTTTAACCAGAATCCAAATTCAGAAATGATAATTTTAATTGTTTTTTTTTTAATTGGTCCAGATTAATTTTTGATTTATTACTAAACAGTTCAAACTTTTAAAGAGTAACCATAGTGTTGACGCATGTTTTAGAAAAAAACTGAACTGTTTGTGTTTTTATAATTCAATTTTAAACACACATTAAAAAAGTTACTGCTTAAATATTTTTAACATCTTGCTTGCCAAAAAGAAGAAACAAATTTGTAACAATTTAAAATATTTTCTTTTGAAAGTCCAGTGAGTTTAACTTAAGTTTACCCGTGATGTTTTCAAATGTACTTATTTACCTAATCCAGGTATGTTAGGACACTCCAATGTTTAGTTTTAGTGTCATTATTTTGCTGTTTAAATGCTTAAACACACAAAACTGTTTGTTTTTCTGGAGAAAAATAAACAAAGAAGTTTATTAAAATAATTTGAAAGTTTTTCTTTGGGGAATGGTTTGATTTAAAGTGACTGTTTTGTATCTTATTTAAAGACCCACTCCAATAATCTTTGGATCTTTTGTCAAAGAAGCGTTCCCAGTGTTCTTTTATGTCCTTAAACAAAAAAAAATACTCAAATTCAATTTTAAGCTTTATTTTCTTTATAAATGTCTTCCATCAAGAGAAAAATGTCACAAGAATATGTTAACACCAAAAATACACGTTTCGTTCAAGTGGTCAATGAATCAAGTGGGGAATAGTCAACTCTACCTGAATATAAAATATTTATAACAATTTCTATACTTAAAATGATCAAGTTTCAAATAAAAAGCACAATATATTGACTATAAACAAAGAAAAGTGGGATCATGAGAATGACCTCTCTAAACTGTGGCCTTTTGTTGTAATGAACAAACAAGGAGAACTGTCAGGGATGGTGGATGAGGACCCAAATGCAGGAGACCAGACTTGTTGGCAGAAACATAAACATTTATTAAATCAACTTAAACATGACAAAATCAGGAGAACAAACCAGTGAGGTGACAGAAAATAGAAGAGCATGACCTGACAATAAAAAAACTGAAAACCAGACACTTAAATACACTGAGGTTGATTAACTAAATGAAGACAGCTGTGGATGATTAACCTGAACGTGGTGAGACTGACAGAAAACAGAACATGACCAAACCTAAGCACTGAATCATGACTAGAACAAATGATTGTTTTTGTCTATGTAGACCTAAAGATTGATAACCCTTCGTCAATCAAAAGCTGTTTGTAGTTTTAAAGACAAATAAAAAAACTAAGGTTTATAAAGGTTTCAAAGGATAGGCAATAACTTTTGAACATAAGTAGAATAATGTTTGTTTGTTGGATCATTGATTGTTTGATTGACAAACCTCTAGTGGCTACTTCGGGAACTGCACCCAGCTAAAGTTAGTTTGGGATTGCACTTTCTACACTGTATAAAGGGAAACATTGGATCAATAAACAGAAAAATTGTTGCATTTAAAATATTAGTTTTGATCAAAAAAAATGTTTGAGTTGAGTAAACCATCAACTCAAAAATTTGATTTTGATAAAATAACTAACAATTTTAAATGTATCAAATTACAGAATTTTTGTTAATTGATCCAATGTTTCACTTTTTACAGTGTACATGATTGTTTACTTTAACCATGTGCCGCATCATTTTTTTTTTTTGTGTCTTTTTTTCTTTCTTTCATTGTTTTTTACGTTCAGGGCCATAGACGAGAGGTTTTCTCATCAGTCTCTGTTCTCTTCTACCTTTTCAGCCTGTCTTCTTTTACTGCCTTGACATTGATTTAAGATTAGACTCTTTTACTTTAACCCAGGGGCGTCCAAACTTTTTTTTTTGCCAACAGGGCCAGATTTGGTGAAGTAGGGCCAACCATTCGGCCTGATTTTACTTGGCGCATTTTAGTGTCATTGAATTCAAATTTGATTATTTCAGTGGCTTACTTTCACCACACTTCTGTTGTCCACCTTTTTCATCACCCGGTCTTGAACAAATTCACCATCAGTAGAAGCTTTTGCATTGCCTAGAAACCAGTGTTTCTGCCTTGGAGCTCACTGGTTTGCATTTATCATTTAAATCATACTCTACAAAAAAACCTGCTGTGACATAAAAAATACTCCCCAGTTGCTTCAATTTTCCTTGTTGTAATTAACATGTCTTGGTTGATATTAAACTCCTTGAAACTGTCTCTTTGTATTTTAGCCTGACAGTCATTTTGTATTTCCTTGAAAAAATAAGCTAATTTCCACTTGTCTTGAAAGCGTCGGCCCTCACTGTCAACTTTTTTTTTTTTTTTTTTAATATACAGCCAAGAAAGCTAAAAAGTGCCATAAAAGGGGTGCGCGACGTGTTACCACAGATTTACAATGGTTTATAACATAAATTTAGCCAATTGCAATCAAGAAATCATAAACACGTCTTTTAGAAAGTTATTGGAAATTAGAATTCTTGGCCAGATTTTTCACATGCCTGTTTTAAACTGACCCTATAACTGTGGAGCCCCTACTACTGTCAATCCCAATAAAGAAATCCCAAAAACTTTTCCCAGTCCAGCTTCCTCTACTTTCTTTATTTAAGTGTTTTTTATTTTTTCGGATTTTCATCCTTGGTTACGTTTTTTTCTTTTCTTTTTAAAAAATGTTTCAACACGTTTATTTAAAAAATTTGGAATCAAACTATCAACCCTTCTGCTAAACCGCAGCCGTTCAGGTGTCTGGGCTGCTTATATTTTATATTTTTATAACATGGTGTGAGCAGTCGAATAACATTTGCTTACGCGTGTTTGCACACAGAGCCATTGCCCCCCTGGGACAGAATTAGAAAGAGAAGAATGCCTTTTGGCATTTTATTCAGTCAATAGAATACACAGCTGTAATAAAATGTACTGACACTATCGTTATTTTAGAGCTTTTTTCCCCCTCTGCAGAATGCAAACTACGCAGTTGTTTTTTTTTTGGTTCGTTATCAGAAATGCTAATTTAATTTTCTACAATTCTTCTGCAGGTTTCATCCACCTACTTTTCAATCTGTTGTCTTTTGTTCGACAATTGTTACACTTTCACAAGTGCAAAATCTTTTTCCACCCAAGCTTTTAGAAGTACTCAATGAATTTCAGTTCCAAATTTCAGAAAATAATCTATTTTGGTTTGCAGACGGTTAAAAAAATGTGTTCCTTGTGTACATAGAAACCTAAGTGAGTTGTGAAAAATCTCCACTGTGCAGCTGTCCAGTGTTTTATGATGCACACTCATTGTCTGGATGTGTTTTATTTGCACCCCGCAGAAGCCCTAAATAAACCACACTGTTCACTAAAAATGACTGCTGCTAAATTACAGGCATATAACGGAAAAGGAGGACAACGCACGCGATGAGTGACTTTTCTGCGTCTCAACACTCATGCGGCTCAGCGGGGCGGCCGTGTTTACTCCAGAAAGTTAACGTCAACACAGTAACCAGTTTATTGTTATTTTGACTTTTTCTTTTTTTTTTTTTCAAAAAATTTACACCCATATCAAATTTTATGTCGACCAGTGGCGCCTCAGCATGAATAATGGAGTCATGAGACTGATGGCTTTTCCTGTGGGGACATTAAAAGAACTTATTTATTGTTATTTTTTCTCCTCCATCTCTACCAGCATAACCGGTCATGTGGATCTGTGAGGTTTAGCCTTTGAATGGTGAATAGAACAAAGCAATTCTCAGCATCATGTTGTCGGCATACATTATTAATAACGGCGTACTAAAGAGGTCAGATTTGAGATTTCTGTCAGCGTCCATTCCTCCATGACATTCCGAGCTTTAACTGCCAGCCTCCCTGAACTGGGTGAATGGCTGGCCCACATCAGGAACAAGAGGAAATTCCCATGCCCGTTCTGTGCCAGACCGTATGGCCTTGAGCTCCAGTGATTAGCATGCAGTGAAAAGATTGGCAACCACAGAGTGAGGCGCAAGTGCAGAACTGAGCAGTGGGTTTTTAATGAAGGATGTAAAATTGCATGTAAATCTACCTTTTATTAAAATTTCACTATAGAAAGTTTTTTTTTTTTTTTTAAAGCATATTTTTTCCATAAACTCTATTTTAACCCTTTATAGTCTGAATTCACCAATCCATTGGCCAATCACATCGGCTATTTACAATTTAACATAAAAGTTTCAGAAAGGTTTTTAGCTTTGAAAATGATTGATTTAAAGAAAACATAATTGTAATACCCTCTGGTTTGGAACTACAGTGTACCAGTAGTTCAGTGGAGCTACATCTGTTATTTTTAGACATTTTTTACATAGTTTTGACCTCATCTTTGCTTTATTTTTGGATTTATACATTTCTACTCTGATATAAAACAGAGGTGTCAAACTCATTTTGGTTCAGGGACCACATTCAATCCGTCTGATCTCAAGTGGGCCGGCCCAGTAACAAAACAGCAAAATAGCTTGTGGTCAATTTATCTGCAGCTTTGTTTTGTTTTTTTTCTCAGTTGAAAAAAAATGTCTCTACCAACCTAATAGCCTAGTCAGTTATTATAATTATATTAGGTCAAATATTATCTTTTTCCCGACGACATTTTGATAATTGTGGTATCACACTTACTCATTTTTAAAGCAACTTAACAGAAGTGAGGCTGGCAGGGAATCTAACTGCATCTTACCCAGACACCCTTGCAAAGAAATGCTGTTTATTTCCTGATCTCTTGTTATGCTGGTATTACTTTTCCTAGTGGCAGAATTGCGCATTGGGACCATTTCTTTAAAGTCCCCCTATGATGAAAATTATATTTCTTGAGTTTTTAACAGGTATGTGCGGCATTTCTCATATTAAAGAGAACAAGTGTCATAAGAAATCGTTTCTCTTTTGCATTTCCGAGTATTTCTTCTTTTAAATCGCTGTCAAACTGTCACAGAAACACTCAGTTTGAATTAATGAACTGTTAGTACGTCACGAGAGCTCTGTTCCACATGCGCTAAACCCCTCATCTGGCCCGGCTAGCGTGCCTAGCTCAGGTGCCGAAAAACTAGTGGTAGAGAGCGTAGACAAAGGGATGATGGGAAATGAGGGCAGGCTTACTCCATGCCAACAGAGGCAAATTTCTAATGAACTCCTGCTGCTCTGCAGACACTATGCCTTTGAGAACAACAACTTTTTTGGCTAAAAACTGCTTGTAATTAACTCTTGAGCTATCCTTGGCATGTTTACATTAAAAGCGGGGTCATCTGGATCCCACAAGACAGCGCGCTGAACTCTTTATTTCAAGGATTTTTTATCTTCACTGGTGTCCGTGGCAGACATTAAATCCTGTCCACCTTTGTTATGGGAGGGGTCACTCATTAATGTAAGGGTGGGGTCATCTGGAACTCATAAGGGAGCATGAGAGTTACAAAACCACTGGGGACACTTTGAAAATAGATAGTTAGTATGACTTTAGAGGTAAATGATTAGAGTAAATTGTAAACTTGTAAAAAAACACTTCAAAAAAGCTATTAAGGGTTTAAACTAGTACTTTATAATGATTTTTATGTTCCTGGAGAAAGCATAAATGAATCGGCTGTTTTGGTTCGGTCTAGTGATGTCTCATTGACAGAAAATTTGTTGAAAAGCGGATCCATGTCAATAGAAAAGATCCATGTCTCTGGCAAGTCTTTTCTGCATTAATGCTGCAATCACTAAGGTTTATCTTAACTTTGCCAAACGCACAGACACAAGTCCATCACAAAGCCTCACTTTTGAATTTTTTCCCAGCGGTTGGTCCTTTTATTCAGGGCCCAAAAGCATAAATGGTGATTGCACAAAAACACTGGGTCCACTTTTTCCTACTCGCAAACATTTATTGTCAGGATCCGTGTTCTGTTTTGATGTTTTCACTGCTTGGTTTGCTACACACTGGTTTTGTGGTTTATTTGATGTTTTGCAGTTTCCTCTATAGTTGTATTTATGCTTTTGGGTTACTTTGTTGGATTCATGACTTCCTGTTCTTTTCTGTCCAGCTTCTTGGCAATTGCTTCCACCTGGGCTTTAATTGCCACACCTGTCCTTTATTTAGTCCCTACCTCCGTCAGTACAAAGTCATCCTATTTCCAGTTGTTGCCAGATTGTGTCATCTTAATTTCTTTCCTGTTTGTCCTGCTTCATGGTTATGTGTTTTAGACCTAAAAGGCCTCTGCAATTAGCTAGTGTCAGGTCATGGTTTTGCTGCTTGTGCGGGTCTCCTCTGGCATGTTTTAGAACCAGAGAGGCCAAACGCTGTCCAGGACAAGAATAACCCTCTGAGGTCACACGTTTATTCACCACTTGGGATAAAAAAATAAAAAATGAAAGATCAGATTCTCTCCTTTTAATTACTTTCTCCCCAATAAAGACGTCCAGTCTGCTTGGTTCCATTCATGTAAATTGTGGCGGTTCCGTCGTATCATGCCAAAGCACAAAGCAGACTCCTCGTCTATCTTTAGCGCAGCATCTGTTGCCAGGCCGCATCATAAATGCAACAGTGCGTGTTTGGTTCCACCACAACAATAACTGCAAACAAGATGGACTAAGCGTGTGATCACATGACCCGCTAGTTCAAAATTGGACTGATTTGACACAACTGGATCCTGACTTTTCCAAAAGTGGAGAAAACGCCACCACCTGACAAACAGGCTGACAAATCAAAAGCCCAAGAACTTGCATTCTAAATTTAAAATAAAGAGATAAGTTTCATAGAAATATAACCTGATACAGCAGACAAAAAATAAATCTGACTACAGAGGTGGAAAAAATGTTTTTGGAAACCAAAACTGTAAGCTTTTTATATTTTACTTACTTGGCTCCAGATACTAGCCATTCATTTAAACATGACCAAAATAATAAAGTGTGCATATAAAACTGTAGTATAAGCTGCAGGAAAAACTGAGTAAATCACCTAAAAAATGTGTCATATCTATGTGCCAAAGCAATCCACTGAGTTGGGCTGCAGCGAGTTCATAGGCCAGTCATTTTGCTGGGTATTCAACGTGCTTGACATCACTGGAGCCATTAAGGAGGCCACTGAGGCAACAGAAGCAGCATCAAGGGGGCTGTGGATGAGGAGGAGGCAGGCGTGGGTGGGTAGCGCTACCTGGACACAAGATGATCAATCCCTGCTGGGTCACCAACCAAAAACACTGGATCGATTCGATTCCGATTGTTTTCCAATTCTTTTTATCCTCTCAATTCTATTTTAAGTTAATTTGGTTTACATATTTAGACACAACTGTTTAGAAATTCATTAACAATCTATATATATGTTTTGAATATATTCATTTATCTGATACAGTTCACATACTTTGAAATGCATTAGTGATATTATAATGAAATTGTCAATAGCATACAGTTTTACATGGATTCTCAAACGGAGAGACTCCATTACTGTTCTGCCTCTCCTGGAGGGCGTCTCAGTTTGACCACTAGGTGGCGATAGCTAGCATTTACATCTTATTCTGGAGCAAAAAACAGTATTTAGATCACAAATGGTTACTTTAAAAAATATTTTCCTGAAAGAGTTTGCAAACTTCATGGATGTGAGTATATAAAGATGTTTAGGTTGACCAAGCATTAGCATTAGCCGTCTTATGGAAAATTCCATTAAACGTTAGCATCAAGCTAACAGACTTTAGCTTCATGGGTTAGATCGATTACTGGTCTATTAAATGGGACAGTTCTTACAAAATACTTTTTTTTTAAATGTAAAAAGCAATTTAGTGTAATAATTTAGAAAAAAAAAACTTGTTAGTCTTCAAACACTGATTTTATTAGCTATGTGCACAAATCTATACCATAGCCTTTCATATTGTGTCTCTTACAACAACAGAGTCTTTGTGATTTTCCACAACAGACACTAGAACTTTTTTGCGTCGTCTCTCCTGAAAAACAAACTTTCAGCCCACGCGGTTTCACAGTCAGCATTATTTTAATAGTCTTAAAAATCCAATGCAACTTTACATCTCTGAAAAAAGAGCACACATTGAAAATCACAGGTCACAAAAGTTTATGAATCGTACAAGAAGATTACCTCAAAAGTGTTCAAACACCAAACCGGACAATGAAGTGGTCAATATTTACAGTTACTGTAGCATGTACACAGAGGATCGCAGGACGGTGGGCTCATACCAGCTGGTCTTAATATTATTGATATACAAACACTCTGATTCAATCTTTTTTTAGTATAAAAAATGCACTTTGAGTGGCTCACTGCTAAACAGGTAATGCCTTTATGATGTGTAATAATCAGAGCGCTGCAATAACAGCCGACTGTTTACTCAATCTTGTAAAATCACATGGTTTATATCAATTTCTGATTTATCTTTAAAGTCATTTTTTGCTTAAGAAAATTAGCTTTGTTTCACCCCTGTAGCTTTAAGGCTGAAACACAACTGAAGTCATTTAAAGTGTGTGAGTCCACTGTTCTTGTTCATAGCAACTGGACACGCCCATTCCCTCTTACAGAACAGATAATATGAAATAAAGCCGAGAAACACATCCTTCTGTGCCTCCAAAAGCACTTTACAATAACAACAAAAAAAGTTAAGCAGACTGTTATAATCAGTAGAAAAAAAAAAAAAAAAAAGAAAACAGTTCCCGTACGTCATATGCTGATAACATGACCGGCGGGTGCACAATAAACAGATTATTATTGAAGGCATACAAAGTGAAAATCCGTGCGTCTGTAAAGCTACAGTTAAAGTTACAGCTATAAAAACACATGCATGCATCTACAAGCTTATAAAAGAACCTTTAAAAAGTGTTGAATTTACAGAGTGATTAAGGGCTGCAGAATAAACCACAAGTGTTTATTTTGGGTTAAAACCTGAAGTTCAACGCTCGGAAACAATCCTCAACTATTTTGTCTGTTGTTTCACTTCCCAAAGACTCACAAAACCTTTTCACTTAGTAGTTTGAAGGATATTCTGCAGCTTTTTTAATCCAAGCACAAAATACCATATTTCTTTTTTTTGTTTTTTGTTTTTTTAGCATTTTATTAGGTAAATGTTTAGCAGGAGTTTTTCGTTTGTCTTTAACTTGCAGGTATTACCTCAGTGGTTAGGTGGAGGCACTTCAATGCTTTTGCACTTTCCATCTGAATGCTTTCAAGCTGTGAACTGGCTTTAACTTTAAACCTGTTGCTCCGCTAGCTGCAACATTACTGCCTTAATGTGTGATCTCTGGCCTTAATCAATCACAGTCAAGACAGAGCCAGTTTACCTGAATTCGGTGCCTTATTTTGTTCCAACGGATCTCTACAGTCGCTAGAAGAAGAAGGAGCCATCTGTGTTTTTCAGCTAACACCTTGGTAGTTTCATAATTTGGCTTGAAGCTTTCAAATTGACAAATCCCTTTGTTTTAGCTCCAGAAGTGTGATTGCCGAGTAACTTTTCACAAAAAAATAAATCTATACTTAATGTGCTTGCTTACAAAGAATCTTGCATGCATGGACAAGGGCACTAGGTGTTTCAACACGAGTTGCGTCATAAATGAAAAATTCTGCTCAACAGCCACCAACAAATTATTGATGCTGCATTTGGATTGAATTGCCACTTTTTTTTGTTTGTTTGTTTCTCTGAGATTAGCGGAGTGTGGGTTTGTAACAGTTGAAAACATTGCCCATTAAAGTGAAAGCTTTACACCTTGGCTTTCAGTGTGTTGAGAACAAGTTTTAAATCCAGATCATGCTGAGAGACCTGCCCGTGGCTGTTTATTGTGCTTCAGAGGCAACATGAAGGAAAGGTTGTGAGACTGATGAAGACAACATGTGAAAGCTGAAGAGGGTACTTATTGTTTTCAGTTAAAAACCCCAGGCTGGGTGGATTTTATGACAATCAGCGGACACCCTCCTGCCTTCACTGCTGTCACTTCCTGAAGTAAATTTCCCCAGTATGCGAGAATAAACCGTTACGACTGACCGTTATGCCTTTTATGCTTATTAGCGCACATTATTTTATATTTGAGAAAATCCTCCACCTGTTTGTTGACAGATTTAAAACCTTGTTTTCTCTTCTATGGTCACCAAGGTTTTCTGAAGGAACTTCGTGTCTTACTAATGAATCCAAGGTCAATAACTGTGTGTAATACTCAGCATGTATGCTCATATAGTGTTGGTAAACAGCTGTAACTACAGCAACCGCAAAAGAACCTAAATATTAGGGGAAGAAAAAAAAAGATGATCCATTTACTTTTAAAAAGTTTCTGACTTTAAAATAAGTATATTAAAAGTAAAATTTTATAGCAAAAATTAGAAAATAATAAAAATTAATAAAGCAAAAAAAAGGCTTTTTTTTAATGGCAAAGTAAAAATTTGGCCCCAATACAATTTTTATAGCGTGAGATGAAAGGAAGCCATTCTGCTTGGATTTCACGCAAAGCACAACAGAATAAGTATGATGATGTGGGTTCTAAAGAACATATTCAATTTGCTGATTTTTGGGAAACAACAACGGACAAAGGGTCCATGCTGCTAGCAAAAAAAAACAAAAAAAAAAAAACTAAAAAATGGTATGAATTGGTCCAAGTAAAAGGGTTCATTTTATAATTGAAACACTCAAAATACCGGTCCAAGTCTAGTCTGGTCTGGACCGCTCAGTGGAAATGAGGCATAATTTGTTAGTGACGTCTGAATGACGTCCTTGTTCATTCACTGAAGTGTAAACCGTTCGATAACTTCGGTTTGTGCCCGTCTGGAATTCTATAACGCCAAGTCTGTCATATATCCATCTTCTGGGGGAAGGCAGGATATATCCAGTACTGTGAATACTACACATTCTTGAAAGCGGGTCACACGCCCGGTGTGAACGTAGCATAATGAACAAGGTAGAAGCAGTTAAGGATAAAAAGTTGGATGCGTTTGGATTCTGTCTACAAATAGTTTTATGGATCTGGAACATTAATGGAACTCGTCTCTGTTGTTAAATTTGCCTCTCATCAGCAGATGTGATGCATTATTAAAATAACATTTATTCCTTAAAGTGATCTGCTGTTTCTTGAAACATGATATGCTCTCTGACAAAAGGGGACACCAGCAACGCCTCTGCATGGGGTCTGCAGCCCAGCTGAAACCCTGCGTGCAAAACGCTTCCCCTTCCTCTGAAGTTCCCTTCAAATCCTTCAGCATCAATCGCCCTTCTGTACGCTTAAACTCAAAACACAAGACAAAAATATCCCATATGTCCTTTCCAGGCGTGAGAATTGCAGTGGAGAATGTTGTCAATTAGCTAGGGGCATAAACCTACTAAGCCTGGACTGGCTCTGCAGTGCAAATTTGCTCCTTAAAAAAACAGTTATTTGTTCAGAATGTTTGCTATAAACTCAGTATACATCTCAGCTTCTGTGCTCTACATGCAGTAAATGTTACTGTGACTCCTGCAGGGTTATGCTGCTCTACTTAAATAAAATGGACAGAGGTGATGTCATGCGTGGAGTTAATGGCTCAACATACGGGTTGGCTCAAACATGGAGCCTGAAACTGGCCAAATAGCTAAAAAGTTAGCGCCAATTACGGTTTGTTCTCAACTAGAGCTAACAATTTTCACCTCCATTGTAAATTCTACATTTATTTTCAAGAAAATGTCTTTCGATTAAAACATTGCTGCACACATGAGTCCATCAAAGGGACTCAAGGATGTGAAAATTTGAGTAAAAGTAAGGGTCAAGAAACAACAGGCTGTCGTTAAAGGTCGTGCATCTCCTGGAATGTCAGATTTTTGGCTAAAAGCGCTCCTCTTCTGCAACTGCTGGGATTTTTAAGGTTGAGCTGTGAAATTAGCTAAGTGCTGTGCTACTGCGACCCCTCAGTGACAGACGAGTTCAAAACAACTGACAAAAAAAAAAAAAAGGACAATTTTTCTGTTCAGATGTTGATCCGTTTATATTTGCTTTAGTGTTGTGAAGTGAAACCTATTCATTTACATTCTCTTTGTGTCGCTTTTGTGACTGTTCTCCAGGAAAGTTGTAAAATCCAAACCGCTAAAAGTCTCTTTTACCGTGGCAAGAGCCCACTCACGGACGTGAGCGGAAACAGAAGGAGCACCACATGAACTCTTCTGCAAAATGTATTAAATGTTATTTAAAAATAATCTAAATCTTTACTTTTTTAAAACCATTTTTTTTAACTTACTAGTGCACTTTAGGGCATGGCTTTTAAGAAATTCTCAAAATTTGGCTTCCCTTTGGGGGCTAATGAAGTAATACTTACATTTATAGCCGTTTGTTTCTGTGATCTAGTTCCATCTGCTCTATGAGCCATTTGTGGGATTCATAATGTTTAATAAAAGTCACAAGTGAGGTTTTATAGTGAAGACTTAATTCCAACTTGAAACTTATTTTGCATTTCTGCTCCATTTGTGAACACAAATAGAGCTTACTCGGATACCAAAGCTGTCAGGAGATGACGCCTTGTAGCTTTTTAGATAAAATCTCCACCAGCCATGAATACAAAACTGTAATTATGACTAAAAGGTTATAACAAAAAAAATAAAAAATAAAAAAATGAGAACCATAATACTGTGCATACAGGACAGAGCTAAAAGCAGTCACAATGAATTGGTGTGGAAACAGTTCACAGCCTTCGTTGAGAATTTGTGGATGCGGAAAAAAACCCCACTCTTCCAGGGGGAAAGAAAGAAAAAAGGTTTACTTGTGAAACAGAATTGGCTTTGCCAAACCCGCCAGGATCTTTGGAACATGGACTGAGATGATTTCTCCAATCATCTCCGGAAAGCTGACCTTGGTGTGGAGGGACTGAGCCTGGACGAAAAGGTCAAACGTAAACTGATGGAGCTTTTTTACGATCTGGAGCAGAAGAGAAGAAGAGAAAAAAAGGGGAAAAGTCATTTTAGAAAGTATGAGACGTGCTTTAACTAGGACTCAGGAAGGTTAGAGTTTTTGCCTTTTCTACTGTGCAGGAATAAGGAGTAGATTGTGAGCTATTAACCCCTCCCTCAGAGCGACTGCACGAGCTGCCACGAAACATTTTAGCCTAATGAAATTACACTTTTATTCCCCAGAACTGGTAAAACTTCCCCACTCAGGCAAAGCAGCTGAACATTTTCCCAGCTTTTCCACGGTCATGCGTCCTTTCTTTTTGCAGAAAAGAACATTAAAACGTTAGGAAGTAAAGGATCTCACCATTTGAAGAGAGTCCAGGAGTCGGGTCAGCTGGTAGAACCTCTGAGGGCAATTAGTGGCCATTTGGTAGTTAATGAGACGATTGAGTTCATTGATGTAGGTGAGGCGCAGCTCATCAAAGTACTTCTGACTTTTCAGGCCCTCAACAGGAACTGTGGAAATAAAAGAAAGTGTTAGTGATAGATTTCTGTCAACCTAAAAGTTCCCCAATGATGGAACTCACTAATACTGAAGAGCAGCAAGGCCTTCATGCACAAGAACTCCTCCTGGGTGATCTGCAGCAGCGAAAACTCCTGTGACAGATGTCTCATCCGTATGCAGTGCTCATACATTGTAGAAATATGCATCCGGTGTCTGCAAATATGAAAAAAAAAAAAGGTCAAAGTGAGATGTGTGAGCTAATAGGGATGCTCAATTTTCCAAGAGGTGGAGACATTCGCTCAGAGGTTAAATCCAGATATATCATCCAGATAACTTGAGCACTGATTGAACCACATTATAACAATAGAGAGTCCTGATATCCCATCTTTGACATGGGGGCAGGAGAGAGAGAGACAAACACACAAATCTGTTCCATCATTTCTCTGCGGTTTAAAGCAGCGATAGGAAGCGATTAGATAAAGTTAGTCTCCTCCGTGGCTGAACGATAAGACATTATCATCAAAGTATGCCGTCTCCTCCAACATGCAATCATTCTCCCTTTTATTATGAATGTGGAAATAGATCATTTAACTTATTCACATCCCTAAACTGTGCAGATAAAAGCGAAATGGGAAAAAATTGGAAGAGAAATGTCATTCTTCTGTTTCAGTCTACATTTTTTAGATAAACTTGTAATTTCCTAAGCTATAAAAGGTGGATCAGTTGCAATTATGGCACATCTTCGAGCTGGATCTTAACGTTTTCTGCCGCTGATAGCTTGAATGCAAAAATATAAAAGCCTCAGGATCCAGCCCCAGTTTTCCCAACTGCAGCTGTAGCAGTTGTGCAATGTTTATTAACACCATGAGGACGAGATTTTTCCCCATCAAAAAGTTTTTGTCGGCTGTCTGTCCGAACGCAGGATCTATGCGATATTTGGTCCCCGTGGGGCTTTAGCTTGTCGGGAAAAAAAAAAAAACACCAGCAAACTCGATCAAAGATCCAGAGATCGTAAAAGTCAAACATGCAGAAACAATTTGCTAAATCCCTAAGAGGTGTTCATTTTAATGGCCCTGTAAATAATGCTGTTTTTGTGGAGTGCTTGGTTAAACTAATGAAAACAGACAGATATCACTCCGCCTGCCTGTGAACGACTCTTTTAGCTTCACACTTTAGATTCCAAATTTCATTATTTAAAATAAGTACAATTGCGTATTAAAACCTGTACAGCTGAATAGTCTCACGACAGACGGCGTGGTGTAACGCAGCAAATGGATTTGTGAAAAAATATCTCTAATGGACCTCTTTATTTGTCAGCACTTCAGCAGAAGTTTGATGGACAGTTTAATTGCGCATCTACCTAAATGTTAATAGCTTATGTGTGTACTTTGAAAGCAACGTGCAACATTATTTACTGTTTAGCCTCTAACGAGAAGGAGCTGTGATATCACCTGATATTTGGTGGCTGAAAAAGTTTGAGAAGCATCCTTGTTGTTTTTCCGACAACCCCAAAAATCAAAGTAAATAATGCACTTACGTCTAATTACAGTAGCAAGAACCATGCATTATTTTAATGTGTATTTGTGTTCCTAACCAGCTGGAAGCTGTCAAATACAGTCAAATTAGAGGAAACCACAACAATGTCACAGCTCATTTAAGTGATCTCTTTCACTGTTTGTGTGCTTGTATACATTAGCTGCAGCTAAATGAATTTGCCGGTAACGTGGGTCCCCGACTCGTTCAGATCAGACGCAGCTCAACTGCGGAGAGCCGCGAGACTCCGAGAGCCGAAAATGTTCCTGAATCTAATTTCTCTGCAACAAAAGAACACCTACTGACAAAATTGCTCCTTAAGAAGTCTGCAACTGTTCCTGTTTAACATTTTTAAAATGTGGATCTCTTTGTGTTTGTGCCTGAACAGGAAAGCAAATCAGAAAAAGAGATTAAGAGAAATGAGCATGCCGGCTCGCTCAATGAGGAGTAATCTCCCGATATAAAGAGCGGTGCAGCCACGCCGGCCACTCACTAATGAAATCATTTCAGGGAGAATAATTGAATTCAAGTATTCAGGACTGTACATACTCATTGAAGACGAGGTCTGGAGCAAAATACAGCATCCTGCCGTTGACGTTCTTGTACGACCTCCATCCTAAAGCAAACACCATCACCGTCATCCACGACTGCTGGATTACAGTCATCTGGTCATCCACATGAAGATTTCGAAAACCTAGAAAAATTCAACACATCTCATTAGGAGATTTATGCTTTCATTAATAATGCTATATTGATTATTAAGCAAAGTGCGATTAAAATAAAACCCTCATGGGAAAGTTTAAAGCACAGATTTGACCCCAAATTACCAACAAATCGCAATTATATCTAATAATTAAAAATCCATGTGTATATTTATTTTTAAATATATTCATGATGATTCTGTCTACTCCTGAATTTTTACCCTGGACCTGTTTTTTAATAATGAGGGTGTTTTTTTTTATTTATTAATAAATATATAATAAATTGAGCAGTCTGATTTAAAATAAAAAATCAAAATATGGGCCAAATTAAAATATGATGCCTCCCAATCTTCTAATTTATCTGTTATCCATGTTTTTGTCTTTTGCAAAGACTAAAAACAATAATAATTGGGAAGTGAGTTTTTCTGTAAATCTTTCAGCTTTATTTGATTAACTTGGACAAGGTTTGCCAAGGTGGATTCTGGGTAAATTGAAACTTCTGGGAAGTTTCTGGCACATCCGTCCTTGATCCCTAATCAGTCGGAATGAAGCCTCAATGCTTCAGTTATGCTCTATAGAGGCTGCTATGGCTCCTGTTGACCACTAGGTGTCCCTATTCTTTGTTGTTGTTATTCTTAAGAGCAGGAGTGTCCAAAGTCAGTCCTTTAGGGACGGCCTCTAACTGGTTTTCCAGAAATCCTACTTTATTTGCTGTTTATTACCTGGATCAGGTGTGTTTTGCCAATAAGGAGCTTCAATGGCAGGTTGGTTAGAAAACATGTTGAACACTGACCCTCGAGGACTGATGTTGGACATGCCTGCTTTAGAGTCAAAATAGTCTGAATTCCTTCACAACTTAGTGAACTATGTTGAGCACTCATCATTTTGTAGGGGTGTTCAAATCTACTATTCTAAATTTTGGTGCCTTAAAAATTTCCCAGAAGTCTGGAAAAAAAATTTGTGCAACGATGCTAAGTAGATTGGCGAATATGGACCACAATGCATTGTGTTTGAATTATTTTTCTTGTGGGAAAAAATATATATATGTGTTTTTTTTATTAATCATCCAAGTTTTCAGTATCAGAACTCAGCGGATTCGTAAATAGACTTCGTGAAATCTTTATATCTTTTCGATTTTTACTTCGGGAAATCTGTCACGTCATATTTGTTTTTTTTAAAAAAGAGATTAAAAAAATAGTGAGCATGGTATCTTATTTTTATTTTTTTTTTTATATCCAGGCACTGTATATCTTTTTAGTTGTTATTGAGTAGGGAGGGAATTTGGAGAAACTTTCAGTTTGTTTTAATATTAATACATTGAAAGCATTAATGGAAGTGCTAATAAATTGGAGATATAATAGTTTAATCTCTTCTCATAATGACTGTTCTACATGAGTAGGCTGACGAATTATTACGATAACATTTTAAAATATACTCTAGTCTATGAGCAAGGGAGTAGTGGTGGAAGTTTAGAAACTCTAAGCCACCAAGTGATCTAGCATTTTTCAAAGTTTTTAAACCAATTCTTGGTAGTTTATTTCTACACAAAACCTTGGATATGGATGTATCTAATGTTTAAAATCATTTTGCAGATAGTAGTATACAAATCATAGAAAACAGGTCGTAATATTCAGTGGTATTTTAATTTTAACTGAAGCTATTCTGCCCGTGAGTGATATCGGGAGCTTAACCAATCGCTTTAAATCGTCCTGTATATTTTAAGTAGTGGTATATAGTTTCACTGAACTGTCTGGTACACTGGATGAGTAAGTGACACCTAGATATTTAATATTTCCTGACTTTAATGGTATTTTTAAAGTTATCTCCACGTTACCATAGAGTAGTAATATCACTGATATGCTCCAGTTAATGAAGTACTCTGAGATTAATGAAATAACGTCACTCTGGAGAAAAAAGATTCTGAAATTTGTAGGAAGAGTAATACATCATCTGTATAAAGACTTATTTTCCAATGGATGTTTTTTGTTTTAACTTTTATGTACCGGTATATCTTACAGTTGCAGCTAAGGGTTCAACAAATAAGGCAAAGAGCGAGGGGGACAGGAACTTTTGGGGTTTAAATGTTTTCAGGAAAAATCTAAGGGGAAAGACTCTTCACCTCTCTCTCTGACGTTAAGGTATCTGTGAAAGACTTTTCACCACTTTATCAGTCTTTTCTTTATTTCTGTTCTTCAAAAACTTTTTGTGAATAATATTATTTTATTTTTAAGATTTTAACTACTTAAAATCAACATCAAATTCTGGAGTTTCATCTCAATCTGACTGAATATACTTCTTAAAAGCACAAAAAAAAAACTTGTTTCCTTGACAGCAGACAACTGTTTGACTGTGACGTTAGTCCCATTCAAAGTAATGATTAGCCGGGTTTCCAGCAGCACTCCTCTGACGAGCTGTGTCGTCAATTAAAAGCCCAAAGTTCTGCTCAAAGGCTAATGTTTTATCAAAGTGATCCCTGTCATTCACGTCATAACGCAAACAGAGGTTAGCGTGCAGGCCTCAGGCTTCACTGCTTCTGTGCAAAGTAAAACTATTCATAATGAACCAGGGGTTGTGGCTTGTTGTGCAAAATATTTCAGATATGCAGTTCAGGCAAACAGCATCCCCACAGCTTTGACAGAAAAATGCAGACAACTCTATTTCCTGCTTGTAGTTAATCATCAAATAGGAGAGAGTGGATCACCAATTTATAAAACTTAAAACAGCAAAGGATCAAACACATTTATACATTTATGATAATGTTTTTCTCTATTGAGAACTTCCAGAACATGCAACAAGTGAAAACAATGTTTTCCATAGGTCATACATAAAGATGGTGTCCAACATGTAGCTAGTTTTCTATAAGAAAGGGTAAAAACGATGCTTTCAAAGCAGTGGCGACTCACTATCTTATCAAGGAGGCATGCAGAGAAGTCAGGCAGCAATCAGAACCCCAGAGAGGAGTAATGAAGGAAGGGATGCCTAAGAAATACAACCAGCAGTCCATGCATGAACCATTGGAAACTGCCAAGGAAAGACTTACAGCCTAAACTCCCTATACCTGAAGAGTTACGCTAGAGAAGCCGAGGTTGAACTGAAAGGGGGACAATGCTGATCCAAAAGGACCCCCACATGGTAACAGCCTCATTAAATCAGACTTGGCCTCAACACAGGAGGTGGAAAAAACAACTGCCTATGTTACACGCAAGAACACAAAAGGATTGTTTCAAACCATATGTTTGCTTGTTTATGAAATTATCTCATAATTGCCTCTTTGAGGATAACAGACGATGGTTTCTATGAGACTTTTCTTTACACTCTGAAAATACCTGTTGCCTCAGGTGGACTTGAAGTTGAAGGGGTTTTAGTCTGTATTCACTCATGTTATGATTCTTTGTAAAAAAAAAAAAATAGCAAAACGGCATTTACGATCATTTTTGGAAAAAAAAAACATCTTTAAATAGAAAGCAAAGGTATAAAGAAACTCAAATTTATGTTAAAATGTCTAATTTTGTTGTAAACAAGGAATACTTTTAATTAATTTTATATTGAGGGATACAAATGATAATTTAACAGTTACATGAGGTATAAAAAGAAAAAAAATATCAATAAATATGTATGGACAAACATATAACTCAGAAATGTTTAATAATCCACATCCGAATAGGTGTTACATTAAGTTTGAGGTTAAGTGTTTAAGTAACCTTACATTTATTTAAATTAATTTTGCTTCTCTTGTAGTCTTTATGGCCAAACAATGTCTTGATAGCAATACTATAAAGAAAGTCTGTCCTTGATCCTATCATTTATTACATAATCTCATTTTTCATGTTGTACAAGGACTTTGTCTAGATTTTTAAAATACAAAATCCAAAGTGCACTGTCGTTTCCTTAAATCTTCAAGTCAAAGTATCTGTCATCACTGATAAACATGTCTGTGACTTTTATTGCCACTTTGTTAGCGTAACCACAGTACAGTAACTTTCACTGTGACGTTGCCAGCATTCTATTTTTCTGGATGAAGATATCAGCAAAAATGTTTATTTTTAAATGTGTGCACAAATGTTGCCACCTACAGTATGAGTCAGGGGCTTTGTGTTTGTGAGTTTTGGCCCCAATTTCTACTTTTCTTTCAATGACCATTAAAGAGTCACTCTGATGAAAAATCCTGTTTTTAACATGGTTTTGAGGTGTTTTTTCTTATGTTTGTAAAGGAAATTGAAAAGAAAATTAAGCCTAAAATTGCATTTCTGAGTATTTATTTATTCAAATTATTGTGAATCAGGAGCAGACGAAAAGATGCAGTTGGACAGAGCTTGTAGGTGTGACGTAGAATCTACTATGACAAGTTCCCTGGTCTGCTCCTTTCCAAATCTACTTGTAGACAAATAGATCCCTATACGTCTTAGTTTTCCCTGGCTCAAAACCGTACAGCTTTTAGCTCTAATATTGCTTGCCATTTTTGATTTAGATGGTAATGGTTGGTTGGGGTTGCGAGGGGTTGTAAGCCAGCATGAGAGCATACGTAAACAGATGGATGACGGGAAGGGGAGGGGCTTACTCTGCGCCAACAGTCCCACCCAAAACTCAAGCTTTTATTATACAGGTTTTATGATTTGGGCTAAAAACCGCATCATCATAATTAAAAAACCACTCGGCGTGCTTTGAAAATAGATGAAAAGATGATCTGAATGGACTTTAAGAACCAAAATGATGCAGAAATGCTGATATTAACATCTTTACATCTACTATTATTTGCATCAAAGAGCACTAAATAGTAAATTGGTTTTCATTTCTGCTTTTGCTAAAGTGAAAACAACCTGAACGAGAGTGTTTCACGCGACTTCTTACCTGGCAGTCCTTTTGCCCATTTGACCACTTTGACCAGCTGCCTCTCCCCCAGCTCGTTGAGGCTGGTCAACAAACTGGCAGCAGAGTCTGGCTGACCACAGTCGTGTCCGGCGTTCACCACTTCTGGCTCAATTGACTCCAAAATGTTGAGGAAGACCAGCTGGGAGTTAAAGTTGGGACCCGATTGAGGAGAAGAGTGGTGGGGGACTTCCGCCGGCTCTTGCACAGGAAGATCGTCTTCTGAGTTTTTCTGCTGTCCAATCTTCTTTAGCTTGCGTGCTAATAATATTAAGAAAAAATAAGAAACAGATTATAGTTATACTCCATATAGTTTTAATTTATGATGACAATGATCAGTCCTGAGCTCCGTAGAGCGCTGGAGGGAACAAAAAGCCTCTTTGTCACTGGGATGACGGTTCCGTTTCAAATTATCTGTTAGAGATTTCTCACACAGATGAAGCAGATTTTCTGGATTCTTAAACTATTTCATGGAAATATCAATTTTCCCCAACAATCTTCAAAGCTGATCCACTAATAGCTTTAACGATATTGAATCATGTTTCATTTGAAGGAAAACTCTTCAAACAGATGAGCCTCATCAGATGGAAGGGCCAGCTCGCATCATGTGGCTTCTCACAAACATGTAGAATATCAAACCCGTTTCTCTGCTTACTTTAAGATGTGCAGTTAGAAAATAGGTTTGTGTTTTATTTTCTTAATCACTTTCTATTTTTAATTTTGATGAATTTAACCTTATTTAACAATAATAAAGCCTTATTAACAATAAATTATTGACTTATTTTATTTTTGTTAACAAGAAAGTCCTAAAATTGCCAGAAAAATGTCTAAAAAAATAAGAATATTCTGGATCTGGCAGTAAAAAAAACAAAGATGTCAGTTTTTTAGCGCTGAAAAAGCTAAAAATGTGTTATCCAGTCATGCGAAAGTGGATCTGTTATAGTTTTAGGGTGAAAAATACAATTTTCAACTAATTAAAAAAAAAAAAAAGAACAATATTTCCTCAATAATCACTCATGACTGACAGAAATGAAATAACTGTTAATTGTCGCTCACTGGAAAACTCTGAAGAGTCTCATTAAAACTGCAGCTTAGCTTCTCCAATGATAAATATTGAACTACTAGTCATAAGCATGACTTAAGTCTCTCTCATAAGTACCTGCGTTGAAAGAAAATTGCGGATTACATAAGATTTCCATTTCCATTCCTGATCCAATAACAAACATTTCAAGCAAAAACAGTTAATTAAAAATTCCTTCTGGGATAGTCGGCTGTGATACAGGCAGGCATCTGATCTTTGCAGAGCACAGTGTAAATAGGTTAGGTTGAACTAACCTTCAAATCACCATACTTGAGATGAAGCCAACATAAACTGACAAGTGATAGAAACCGGCCTGGATTTATGTTGAGCTTTTCTGGTTTTCCTGGTCGCTCTCAGCCACATTTAGTCATTTGTACTTTATTGGTAAACAAAGTAGTTTTTTTTAATACTCATGAATCAAAAAACGTTTGAGGTTAAGTGGAAACCACTGATCTACCGACTGGCAGAAAGTTGCAACACAAACGTATTCAACACCATAGAATAAACACACAATGAAGCTGACAATTTTTCCTCAAACAACAGAATTGAGAGTCTGTCCGGGTTGAGATGAAAACTTTAAAATTAGGGTCATTTTCATTTCTGTCAGCTAAAGCTTTCAGAAAATAAACGGCAGAATGATCCATTTCAAGCTGATTTCCAAGTCAAACAGCACATGGAAAATCTATCGCTTTCCTTCTTTAGCTAATGTACATTTAGGTAAACTAAATCTGCCCCTTTCTGCGTTTTGGCATGAACGCTTTTCAAACAAATCTGTCTTTTGAATGCTTCAAAACCTAAACGCTCAGCTTCTTATGTTTCTCTCTCTGTGTGTAATGTGTGAATGTAGATCTAGGTTACAACAGTTAGTCCAAATTTTTAGTTAATCTTGCCATAACGTAAGCACAAAAATATATAATTTAAAAAAATGTATCTCAATAATGAAAATACTAAACAGTTCTTATATCAATAAATATTAAAGAAGGCAACAGGAGTCGCTGATATGCCCATTGTGTAGAAAGAGCATCAAGCTACGTTCATACCACCCTTGGTAATGTTCAAGCGAAAAGTCTATGTAATCACACGTAAACAAAAATTTCGGGCTTCCCTGTTCAAAACTCTCGGATTCACGCAAGTTTCTACAACTGTTTTTGGGCTCTACGTTCAAAATGTGTGTTGCAAGCATTGACATATATCATTTACTGGACCTATCAAGGTGTTGACGTCACCCATATAAAATGCCTCATCTCCAAACCCTTGAGAAATCAAGCCAAAACCTTTCTTTGTGACTTCCTGATCGCCTGCCGCCATTTTGAAACTCGTCAAAAGTGATTGGTCTGAGTCACGTTTTGAGAGGAACTAATGTCGCCAATCACGAGTGAGCTTGTTTGACACCTCTTCCGCTAAAAACGGCTCGGGAGAAGTTGTCAATCAAACATTTGAGGTGAGGCACCACATACTTTTATAAAACCAGTTGATTGGTCAGTTTATAACTTGAATAACTTGTGCAAAGACAAAAATATCTTTTGGACATTCTTGGAACCAGAAGGCGCTTCCGATTTACGTGAGGGGAGGGGTTGACATGTCCAGTGATTATACAGTCGATGGTTAAACCAGGTTGAATTTTGACCAATCAGAGACTTGGATTTCATAATTACGTATGGATGGTGTCCCTTTTAAATAACAGAGTTCCCTACTGTTTAAAAATTGTAGCTAACATCCACTAGCCAACAGTAGAAAAAGAGGAAGAAGAAGTCCATCCCTGCTTGTCCAGTGTGAACACCATGGGCTAACAACACATTCAAAAACGAGTGTTTAGGGCGGTCTTGAACATGTGTCACATGTCTGGTGTGTATGTCGCTTTAATCTTTTCAGTCATATTTGTTACTTTTTTTTGTTGGTTTTGTCCTTACATTTTCACTCAGTGTTTCATTTATTTATAAATCTGCTAGTTCAAGAAACTAAACAGGTTTAACAGGCCATACCAGTGTGTGTTTGTAAGTCTGAAATCTAGTTTTTTTTTTTAACGATTGAGCACTGAGCCCAATCTTTTGTTTCACAAAAACCACGAGGTTGCAACACAAAGCAAAACACAAAATATGTTTACTGTGTGTTGAATGTTTTGTAGAAACATACAGTAAAGAATTTTTGAAAACTTCCCTGTTAATACAAAAATCTAAATGAAAACAGCTTGGCTTTCACTCTTAGTTTGACTTGTGATTGGAAATGAGAGCTGTTTAGGCAAAACAGTCGCTTAGTTACACTTAGATATAATTTGTGGTCTGTAAAATCCATCCATTTCAATAGATAACGCCAGAAAGTATAAAATACACACTGAAAAGCCCCAGTTGATAAAAAGAACAATAAGATCACAGAAAACTGAAAACGGCTTCAAAATTATATTTATTTTGGTTATTTAATGTCGATTAAAGTTCAATGGTAGAGGCTTTTGAACTAAAACATGATGGATTAGTGAAGAAATTATCAATCCTGCTGTTTATAACCCTTAGAACAATAAAATGAACTTTTCTCTGCAAATGTTTATTCTTTCTTATTGAAAAAAGACATCAGTTCTTTCATTCGCTTACAGCATCTTAAAAGTGGAATGGAGACTAGGCGCACAGATTACCGCAGTATATCAAGAGCCTTGGCTTTTGACTGAGCCCCCCCCCTCACACTACAACAGCTTGCATAACTGCAAACATTGCACTAATCCAAACCGTCAACCTCCATTCTTCACATACTCCCTCCAGTTGGGGGAGTGACCCACTCTTAGGGAGGGCGAACTGCCTTCTCCGTGGCCTTGAACTTAGAGGTGCTGAATCTCATCTCAATGCCTTATCGCTATTGAGGATTTGGACAGAGATCTGAAAAGCATGCGTGTAGCTAATTTGATGGCCACACAGGAAATCTGAAATTGGGCTAATAAAGAATATTGTCTTAATTTGAGAAAATGTGTGCATCAATGAAGATATGCAGTCAGAGAAGTGAAGGCAAATTATATCTGTTAAATTATATCAGATTATAAAGTATCTTATGTTTTGTAATAATTTAGATTTATCTGATTTTTTTTTTTTTTTTACCAAAACTAGTAATAAAAATACATAAATCAAGACCTCTAATCTCTAAAAAATATGAAAACAGTTCATGTCGACAACATTAAACTTTCTGCCCCACCTAAAATAAAAATACATTCTCACATTTATCATCATAAAGTCAAAAACATGTTACAGTAAATGTTTCTTGATAACCTGTCTTAATGGGATTCAAGGGTGAAAATGACGAACTGCGGAACAATGAGGGAAAGAGACGAGCGACTGAAGAGGCAAATTACCGGAGAGTATGCTCTATTTGACAATTACAATGTCTAAACTGGTATCTACGAGGTCAACCAGCTTTTTCAGGACATTTGAACACAATGAAGCTTCTTCACAGCAGTCATTCTGACATGACACGACAGGAAATGCACAAGTAAGTTAATGATGGCTGCCTTTCAGTTGCAGGGAAGTGTCGCGCATGCAGCTCCAAACTGCACCGCAGCTTTTCTATGCCAAGTCCAAACATCTACCGTGAAGGCGGTCAATTGCTTTATCAACAGAGTTAAATGAATCAATTAAAACGGAACAGTCGGAGGGGTGAGGGCTTTGATTCGGGACACTCTGAAGGTAAAATCAGGTTAAAGCCACCTACAGTGGTGATCAAAACCGCGGCTCTTTCCCTCTTTCTATTCAGACGGGCGTCCCCCTCGTCTTTCTCACTTGCAGATCTCCCTTAAACTGCAGGAACACACATGTCTGCCTCAGGTTCTTTGTTCTCGGTAAACACTGCTGAGTAAAAACACGTTTCGTAAGTCTGCGGTGAGACTGGCTGCACAAGGAGAACAAAAGGTGTGATGACAGTCCTCAGACCCGGAATCCCGCCGCCGCGACCCTTCCCCACCTCGTCACACCAGCAATCAAGACCTGCCAACTAAACAGAGGAGCTGCTATTCTCCTACACATCGCCCTCCTTCATCCGCCTATTTTGGCTTTGGTCTTTTTGCTTCACTGTTGTGTTCTGTTCATCATTATTCTTACGATCATTAAGGAAATTCCTTGGCTTGATTTGCTTTTTAACAAAAAGTTATTTTCAGGTTGTTGGTTTTTTTCATCAACCGAGTAACCTTCTGACCTGCCTACCAGCTTTTGTGCAACAATTTGTCTCGTATGCGACTTCCCCTCTTCTTGTGTGCTTTAATGGACTCTGGCTACTGCCCTGAACTCATTATCCTCTTTTGTCATAACTTAACTGCACCCATCATGCACCGATTCGACCAAACATTTGACATATTTTTCATTCTGACCTAATTCAAGTTTTATTGTCCAAGCTCTTTCTAATAGTCTTTTATATAACACTTTGAGACGGTAGGCGTAAAGCCTTTTTTTTTTTTGGATTACACCAGTGGAACCAAAAGAAAGACATTACGAGCAGAAAAAGGAAAAAAAGATCTGGACAATACAACAAAGATTTCAGTTTACACAAAATGCGTTTTATGTTTCCTGGAGAACGAAGCTCTAACTAGTCTACAACAATGTGTGGAATATTTAATGGGAATAGATTACTCATAAATCTGACAGATTAAAAGCGAAATTTGTTTTAGAGACAATGGTTAAAAATGGAGAAACAAACAGTCCTTACCCGTTTAGCATATTTGCAAGTTAAAAAATAAAATAAATAAGAAACCAACTCGTTTTTTTTTTTAAATTTAAGTAAAAATTGTCTTATTTCCAAGGACTATAGCACATTAAAAATAATGTGTTTATATTTAATGAAGATTTTGATAAATCTGCTCTGATTAGATGGCTTTATTTACATTGAGATACTCCAAAAAAAGAAACAGATTTTTTTGTGATCAGACCGGGGTCGGAGCTAAGGGTGAGTATAATCCCCCAGTAAAAAGTGCCCCCCTCCCCCCAATTTTTTTTTTTTTTTGTCGATATGAGTATTATTATTGACCAAGATTAGGAAATCACCCGGCTTTTTAAGCATTGTAAAAGTACCAAAAGCAATATTTTTTAAAGGGTAACCAAACACTAAATCAACTTTTTTTTGCTGTTGACTTCTACAAATGGGGCTTTAAAAATGGTGTCTCTAGGTCCTTGACACATTTTAAAATGTAAAATAATTTAAATAAACAAGATTTAAAATAAACATGCTTGATTCCTGAAATTATAGTCAAAAACTAGGGCTGGGTTAATAAAATAGATTGACCGATTTGAATCTATTTAAGCTTAATAGATTATTAATCGATTCATAAAAAATATAAATTGACGTAGCACATAAAGCTTAAGTCCGCCAGCTTGATACTAACGTTTAATGGAATGGAAAGGATGGCTAATGCTTACGCTCGGGCGACCTAAACATACATTTCTGACTAAATGAAGATCTTTATAAACTCACAGACATTAATTTTCCAAAATCTTTAAGGAAATATTTTTTAAAGTAACAATTTGTAACAAATTTCCTCCTGCTGTCTTCGTCTTTTGGAATAAGGTGTAATGCCATAGTGCAATTCCCATCTAGTGGCCAAACTCCAGGACAATCTCATTATTTCACTAATACATTTACAGTATGGGAACTGTATCAAATTGCTTTAAAAATATTCAAACCATGAAGTAGATAATGTATTTCTAAACAAATGTGCATAAATATGAAAACTCAATATTTAATTGAATTGAAGAATTTAAAGAATCAAGAAAAAAAACAGAATCGAATCGATCCAAGCCCTATCAAAAACCTACAGGTTGAAATGAGGTATTACAGTTGAGATTTGAGATTGGTCCCATGACATTACAGAAGTTTCCCATCACCATGCTCTGCAGCACCAGTATAAAAGCCCCGCCCATCTTTGACTCTGTAACGATCAGTTTTTATCGTGTTAGCTTTAGCTTTGGCTCGTAGCTATTTTGCCTTCAGTCGTCAAAAATCTACTGGCTTGCACAACTTTCCAGTGGACTTGGAAGTTAGGCTACAGTGTTTTAATGTGATTGGTTTTGAATCCAGCAAACTCAATCCTGATGATGGATTTGCAATGAAATTTTCACTTGGGTTTGCTTGCTTAATATGTTAGCCTTTATTAGCTATAATGCTAGCATAATTTTATCACTCAGACATGGGTCTCCTTCGGTCTGGACCATGATCGCGGGAGAAGATGGAGAAGAAAAATCCTCAATGTTCACAGTTCTGTGGTGATACTGGCTTCACTTTGCTCTTTAGTCTCCATTTTGAAGACACAGAATGACCACGTCATCTCTCAGATGGCTATAAACACAGTGAGAGAGGTGGAGCTTGGGGGGGCAAATTGGGACAACCCCCCCCCATTAAAAAACTTTTCCCCCACTTGTCCCCCTAATTTCTGAGTCAGTATTTAACATAAAAATTGACAAAGATTAATAAAAAACATCAATACAAGCTTTTTAAGCATTGCAAAAATAACAAAAGGAACAATTTTTAACAAACTCTTGACCCCCTAAAATTATTTTCTTTAATAATGAAATATGAATTTTTGATCCTTGCATTTGTAATGGCCGTCTGGCCCTTCACACAAAATATTCTAGCTCTGCCCCTCCTTCAGACCCACAAACAAATGAGCATCAAAAAAGGCCTATAATATGGAAGACTGAGTCTCATTGCAACAAAACCAAAAACTGAGGCAATTAAAATAATTAAACTTGTTAAATATATTTAAAAAAAAAAAAAACAAACAAGAAAAGTGGTAAAAAAAAATACAATTAAAACCACTTAAATTAAACTCACAGAAAGGGGAAACATTATTTTAGGCAAACTCAGACAAAGTAAGCAAACACATTTTAACACAAGACAGACACTGGAGTTACCTCTGACGCTTAGCCAGAAAAGTACCACCGTATGCCAGCGTAATGAAAATCTTTATGTGTTTTAACAAA
This sequence comes from Oryzias javanicus, assembly GCA_003999625.1. NCBI lineage: Eukaryota > Metazoa > Chordata > Actinopteri > Beloniformes > Adrianichthyidae > Oryzias > Oryzias javanicus. The sequence continues at coordinate 14,008,235 of CM012450.1, read as the reverse complement.
AAAAAAACAAAAAAAAACCCAAGAAGATTCGATTCCACACCTTTTTTTGCTTATTTTCAGTAATGAGCTGGCATCAAAATGGCATTTGAATAACGATTTCCATGAACTATCCACGTGTCAGACTCGACTGCAAATAATTATTACCTCACCTTTACTCCGTTTGAAATATCAATAAAACTTCACTAAAGGGCTCACTTCAGCCTTGAAGAGGCTACTTTTTCTGACTAATATAACTAGTACCTACATGTTTTTTTTAAACAGATAATTAAGAAAAAGCTCTCGTTTAACTGGATTAAATTATCGCTTCGGGCCAAACTGTCTGAGACCTGCTGAAGGAAAACGCTTTTGTGTTTTCATGCCTGATCCCTCAAAGAAAGTGGCATTAACAGGGTTTCAGCATGTCTGTCAATAAATGGGATAGACGAATCATTAATGGATGACAAATGGATTTTGATTCTTTTGGATGAAAGCTGAACGGTGACTCAAAAGCTGGCAGGCCAGCCGACCCTCGAAGGACAGATTTTACTTTAACGACACACAGACGGAAAACTTTTGTTAATGTCAATCGTTAAACAAAAAGGTTTAACCCCAACATGGTGGTTGTGAAACAATAAAAAGTGCCTGATGTAAAGTCACACAGAGCTCTTAAATTGCAGACTTTAGGGTTTTTTTTTCTTTTTTTACATAAACCAGTCTGAAATTTATCTCCCTGTTAGTAAGAAGGGAAAAACAGATGGATAATCAGCTTCCTTCAGGTTTTTGCAAAAATAAAACCACTACGATGGCTTTTTAGAGTGCTTTTATATGGAAATGTAATATACAATTCATACATGCAATGGATTTAAAATGATGCAAAACTAAATTTCAAAAGGTCTGCTTTTATGTTAAAAAGATGATAAAAAGTCAAACTCAAAGGCACCAACCTTAAAAAATAAATTTAAGATCAATAGCAAACTAAAAAGCCTTAAATTTAGTGCACATATCACGAAATAGGTGTCGCAATTTAACTGAATACTCAATTAGCAAATTGAAAATTGGAGCTTTTATCTGACCGTGCATTTTAAAGTAAAATTAATTCAAAAAAATCTGGTCAAATACATAATCATTTTCCACAATCACTCCTACGAATCATTGCCATAAATTTCCCTGGGAAATGCTGGGAGTGAATTACAAGTCCATGATGAGAACATAAGTGAAAGGAACTTTTTAGCCACAACTTGAAAAGATGAGCCTTTTTACTACAATCACAGCATTAGATCACATTTTCCCTCCATGGGTTTGTCACTGACTGGTGGCGAAATTACCAACCTGTCTGCAGCTTTAATTCACGTGTCTCATGTCAGCTTTGTGCTTCCAGCACAATTTTCACCGTTAACAGAATGAGAAAATGGAAGAGAGTGAAAATTGAACACAAGACTAAAATTAGTCCACTACATGTCAATCTTTACAGCCTAATATGACGAGTAGGTCTGGGTGACAGTAAGGAGAAGTGAATGGAAGAGGTCTAAATTGCATGGCAGCTCAGTCAGGGGCTTGATTATCAGTAACATCCCCTATTGTGATGATGCTGCAATTGAAGAGAACCAGCTAAGATGTGCAGTGTACAGAGAATAAAGTACTTTGGTCTTGGGAAACCATTAATAGTTTCACTTTTAGGACTTCCATTTCTCTGCTGTGTACTTTGTTGGTTTAGTATGGAGGTCGCACTGCTGTTTTTATATACTACATGCATATTGACTGTACGTATTTATAGCAGAAAACTGTACGTCTGCACAGAGGCAGAAATGAGAAATGTTTTTGTGCCATCTGGTGTTGTCAAATCTACAATATTAAAATAAAATCGTCTCCAACCTGACTTCTAATCGAATTTTTAGCCTTTATTTGATGTAAACATTTGGCGGAAAAACGTAACAAAAGAATAGATACAGAATAGCACAATTTGGGTTGAGAATCACAGCATTTTACCAAATAAAAGCAGAGAAACCAGTAACAAAATCAATGATCTACCATTTATGTTTAAGCTTTTACTTTGTGAGCAGGGTGTAGTTTTACTGTTGAGACATTGATTCACCTGGCTTTTCCAGCTGTTAATGTACCGAAAACATTAAAGAGTTGATGCATTAAGTTGATGTTCATAATACATTGTCTTGAAACTTTGAGGAGTTTAACAGCTGACATAAAAAAATAAAAATTCATAACTGATTCAAAACAAACTCTGTTTCTTTTTGATCATCTTAGTCTAACAAATTTTATTCAGAATTAACTATATTTAAGAAAAAAAAGGTGGTGATTCCATTTAAGCTTTTTAGCATTTAACATGCGATGACAATATTTTATTTTGCTATTTTATAGCTCACAACGACTAATTTCACTCAGTGACAAATTTTAATAAATACAATTTTCAGTCCATTTGTATGTCTCAACTCTCATGACTTAATTCAAACTCACATTGGTGATCTGGATTCATTTCTCAGGCTAATTTAACATTGATTACATTTGTTTTTTTTAAACTAAAATTGTGTATATATATATATATATATATATATATATATATATATATATATATATAAAATATTCTGTCTGGAAGATATACTGTTACAAATGTAAACACTTTCAGTATAAATTTCTTTTTCATGAAGAAAGTGTTCATTTAATTTATGACAATTAAACAACTTTAAATCTAAAATTTGTGCACTGCTTCAATGACAATTGTCTTTTTAGTGTTTTTAACATGTTCTTGTGGCATTATTTCTGATGATGCCAGTATTATTTAAAGAAAATCGTGCCGTGGTGCGACAAAAATCGCAGATCCAGTTCCTGCCTTGCACTGCCGCATGCGCAAAATGTCCTTAGGCAAGACACTGAACCCCACTTTGCCTCCGGTGGTTATAGGTTGGCGCCAGTGTTCTGCAGAAGTGTGTAAATGTGTGTGTGTGCGTGAGTGAATGGTACTGTCACTGTAAAGCGCGCAAGGAGGTTTAAAAGTATGCCATTTACCGTAATTTAAAATAGTATTTCTGAATATTTTTCTTTTTAATTCAAGTTGTTGTGAATGAAGAGCAGATGAAAACATGTTTGAAAAAGAGCTTATTTGACTGGTGGTCCTCAAGCTCCAAAACTGTGATAAAAAGTGTGTGGGGGGGTGACTGTTCAGCGCTAATGGTCCCACCTAAAACTCAGAAGTGAATTTCTAATGAACTACTGCCGCTCTGCAGAAACTATGTTCTAGGAAAAAAACCAGCTCTTTTTTATTTTGCCTAAAGACGGCATAATCATAAATAAAATATCACTCAAATATCGCTTTTTAAAATCAATCAAAAGGTGATTGGCGTGGGACTTTAAATGCACTGAAATATGTTATCTGGTTGATTATTATTAACATGTCAAATATCGAGTGAGTCTACAGTGTCCTGCATGGGTTGATGTTAGGTTCTTTCTAGTTAACCCTCCTTATCAAAGAGCATTCGTGTGTTTTTATCCAAATGTTTGCAGACGATACTGTGGTTTAGCGTGCATCATCTTAGTAAACAACTAGAAAGTGTGAGAAGTCTGTGTTTCACATCACAGCTTGGCAACACACTCACGACAAGTAAAAACACCTAAATCAGTAGCAACGCTCACCCCACTCTAAGGATGTGTTGAGGCTGCATGTTGCAACCACTACAAATATGTTGCAGACTGTATTATTTTCACTTTAAATAAATGACCTGTCATCGGATTTAATTGAGCTATTTAAATTTCAAACACATCAAAGAGTAGATGTCAACACAAGAATAATTACAGCAACAAAGGTGTGAACTCACAATCAAACAAATTCCTCTTCCGTCCTGTTTCTGGAAATATTTACGGTTTAACGTCTACTTCACTTCAATTATTAAAAACAGCTGATTAGTGAGAAACTGAACTGTTTCATTATTATGTTTGTTTGATGATATTTCTATTTGAGCTGCTTCCAAAAGAAATCAACGTTTTAGCATTTAATAACTTTTAGCAACGGCTCAAGCCACCATAGCATCACCTGCTGAAATCCTTACAGGTTTCTGTCACATGTTCTGGCTTTAATGCTTAACTTTCGCATTTTAGAACATGTCACCTTTTGCAAAATATTCAGATATTTTTGAGCCTGCAACTTAACTCTGTTCATAGTTATACTATTAAAGATTCATTATACATTTTAAACTAAAAGCCAATAAACCTTTAAGATAATCCTGAAATTTTCATAGACATTTTCATTTATATGTTTGTTCCTTGAAGCAAACAAAACGTTTACTCATACCAAACATGTTGCTCAACAGTTTTAAGCTTTTTTTACACCACAGGTATGCTGCTCTCTTGGGGCGGGATTGAATGCTGTCTTTGATTGGCTGTCAAATACAAACAAAGACTTCAGAGACACAAAAGAAAAAGTTTGTTTCCAGATAAAATGGTGAATGTGTGTCATCTTGAAGTTTGGCTCTATTTTCTCAAACAGAAAGCCAATTGGGTAAAAAATACAAGCCAACAACAATAAATTAGCTAAACGCGTTACTTGGGAGGCTTACAGTACAGAAACTGTCATAAAGTATTTAACAATGGATTTCCTTAATTTAGTAGCAGCCATGGGTTGCACTGAAAGAAACCACAGCCTCCTTTCTTTATTTAATAGAAACTGGGGTAGAAACAATAAGATTTCCTTGACTTGGCTTAAAGTTTTTATTCATCTGTTAGCAAAATTATTTGGTAATTTTGATTTATTTTTACTGATTTATGTACAAACCAAATCGTACCCTCTTTAGGGGACACCCGGTTATAAGACACACTCTCTTTAAACATAAATGGTCATAAATGGTCTATATTTTTTACTTATGACACATATAGGAGCCTGTAGGTACACAGAACTATAAGGTCCATTAAGAGATAAATCTGTATGTCAGCTAGATTTAGTAATTACATTCCTGAACTTGCTTGTGACACTCTTCTACACGTTAGCTGTGCTACAAGCGCTAGCCAAGTTAGCATTGTTAACCATGTTAGAAAGGTTAGTGGATTCGCAATATCTGCAACTCCAAACTATAGGCAGTGTATAAAGAGAACTGGAATCATAATCCCCTCCCCCTTTACATTCCAAACAGGAATAGCCGCTGGTCCAAAAAAAAACAAAATCTCATAGACTTCTACTGAGAAATAAACAGCTAATACTCAGTCATTCTATTTGTCAGAATAACCATTCTTGCTCTGGTACCTCTTTTGAACAGGTGCTTGATAAACGTAGTTTTTTTTCATTATACATTTTCTTTATCGCAAGTTATTCATGTTATAAACTGACCAATCAGATGCCTTAGTAAAAGCATGTGGTGCCTGCTGGCCCCACCCCCAGTGTTTGAAACGTTTGATTGACAGATTCTCTCGAACCTGCTTTCAGTGGAAGGGTTGTGGCTTTTCAACAAGCGAGAATGGTTGCCATAGAAATGATGACTAACTAACTGGCTCCAAAATGGCAAAGTCTATACTGCGGAATTGACATAACTTCATTGGAACCAGAGGTAAAGCATTTTCTATGGGTCAACATCACACTCCGCTTCGTCAAGTGACACTAATATGCTGACAATGCTCCCAACCTTGTTTGCAACATGTAAAAAAAAGACAGGCTGATACAACTAAAACAAATGTTACTGTGACTATACTAACTCTCAACTTTGCTTGTTACATAAAAAAACACAGTCCGAAACCGCTACACGCTAGCTACGTTAGTACATTCACAATACCTGTAACCCCCAACTTTGTCTAAAATAAAAATAAAAAACAAACTGACTACATACCAGTAAAATAAACATTACTATGACTGTCCTAACTCCCAACCTTGTTAGTAACATGTAAAAAAACAGTCAGATACTGCTACGCGGTACCCAAGTTATTGTATTAGCAATACCGGTAATCCTAACCTTGTTTACAACACTTTATTAAATAAAACAACCTGATGCTCCTAAAAGAAACATTACTGTGACCATGCTAACTCCCAACCTTGTCAGTAACATGTAAAGAAAAACACAGTCCAACAGCGCAACATGTTAGCTTCATTAGCATATTCACAATACCTGTAACTCCTAACTTTATTTGTAACACATGAAAAAAACACACACAAAAAAAAGATAACAATTATTACTGTTACTGCGCTTTTTTTTTTAATTGTCTTTTCATTCCAAAGAGTGTGTAAATATTTCAATACTAGTATGTATTGATTGTTTTAACAATATCCAGTCCTGATTACAATTCAAGCATCTTCCATGGTCAGTCATCACTGCTTGATGCTGAATTCTTCTATAGTCTACTGCTTCATCAAGTCAGTGATGGGGTATTAAACATTAGCAACATTAGCATTGTGCACTGTCACCTGATAGTGGATGTAAACAAAAATGCACTTTTATAAGTCTAACTTCATTAAGTGTTTAAAGCATTTGAGGATTTGAAGCCTCAATCCTGGGGAATTTTTATTATTCATGCTACCACATTTCACAACAATATCAACTGATATGGGAAAAGGGGTTTGTAAATGGAAATTCGTCTCACCTCCGAGGGTCATTCCAGCTTCAAAACACTTCTTTAGTCGACAGGAAGGGCAGTTCTTCCTCCTGAGCTTGTCAATCGTGCAATCGTTCTTGCTCGCACACAGGTATTTTTGTTTACCTGCGTGGGGAGCAAATGGAACAAAAGCCTCTTATTGAAATATGCTACATAGACTTGATTAAAAACAAATGAAGCTGAAGTGAGGGGGTGGAGCCAAAAATCCAGCGGAGACCTGGACCTTTTACCTTCAGCGGCTCTTTTGAAGAAGACCTTGCAACTTCCGCAAGTGAGGGCGCCGTAATGGCAGCCAGACGCCTCATCTGAGCAGATCAGACACGTCCTTTGAGGGGGAAAGAAGAACTCCATGGGAAACATGTGCTCTCTGCCAGCCTCAAACATGCTGTCAAACACATGAAGAACATGAGATCATGTCATGAAAGCGGTTCAACACAATGGTTTTGTCTAGCCGCAAAGCTTTCACTGTTTATGTAGATTCAGAATAACTATCTTATGGAACCAAAACTTCACACGAAAGCTATTCATATCACCACAGGCTGTGCAGTACGGTAAAACGTTTAAGGAGGGCAGAGTGCAACGATTTCCAAAAAATGAGGGACAGTCTTAAATGCAAGCGACGCAGTTGGGAGGAGGGGGGCAGATATGGGATAAGTGTGATGACTTGAAGCCTTGAAACCGCGAGATAGTAAGCGACACAGACATAACGATGCCTCAGTGACGTGCGGTGGAGATAATAAGGTTTGGCATGAGACGGACAAGGATGAATCTGGCTCTGTGTCCCGACTACGCTTAGAAACATCTGGACAAAACACTCCAAGAAAGAAAAAAGCGGAAGCAAAAACTATTACGCTGCTTATTCGGAACACATGGAGGATTTTTGTCTTTGATTAAACGAAATCTGCAAAGGTTTAACCAAAACTAGAAAAATATTGAAAAAGTTAACGTTAAAAACATGATCTGGCCTTTCTTGTTTTCTAAATATAAAAATCTAGCGTGGCTCTGAAACTACAACACACCCGTGTCAACCATTCATTTTATTAGGGAGAGATTCAATTATCCCTAACTCGTCAATGAAAAGCTAAATTAACTGATTTCTTTCGTGTTTATCCGAAGACCTGCTGCGTCTCGCTCAGCTTTCAGACTCTCTAACCCAGCAATTATCCAGGGTGACGCAAACCTTCAAACATCCCCTCCCAACCCTCCCCCAACCGAAAAGGACACTAGCATGATTGTTCAGAAGTGTTTGCAAGTTTTGTTAGAAAAAACAGTGCTACTTTGTTAACAAGCGCACTGCATTATCAAGTGTGAATTATTAAATGACACCCCCCCCCCAAAAAAAAGCGCATCCTATGAATGACTAGCTGATCAAATGGTTATTCAAAAAAGGGATCATATGTTCACAACAAATTCAATTTCAGTGCTTTCTTAATTTGTTTTCATTGACTGTTGTTAGGTCTTAGTGCACAACAACAGCTGCTTCAGTGTATTAGGAAGACCAAAAATTTTCCAAATTTCCAAACACAAAGAGGAATATTTTATCCGCAAAGGGACCACAGAGAAAGATCAGTGGACTGATGAGCTACAGAATATTCCATCTGGATTCACAAGTTTACTATTCTGATTTAGCACGATTCAAGTAAATCTGTATTTGGTCATTTTTCAATCAATTTGATTTGGTTATTAATACTGTTTTTCACATAATTGGATTAATAAACTAAAAAAAAAAACAGTTTTAATTTTTGGCTGAAAATAACCACAAAATATAGAATTAAAAGGAAAACAAATTCACAAATTAAATTATCGTATTCATTTATTTATTTATTGGTTGAAATAGCTTTGACTCAATGAATGCTTTGTTAATACATTTCCTACAGGCAACACAAATAAACTTTTATCTACATATCCAAGATTTTACCATAAAAATTAATGTATGTCTTTGTTAATTTCATAGACTGACATTGCAATTTAAATTAGATAAATGTGATGTTATTACAGTCAAAATATTGATATAATTTTTCACGTAATATAAAACGACTCCAGTGTATTTTAATCTCTATGTAATGAAAATGTACCACTTTACAGTGAAATTTTGGCAACCTCAGCTGTCAGTTTTTTACCATAAAAATTAATGCATTTTGCTAATTTAATGGTACACTGATGTATTCAATAAAAAATATGAATATTACTCAAGAAGAACTTTACTTTTTTTCTTACCTTAACATTGTTAAAAGTAACAGCTTCTCTTTTACAGTGAAAATATACAATTTTTTTCATAATAAAATGCACAATATTTTTTTACAGTATTTTATTTACTATGACTTTTTAAACCCCTTCATGCCTGCACTTATTTCCAATTACATTAAAAAAATATTCTTCCATACGTTTATTTAGTTCAAGGTGGTACTAAATTAAGTGGAGTCCCAGATTAAATGGTACATTAAAAATTAGCAACATATTGTGTGAAGAGGTTAAACGGCCCCAAAAAATTCTATGTTGAAAATAAATCTGGGTCTACCTTCCATAATATGAAATTAATTATTTTCATTTAGATTTGTGGTTCAACACATTTCTATTCAATATCAATTTTTTGGTCAAAATTAAATTTTAAAATATATTTTATTGGGATGTCCAAATGTTTCACGTAACTATTGATTGAAACTGAAAGGTAACATTTTTTTGCCCCTTCTCCTGCAACTTCTTACATTGAAGATGTAAGATATAAAATCCAAAACAATTTTGTTTTTTATGTTTAAAATAAAGCTTTGAAATGAAATAATTCCTTTTTTAACGTGAGGTTCTGTACAACGTCAACGTAGTGTTTATTTATAACCAAAAAGCTGGTGTAGGATTACAAGATTCATCTGTTGTAGTGTGTGACTGTGGATATTTCAGCGCCTGGTGTCCACCTTCGTATCCTGTTACCACCTTATATTGATGGGACAAACACGAGCAGAGTCCTATGACTCTGATCAGGACATAATAGATTAAAAAAGGATGGTTTCAGTGGGAATTGAGCTGGTTTCCAAGCCACCCGGAGACATTCTGCTTTCATTATGTATGTGTGAAGTGATCTGCTGACAGGCACACTTCCCTTTGTTTTGATGTGGGGTTTTATTGCATGCGCTTGGTTTAGTTTTGCATTTGGGAAGTGGGAGCTTACCTCTGTGGAAGCTGGTTTAGTAACAAGTGTTTATGTAAATCTGTTTAAAAAGGTGTGAGATGATTTACTGTGGTCAGTGGTATTTTAAAGTTTTGAACTGAACTGTTTCAGCTTCCTGGAATGAAACAGAGTAAAGTAATGCTGAATGCTGCCTATAAAATAAGGCAAAAAAATGACTTGACAGTCACAGATTCTGCAAGTTGTCCCACTTAAAAAAAGGAGAAAGGTTTCTAATGATCATCATAGGTACAATTCAACTGTGAGACAGAATGAAAAAGAAGATTTTTAAAGAATGTATTTGTATAATTTTGTGTATGTAGCTCAACAAACAAGTTGTCCCTCACAGATCTTTAAGAAGTCCTTCTATCTTCCACTTGTTACATCAGTGTCACTAGTTTAACTGGTTATCTATAAATGACACCTGTCCACACCTTTAATCAGTCAGACTGTAACCTCTCCACCCTACCAACACCAAAGAACTGCCTAAGGCTAGAATGAACCAATTTACAATGAGCAAGCATCTTGATGAGAAGACATCAACCACTGGAGCAATTATAAGAAAATGGAAGAATCACAAGATCAGTGATAGTCTCCCTGCCCCTAAAGCTCCATGCTAGTTCTTACCTCACGAGTAGCAAATGATCTGTGATGAAACAGCCCAGAAATACACAAGAGAACTGGTCAATGACCAGAAGAGAGCTGAGACCACAGTAACAACTTACTATGGTAACACTACATCGTCATGGATTCAAGTCCTGCAGAGCTCCAAAGGTCCCCCTGCTTAAACAGCACATGTCCCGGCCCGTCTGAAGTTTTCCAGAGACTATCTGGATGATCCAAAGGAGGATTAGGGGAATGTTAGACACGACCAAAATTAACATCTTTGGTAAAAACGCCTCTCACAGTGTTTGGCAAGGGAATCATGGTAAGCTGCATCCCAACAAGACCAAACCATTTTCTGAAAATGCACCATGAAGGTAACAACGGAATGACTATAAAATCATTTTATGGTTCTGGGGTGGCCTAGACAGCCTCCAGACCTCAATCCAAAATACAGTCTGTAAAGGAAGTTGGAAGTAAAACATCACAACTCTTGAGAAGATCTGCATGGAAGAATGGACCAAAATAGCAGCTACAGTCTGTCTAAACCTGGTGAAAATCTACAGGGAACTACAGACCTCTGTCATACAAGCGTTGTATTTCAAAGTAATGAGATAAACTTTTTCTTTTGACTAAATACATTTTTTCTGCACTATTAATAGAAATTCCTACAGTGTGATTTCCTGGATTTTTATTTTTTTACATTCCGTCTCTTCAAGTTCATATGATGAACGTCCGGACGTCTCTAATCTTTCATACGTGAGACAACTTGTGGAATCAGTGACTGACAAATACTTTGATATTACTTCTGAATAAATGAAGAGATAGCACCAATACATAAATAACATTGATAACATTTTCAATTTTGATAAGATAAACAAATAACTTTGTTTGAAAAAAAATCCTGTAAATAAAAACCTTTAAACGTCTTTCAAGAACTACAAACTCTGAGAGTCAAAGTGCACATTTACAGTTTTTAAAATCTAGCCTCCTGCTCTTTGTTTTTGTTGTTGCTTTATTAACAAACCACAACGATACATGTGATGCTGTGAAAGATGAATGAGATGTTTACCAGGAAGTCTGGCTTTCCGCAGATCCTGATGAATTAGTTCTACTGGACTCAAACAGAGTCATTGGAGACACGGGATACAAATGGAGGAGGAGAGCTTCCAGGCAACGGGAGAGAAAGGATGGGTGCGGGATGAAAGGAGAGTATAACCAGGAGAAAGGGGGGGATGAATGGATCAGAAGAACAAATAAAGTGACTGTATAGGGATGGACAAACTGATAAAGAAAGAGAATGAATGAGGTTGGAGGAAATTGTAAGGAGGACAGACGGGATAATGGAGAGAGGAGGACTTTTCTAAAACAATGCAAATAGTTTTGCTGATTGGAGACGTGATCCTGCTCCCAAACTCGACTTAACTGCATTTACTTCCTTTTCTTGACATTAGGGCCTCGTCAGGGAGAAGCTTGTGCCACCGTTTGATCCGGGCATCGCACGTGTGCGCCTCACATCTGCGGTGCAGCTTGGACCACCCCAATCTCATCTTTATATGCCAATATAAAGTCCAGTAAACTGCATAAAATAGCAGCCATTATTAACACGGCCCTTCCTCCTCCACTTTCAGCTGTCTCCTTAAGTGTGGAGCCGTTGACCGGGGGCCACCTGGCCTCACTTAATTCAGACCTCAAGATGCACATTTGTGCTCAATCCAATTGAGGCCGGGATATTTGAATGGAGGAAGATCACAGGTACCGTGCGTGCAACAATGTTTTCCTAGAATTTGCTTCATTACTGAGTTCTTTGAGTTATATGATGTCTCCAGCGGTGATTTACGCTCACGGTGTTTCGGCTCCCTCCGGATATTCTCTTTACGACACGCAAAAAGAAAAAAAAAGCCCAGATCTGGCCCACACTTGTGGAACGCACTTATGTTGTATTTACTCTACAGATGTTCAAGATATTTCCGGCAGGTGAACCAGCAGTTTGAATGAAAGGCTTTTTACTAAAACATAAATTCAAGGGAGACTTAAATGGTGATTTGAAATAAATGTTCTGGCAGTTTTACTTTTTTTATGCATTTTTCCGAGTTTGATTAATTAAGCACATTATCTTTAGAACACAATAATAATAATTGCCAAACGATAAAAGACACATTTCCCTTAAATAAATAAATATCTGAGCTGTCTGTTTTGTGCGCTCACACATCTGGATAACTTTAACAGTGCGTGGAAAACAAAAGACAGAGTAACAGACTGAAACCGTGCAGCTACATACAACCATGCTGAGTCAGAGACACTGAAGTCAGAGAGTTCATGCCCTTTGTCTGAAATAAACAAGTGTCACTCCTCAGGTCTAATCTGAGTCCAATCCACAGCCCATAGCTGAATACAGACTCAAGAGCCAAACTGGGGTTACTCTGGGTCAAACGCTGATGCCTCATTAGAGGGAGATCAGTGAAAAGGCGCCAACTATGACTTATTTGGTAAATCACTTCAAGATTTTAATTTATTTTGTAATTATTGGTGCAAGAATGGAAATACCTTAAATGTTTGAAAGAAAATGACATCAATCTAATTGTTTAAACGGCAGGATTTACTCTCCTCCTTTCTGTTCTCTTTTAACTGACCAGCAGGCAGAGGACAGCAGACATCCTTTATTTGCTTAACGGTGTCATAAAGCACATGACCTGTCCGCCTGGGCACTTCCTTAAGCCCCTATTTAAAATAAAACTTCCTTTGATCAAAGTCTTGTCATTCCCTTAGGGAAAAACTGGGAGACAAATCAGCTAAATTTATCTGCACGGATTAGATCAGGAGATTTAAAAATAAACCTTTTGAAGAAAAAAAAAAGTCCGTATTTAGTTTCTTGCAACAAGACAGGATGATCGAAATATGAAATAATAATAATAAAGTAATGATGATAGGACTAACCCTGTATCGCTGTAGGAAACGTCCAGCCACTCACCGACCTCACTCTTCATGTAGTTGGAGTTGGGATAGGGCGTCCTGGGCATCCCGCCAGGATACCACTGCTCCGGACGCACGACGCTGCCCTCATAGGGGTTAGAGATGAACGCGGGGTTCGCCCCCGCGTCCTGAGAGTTCACGCAGTGCCTCGACCCCCACAGCTGCGTGTTGTACCTCTTGTTGAAGGTGTAATTGCTTGCCCACAGCGCTCCCCCCATCTCGCTGCTCTCGCATTTGACTCGGACGCCGAACTGCTCCGGCGGGTACTTCTCCTCCGCGGCGTCCCCCGCTCCTTCGGGGGGCTCGTAGCCCCCGCACGGCCTGCCCGCAGCCGCGTGCCCGAAGTGAGCCAGGTGGTCCGAGGATGAGGCGGGGGGGACGTAGGGGCAGGGGCTGGTTATGTCATCAGCCTCGCACGCGGAGAAGTTTTGCGCGGACGTCCGAGCGGAGCCGAGAGGGTGGAACGGCGAGGGGGTCTCGGATGTCCGGAACATTTTCAGCGGGTGCTTGTGCTCGTGGGGGGCTCTCTCGGGACACCTGTACTCGGCCGTCGGGGCTCCGGGACAGGTCACGTCGTAAAAGCACTCCGCGCTCATGTGCTCGCTTGGCGCGCACGCGGCATCCGCGCTGCCGGCGTCCCCGGACTCCACGGTGAGACCCAGAGACACGGACACGGCTTTGCACAGTTCCCGGGCCGTCTCGGAGATGCAGGCGGAGAGCGCGCGGCCGTCCCCCGCGCGGCAGATCTCCTTGGGAGCCGCCTGGCAGCAGTGCGCCTCCATGTCTTGCGCATTTGCGCGCTCCGACGCGTAGCCACCGCTCTCCGAGTCTCGGAGTCTGCCGGCGCGCGTCTTGCTGAAAAACCCTCCACTTTCCTCGCTTTTCCGCGCCATGCCGAGAGCGCCCGCCGCGTCGCCTGCCTTCCCCGGCGTTCCCTGAGCGCAGTTTCTGCTGCACGGTAACTGTCGGCTGGTTTGGCTCATCTCCCAGAAAGTGACTCTGGACTTTGCACGTTGAAAAGTGTCCGCAGGTCCGCGCTTGTTGCTCTGCCGCGCTCACGTAGAGGGAAACGCTTTGGTGAAGGTCTGAGAGGAGCTGCAAGAGGCGCAAACTCCTCCTAAACCGCGATGTTTAGAGTCGGAGGCGCGTAAGTTCGCTGCTGCAATCACATGGAATAACAACACCCCGGAGTCCAATTAACCAGATTATTAAACATAGATAGGATTTAATCATCATTGCATCCACATAAAGACTTTCTTTATTTATTATCGCCGCCGCCTGCAGCCGTTTTATGGACTTGCACGTGTGCATCACAATTTTTTAAAGACTTTCATCGTCTGGCCGCAAACGTTTCCTATTTATAATTGCAGCAAGATGACAATGAGGCTTTAAAGAATTTGTCAATGGGGGTTTTCACTGCTCAGAATGGTCATTAATGGTCATAAAATGCGTCACCCTTGTTCAAAAGTTCAGAAGTCATGCAGATTGTTCAGATAAGATGAATATCTTGAAGCAAGAGTTGACCCTTTGAGTCTGAGAAGATGAAGGATAAACCCTTTTTCATTTGAAATACATGCAACAAGTGAGAAAACCTGCATTTAAATCAGTTGCACTTAAAGCTGTCACAACTTTGCACAAAAGACCCAAACATCATTCAATTTTAGTGCATCATGAAGTTAGAAAAATAATATTTGCATTGCCTTCATTTAGTCCTTTCAGAACTCCGGAGCACACATGCTTCATTGTATGTTGATTGATTTGACTCCACATTTACTCCAATTTCATGCTACAATTAGTTAGACACATATACACACATTTTTTATTTCTTAAAGACTCACAAAATGAATATGATGTTTTAACAAGTTCTTGTGGCATTTTATCTCAATAGAGAACATATGTCAACACAATTAAGCTTGAAATTGCATTTCTAAGTTTCTAGGGTTGTAACAATTCATCGATGAATTGATATATAAATCCAACCAGATCGATCTGTTGTTGATTGAATCGATTGCTTCAATATAAATTAAATCGATAGTACCCTTGGAAATACAATTTGGATTGAGATCTGATCTATTTTATGTAAAAACGACCATCACAGTGACAACACACGTGATAAAATGATCAACCATCATTCCAGTCCAAAGTGTGGAAACACTGTGTGATCATACCAATGTTATAGTGTTCTAATAATGTTCTGTTTGTGGAAAAACAATATAATTTATTAAGTTAAAATAGGAATAGATTTGCCATTAATTCTTGTTTATTTGTTTGCTTGTTCACATATTTACTCTTGATTATCTTGCAAGAAATTCAAGGAATCTGGAAAACTTCACCTGCACTGTCTAAGTACCAGGTATTTATCTCTGAGTCACACCAGTTGGTTTTTTTGGCCAAAGATGTCCAGTACCGATTTTAGGTCAGAGAATCGGATCATTCAAAATGAAACAATATTGTCAACCACAAATTACAACATGAATCAAATCATTATAAAAATTCATCTGTATTCAAATCATGGATAATCAGGAACAGGTGAAAAAAAAATTTCTTTTGGAAACATTTGTAGTGACACTGGCGTTACAATCGGTGGGCCACAAGCTCCCTGCTCCGCTCCAGTCAGATCCAAATAGATCCATGAACGTCTTCTTTTTCCTCGTTCAAGATGTCTTGAAACTGTATGCCTGGATAGCTCCAATATTGCTCGCTATTTTTGTTGCACCGGTAATGTTAGGGTGAGGGTGTGAGGGGCTGTAAGCTAGCAGGACAGTGATGAAGGGCTTATTCCTCACTAACAGTCCCATCCACAATTTAGTGGTGAATTTCTAATGAATGACTAAGCCTAAAATCAACATAATCATAAATAAAAGACTTCTGGGAACTCTTAAAAAAGATCAAAAGATGATCGGAGTGGGACTTAACCAGTTAAATCTGCCATATGCATCTACCAACTTGGTTACATCAGTCATTCTTTGTAATTCCCAAGCTTCCCCATGATGAAAGGCTGCACGGCATTATCAATCCTTCATCCCACTAAATTTTAAAGTATCTTGTTTTTTCTTGGCCTATTGAAGGTGACACTATAAGCGAAAGCCACTTGTGGATTTCCTATACAGCCTGTGTTCAATTTCACTCGAATCATCGATTCCCAACCCTGATCCTGGAGTTCTTCTGCCCACATGTTTTGCTTATTTTCCTGATTCATTCTTCTGATTCATCTCATCAGCTCTGCAGAAAACCCAATAATGAGTCACAGTGATTTGAATCAGGTGTGTCAGGGCTGGGAAAAGACCAGGACTTTACCGAAGCACTGAACTCAAACTAAACACTGGTTTTTGTGCAGAAATACGACTTTTTGGCATTTTTTTTTTGCATCTGTTTTTCTTAATTGTAAATAGCCACAAGATAGAACAAATAATTGAAACATACACAGATTAAGAAATAGGTCACATTTTATCATTTTCAGTGTTCAAGGAAAACCTATCTGGTTCCACAGATTAAAAGACACAGATGTCCCTCTCTGCAGGAGATGGGTTCTCTTTTACAAATGGAAGTAGTTCAAAACTGAGACAACTTTATCTGATGAAGATTGGCTTGCGCTACGTTTTTGGCAACTTCTCTCTTCTGCTAAGCTAGTTGAAACTAACCTGCCTCCAAACAAACCCAGAGATGCATACTCCTTAAAGACCCACTCCAATGTGTTTTTGGTATTCCTAACATGTTCTTGTAACATTTTTCTAATGGTATAAAGGAATTTAAGATTAAAATTGAGCATTTCTTCATTCAAATCAAAAACTCTTGGCTTGAAAAAGCTTAGATGTGTTACGCAGCAGCTGCCATGAGTGGGTAAAAGTCCACTTTCTCTACTACAATTCTGATGCATAGATCCATTAACGTCTTCGTTTTCGTCGTCTGATTTACCATCTGGCTCAAAACTGTATGGCTGCACACCTCTAATATTATTCGCTGTTTTTTTGCATCACTAACTTTAGCTTGGGGTTGTGGGGGGCTGTAAGCTAGCAGGAGAGAATGTAAACAAACACCATGTCTGAATTCCTTCCCTACTCACTATATAGTGTGTTTGCCATTTTGCAGTGCTGTCCGAATCCATAATTCCAAAACTTTCATATTAATGTTTTATGTTTTGTTTCAATCAGATATGTTGCAATCTACCAAATAAAATAAACATGAATAATCAAACAACTAGGATTAAGATCTAGCAAGTAAAAAACTGATCTAAACACATGTTATGATTACAGAACTGATTTAACTGATGTAGCCACAACTCTGGCTACAGAGGGTTAGTGTTCCTTTTATTCCCTGTTTTTTGGAGAGAAAGAGGTCTTTCAAGTGTAAAGTGATAATCATTTATAGCGATGAATATAATGAACAGATGCCATAAACCCTCGGTTATCGGAGGACACCAGTGCCGTTAAAGTTACAGTCCATTAAAAAAAAATTAAAGTCTAAAAAGAAGCCTCATGATAACTTTTGTCCAGAGGGGATCCTGACTTTTCCCGTCTTTGGGGCAGTAGGGATTGACCAGTGCAAAAAAACTTTTATGGGGTCAGATGAATTTATGGATTTATTTATTTTTTGTGAAAGAAATTTGCGCTGCCTTTACTCTGAACCGAAAAAGCAAAGAGACATTTGTAATGACTTTCAATGAGCGAGTCAAAAGCAGCTATAAAAGTGGGATATTTATGAAAAATGGTCTGGGCTATGGTGGGGGGAAAAAGGAATTCTTGGAAAAAATGTAGAACTTAAAGATGTGTAAAACAATAAAATACTAAAAATACCTTAACTCTTTCACTGCATAACCATTTTCTCAAAGATGTTTTAGTTTTCTTGCCAAGAGATTTTTAAACTCAGATTTTCCACATTTTTTTTCTAAGCATTCCTATGCAAAATCACATCCTGCAAAAGTTTGCAAACTTAAACTTTTAAGCTTTTACCTCATTGAGGGTTACCTCTGCACTTATGTGCATTTCTATCCACGTCGGACTTCAGGCCTTCTGCTGGTTTTCAGAAACCTTACCCTGTCTGTTGCTGATTACCTTGTTCAGGTGTGTTTGGCCAATGAGATGCTACAATGTCACGTTTGTTAGAAAAGTGTCGGACACTATGGACTTTGACAACTCCTTCAAAATGAATAGAAATACTGCAGAGCCAAAAATGACAAATCTCTCTCTTCTTCTAATTTTTTTTTTTTGAAAGAGTAGCGATTCAAGGGGAATTTACCGCTCTTTTTATAGATTCTGTTCGTGAGAATAAATCTGGATAATTAATTATCTATGGAGGTAAAAATTAAAATGATTATTTAAAGTAGTGGATTTGAAAAGGTTTGCTTCTTTTTACTCTTGTAAAAACTTAATTTTATTTTTTTCCTACTATATTGTCGTGATTATATGATTATGGGTTTTTTAAAGACCCACTCCAATGAAAATCCTGTTTTTGATGTTTTCAACGTGTTCTTGTGGGTTTTTTTTTCATGGTGGAAGACAAATATAAAGAATTTAAGTTTCAAACTGCGTTTCTGAGTATTTCTTTATTCAAATCCTGATGTATCAGGAGCAGATGAAAACCGGATGTTTGAAAAAGCTCGGGTTTGTGAGGCAGCAAACAAAAATCTCCCAGCTCCGCTCCATCTGATAGTCGACAAATAGATCCATGGATGTCTTTGTTTTCCTCATTTAAGCTGCCATAATACTTCACTAGTAATGTCAGCTTGGAGTTGTAAGAGGCTGTAAGCTAGCGGGAGAGAGATCAATCAAAAGGATGATGGGATATCAGTGGAGGCTTACTTCCGTGCCAACTCAGTTGCAAACTGTCTGCCATTTTGCAGAAACTATGTCCTAAAAAATATTACAAGCTTTTTTATTTTGGCTATAAAAGGCAAAATTAAAAGACTTCTGGGAACAATTTTTACAAAAGATAGCAATATAGTTTGAAAGCATTGAAACTAAAGGTCCTAAAATATAAAAGAAAATCAATTATGAGCAAATAATAGATCTTGCCAGAGCTTTAGTGGAACTGCCAAACACACTTTTATTTCCATTCCTACAGTTTGAAATATGAAACAAATTTCACAGTTGTGATTCTGGAAAACTGTTAAGAAACACAATGTGAGACGTCTGTACAGGCTGGTGTTACAGGGCAAATAAACATTGCACAAAGATAGGAAGAGTTCAGGCTGACCTCGAGCGATCTGGTCTGCCAGTTTCAGTCTGTACAATGCACACGCTGGCCTCTATGGACAACAAGGGCACCACTATTGACAGAAATGATACAAAAGACTAGAAAACTAGACTAAAAAAATAGGCAAAATTTATTATTTTCATTGAACTTGTTGAAAACAAAAGTAAATCTTTAGAGAAACACCAATAATACTTCAGAAATTGGAATCATTTGACAGATTCTGCAGTAAAATAAAAAAAATTTATCTTTTTTTTTAGAAATGTGGCACTGACTGAGCTGAATATATCAAATAAATTAAGTCATAAAGTCACTAATGCTATAAGGAGATCAGTTTGATCATATAGCAGGGCAAAGGGTAGCAGCAGAAAATGATGAAAAGGTGGGATATATAATCAGAAAGAAACAAGTTCAGGACCTCAATACCATTAAAAGTTTTCTGGAAAGAATAAAACCATCATGGGTGAAATAGCTTCTGCAGAGTTTTAGAGTTTGAGCACATGCAGTACGATTTAAAGAGTAGAAACCATTATGACATTACGGTCGTATGGAAAAAAATGGTTAAAGATTTTTAGGCAAAAATAATTTACTATGAAATACAGAGAAAAAAGTTGGAAGAAACTTTCGCTGCATGTTATATGGACTCTTTTATTTTGAAAACTTAAGTCTCCCCAAAGTGTAAATTCTCACAGACCTCTCAGAAGAAAGACTCTGTTACCTGGATCGGATCATATCCAATCCTCTGCCAACAAATATGCAAAAAAAAGTGTTTTTAATGTCTTTTCTTCACTGTAAAAATTGAAGCTTGGATCAAATGACAAAAGCTTGAATTTGTTACATTTAAAAATACTAGATTTGAATGAAGTTAGACTTAAGTTGAATGAACTCAAAATTTTCATTTGATGAAGACTAATAGTTTTAAATGTAAGAAGTTACAGAGTTTTTGTTAATTTCGCTAATGTTTCACTTTTTCAGTGTAGACACAGAAACAGGTCAACACTACTCATCCTTTCCCTGTCAGTTTATCACTGAGTCCTAAACTTGGTTGTATATGAGGCGAGGAATAGCGCCGTCCAGGATGCATTTGTGATATGTGTGACATGTAGACTCTGCAAAACAATTTATGTTTTGGAAAAGTAGTTTCCAACATTTGGTGAACTGTTGAACTGTATGGAAGCCAGACAAGCCCGAAAAATAATGTAAAAAACATTCGTCCAAAGCATGACAGAGAGAATCATATTTTAAAAAATAAAGTAAAATCTAAATAAGTTGAAAACGTTTTTGTCATAGTGGAAATAGACTGAAAGTTTTTCACAAGTTCAACTTTTTAACATGTTTATTTAGTTTTCCAGACACTTCCATGTGTAAATACATTTGTAAAAACAAAGAGAACATTCTTATTGAATAAAATTGTTTTATTGGTTTCTGGTGTCGTTTGTTGCACCATCTTTTAATAAAAACATGCTTAAATCAATAATTCAAGAGGAGCTTCACATGAGGTTTATGTCAGATGGTAAGGACATTTTCATGAAAAGTATGCACATGTACTATCAAAAAACTAGATTTAAACTCTGTAACATGTGTTTATACTTTGATTCTAAAAAAATACTTTAAATTTATGTTCAAACTGTAAAATGGGAGTTGATTACTTGGGAAAACTTACAACTGACAATTAAACATGAGTGTTTTTTTAAACTCTCTTTGACATTTGTCCTGATTTATTGCCTCATGGACCCCACGAGCTCACTCAGTTTACATCAGAGCAAGTCCATATTTTTCGCATTTCTCAGACCCAACGAAGGATCTTGATTGCAGCGGGTCATTGTGCTACGATAGCCAGTAGAGGCTGCGTTTCCCCTCAGATGGCTCCATTTTTGTGCCTTTCACCTGTCTACAAAGAGCAGACTTCATAAAGATGATTTCTGTCCCCCTTTTGACTGTTTTTTTCTGGCACTGACTCTGTTTTTTATTCTGTCTAGTGCTGCACTCTTCCTCTACTAATTGGGAAGCTTTCCATGGGACTCCTCTTCTACAGCTTTGGCAGTGTTCCTGTACATTTTTTAAACACAGCCATTCAACATATTAAACTTTTGGAGTTCTAGACATTAACCCTTAGAATCCTCTTTTTGTAGAAATTTCAAAAAGAAGTCTGAAGCGGTTCATTTTGATGTTTTGCTCTCTGCTCAAATGTGACGGCAGCGCAGCGCCCCGGCCTAATGTGCTGCCATTAACTCGTCATTGTGGTCTTGTTGTGTCAGAAGTCATCTGTGAAACCAGCTCTATCTGCGTTTGATCAAGTCCCATCCTGCTTTTACTGGGCTCCACCCACACTTTTCCCTTTCATTGGTCGACTCTAACCATAAGTTAAACAAGCCTAATTAACAAAGGCAACAATTTAAGTGGAGTTTAGAGGGTTTCACTGATGACAGCTGCGACAGAACAGATTACAGATATCAATGTACATTTAATGGAAAATTGCAGATGCTTAAATTTCATTAACAAGGAATGCAGCAGAAAAAGTGCACATCATCCTCTCAGGGGTGGTTATGTACTATAACAGGCTTCAATAAAGTGGAGCTTGGTGATTTCTTACCCTTCAAAGCAAAATAACAGGAGTCATTTCAGTTCACTACATTGCATGAAAAAAATCACCCCAAAACGTTTTTTTTTTTCCATCTTTATGGACTAATTTAAAAATATTTTTATTGGATGTGCTGGATTTTTATTTATCTAATATTTTATTTGATACTTGAAATCTAAATTGTGTGAAACAAGGCGCAGGGTTTTTGGATGACGAGTTCTCAGTTCTATTAACCCTTACGAAGCGTTTTTTGCTGATTTAAAGTTCAAGTCCCATTATCTGTCACACACTGAAGTGTGAAAATTTGTTGACCCTTTCCCTGTGGGAGGGGTGAGCTGCAGACACTGCTGCGCTAGGGTACCATTTGGTGGTTTAACCCCCAATCCAACCCCTTCAGGCTGAAAGTCAAGTAGGGAAGGGATTTTAGTCTTTGGTATGGCTCAACCTGGATTTGAACTCACAACTTTTCAGTCTCAGGGTGGACACTCTACTACAAGGCCACCAATCTGGTGGTTGAACACCCTCAGAGAAGAGGAGCTTCAAATTCTAAATAAACCAGTAGATTGTGTCAACATTCCTTAAATGTTTACTGGCAGAAGCACCTTTAACAGACATTGGCACGGAGCTTCTGTGCTTTGTTGGCAGAGCTTTGAGAAGAAACAAGCTTCATTCAATGAAAAGTTTATGTAGATGCGTTTTGGGCTTCCACTTTCAAAACACAATTTGCCCATTTGTGACATTCACAGTGTCACAAATGGGCAGACAGCTGGTTCCACATGTAGAAGGTTTATTTGCATAGACAGGATGACAGGCACGACTAAAAGTCCATAAAGCTAAAGTAGGGTCAGGCAGACAGAGGCCAGGCACTGGTACAACGATATCAGAGAGAAGGGTAGAGTCCAGGCGCAGGTCGATGGCAGGTGGTAGACAGAGACAGAGTTGGGCAAGAATCAGGAACAGTACAAAACAGGTCAGGATATAACGCTCAGTATGCAGGCAGAGAGGCAGAAACAATACTTCGCACTGACCAAGGCTCTGTTGGCTGCTTAAGTCTCAAGTGGGCAATTGTCAAATGAGAGTCAGGTGAGTGGAATCCAGGAAATGCACTCTGGAGATACACGTGGAGATACTAGAGCTGGGTACCGAAAATAATTTCCAGAATCTATTTGATTTGATTCTCCAGAGCCTGGACTGATTTGAGTCTGATTTTTTTTTCTCAATATTTTCGATCCACCCAGTACAATTCAATTCAATTCAATTTTAAGTTTACACATTAATACACTATGTTTTGAATATATTCTTATTAATCAGATACAGTTCAATTAATACAATTATAATGAGATTGTTAATGCCATCAAGTGTTGAATGAATTCTTAAACCGAGAAGCTCCACCAATTCTTCTGTCTCTCTTGGAGGACGTTTCAATTTGGCCACAAGGTGGCGATCGCACTATAACATTACGCCTTATTCTAGAAGAAGAAGAAAGTAAGAGCAAAAAACAGTGCTTTAGATCACTAATGGTTACTTTGAAAACATATTTCCTTAAGAGTTTGGAAAAGTTATGCTTGTGAGCATATAAAGATGTTCATTTAGTCACCAATGTATGGTTAGGTTGACCGAGTGTCAGGATTTCATATGGGAAATCCCATTATACGTTAGCTTAAAGCTAGCAGACTTTAGTATTATGCGTTAGATCGATCTCTACTTTTATGGATCGATTATTGCTCTA
Source organism: Oryzias javanicus (assembly GCA_003999625.1). NCBI lineage: Eukaryota > Metazoa > Chordata > Actinopteri > Beloniformes > Adrianichthyidae > Oryzias > Oryzias javanicus. Next base: position 13,984,442 of record CM012450.1, on the reverse strand, counting down.
TGAGACTTAGATCAATTCAGTTCAAATAATCAATTTATCAACCAAGCCCTTGTGGCTATGCTAATTACACAACCGTTTCAGGCTCTATACCCACAAAATGTGCGGCCATTAACCGTGCATTGCAAGGCGAACCACGTTAAATTGTGACCAATCAGATACTTAATCAAGGCAAACAGAGATTGATCTATTTATTTCTACTGCTTGTCCAGTGTGAACACCATGGGCTATACAAGCATTCAAGAATGCGCTAAACGCAGGCTCTTGAACGATCGTCACATGCCTGCGGTGTCCGTAACTTAAGAAGACTCAAACTTTCCATCATATAAAACACAAATACAAAATTGATTGTAATACATTTGATTGAGGAGGTGGGGGTGTTTTTCTGTCACATTTATATAAAGAGATTACAGAGCACACATATCGTATTGAAAAGGAGCATTAGGATTATACTGGGGCATAAAGAAGGCAGAAAAGTGTTAGAGCATAACAAAGTCTAACTAAACACGGCTGGAGAGGGATTAACCTTTGTGTACCCGACCGGCGTATTTCTGTTCAGGGGAAACTACTTATTTGGTCATGAGAAAAGAAAAGAAAAAAAAGGCAGGTTTGATTCTACAGCTGTCATTGGTTCAAAAGGCTGGATCCATGCTGGACAGTTCTCTGAGTTCAGAACCAGCAGCTCTTAATATGAAAGGACGTTGTTTTCAGCCAGCTCAAGAAAAATCCTGACCAAAAATCTCCAATATTAAACCCTTCAACAAAAGTCTATTTTATGTTGTTTCTTATGTTTCTGAACTGAAATAGTTCCTCTGAGCATCAATTTTCTTTTAAAGCGATGGAGAAAGACTAATTTCAGCTGACATAAGCTTAGAGAGCTTCACTTTTTCTTCATAAACTTTAGTGCTGAATCTCTGTCATGCACAGCTCAAGTCATAAACACAGCAAAAAAAAAAGTTGTACTGAAACATCAGTAAATTTTATGTCAAGGTACATTTATTATGATGGAAATATCTCTTTAGATTACTTTTATTATGCCTTTTGGCTGTGTCTGCTTCCGCGTCATTAACTAGATTACCAAAAAAAATCAACTAAGAAAGTCTACTGTACACAGACAACTTTGAAGTTTGCACAATTTCATTGTTTAACATGTAAATCATTTCTACTTTCATCCAGCTGCTTCTTTTTTCAAGTTTGAGTGCTGAATGAGTTTTGTCATGATAATCTGCTCTTGAAGAAAACTGATTGTTTGGGGGAGAAATCTACCCCAGGAATTCGTAAAGATTGGATTCTTTTTTGGGTTTGTTTCCCTGCTTTGTGTAGTCGTCTTTTCTGCTTTGAATGGAGGTGATGAAGGAGCCCAACTGCAGGAGACCTGGCTTGTGAACAAGAACTAAATTTCCTTATTAACATCACAGAGGGCAAATCAAGAGCATGTGATAAACAGAAAACCTCAACTTCACTGTAACCCAAAAAGGATGAAGATGGCAGGGTCTAACACGCAGAACTGAAAAGCAGGCAGAGGGAGATGAAGGAACAACAAGAGCAGCTGACTTGATTTACAACTGAGACCTGGTGTGAACATCTGCCAGCAGAAAGATAGAAAATAACCAGAACAGAACCCAGAGCATGTCTGACTAAACCAAGAAAAAAAGAAAGCACCAATCCACAAAGCACCTGCTTCTAACTGCAGGAATTGTATTGGCCAGAATTGTAGTTGAAATGACGTATTAGGAATCAGCTGATTGTCCACATTTCTAAGATGTTCATTTTTATGTTTTTTGTTTTGCATTCCTTCTTACTTCATCTAATCAACTTGTAGATTTCTTAAAAAAAAAAATGTTTCTTTGTTGATATGTGATCTAAACTAGTTAGAGACAACTGAACTCTACCGTCTAGAAGAGGACCAAACTGTGACACGATCTATGTTGTGTTTGATTTTCTGTTTTTTCGTCCTGTAAATGGGTCTGCAGTTTTTTCCCCTGTTGATTCAAAGCATCCACCTTCCATCTTGAGCTTGAGACAAACCAGGAAATACTAAAAACTAAACCTTCCCACATTGCGCTTCATATTTGCCATGAGGAATTCAATAGTTAACATCTGAGGTTGTCTATCCAGTTTACATGCTCCATATATTTTGCCCAGTTAATAGAATTATTTAAAAAAAAATATTGTGCCTTATAATCAGGAGGCCCTTGTTTATCTATTATTTTTGGTTGTGTGTATGGATGTTGAATCGATTTTGAGAGGTAAATGATACTGTCAAAATATTAGGTTGGGTGTTATTGTGAATATGCTAATGTGGCTAATATGTTACGTTTTTTTATTTTTATGTGATGCAAAAAAGATTGGAGGTTACAGGTACTGAAAACACACTAAAGCAGCTAACACTTCTAATACTAGCTAACATGTAGCGTTAGCTAAACGCCTAGATCGATCGTGAACGCAGGTAATAAAGTCTCTCTGACTTACAAACTAATCTCTGACACTTTTACTCTTTTATCTCACTTATAGTCTTGTTGTACAATTCACAACTTAGTGCGCTTTTTAAGGCTTTCGCTATTTTCTAATGCAGTTCCAATTATAATTTCAAAATCTAGAGTCCCAGAAGTCTCAGCGAAAAATGGGCATGCTTAAATGCTCATTAGATCGGGGAATATAGACCACAATGCATTGCGCTTGAAGACATTTTAATGTGAAAAAATTTATTAAAATATATTTTTTATAAACCAGTTTTAACTATCAGAACACCAGAGATTCATCCATAGTCTTTGTAAAATGTTCAATTTTTTCAGGTTTTTACTTTGGGAACTTAGTGATGTCATCTTTGCCATAAAAAAAAAAAAAAAAAAAGCAAATGTCCGAATCGCATGAAATCCAGGGCATTTGATCGTCCCGCTCTACACAGTCTAAGCAGTTAGGGAGCAGCGAGAGAATTCTTTCTCATTTTTAAAAATAGACCATTCATTGACTGTGTAGCTTATAGTCCAGAAAAGTATATGTGTATGGTTGGTTCTGTCTTATTATATATCAAACAATGACCACAATCAACAAAAGTCCCCAGTTGGACACTTTAGTCCTGACCAGAAAAACAAGTACTTTAGTAGAGTGGATATCTATTGAATTAGTTTTAATTCCCTGCTGCTCAGTCCTGTTCCGTGATAGACCTAACTCAATCTGACAACAATTCAACACAGACTCCTACAGAGACAAAACAACACTGTACAGAATCTCTGCTCTTAAACTGTCATTGAACTGTGGCAGCAGAGAGTTCTCAAAGACAACCTTCTCATGCACAGAGAGAATGCGATCTACGCAGAAAGACCTTAGGCTCAATTCATGCAATTTCTTGCTGTTAGGCAACAGTGATGACCACCAAACCACACTGCAGCCTGCTCTGTGCAACCAAAAGACAGTAATTATAAAGAAGGGAAGTCATCCTGGTCTGCCTACAAAGCTCCAATTTGTTTGAGCTGCAGGGAGTGACATCTTAGAGCTTCAGTTCTGTCGTCAGTCTGATGGGATCCATGAATGTTCTTCTGTCTGTTTGTATATAAATCTGTTCATGATTGCATCTAAATATGAAATACATAGTCTTACTTTCCAGTCCAGAACACTGGCTAAAGGTATTGTTTCAGTCTACATTGCTCTTGTGGAGTCTGACAGTTCTGTTACTTTGAGCTGCGGTGGCGCTTTAAATTTGTCTCTCCAGATTTTTTTTTTTTTTTTTTATTTAAAAAACGATTTTTCTTAGACTATTTTCTCGGTCTGCAGCAGGTAGAAGATGACTCTGTCTAGGACACAGGCTTCTGTCATCCTGACACAGCCGAGCTGCTTCCACAACAGCAGGACTTCAGCTGGAGCTTTTCGGATTTCTGCTGTCCTTCCTGAAAAAAGTCAAGGCTGCTTTTTCTCCTCCTGGCAAGGCTTTGCAGCATTAAGACTAGGTATCAAGACGGGTTTAGACCTCAAAGAGGTTTTACCGGAAAATTAACTAATTTATTAATTTATTTATTATTTGTTGTCAGTTTTATAACGTTTTTACAGTATTTTTTATAGCTTTAACATGACAAATGATGGCACAACTGATTCAAGTTGTGGTGGATCACACACGCTTAACTGAAATGAGGGATTGGTTTAATGTAAAGAGTAAAAATACATTACTTGAGTAAAAAAAAAAGAAGCTTGGCTTAAAAGTTAAAATGTTCTTTGTAAGAAAGGAAAATTTGCTAAGGAATGTCAAGCATAGGTACCTTAAACTTTAAATTTCTGTTTAAGTTAGCATAAGAACAGTCTCTCTGTTGTTTTATTCTGGATGAGATGATTTTTATGTCCTTTTTTTTTCACTGTCTCAACTCAATCTTGTTCCAACATTCCTGTCTTATATCCTTTACAGACTTTTGCATGAACATGGTCTGAAACGGCAGAAAGTAAAAGTAAACACAGCACTGTTGCTGTCTTTTTTTCTTTTGCACCATCGTAACTACTTCCAGTAACAGAAGTTTGGATGAGGACTCGCTAATGTTTGAGTCTGTGTGCTTCTACTTGATCATCTGCAGCAGTTTTTCAGGAGTCCGTGGAGACTTTTTCCAAATGTCTGAGTGCGGCCCAAAGATTACAGAGTCCATTTGCAATAACTGCCCATGAGCCAGTTAAACTGACATGCAACTCCATTTTTGTGCTTTTATATTTTCTGGAGGCAGCATTAGAAGATCTGACATCATACAAGCATTTAAAATGGTTTATAAATACATATTACTTTTTTATGATCAATGTTAAATTCTTCTCTTTTTATTTCCTCAACACTTTTTGCAATTATCGTCCTCGATTGAGCAAACATTTCAGATCAGTATTTTGGGTTTTAGATTTTATGCAGGCATGAGATCCACAAATTGACTTAAAGCTTGCATGCATAGGGAGGTAAAAAGTATTCACCAGCTCCCAGTCAAATCCTTGGATTTCTATCAACCATTACATGTGGGTCAAGGACCTTTTCTTTGATCCATGTTTACCTTGACGTTGTCTTGGATAACCATCTCTGCAGGGCAGCATGTCAGATAAACTGCTGGGAATCCCACTGCAGGTTTTCACAACAGTTAAGAGGAATTATCGCCTTAAATTATTGTTTCAAGTCAAGATTCGTGCCAGTGCTCCAGTTTAAGTCCAATATCTGCAAAGAAAGACATTAAAGCGGTCGTGGACCTACTCGTGCTGCATCATGGGTATTCGCCCCAGTCATTAGTTAAGCGGACACTGCTGCTGTCAGTGTTTCATCCTCCTCCAAATATCGTGGATCAGTTTGACTTAAATGGGATAAGGAACAAAAAAAGTGATTCACCTCTTTAACATTCTGCCAACATATTTGAGGTTTGGTGAAATGGGAAGTTTCATAGAATTTGTTTGTAACCTTGGATATTTGGTTTCACAGATTTCTCTGTGTTTTGGGGGAAAAGAAAGGTTTCAGCCTTGGCACCGTGCCTCCTGGAAGCCTTGCGTTTTCTTCTTTACTCTCCCACACATTCCCAACCTTATTGCCACCCTCCTTCAACTCAAGGGTGAAGGGAATGCTAAGCTTCATATACAATTAACTTCAGAGAATATAATAAAAAAGAGATAAATTGTTGAGCTTTCTTGCTACAATAATTTAGGCATTCACTTTAATTTAAAAAGTGAAAATTTAAAAAAAAAAGAAAGAAACACTCTCAGATAGTTTTCGATGAGCTACGTTTGAATCCCACCCCTCAGAAAGAAACTTAAGGCAAGAGGCAAGGCTACTTGTAAAAAAAAAAAATAAGTAAAATAAGCAGCAGGTGTTAAATGTTGCTGTCGGCCTTTTTATCGAGGACATTTTTGTCTGGCAGTCATTCATGGCCTTCACGGTGTTTACACTTGCAGGAACAAATTTCAGTCCTTCAAAGAGGATGAGCTTAAAAAGGGAATGACCTACGAGGATGGAGATCATAGAGGATATCTGCAACAGACGGGATCAACCACCTCAAACTCTGGTGTGGTCATGTACAACTCAAAATCTCTCAAAAAGCCTCTTAATCCTATTTTACCATTAGTGTCATATATGATTTCTGAGTTCCCTATCTCATCAGTATGATCCAAACGACCATTAAAAAGCAGTTATATTTAACTGTCCATGCTTACTGCTCTATAGTTCATCATCCTTCCACTAGGGGCAGTAGATGGGCTTTTTCTGCTAATTTCAAAATGGCTACTTTCGGGAAACATTTTTGGCAGAAAAGGTTTTTAAATAATAATAATAATAATAATAATTCATCTTTTCTTATATTTTTTTTATTTTAGACGACTTTTTGCTGAATTTATAGAATTTATTGATAATTAATCCTTCAAATAACACTTTTTTTTCTTCCATTTTTAACATTGTTGGGGGGTAAAACTTACCAAATCCTCAAAGTTTTATAATTAATACTATCAATATCTCATTTAAATGCATCATGTTGCTATTATTTTGCAGACTTTTTCTAAAAAATTTGAATTTTCTGTCAATTTCTTTTTTTTTTTCCAGATTGAAAACCAAAAGCCCAGAAGAAACAAAAACCCAGATTTGTCTTTAAATCTAATTTCAATCATTTACAGTAGTAACAATTTTCTGGAAAACTGTATTTTTTTTGGGTTTATATGATGAATCATTGTCCAAAAGTACACAAATCTATTCCGTGAAATCACCCCTTTTTTTTACAAGGAACCTCACAACCTTGAAACGCACAAAAATAAGTCTGCAAAAGCGACTGCAGCCTTGAAAACGAGCTTTAGACTACTGATAAGTAGCTCAAAGAAGCCTTTGAAGAAATACGAGGGCTTTCCTGTTTAAGTCTGGTGCCACATTTGATTTACTGATCTCAGTTTTATTTGGTTTTATACTCTGAGATGTTATGGTTTGCCAAGTACAGATAGAAGAAGCTCAAATATGTGTGTGTGTGTGTGTGTATGTGCACGAGTCAATTCAGCGATTAAAACTTCAGTTGTAATAATTTCCTTTGGGAGACACAATGTGCTTAAACTGGAAGCCTTATCAGGTGAGTGTGACATTGCTAGGAATTAATCAAACAACTACAGTATGAAATATTACTCAGAGCTGAGTTATTACAAGTTCTCTTGTGGTATAAATTATAAAACGTAGATCTTATTTTGCATTTGATGATTGCTCCATGGCTAGAGGAGAAGTTTATTGCTATTTGGACAGATTTTGAGTATGTTTGATGATTTTGTTTTAAAGTGGGGAAAGAGAAACAGTAGCTTCTTAAGAAATAAAAAACTTTAAAACATGTATTTCAAATATATTGTAAAATACGTATTTAGTTATTGCAACAAATGTCAAAAACAGAAAGAAAAAAATAATTTCTGAATGGAGAGTTTGCTGAATGTTGTTACAGTTTTTGAATACTGTTTGTGCAACCTGTGTAGTTACAGCATTGCTACAGGTTGTTGCTGCTGCTGCTGGACAAAAACATTTCTGCTCAGATGTTTGGATTTTCAAAAAGATATTCCTGTTCTTTGATGTCGTTACAAAAGAACAATGAAATCCTGATGTGTTCTTTTTGCTTACCAAAAACTATTCTTAATGTGCAAAAAGGAGAAACGAAATCAACAAATTTGTTTTTGCTGGTTGTTTAAATTTTCAGTGCACCGGGGGACCCTCAGATGTTTAGCTAAGGGCATTCCAGGGATGAGGGGCAGCAAAGCAGAAGGCATCCATTCAGAGAGCCCAGCCTTGTTTTTGGGGAGAGATGGACCATTTATTTGCGGAACAAAGAGAGTAAGATTAAATCTGTGGGGTGAGCAGCTCTTTGAGGCAGAAGAGAAGGCTGTGATGAGTGAGGAGGAAAGGCCTTATATTTAGTTCTGGCAGAAGGGTGTGATACAGTCAGCTGTGCACGCCCTTATGAGAATCCTTGCAGCACTGTTCCGAACATGTTCGCTCTTGATCTGAAGAGCGCCACGGCAGTAAATAAAAGAAAAAAAAGAAAGTGTTACGAAAGCCGGCCGGATTAGATAATCTGATGCAGGGCGTGAAGTGTTCAGTAGTTTGTGTGGTCCTGACCAGAACCGAAGTGGGCGCATTAACTGTGAATCTTAAGTTACACAACAGGTGTAAACAGTCACTGATTGTACTTTAGTGTTTCTTAGTCTTCAGTCGCATGGCTGCACCTGTAAACCAGTCAAAACACATGAAACCAAACAGATTAAAAACTATGACCTTCTTTTTCATCCCATTTAACATTCACTGCAATATGATTTGCCTTTAATGTCTTATTTTTGTTAAAATTTTAATACAAATGTCTTCTATTTTATCCCATACAAGCTTTTAAAATTACATTATTAATATTTTTGATAAAAATCCTGATTTTTGATGTCCCCACATTAATGTGGTTAAGAAGATCAACCAATCTGAGTCTGACTTCAACTTTTCAAATGGTTTTCAACCGCAGAGAGATGATTTCAACAGGACTCCAGCTCGTCATCTAGTGTCTATGTGAACAATTGCATCACTGTCAGTGGTTTTTTCCATTAAAATGTGGCTCAAATCCTTAATAGTCATTCACAGATAGTTTCCTTAAAGATTGTTATTGTGCAAAGATCAAATAAATAAATTAAACTAATTGCAAGAAAAAAAGGAAGATGACATATTTAGCAGAAATATGGACTTCTGTCTCAAGGAGGGGAATTGGAATCAAAGTAAAAAGGTTGAAGTTTCAAATTGATTTTGCATTTTAATTTCTATTTAGTTGTGGTTCATTAAAAAAAATATATATATATAACTCATAGCCTATTTATTAAGGTCTGTTTGGCTTTATTAACTGATAACAAATCATTGGCTGTTTTTTACCTGGAAAGCAGTTAACTTCCTTCAAATATGACATTTATCTGTTCATGTTTTTAATCCACATTACTTTTTAAAAGTTTTTCTTTTATTTAATGACAAAGCCTTTTCTTTTGTTTCTTTTGTATCATGTATTTTCGGTGAATGTAGCTGTTTTTAACTGACAAAAACTACAGCTGTGAGAAATATCCAATGTGCACAGCATGACAGATTTATGTATTTTTTTGAGAAACAGATTTTCAGCAAGACAAGCAGGTTAGCTGAATAGAGGCGTACATAAACAAACAATTGTTAAACATTATATATCATCTTTTTATATGTTATATTTTTATATATTCATGTGATATATCCATCATGGAAAAGCCATCAACCTTCTTGGCTAGTGGAGGTTTTTTATTACAATGGTTTGAATCTACATTGCAGTACCTCTTATGAACGCTAAGTGTCACTCTTTCACATTATTTCTTTGATATGGATAATTTTTTTATCATCACATTTTTTTCTTTGGCATTCTGATGACATTACATTTATATTTTTCTTAAGTCAATCTAAATTCACTTACTATTTTAATTTATTTATGTTATATGACTTTTTAAAATGACTTTCTCTGGAAAGTTTTGACAGAGATTATGAACTAATGAAATTTTAATACCTATGCAAATGAAAAAGGTCTTTGTTGCACCAATGGCAAACACAAAATTATTTTTGATTGAATATCTGACATTTCTTATTTCCAACACTACAACAAACCAACTTGGCTGAAGTTTGGCAAGTTAGACATATCTGTGGTTCGAGAAAGTTGGATGCTGAGATTCTCTCTTGACTTTGCTTATTTAAAATAGAGTTAACTGACTAAAAACATTAAAATATTTTAAATTATTCCAAATTTTTCTTGAATTTTCAAAGTAAAATATAAGTAATTTTACTTAAATAAGTTATTATTTTTATTTTGAAATAAAACACAAAAAAATGGGAAAATGTGTGCAGTGGTGTGGCTTAATTAAAAAAAATCCAACTGTAGCCAAGCCCTTTTTCACACTTATGTTTCCAATCAGTGTTTTTCTGTTCTAATGAAAGCGGAGTGAACTTTTCAGTATGTCAATATTGCGACATTACCAAGATTAATGATGTCAGAGGCGATATGTTTCCTGTCAACAAACAATGTCAGCCGACAGGTCCTTTTGTGTTCAATGGGTGTCCGAAGGTCTCGCCTCATATTTCTTCTGAGGGCCTGGGCATGCCTCACAGGACTGACTGAACTCAGAAAATTAACGGCTGTAAATAAAAATAAGACAGGACACGGATTTACAATATTTGTCTGGATGAAGTTGATTACTCTCAGTGCCAGGACGGCATGTCTTTGTGCACTTTTAGTTGCCATCAACAAGTGTATAAAATATAACAGCCCCATCTGGCAAAACCAGACCACATTTCTTTTTTACTTTACTAACGTCTCGTATTTTTTAAGCAATTTAAAACTTTATAATGTTAGCTCTGGATATCTTATCAAATTATTCATGTAAACATCTTCAAATCGAGATTTAAAACACGTGTTTTGCAGTTTAGTACCTGAAAGTGTCTTTTGGTATTTTATTTAACCTTTGTGTAATTTAAAGACTGTACCTTGATGTAATGTTTGTGTCTGCGTAATGTTTTTTTTATTTTATTGCCTTTTGATCTTTCCCAGAAAATGTTGCCATAAAGGATTACTTAAGCAAAGTCCAATATTACAGCGATCATTTTTAGGGGTCGGTTAATGACCTTATGTGAGACATTGCACATTGTTTAACAATCCTATGTGTCATGCCTCGTCAAACTAAACAAGGACATGCTACAGGACCTGCCAATAAACCTCAATGCCTGCCGCGGTGTTGGAAAGGACTCATCTCCTGGAGCACAGCTATTTTTAAGTATGGTGGCACTGATGATTTGTTCGCAGATGCGCGGTATCATTTCATTCTAAGAAAGCAAACAAAGGCATTGTGTGTAAGCGATAATGAGTCAGTACTTTGTAAATATTTGGAAATGGCACAAACTTGTAAGTGATGATACCAATGTTTGAATTTGAGGTTTGTCGAGTAAACTCAGCGAGTTGTAAAACTCCCCATCCTCTTCTCGCCCAACTGTTGATTAGTTACTGTTATTTGAATTATTCCTGACATCCTATCAGTGAATTCCGTAGCAATAAAGCGAGGGCTTATGTTCAAATGACATGTTACATCTTAAAACTGACTGACATTTTAATGAGAACCAGCAAGTGACCATGATCCCGCCGCCGACACAAAGATCATCGGGACTAAAAAGACTTTAAGTTTAAAAGTAAACTGAAGAGTTTCACATCAAAAACATATATTCAATTAAAAAATATACATAAATTAAAATGTTTAAAACATATTTCCTTGTAATTATGATCATTGTAGCTTAAATTGTGAAAAATTTCTATGTTTGAGTGAGACTCACGGTGTTACACAAAGCAAATCAACTTTAACCCTTTATTGTCGCCACGGCACCTAAATTACCAAATTGACATACTATTTATGTGATTAACACAAATCCGTTGATTCAGAAGTGCAGAAGAGGATAATAGAGGCTTTTTATAGGGGCTTTGCACCTAAATGCAACACAAAACTAGTGTTAAGCATTGCAAAACTGCAGAATCTGCTGAAATTATGTTAATTCCACAAATAGTTGCAGAGTTCTGGTTAGGAGTGTGTACTCGCAAGAGCCTTGTGACACGATACGTATCCCAACACGTGTCTCGTGATACAATACATATCGTGATATATCCCAACTGTACCAGAACAATTTTTCACTTTTTTTTTAAAGAGTATGACTTATATTTAAGTGTAATATAAACTATTATATACTATTTATAATTTTTTTTATATACTCTTATCTTATGTTGACTGACAAGGTATTTTTTCACAATGTTCAGACCACATGACCTGCACAGCTGTCCAATCAAAGCCCACTTCTCCACAGGGATCCAAGTCACACTAATAACTAGGAAAAATGATCAACATGAAAGACAAAAACGAGAAGTGGTGGGAAAATCAGAAGCATTTTGGGAAAGTTCAGTGAAAATTTGGTTTAAATGCAAAGTAGGAAAAATCAGCAAAGGTGTGGGTAATCATCTGAACAAGACAAGCAATCATGGATGAGACAGGAAAGGGAACCAAATCCTAAGAAGGGGAGAGCAAGAAAAATGGAGGAAGATGCTGGTGAAATTAGATAAGGAAGGAAAAAGAACTCAAGTGGTCGACTAGGTTTCACTGTAAAGTAGAATACCAGATTTTTTTGTGAAAAGGCTTTAGCTATAAAATAACTTTAATTATATTACATCTTAGCATTTTTTTGAAAACCGAAGTAAAACGTAATTAAAGACTCATGGATAAATAAGAGGAAAATAAAAAAAAAACACACTTCACAAAATAGGTATTTGTGGAGATGATGGATCTCTTTCTATTCCATTAACTGTAAAAGGTCAGTTGTATTTTCACTGAATGCACAATAATGCAATGACGCAAATACAGGTTTTGTCATCAATGTCTCTTGATACATAGAATAGTTTTTGTCATGGCTTTTCATCCTTGATGCAGAAAAGTGTCTGAATCGATGTATAAATATTCTCCGTTTTGCTTTAGTATAGATTATTGAACTCTGGTAACTATGTCTTCCTTTTGTAAACTCACATTCAATATGGGAGAAGTGGGCTCCACTCTCTGCGAGAAGGGTGTACCTGCAGGCCTGGAGAACCAACAACGTTCTCAGGACCACTTTCTCAGGACCTAGACATTTTCAACACAGCGCCTCCTGCAGGGTGGAGTTTGTTTTGTTATTTTTCGGGAGACTTTACAAACCATATTGCACACGTGAGTAAAAGTAAATAAAAAGGATCTAGGCGCTGCTAAAGGATAAACAACTATAGGTAATTTATCACATGAATCTTAAAATATAAAAAGTAAATTACCAATACATTTCTGAACATGAACAGTGACGTCTATATGTATCTTAGCTCAGCTTTCATCCAAATTAATGTTGTTTGTGCAAAATAAATTCATGATGGTTTATTAGGAACACATCTTTTAGCATTTTACAGCATAGTTATTTTTTGTATTTTTCCATCTTCAAGTGTTATAATTTTCTTTTGTGTAATTCATTAATATTGTGTCATTATAACCCAAATATAGTCTACATGTATTACAAAACAGGGGAAAGCAAAATGTTTACGGAGCACGTTTACTTTTTATGATAATATTAAGTATTAATGCTGTATTATTCAGAACTAAATTACTCTTTACTTTACATTTTACTTGTGTATCTTTTTTCCAGATGGAAACAACAATTCAAAAGAGAATGAATGAATAAACGAATGAACGAATGAACGAACAAACGAATGAATGAACGAATGAATGAATAGCTTTATTAATCCCGAAGTTGTTGCGACAGACTGGCGAACTGTCCAGAGTAAACCATGCCTTCGCCCATCCGCAGCCAGGATAGGCTCCGGCATCCCCGCGACCCTGAAAGGGACAAAGCGGCTAAGGAAAATGAATGAATGAATCTCGAAGGAAATTTTATAACGTCTCTAGATGAAACAGTGTGTTGAATGCTTTATTTTCAAAATATTTCCAACCAACAAGTAATAAAAGGTTCAAATTCATGAAAAAAAAACTCGCAAAAATAAAAAATAAATAGCAACTGTTACAAAACAATTCCAAGAGCAAAATATTATTTTAGTAAAGTAAATAAATTTGACAGAGGATTGGTATAGAATTGAAAACAGCAGAGATACTCCCCAAGTAGAAAGTATTTTTAATATCATCTTTATATATGAAAAAGTGTTCTAATATGTTTTTCCTTTCCAATATTCTTGTGATTTCTTGTACAGAAAACAGCTGTCAGATGGTTTCAAGAATTGTTTTGTTTTTAAGCCTAATGTAACACCTAATAAATGTAAGTTATTCTGTTTAAAGTAACTTTTAATACAAGTTATTTTTCTCGCCTCAGCAGATCCTGTTTAGTTTTTCCAGATGTTTTGGGTTTGGTTTTTATTTGATTTTCTGGCACTTTTTAATTTATTATATTTTATTTTTATCTATTTGTGAAATACATCAGTTTCTCATGAAGAATGTGTTAAATTAGTGCAACAGAAAAAGAAAAATGTAAAGACAAATTGATATTAAGATCCCAATATTCTCAACTTCTGATAAGTTTTAGATGGTTGGAAAATACCAGACTCAACTCTCTATCAGCAGTTAGATAAAAGCAAAGAGAAATTAGTTTGGATTCTCTCACCAAATGTTTCAAGAATCTTTGTGTACTGAATTATATTCTCACTGAAAAACCCTGGTGCATAAAGGGTTGAAAATAAATGTAAAATTAATTGGTAAGAAAATCGTTAAAAATATTCAGTCAAAACCGACATTAGTAACATTTATTTAAAACGCAAAAAAAAAACATAAACGGCATCCAGCAGCAAGGAGGCGCTGCCTCAAAAAACGAGTCCTAAAATCGTCCTAAGGGTGCTGTTGTCCTACAGCCAGTAGGGGCGCTGTCTCAAAAAGACCTGGGTCCTGAGAGCATTGTTGGGTCTCCAGGCCGGCAGGTTTATATTACTGCTCTCTGCAAGGTGTCAAACATTCAATCATACAGCTCAAGTGTATACATGCATTGCACTAGGTGGTTGTATCCTCAAACCCATCCATTGTGCATGGAGCCAGAGCTGGTATGTCCGGTTTACATTGGCTCCATGAACCCAGTGACCTCTAGTGACAAAGTAGGTGAAGTTATGCTCATTTGTCCCCAGAGCGATTCATGCATGTCGAACCATCTTCCACTATGAATATACAGTATTTGCAAGGATTTACCATCATGTTTTATTTGTGTTTTTCTTTGTATTTGATCAATCTAGGAGGCTAATATTCTTACATGTCTAAAAAGAAACCCACACGAGTGTTAAGCTTTCACTTGTTCTATTGATTTTCCTAACTGTGCAGAGAGACTATCAGTTTAAGTACATTGCCCACTCACCTGGTTTCCAGGAGACGAGGAGGATTCACTATTCACTTTTTGAAGTGAAATGAGTGATGATGTCACCAGGGCTCAAGTATGGGGTGCAAGTCAAGTCAAACAAAAATAAATGGACGTGTTTGCTACGTTGACTTGTTACAAGGGATTCTAGTGTATTGTTTGTGGAGTGAAGAAGGATAATTTTTGTTTGTTGATGTAGCAGGGATTGTTTTTTTTTTTTACTGTTATTTGTTTTAATGTCTGCCCCCTATCACATGGTCAGGCTGGCGAAACTACCTTGAAACACCCCTAGGAGATTTCTATGAATTATGGCTCATGATACATCTGAATGAACTGGGGGGTTGTGCTCTGTGGGCCTAGTCTTGGGTCCTTGGGTCCTGCCTTCATTTATTAGGCCATTCTGTGTTTTCACTGTTGCTTTCATGACTGGAACCGGGTTTGTCATCTGTTTTTCCCATCAGCCTCTGCCTCTGTTAGTGGGGGTGTTGGTCCTCGCCTCTGTCCAATGCAGAACCTTCTGCATTGGCGGTCTGGGGCAGTGTACGGAAAATGTTTAGATTGTCCAACAATAACTGGGAGTCCTCCAATAGTCGGAGGTGTTGTGGATCTTTCATCTAGGATAAGATCTGAGTGTATGGACTGTCAGAAGAGGGATATATCAGACAACCCAAGGAAGGGCACACCAAGGGTAAGACAAATGCAGTTTATTGAAGCCAGATGAACAGGGGAGTCTGTAACAGAAACTCAAGAGAGTTGGTGCTTGTTAGGTTCTACAATACTCAGGTGGGAGTATCTCATCTCCAGGAGATAGGCTCTTGTTTAGAGATGCACGCTGGAGACATCAATGTGGGGAATTGAGAATACCAGAGAATCTGTGTAAAGTCCAGTCCACGTGAAATCCAATCCAGACATCCAAACTCAGGAAACACACCAAAAGGGGCAGATTTGACTCTACGTCCAAAAAACAGAATAGGAAGCCAGCAGGCAGAAACGTCAACTTGCTTGATATGGCTTGCTCGAGGGTAGAGAAAGCAACAAACTGGTAGAGGGTAGGTGAAGGAATGGAGCTTCCATGATCCAGCTGAATGATTAATCAGTGGAGTCAGGTTAGTGAACATGTATGGAAAGCCACAAGAGCCAAAGTCCTTAGATCCTGACAGACCCAGCCTGAGCTTCAATGCAACGAGGGCTCCTGTGGTGGTTCCTCCAGTCCTTTCTCTCGATGGCTGGTATTGACTCGTCAAGGAGGGAATTTCTTTGAGCTTCTTCTCAAAGAGGGGAGTCAGACACTGCAAACCACTTAACTTAACTTAACAAACACAAACTCACCTGTACACACCTGCCTGCTTACTTTTAGGGGAGAAAAAAAACATACGTTTGTATGCCTGTTTGCCTGATGTATGAAATGTGTGTGAAAATGCATGTATGCACCAAATGATCAATCAGTGGAGTAAGGAGAGTGAACATGTATGGCAAGTCATAAAGGCCAAAAACCCAGAGATCCTGACAGATTCAAATATGGACAAAAATGTTTGTGTAAAGTGGTTTGTTTGTAAATGTGTGAGTATGTACACAAACTTGTGGTTTGTGTGTGTAGGTTTGTAATAACAGTTATTTGTACCTATTTGTGTAGATGTGTGGGGCTGTATAGATCAAAAACTGGAAACAATTTATTTCCCCAAAAATTTTTTTACAATTTTCTAAAGAATACCATATTTTTATCAAACACATTACCTTATTATTTCCACATTGAACATATAATTGTTGCACATTGTTGCCAATTGTTTAAAGCCATATGCAGGATAGAACAGGCAAGGCCATGTGAGGGATTTGTCCTTATAAATAAATAAGGGTAACGTCACAGGTGCTACGTCCATTTCTACATATGTCAGGAGAAACACAGGTAAGTGGGCGGGACCCTCCACAAAATTCATAGCCGGCCTGCACAGAAACCAAAAGATTGAGGCCAAAACAAAACGGAAACTGTGTCGCAAACGGGATGCAGAGTCATAAATATTTATCTTTTAGCTCGTGTCCTCAATGGGAATCATGCAGGATGTATGCATTCATCTTTATTTTTCTTCCTCACATTACTGGTATTCCAAGAAACAAAGCAATCTTTGTTTTATACCTTCCGTCATCTGTCCTCATTAAACTTCCTTATTGAAGGATGCTGCATCATGAACATCCTATTATTAAGGTCCGCTTACATGATGGGCCCTTTGCTACAAATATTTGTTAAGGTTAAATACGCTTAATACCTGAGCATTCTTCTATAAACACCCTTTCCTTGCACCAGAGATGCAAACTCAGATCGTCATTGACAATGAGAAATTGTTCTCAATCGAACCAGCTGGGTAAATAAAGGTTCAACCAAACCTTCCAGGAAGAGTCTGATGTGCGGCCTGAGGTGTTTTACTTCATGGTAAGAAAAGGGGTTTGCAAAATTAGTGCATTTATCACATAGAATTATATGTTTACTCTGAAAGGCCTAGAATAGCATGACAGGCCCTGTAACTTCCTGGTTTCTTCATTTTAACCGATAATTAAATAGCCTGAAGTTTTTTTTTTACACTATTCAGTACATGTTCAAATTTTGTGAATCAGTGATCTTGGGTGTCAGAAAAGTTAATTTTGTATTTTTAGTAACAGATCATGAATATCCAAGTATTGTGATCCTCGTTACAAACTTATTTGCTTCACTGTACTATAAACAGCTGAGATTAATGAGTTGATACAGTATATTGTGTCCAAATTCCCTCACTACTCAGTACGCCGTATAGTGTGTGTGGATGTCATTTTGTTGTCAGAATCTACGATTTCAAAATTTAATGCTCTGGCAATTTCCCAAAAGTGTGCTAAAAATGAGTGTGCATCAATGCTACTGTACTTAAATTAGTTAATGTAGACCACAATGTAATATATATTGAACTTAAATACTTTTTTTTTATAAATCATCCAAGCTTTCATTTTCATATCACAAATAATTTTCGTAAAATGTTCATATATATCAGACTTTTACCCTGGCAAATGGGTGACATATTTGCCATTAAAAATATAAGTAGTGAGCATGCACTATATTCTGCACTGTATAGTTTTTTTAAGGGTCAGGGAGTAGTGAGGGAATTAGTTTATAGGCTCTATATCTCATGACAACCTGCTCACAGTGGCAGAGTCAGCAGTTTTAGGGGATCCAGGCAAAAAATAAAATGGGGCTCTCTGCAGAGGTTGTACTAATCTTTTTCTTTTTTTAAAACATCCTTACATAGGTTAAAACGACGAATAACTTTTTCATTGATCCACTAGTAGAGAGAATCAATGTCAAGAATCCAATCCATGTTTTGATAAGTCTTTAAAAACTGAAATCCTACTGCCGAGTAGCTAACCTCGCAACCTGAAATAGAACAGGAAACATACAAAATGAAGACATTTAGAGGAGTAAAAAGGAAGTCATCATTCAAACATATTTGCATTTTTGAAACAGGTTTGTGGACACATATTTATTTTATTATTTCATGATGGTAGATAAGACACTGGGTCACCTGCCTTCCCTGATCGCACATCCCTGGTTGCAACATATTTCAATAAGGAACTAAAAGCTGCCGAACCAAACCCACTTGTTTCCACCCAACCAAAGCATTTTTTAGCCGCTCAATTGAGTGAAAACCGCCCTTTCAGGGAAAACTGAAACCTATGCTGATGCTCTTGACTTGCTGTAAACTGGAATATTCCATTGCTGCAGAGGAATGGGGGGAGGACAAACCACTTTCACATAATAATGCTGTTTCTGTGATATGGGGTGTTTTATTTTTCATGCCAGTTTAAATAATAATAGGAGTAAAAGATTTTTAGACACTTGGAGTCCCTGAATGTTGGAGCCCAAAGTAATCGCTTACCTGCTTTCATAAAATTATACATTTATAAAACCATGATGAAAACTAAATTGCATAGTGATGTGTAACAAAGGTTTTGGGGAAAAGAAACACTGTAGACAGCCTAAGTGCTCCGTAGTGGTAAAATACTCTAGATTTTGCTGTGAAGTTTTTTTCTCCTCTATATTTAAGAAAATAAACTTAATTTTCACAAATTATTTTATCATGGGGTTTTTTTTTGTCCTGTCTGTAATCCTATCTGTGTCTCTATATATACAGGAAAACCATACAATGACATGAGCCCTTACCCTTTTCAGCAAGATCTACCCCACACAGGTTATTCTCTCAAAAAGGTGTACCTTCCACAGGTATTGTTACAGGCTGCATGGAGGAACACTTTCTGCAACTAAAAAGGTCCTTTTGTGATCCCGCTTTTTAATTTCAATGTTGTTCTAAGTAGCAGGCAGGGAACATGTAATCCCCCCTCCAACCATGTTTCTACAGGTACCTCACTTAGCAAGCTCTCCTGAAAGAAGTGTTCGGCTTCCTCTGAGTCAGAGTGACACGTAGAGTGCAACATTCACAATAAGCGGGGTCACATTGCACCACTTAGGCGCAAAGCCCCTTACAGCAGGTAGTCTGATTTTCTGCTGTACCAACTTCTCTTGGGAAACACTCACATTTATTCCAAACCTTTCTAAAATCTGAACATTGAGAGCAGGAAATCGGTACGGCTCTGCTGTGTGGTCCCATGTCTTCGCAAAATTCTAAGTGTTTCGACACACTGGACTGTAATCCCACTTGTGAGGGATGGCACTCTCGTTTTTACATTATAGTAAAATACACCTACCATGTCTTAATCTAAATGGTATTTTTTATTATCAATGTATTAAACTTGTTTAATTTTGAAACAACTTTTTAATGGTATAGGTCAATTCAATTAACAATTTACCTCAAGTAGATTGATCTGGTTGGATTGTAAGAATATAATAGATTCATCAGTTAAGTTGATCAATTGTTACATTCTATTATTACAAATCTACCATTTAAATCTTAATGAAACAATTTTGTAAGAATGCTAAATATGTTATCTGTCAAAAATGTCAGCTTTTTGGTCAGTTCTTTGTTGAATTTATGTTTTTGCTTGCAAATTTGAGACAACTGTGCACTTTGACTTTTGAATATGTGTTTAAATTAGAGATTCTGATGACATTCATCCCCTTAGAAGGAGATGAGCAGCAGTCACAGGAATTATTTGATAATTTAGCCCACAGTCCAACCACTTTGTTATAAGATAAGCTCCGGTTTGATACTTTGGAACCAAGTCCAACCCTAATTTCTCAAAGCCAGTGTTTCTTGCAGTGGGTCACCAAAATGATGTAAACAAAACTTGAAGTATAAAATTCACAAAGGTCCCAGACAATTGCCAACAATTGTTCAATTAGTTTGTACTTGGCACTGAAACAGGTTAAGTAAATTCATCCTGGGATTTAGAACAAAAACGAAGGAGAAAAGTGTTTCGGTGCAGAGTATTAGATTATGGAATAATCTTGAAAAATCAATAAGACTCTAGTTCAGTTACTACATTTAAAAGAATTGTGAAAAAACAAATGCTTATGTTCTAAGAATCATAAGGCCATTGGGAATGGGTAAAAAAAAATCTGAGGTACCTGCTTATTTGGTTTATTGTCTGTTACTTATTCATATATTATTATTATTGTTTTTGTTGTTCTTACTGTTTGTTTCTTTTTTTTTACTTCTCTAAGTTTGTTGCTCTTTGCCAGCCAGTTGACATAATATTGTAAAAGACAAAGAGATTGATTGATTGATTGATTGATTGATTGATTGATTGATTGATTGATTGATTGATTGATTGATTGATTGATTGGGGCAGAGACAATAATTTTTCTTCTTTTTGTCCCTTTTCATTTTCACCAAGGACAAGAGTATTATGAAAACTAAACTAAACTAAACTAAACTAAACTAAACTAAACTAAACTAAACTAAACTAAACTAAACTAAACTAAACTTAATTTAATTTGTGTGCCCCGCCCCTCTTTCATTGCCCCACGAATTTGCTGCTCGTCGCCTATCAAAAATGTTTTCGTGAGCTTGACGACGTGGCCGCATGTGGGAGGAGCTACCAACTAACGTTTTCGTCCTTTTTGTGTGACCGACCGACAGTGTTGGGACTAACGCCGTTTAAGTATAACGGCGTTACGAACGGCGTTATAAATCAAGTAATTTAGTAATCTAACTAATTACTTTCATCCTCGCTGTAACGCCGTTATAGTTACTTTGTGTAAATCGCGGCGCATTACTTCAAAGTTTGATGATCTTGCTGGAGCTGGGCGCTTCGCACCCGAAAGTTGCTTGTGTAATGCGGAGGGAGATCTAGAATGCGAGATCGTAGTTGGTTAAAGTGTCAAGTGGGCGGATACTAGCTCGCGCGCATGAGCCCGTCACCATAAAACGCCGGGGTCACGCTGGACGCGGAAGCGCCGCGAAGCGGAGTCCGCGCCGCTTCCGCTCCGCTCTTTAGTTCACGCCAGACGAGCATTTTTCCACGACGGTCCATAAGCGCTTCTGCTAGAGCTTTTTTTGTTTTTGCCATCATGGTTGATAATTTCATAGCCTAAAGACATTAACCCATATTTCTGCTAAGAGGAGCTGCTCTCTGCATCTCTTTTTTCTCTCCCAAAATCCCGCAGCCCCGCCCACTCGCTCCAGAGCTCCAGATCTGTGGGCGCTCGTGTCTGTCTGTGTTGTGTGTTTTATAAATATTACCTCCTGTTTCTGCTAAGATGAGCTGCTCTCTGCCTCTCTGTTGTCGTTTTATTAACTCCCAAAACTCCTCACCCCGCACCGGAGTCTATCCACGTTGATCTGCGTGTGTACGTGTCTGTGAAAAAAAAAAAAAAGTGTGCGTGTCTGTCTGTTTTGTGTGTCTCTGTGCTCGCGCGCGCACGTTTGTGATGTGATTGTATGTTTATATCCGTGTCTACCACCTGTTTAGATACAAAAACATGATCACATTTGTCAATCGCAGCATTTTATTGTGAAAAACTGGTTATATTTTGAAAAGAAACGTAAGGTTAAGAAATTAACCCCGGTTCTCTGAAACATGAGTGAGGTATCTCACTATGGGACACGCCCCCTATGCGCTGTCCCCAGAAGCTTTTTTTTCATTACGCCAGTCCTGACTGGCCGACAGGAAGTGACGTCCACTCTAGGAGGAGGGACTTCCTTCTACTATAAGAGTGGGGCGTCACCTTTCTCTCCTCAGTCTAAGAAAGCTCACCTCTTCTCGCTCCAGGCAAGAAGGGTTGTCTGGTGAGATACCTCACTCATGTTTCAGAGAACCGGGGTTAATTTCTTAACCTTACGTTCTCTTTCAACATTCATTCGGTATCTCACTATGGGATATTGAGACTCCCGGATTGCCAGACAGGCTTCCTTGAAGACTAAGAAGCACCCGGTCATTCAAACTGGCGCAGAAGCCACACCTAACACTGCATGAGACAGAGTTGGTGCGGTCACATCCAGTTTATAGAATCTGGTGAAGGTGTGGGGTGAGGCCCAGCTGGCAGCCTCACATATGTCACCCACCGAAATCCCTTGAAACAGTGCCCAAGAGGAGGCCATTCCACGTGTGGAGTGAGCCCGCAGACCAGCAGGGGGTTCCAATCCCTGACATTATAAGCCATGATAATAGCCTCCACAATCCAACGTGACAGACGTTGCTTAGTGAGAGGTCTACCTTTGTGCGGTGGGGCACACGACACAAACAGCTGTTCTGACTTCCTGAAGTCAGCTGTCACTTCTGTATAAATGCGCAGAGCTCGGACCGGGCAGAGCGCATGAAGCCGCTCTTGCTCAACAGAGGCAAAGGGCGGTGGGTAGAAGGCTGATAGGTCGAGAGGGCGGCTCGACACAGCCGAATCAAAAACCTTGGGTAAAAAGGCAGGGTTGGGTTTCAACAGAACCCTCGAATCCCCCCTGGAGAATTGCATGCATGACGGGTTAACTGACAACGCATGGATATCGCTCACACGTTTTGCAGAAACCAGTGCAATCAGCAAAGCCGTTTTTAAGGAGAGCACCTGCAGCTCGACCTGCTGCAGAGGTTCAAAGGGTGAACGTGTCAACACATCGAGCACCAAAGGTAAATCCCAAGGAGCGACCAGGCTCCTGGACACCGGCCGTAGCCGGCGCGCTCCCCTCATGAACTGTACCACGAGCGGATGCTGACCCGCCGTTCTGTTCCCAAAACCCAGGTGGCAAGCTGATATAGCAGCTGAGTACACCTTGATGGTGGAGAAAGCTAGACCCTTGTCTAACAGGTTCTGCAGAAATGACAGGATGTCAGCCACAGAACTCTGATAAGCCACCACAGCGGTTTTAGCGCACCAGTCCTCAAACGCACGCCATTTTCCATCATACGCTAAACGTGTAGAGGAAGCTCTGGCGTTTTGAATCGTTTCCACAACGTTTTGTGGGAGGCCAGTGCGGGTCAGGTTTAGGCTCTCACAGGCCAGGCCATAGTGCCATATGACCTGGATGAGGATGGAAGATTTTCTCCGCGCGCCTGCGACAGCAGGTCCCTGCGGAGGGGAAGTGGCCATGGCTCTCTGTTCAGCAGCTGAAAAATCTCCGCTAGCCAGGGTTTTCCTGGCCAGCGTGGAGCTATCAAGATGAGAGAATGCTTCCCGCCGCGCACCCTGGCCAGGGTGGGGGGTATCAACTCCAGTGGAGGAAACGCATAGAGCAGGACCTTCGGCCATTCGTGTGCTAATGCATCCAGTCCCAGTGAGGAGCCCTGATCTGTCAGGGAATAAAACTTGGGACACTGCGCATTCTCCACCGACGCAAAAAGGTCGATTTCTGCTCGACCGTAGATGGTCCAAATCTGAGCCACCACATCG
Source organism: Oryzias javanicus (assembly GCA_003999625.1). Classification (NCBI taxonomy): domain Eukaryota; kingdom Metazoa; phylum Chordata; class Actinopteri; order Beloniformes; family Adrianichthyidae; genus Oryzias; species Oryzias javanicus. The sequence continues at coordinate 13,960,764 of CM012450.1, read as the reverse complement.
CTGTGGAGCTTCCACTCCCTGTAGCGAGGGTTGCCCCTGGACAGTAGATCCGCCCCGCGGTTCATTATGCCCGAACATGGATGGCTCTTAGTGACAGCAGGCGAGAGCTGCTCCAAACTATCAGTCTGTGTGCCAACATGTGCAGACGACGTGAGCGAAGCCCCCCCTCTTTGTTGATATATGCCACCACAGTGGTATTGTCGGTTCTGACCAGAACATGCTCCTCCCTTAAGAGGGGCAGAAAATGGTTCAGCGCCAGAGACACGGCCAGAAGCTCCAGGCAGTTTATGTGGACTGACTGCATGTGTGAGCTCCATGAACCATTCACTGTCATGCCTTCGTGAGTGGCCCCCCAGCCTGTCAACGAAGCATCTGTGGTCACAATCTTCCTTGTTTGGATGGTACCCATGGTAACGCCCCTGGTTAGGAAGTGAGCGCTCCTCCATGGACGGAGGGCGAGGGCACACCTTACCGTTACATGAACTCTGCGGTGAGCGTGGTGGGCGGGGCTCAGGTTGAGCGACGCCACCCACCGCTGAAACGGCCGCATATATAGGCGACCTAATGGGACCACAATTAATGCAGACGCCATCAGACCCAGCAGTCTGAGACACTGCCTGAACCGGAGACACGCCCCCCTTCGGAACAGTGCCAGACAAGCCTGGAAGGCTCTCACTCTGTCCGCGGAGAGTCGCGCTCTGAATTCTGTTGAGTTCAGAGAAAGCCCGATGAACGTGATCGTTTGGGCTGGGATCAAGAGGCTCTTGTCCCGGTTTATAGTGAAACCCAATGCGATCAAGTGTGACGTAAGCAGCTCTGCGTGCGCAGAAAGTTCTCCGGGAGATTGCGCTGCGAGAAGCCAGTCGTCTATGTACGTTGCTAATCGCATCCCCCTCTCTCTCAGAGGCGCGATTGCCGCTTCCGTACATTTCACAAACACCCGGGGGCTTAAGGACAGGCCAAACGGGAGAACCACATATTCGTATGTCTTCCCTTGAAAGGCAAATCGTAGATACTTTCTGTGCGGGGGATAAATAGGGATGTGAAAGTACGCGTCTTTCAGATCTATGGAGATGAACCAGTCTCCTTGACGCACAATTCGCATTAGAGCCACGTGCGTCAGCATTCTGAACGTATACTGTCTTAAGTATTTGTTCAGAGCGCGCAGATCTAAAATCGGGCGGAGACCTCCGTCCCGTTTCGGAACCAGAAAGTACCGGGAATAAAATCCGTCCGCGCTCTGTGCTGGCGGGACGAGCTGGATTGCATTTTTTCCCATGAGCACCGTGATCTCGGTTTGTAAGGCGCGCGCTCTCTCCCCGTGAACCTGCGAGTGCAGGATGCCGTTGAAACGGGGGGGTGTTAAAGCAAACTGAAGCCTGTAACCTCTGGTTACAGTTTTCATCACCCAATCGGAAGCCCCACAATCTCGCCATGCTTGTGTGTTTGCTGACAGCGGCCCGAGATGTGGTGGCCTCGGAAATGGAGCGAGCGGTATGGAGTGCGCGTGCACGGGTCGTGCTCTGCTCGCCTCCAGCAACCTGGGCTGCAGTGCCGCGGGGGGAGGGCTGCCCCTCCCCAGCGGCCTCATGTGCAGCTGCGCAGGCTTGTACCGTTCTGTTACCCTTTTTGTGTTTTCTTCCCTGCGTGTGCGCGTCATGAGCATTGAACTGAGACGTGCGCACGGGAAAACTTTTATTGAACACATTTTGTTTAACAACAGAACGTCTTTGCACTGGTGTGTGCCTGAACACAGCTGTGGCTCCACTGAGCTCTCTGCTGGTCCAGTCTTCCTCCTTTTCAACTGGCTGTGTGCTGGGAGCGCCAGCGCATCCTCTGCACGCCTTTTGGAGGGCTTGGAACATGTCACTGAAGGGGACAGAACGTTGTCTGGGAGGGTGAGGGCAGGTGTCTGGCCGAGCCCGCTCCCCCTCCCGGTAGAGAGTGCCTCAGGTGGCACGTCTCTTTTTCTTGGAGCTCCCGGTGCTCGACGGGGCCGGCTGGTTTCCCGGTGACACCTTGGGAGCAAACGGCTTCTTGGTCCACGCGCCTTTCAGCTCCGTGGGTTTGCCGTGACCGCGGTCGTCCAACTGTGGTTGGGGCTGACGCCTGGGAATACGAAAAGCCGGTCGAGCCACAGTCTGAGCGAAGGTCTGACGCGGTGCAGCTGAGGGAGGGGTGCCTTCCTGGGCAGGCAGAGCTGGAGAGCCTCGCCCTCTCTCTTCTTTTCCTCGCACCGTTTCTGCATCGTGGCCACCGCTGGTCCGAATAAACCTTTTGGGTCCACGGGAACGTCGAGGAGATGAGCCTTCTCCTTCTGAGACAGGCTCGAGAGGTTCAGCCATCTCGCCCTCTCCTGAGTCACCATGAGGGCCATGGCCCGCCCGGCGGCTTGGACAGCAGACCTGTGTAAGCGCAGGCAGAGGTCTGTCACCACGCACAGTTCATCCCACAGGTCTGAAGTTGGGGAGGCTGACATCTGCTCTTGAATTTCCGCCTGATAAGCGAGGAGCAGAGATGATGCGTTCAGGGCCTTCACTGACGAGGCTACCGATTTGTAGCCTCGGTCAGTCAGCGTAGACTGGAACCCATCGGACTTGGAGGGCAAGGCGGGGCTCGCGGAGGTCATGCTGGGCTTCTGCGTCGGGTGCAGGTGGGACGCCAGCAGAGGTTCCACCGGAGGAATGTGGGCGAAACCATTCTCCTCCATGCCAGCCCAGTCAAGCGCCGAGCTCCCAAGGGTGGGGTTCTTGGCGGTAAGTGGATTGCTCCACGACCGGGTCGCCTCCTCCAGGCACTCTGGAAGACCGGCAACAGCTGTCGACCAGGAGACTTGGCTTTCGGGAGCCGTTTTCCCTCGTAGCGAGACGTGGGGGTCTCGGCGGGGGCTTCAGGCCACTCTACGCCCAGCTTTGCAGCTGCTCTCCTGCAGACATCGTGCAGGTCCACCGTGGCAGTCGGTTTGGAGATCCGCTGCGTGTGCCGCTCAGTCCCGTCGGCTTCGCAGCCGAGGGAAAGAGAAAAGGTCCGCAGTCCTCCTCGTCCTCATCGGATCCGAGGCTGATGGACTCATCTCCGGAGTCAGACTCGGCGCCAGCGGCGTCATGCTGTTCCGGAGGTGCGGCCTCGTAAGGCTCCTCTGGGTCGCTCAGCGGGGCGGCAGCGTCTAGCTGGTCACCCCAGCTGGCGTCCATGGGAGAAGAATTTCCGCGGGCGCAGTCAGTTAACTCCGGCGGCGGGGGGATGGCTACCCCCATCATCGGGTCAGCCGCTGACAGGCTCACTTGGCGCGAGAGCCGCCGTTTGCGGGTTTTGGCGGAGAGCCGTGCGCAGTGTTCACACGTGACCGGAGATGCTAATGCATCTTGGGCGTGTTGCAGCCCCAGACACGAAGCACAAGCAGAGTGAGTGTCTGCTCCTGCTATTTTGTTCCCACACGTGCACGCTCTCGATGGCGGCCTGACTGTGTCCATGGTGAGGACAGGTTTAGGCTCCATTCTATTGAGCTCCGATAAAAACGGAAGCTTCAGGTAGCTAGTATGGTGGCTAGCTCCAGCAGCTGCTGTTTGGTGACAAGCCAGCTACTTGGCTCAAAAAGCTAATGCAGCTTCGGCTAGCGTTCGGCGACCGAGTGGTTAGCCCGCTCTGTGAACAGTTAAGCTAGTCCGCTGCTACAAGAGCCCTCTGAGACCGTGCTTCTGGGAGCGAGAAGAGGTGTTAGACTGAGGAGAGAAAGGTGACGCCCCACTCTTATAGTAGAAGGAAGTCCCTCCTCCTAGAGTGGACGTCACTTCCTGTCGGCCAGTCAGGACTGGCGTAATGAAAAAAAAGCTTCTGGGGACAGCGCATAGGGGGCGTGTCCCATAGTGAGATACCGAATGAATGTTGAAAGAGAACCGGATTTTTTCATGTATCTTGATGCAACTTCCGGCCAGAATTGACGCGGAACGCTCGCGGCTCGCGCACAAAATAGGTCAGACCGCGGAGCGGAGCGGAGGGCCCGCGCTGCTCCGCGCTTTGTGTGAACGACGGCATAGGATAACAAGGGCGCCGAATGGAAGCGGACTCCGTTCCGCGGCGCTTTCGCGTCCAGTGTAAATGGGGCGTAAAAGAAAAAAACAGTTGGCAGCGATGGCGAATGTGGCACCTGTAGAGAGACTGTTTAGCCTTGGAAACTTGTCTTTTCACCAAAGAGGAACAGGCTCTCAGACCAAAGATTTGAGAAGTTGCTACTTTTGCGCTACAATCAGTGGTTCAAAAATTAAAGCATTGAAACCATTCAACTGGCTGCTTGTTAAAGTTCAGGTTAAGGTGCAATAAAAGAATGTTTAAATGATCAGACATAAAGTATTGTTACTGTGCTCCTAAATATTCTTGTTAGGATACTTGTGTCATGTTGATACTTGGAACCTTTACTTTTATTTTTATACAAAGTTTGGTTTTTATGGAGTCCCGAAAGAGCCAAAATTAAATAAATATATACACCATTAAATAAATAAATAAATGTGGCATTAAATAAATAAATGTGGCAATAAATAAATAAATGTTGAAATAAATAAATAAATGTTGAAATAAATGTGGCATTAAAACATTAAAAGAGCACATTTAAGTATTTCATGACATATTTATTTATTTCATTGCCCAGTGTGGGTCAAAAGAGCCAAATTGAAATAAATATATAAAATATGAAATAAATAAATAAATGTGGCATTAAATAAATAAATGTTGCAATAAATAAATAAATGTTGAAATAAATGTTGAAATAAATGTGGCATTAAAATATTAAAAGAGCACATTTAAGTATTTCATGACATATTTATTTATTTCATTGTCCCTTGTAGGTCAAAAGAGCCAAATTGAAATAAATAAATAAATGTGGCATTAAATAAATAAATGTTGAAATAAATGTGGCATTAAAATATTAAAATAGCCATTAAAAAGTCATTGTTAACATTTCATAATATATTTATTTATTTCATGATTTCATTATACACACACACCAAAACAGGGACGCACACGCGCCCGGACACACAGATCCAGTGGGCCGACAGAGCGGATGGGGCTTTGGTGTAAATCAGCAGACAGAGAGCGGTTCTTCTTAGCAGAAAACACGGGTTAATGTCTTTAGATTATTTAATTTTCACCCATGATGGCAAAAAAAACAAAAAAAAGTTCCAGCAGAAGAGCGGAGCGGACTCTGCTTCGCGGCGCTTCCGCGTCCAGAGTGGATTGGGGGTGACGCGCTCCCCGTCCCGGTAGCTGGTGGTTAGTGAGAATGCATGAAGAGGACAGAGAACACGTTTTGGTTTGGTGACCCGAACAAAAGTCTTTGATTCACCAAAACAATGTTTGCAGCGTGTATGTGAGTGAGGACTCAGACAAAAACTTTGCACCAGGCCAGATCAACAGAGCAGAGACACGAGAGTTAGGCCCCGCCCACTGAGTTTGACGAGAGAATCTGACAGTTTGCAATTTCATGGTGTGTCGACTTCCTGTTTCATGAAATGTATAATGAAATCATGAAATAAATAAATATATTATGAAATGTTAAAAATGGCTTTTTAATTGCTGTTTTAATGCCACATTTATTTCAACATTTATTTATTTATTTCAACATTTATTTATTTATTTCAACATTTATTTATTTAATGCCACATTTATTTATTTATTTCAATGTGGCTCTTTTGACCTACAAGGGACAATGAAATAAATAAATATGTCATGAAATACTTAAATGTGCTCTTTTAATATTTTAATGCCACATTTATTTCAACATTTATTTATTTATTGCAACATTTATTTATTTAATGCAACATTTATTTATTTAATGCCACATTTATTTATTTATTTCATATTTAATATATTTATTTCAATTTGGCTCTTTTGACCCACACTGGGCAATGAAATAAATAAATATGTCATGAAATACTTAAATGTGCTCTTTTAATATTTTAATGCCACGTTTATTTCAACATTTATTTATTTATTGCAACATTTATTTATTTAATGCCACATTTATTTATTTATTTCATATTAAATATATTTATTTCAATGTGGCTCTTTTGACCCACACTGGGCAATGAAATAAATAAATATGTCATGAAATACTTAAATGTGCTCTTTTAATATTTTATTGCCACATTTATTTCAACATTTATTTATTTATTTCAACATTTATTTATTTATTGCAACATTTATTTATTTAATGCCACATTTATTTATTTATTTAATGGTGTATATATTTATTTAATTTTGGCTCTTTCGGGACTCCATAGGGGTTTTATCCAAGTTTATTATTGTTGATATTTATATTTGCGTGTATTGTTGTTAAAATTTTATAAAGACAATGTTAAAGCTGTGGTGTGATATAAATAAAGACAGCAGAGATTTTGTTACTTGACAGTTATTTATAATTATTTATTGTTTTGCACTTTCAGTTTTTAAGCCATTTTGTTTAATTATAGTTGTAGGTAAGATACTTGAAGTATGTTAATAGTTGAAACGTTTACCTTTTTTGTGTGAAGTTACATTTTTTATATACCACTTGTTGCAGTGTTTTGTGTGATAATTCTGACAAATAAATATTGAAAATTCTTTCCCTAAACCCTCTCTCATGTGGATCCTAAACTTAGACAATATGACTCCATTGGAAAACTATACCAGTATACTATTGTCGGTTATCATATTGAATGTAAATTATTTTTTTTATTTGTAACGCAGGAAAAAATACAAAATATTACCATATTTAAAGAGAAATTTAAAAAGAGTTACTTTGCCAAGTAACTAATTACTTTGAAGATGCAGTAATTGAGTTACTAACTCAATTACTTTTTGGGAGAAGTAACTAGTAACTACAACTAATTACTTTTTTGAAGTGAGATGCCCAACACTGCCGACCAATGATTATTGCAGCACTTGAAACTCTCCACATCAGTTATCCTTAATTGTCTTTCGGGCCACAGACCAGTTCAATGCCAGACAATACTTGCACAGACTGGCCCGTACAAGACTGAAGCTGGAATCTCTTATTTTTAGCTTCTGGAATCTTTTCAATTTTGAAGGGAAAAATAAGGATAATCTTATTAATCCCTTTAAAGTGGTCCTATGTAAAATCAGGTGTAAAAGTCCATTTGAAACAGTCTATTTTAAAGAGAAGGAAGATTAAATAAAACAAAATTTCAGACTTATGAAGATTCATTAAAGGTAAAATCACAGCTTTGTCTTAATTAGATCTCATTACTAGCACTGAGACAACCCAATTAGCCTCTGATTGTCTTTCAGGGCAAAAAAATTATTTAGACTTCTTTCCCTTGGCTTAACTGTTGACCTCTAAACTGGAAGCAAAAGAACAAAAAAAACCCTTTCACCCTAACTAACTTTTAAGGTGGCAAGGATGTACACAACTAAATAAAAAATATAATTTTCTTGAAACAATTGTTTTTCTGAATATAATAATAAATGTGAATCTCCCATGTGTACAACTTTATATGCAGTGTCCTCGAAACACTGGAGAGTAAAATTCTGCATTATATGCAGAGCGGGTTTAGTGTGTAGGAACAACTGTCAAAATGAAGTCATATTTCCTGGTATTGTCTGTTAAATCCTGATTTTTTTTTTAACTAAATAGCTCTTCTTTGGTTTTGTATATAAGTGTTATATGAAATGTATATAATTATGTTGTGTCATTGTGAGGGGTGGGGCACCTGTCAAAATGAGTGATGGACTGTATATTCCTGTTCTCTCTTTGGCTCTACTAAAAAAAATGTTTTTCAATTAACTTTGCGAGATTTGGAATTTCAATTTAGCAATTATGTTACTGGCCAGGAAAATCCAGTAGTTTCCCAAAATAAAATATTGTTTGCAATAAGATTGTGCATAAAAAAGAAACAAGTTGTGTATTTCTTGCAGGACCCAAAATCCAGGAAACCAGACTTTGTAGCAAAAACTTAAATGTTTAAGTAATAAATTTAAACATGAAAAAACTATGAAGCAAAAAAAAGTTCACTAACGCTGGGTTAGGTAGAAAGCGGTTGACCAGATTTTCTTGTGTGTCTTGGTTTAACTTCCTGCCAGGATTGAAACTTACTCGCGGCTCGAATAAAAAATAGACCAAACGCCAAAACAAACAAAGTAGATGTTCAGCGACAATCTAGTGGAAGAAACGTTCAAATTTGAAGACTTTTGAAGCGTTTTTTCCATAATGCTGTTTGGAGGGCTAAATGTAGGGGGAGGGAGAGTCGCAGGGGGAGGAGGAAGATTTCAGATTCAGGCTTACTGATCATCATCAACACAAGTCAAGTCAGCTGTGGATAGTTAACAGTTTGAATCTGATCTGACTAACAGGGAAAAACCCAACATAACAAAGATGGAGGGGATAGCTCTAAAAATCCAATTCTCACGCTTTTGTGCTTTAATGTTTCATCCGAAAATAAATATTTTTCTAGTTATTAATGCTTCGAGATGGAAAAAATGCACTCATCATTATTGGAAAAATACATTGGAGGTGCTAGTCCTATAAGGGAGTGGTCTATTGTCTCACAGAATGATATTTGTTTTGTTGGCAAGCACTTATGATACACCCAGTGCCCACATTTGTGCTGTCAGCTGTGAAAGGAACTGTGTTACTACTGTAAAGCCTAAGGAAAGGAACAGGTTTTTTCACGGTATCGCTTTGTCATTTTTTTTTTTTTTAATCATTGCCACATATAAGGATTCTTAAGGTTAACAATCTAATAGTATCAGTATAATTTTTAGTACCACACTTCATCGCGGCTTTACATATATTAAACTCAACACTTAGGGCTTACAATTTGTGCTTTTTTTTAAAAAATTGTTTTTATTCTGTTGTTTTTGTGAGTTTCCCCACAGATTAAACACCTCAGTGCTTCTGTGGTTACATGAAAGACACCTGCTCCAGCACATGTGGCAAAACTTATTCCTTTTAGTGTGAGCCGGTCTCCTTTGGGGAAGTTCTTTCCATTCCATCACCATGACAGCTGCGGTAAAAAACTGGACCAGCAACTCTCATCACACGCTTGACAGGTGGCATTAGTTAAACAATGGGTTACGAGAACCCCCTTCTGACAAACCTCAGGGCAACTATTGAATTTTACAATGTGTGGTTAAGGTTGGCGTGTGAAAAAAGAACTATTATTAACACTCTCTACGCTGGTGAGACGAAACTATAGCCCCCCCAAAACACAAAGGTGATATGCTAAAAGTCTGAAGAATGTAACAAAAATATCAGACGAGTAAAATAAATATAATTTCAGTCAATTATAACCTAAAATTCACGCTTGGTAGTTGTGAATACTGCATGATGAAGACTTTAGGAGAAACCTGCACAGAATAATGGATTATCTCAATGATAAAATTCTTCAAAGTTAGCAATTCACTTTTATCTTATATTGCTTAAGATTCAAACCTGAGACAATAAAACAATGTGAGCGAGTTAAAGTGACTTTGTAGAAATTTTTTTTTTACATACATTGAAAATATTTAAAAAAGAAAAATCCAGACTAAGTATCATTTTTTGTTTTTGCTTTACAAAAAGGCTCAACTTTGGGTGTTCTTTTTAAACTTGGTTTGACATATTTGTGAGTTAAAATGTTCAGCATATCCTCCAAGAAAAGTATTTGAACATTGTCACCTGAACAAACAGCTTTGTTTCTGTTTCAAAACTGTTCTGTCACTAAAACACACTTTTAAAAATAATTTTAAACTCTTTTTTTCTAAATCATTTACATTTTTGCTCAATAATTTGTCAAAAAAAGTATGTATTCTTACATGAAGGAACCAGGTTCATAAGTCCTTTTGAAAAGAATCCCACACCCCTTGCTTTGCCAGGGATAATACAAAGGAAAGAAATGTGTCGTCAGAAGGAACTCGGGTGTTACGTGTGACTCAGCCCTCAGTGGTTTCCTTCTGCTGGAAGAATCAACACCGACTGCTGGGCTCTCTCAAAATGTTCAGGTAGGTTCAAAATAATTTCAGATTAAATTACAACATTTTTAGATAGATAGATTTTTTGCATGTTATTTTTTGTTTGTTTGTTGTAAATCTTTGAAAAATGGCTGTTCTGATTTGATCAGAAATTAAGTTAAATTGTGAATAGGAGATAAAGACAATAAGTTTAAACCTTTTTCTTCTCCTTTTCATTCATAATTTTTCAATATAATGTTAAAATTATTTTATTAAATGAGATTAAAATTTTTAAAAAATTAAAGCAAAGTGAGATTAAAGGGAATGAATTGTCAAACAGGAACAGTTTGTGACATGAATCAATTCAGTTTCATGTTTCTGTCTAAGCGATATCCATAGGGAAGAAGAACAAAATGAAACATTTCTTCAACTTTCAGTTTCTTATGTTGATAGAGCATAAATGTGGGGTTTTATGGCAGACCAAACAGTAGAGATAAAGAGACAAAAGATTTGATGGTATAATAAGAACTGAACTGATTAAGCAAACGGAAGACACGGTCGTAGAGAGTTCCCGTCTTTATTAATCTATTCACATTTAAAGTTGGACCAAGTCCACACACACATAATAGCTGGGTGTAACTTTGTCATGAAGCTGAATAAAAATAAATTACCAGGTGACTAACATGAATGTGATGTTCCATCTCTGTCATGATGTGTTGATATTTCTTCATACCAGTATTAAAAGGCTTGATTTGGCCAAAATAGAGTCTGGCTGCAGTTACAGCAAAAAATGTCTTATGTCAATGTATTCATTGTTTTCATACAAGCTCAATGACTGTATTTGGCTTGCTGTTCTGTTGAATTTTGGTAAAACCTTAAATCTGCTGACATGACTTCTTTTTGTCACCGCAGACTTCACAGCAACGGGACACAGAACAAAGTCGCCACGGCAACGGTGCTTGCCGCTCTTGTCGTGGTCGTTTATGTGGGCTTCTCCCAAAACATATCAAAAAGCCAAATTACTTTTCATCAAGTTAATGTGAGGGAATATGACACCAAAACGAGGCTAGTCACCAGACTCAACAAGTATACATACTCGTGGCCAAAATGCCAACGAAACACCTCTGCTGCCAACATCGCCGGCTTCAACTCTTTACCCGGTCACATCAAAGACTTTCTGTACTATCGCCACTGTCGGCATTTCCCCATGCTGCTGGACCTCCCAGACAAATGTGGAGGACCTGAGGGGTCAGCAGATGTCTTCCTGCTCCTGGTCATCAAGAGCTCACCGGGAAACTACGACCGCAGAGAGGTGCTGCGTAACACCTGGGCCAAGGAGAGACTTCATAACGGAGTGTGGATCCGGAGGATCTTCATCTCAGGAACACAAGACTCTGGCTTTGAGAAAACGAGACTGAACAGACTTTTGGAGTTTGAACAACGCAAGCACAAGGACATTCTCCAGTGGGACTTTCATGACTCCTTCTTCAATCTCACCTTGAAACAGATACTCTTCCTGGAATGGATGGAGAGAAACTGTCCTCAAGTCCACTACCTGCTGAACGGAGACGACGATGTCTTTGCCAACACCAACAACATGGTTGTGTACCTCCAAAACTTTGAGAAAGGAGGAAGAAAGCACCTTTTTGCCGGTCATCTCATTCAATATGTGGGACCAATTCGAGAAAAGTGGAGTAAATATTACGTTCCAGTGCAGGTTCACAAGCCCGAGGCATACCCTCCATACTGCGGTGGCGGGGGCTTCCTCCTGTCTGGATATACAGCTAGAATCATCTACAACATGTCACACACCATCACCATTCTCCCCATTGATGATGTGTACATGGGTTTGTGCCTGCAGCAGGCCGGCCTTCGCCCTGAGTCTCATCCTGGAGTAAGAACAGCTGGACTGCATGTTATTGACAAAGAGGCTGACAGATACGACCCCTGCTACTTCAGGGAAATGCTCCTTGTTCACAGATTCCTGTCGGTCCACATGTATGTGATGTGGAACAGTTTGCAGGACCCTAATCTCGACTGCACGAACTATTACAAAGGTCACTGAAAGATGTTTAAATTCCTTTAAGGTTTGCAACCAAATTCAAACCAAGAAAGAACAGTTCTCTTAGATTACCGGTGACTACTGATGCAGATCTTCATATTGATGTACTTGTATTTATAAAATCTAGCTCCAATAACCTTTCAGATTTCAGCTCATAAATTCTTTGCAATTCTTTTGATCACGTGGAGGACTTTTTTTTACTTCAACTGAATAATAGAAACCTATGAAGTCCCACTCGGACCATCTTTTGATCTATTGTAAAAACGCTCCCAGTGGTCTTTTAATAACGATTAAGTCATTTTTATGCAAAATCCAAAAACCTGTGTCGTTTTCTTGGACATAGTTTCTACAGAGTTCATTAGACATTTCCCTTTGAGTTTTATGCACGATTTTTGACACAGAGTAACTTCCCTACTTCCCATTATCCATCTGTTTAGTTGCTCTCCTGCTATCTTATGGCCCCTCACACTTCCAAGCTAGCATTAACAAAAATGTTGAACAATCTTAGGGGTAGCCACCTATAAAATGCCTGATCGGATTTGGAAAACTAAAATGAACATGGATCTTTTTTAGAATTTAGATCTTTTTCTAATGGCAATTTTGTATTTGAATAAAGAAATACACAAAAATTAAATTTTGCGCTTATTATTCCAAATATATTTGTCCTCCATCATCTAAAAACTGCTCCGACTATGTTTTAAAAACACCAAAAACATGATTTTTATCATAGTGGGTCTTTAAGCAAATGGGAAAATAATGGGTTTATAGAGAATTCAATTTTAAAAATAAAACCGCACAAAGGTGACTTTATACATTATATACGTTAGATTGCAAAACAGTGAACATTGTGCTTGTAGCTGTTTGATGATCACATATTTATTGAAGTCTTCTTCCTGTACAGTTTAATTTTATGTTATGTCTTTTTGTTTTATTTATTTTTCAATATGAAACACATAATAACTCCTCAGTGGAGTTCATATGGTTTATAAGTGGACTAATGGGGATAAACTCAACATTTTTTAAAACTAATAAACTAAATTGAAAATAATGTATCTGTATCTGATTATTTCTTGTGGAAGAAATCAAAGCAGAATTTTGAGAAAGGTGTCGTTTAGCAAACTCAGTGAACTTTGACATTGAACGTGTGCCAGGGTTTTTATTGAGCTGTAAGTAAAGCAAAGCGGTTAAAGTAAACCAACTGCAAACATTTTATAAGAATGCGGTTTAACGGGAAGTTATTTAAGGATTAAGCATAACCTCAAGTGTAACTCAACCTCATGTGAAATGTAAGATTCCCTTTCGCATAAATAATGGCTTCAAATCTAATTTGTACCCATTTTGTCAGCGAATCTTTGTCATTGATTAAAGTTTAGCCCTGCTCTTAACAACTCAAAGCAGTATAAAATTATGCTGGCAGCCTACAATATGTAAGGATGATAAGTTTTACGATTCAAGCCTTTTTCATATTAGCTGTGCTGTCTTAGTGAGTCAGAACGAAGGCTCGCTAGGATTGTGTACTTTCAGTTTGATAATGGATTAGAATTAAAAAGTACAACATCATGGAGGTGCGCAGGATGTTTGTAAAAAGATAAGGACTTCAAGTTCACATGCAGGTTCAGGTGAAACCGTTCCCTCTTTGCGAACCCCACAAGTATGTATTTTTTACATGAAACACACATCATTCATTGCTTGGGGATGCAAATATGTTTAAGACAACATCCAAAACTCTTTTTTTTTTAAATGCTCTCACACTATTTGTTTGGTTTCAGACAACCAAACTGGTGCGGTTGTACTACATGCAATCAACCCAGCAGACTCTCGGATTTCAAGTAAATGTTGACACAATTAACACTTGTGTCGTAACACTTCCCTGTGGTCTGCTTTACTTCTCTAGTCCAATATAAAGATTGGGAACTTTATTTTGGCTTTTGCCAGTTATGTTACACACAATGAATTTAGAGAGGGGAGTGTCAACTCCAGGCCTTAGAGGTTGCATTGTGGTATGTTTTCTAACATACCCTGTTCTGGCATGTTCTACCTGACAGGACAAACCTGAACTAGATAATGAGTCATTTTTAGGGCTGGCAGATCTAGAAATCATGCAGATATGCTGTCCGTCGAGGTCTGGAGTGGGTAATCTCTGGTTTAGAGCATTACTCTCTCTTGAGAACTGGACACGAGTGAGTGTGACGTCACAGAAAAATGACTTACTTCTGGCTCCAACATTATGAAGTCAATTCATTCGCCTTTTTTTTTGGAATATCTTGAAGCCAGATGATATCAGAAGACAGTGATTGGTCCAAGTCGGTCTGAGTGACTAGCTCAAACATGTAACCGTTTGATTAGATCAAAGATCTATAGAACTGTGTACACGGGCCCTGAAAAACTTTATCTGATAGTAACAAACGTTTACATATGCCACATGTTTGATTGAAAAATAATTTGGAAAGGCACAGAAGTATCTAAAATACAGAAAACTGCCATAGAAGACACAGCTAAAAGTCTACAATCAGTATCAGACGGGTAGAGGTCAATCACGAGCATGGGATCATCCAAGAAGAGACTAGAGTTGTCAGAATCCTGGCAAGGGTCAAGACAGGCGGCAGGCAATCAGATAGTAACCAGGGTCAAACACAGAAGATCAGGTCTAGATAGAAACGCTTGGTAATGCAGGCAATTTGGCATAAACAATATTTCGCACAGAGCATGGCTCTGTGTGCTGCTCAAGAAAAAGGTGGATGATTGTCAGATTGGAGTCAAGTGAGTTAATACTCTGGAGAGGGAGACAGAGCTCTGACTCCTGACAGCGAGATGATGTTTTGAGCGAGCTTTTATTGTTATTCACAATATTTTTAAGTGACTGCACATAATTTTCTAAATCAGAGGAATCCAGATCCAGAGGAAGGGTTAGAGTTAGACACTTAACCTTGAACGCACTTGAAATCTGTGTGGGCAATGCAGCAATGTGTATCTTGGCGGTACATAAATATCTGGGGACAACATCAGCTTTTGTTTTGTCTAGACACAATTGGTAACACAAATTCACATGATTTTTTTTGCATGGTTTTAGAGGACTGTTAATGGTGCGTGCGGAGCTGTATTTTCGCATTCACACTGTCACACAAAGCTGTCTGTTCTACTCAGAGACATTGTTCACTGATGTGGAGCTGGTGATCAGTCCTGTTTCTGCTCCGAAGTCTTCTCTGGAGCACCACACCGTCTATGCATGATGTAGCCTTTTTAAACACTCATCTTTTTTTTATTCATTCGCTGCTTTTGTTTTGTGTCACCTGTGATAGCGTGCCCTAGGTTCCTGATCCCTGGTTTATATGCACCACGATCAGATCAACAATCAGTATAATCCAGATATCTGGATTGGAAGGAAATTTTGATCTGAATGAGTGTGATCAGGTTAGAGTATTCTGAATGGCGTGTTTACATGATGCATATTGTTCTGATCAGGTGTTTATTCCTATGACTTGTGTCCATATAAACGCAGCTGCTGTTTCTATGGTAACCACGCTCACCAATCAGGAGTGAGCTTGTAAAAACATCCACTACACATGCTTACCACGTGAAAATCTCGGAAGAATCTGTCAAACATTTTGATTGTTAGAGGTGGGGACCATCGGACACAAAGTTTTATTGAGGCATCAGGGTCAGTTTATAACTTGCAATAAATAGATAGTAAAAAAGAAATTAGGATTAGCAAGAACGTAAAAAAAAAAAAGTGGCAGAGCATAAATAGTAAATGGTAAATACTGGCAATGGTAAATACTTATGCAGCACTTTCCTATCTTCTTAAAAGGTCCAAAAGTGCTTTACAGTCACAGTCCCCATTCACTCAAACACACACACATTCACACATTGATGGCAGCTCAGCTTTCTTACACTGGTGCCAGCCTAAAGCTGCCAGGCACGATGTTTTGCCCAAGGACACTTCAACACATGGGCGAACAAAGTGGGAACCGAACCTGTAATCCTTCGATCAGACGTCAACCTCTCTACCTCTACACCTTGGTCGCTCCAATGGTTATTATGACAGATATAATGACTGAACAACAGATGATTATTTCTCAGTAGAAGTCTATGGGAGTTTGGCTTCTTGGAGCCAGTGGGTACTTCCTGTTTGGAACATGAGGGGTCCCTCAGTCCAGTTCAGGTTTAGAAAGGCTTGCTGGAAAAACATGCAAAATCAAAGCATTGTCATTCCAGGAGGTACCGTAAGAAAGGCAAAGTTTGACATTTAGATCATGTGTACTGTCAAAATAAACCATAAATGCTTAGTAATAAAAAAAGACAACAAAGAATTTAAAGAATCCCTTGAGCAAATTAGTGTGAAGAATTTTAATGTTGCCTTTTTGACTACAGGTTTATCAGCACATAAAGTAGTTATCCATGTTTAGGTCCAAAGGGCTTTTAGTTCAACCAGTTGAACTGGTGTCCTGCCAAAATCACTTTATTTATTTAAAAGTCTGAGAAGCAACAAGAGGAAAACCTGTCATACTGGGTTTTTCTTTTCTGCTATATTAATTTCCAAGAATCATTGAAGTATTGTTCACAGGACGATTCATTTGTAAAAACAAGACAGCTCCTCATTGTGCACACGCAAGCTAAGTAAAGCCTTGGTCACATGCTCCAGCACCGGTCCTGCAGGTTTTCAGGTCGTCCGGTCCCGTGGAGGGTTGTAGGGAGCAGCTGCCTTTGATGATGTATTTGCAAGATTAATGTATGACGCACGGCTGATGCGCTCTAGTCATTAGTAAAGTGTGGGTACTGTTCTTAGCTGACCCCACTAGAGAAACGGGTAGGCATATGAAACATAAGGACACCAACACAAACTACTCTCTGTCTAATTTTCTCATTTCTAATAGTCAGAATGCACAAAAAAAACACACACTTACCGCTTAAACATCACTAACGAGCTCCTTGCACATTCTGGAGGATTCAGGGGAAGAAAAAAGAAAAAATCTGTACAACATGCCTATATTTTACCTACTTCACCCTTACCTTGCATGGTGCACAAGTGTAAAACATCTGCATGGACATTTTGGCTCTACAGGCTCACTGAGTGGTCTACAACCTTGATGTTTTTTGTGGCCAACTTTCACCCGCAGACAACCCATATCAACTCATAAGGACGCTCACTGGCCTTGTCAATGAGCTTTCAAGCAACCACTTTCAAAGTAAAAATCCATGTAAGCACGAGTAAATGTGTATTTTGGGTCTATGTTCAAAGTGCTCACGTCACAAGTCGACATAGACTGAGACTCATCTTCTCTTTGGAGATTGCAACAACCACACTTCGTCCAGAGCTCTGGTCAAACTTTTGCCGACTTGCCTACATCATGGAGCAGACAGTTCCCTAGTTGAAGGAAACAACTGAGCGCAAGGAATTATGCTACTCCAACTTGGCAGCTGAGGCAATGGACAGAGGGTAGAAAATCAGGGTGCATCCGGTGACAGTGGGGTGCAGGGGCTTCATAGCCAGTGCAACCGCTTAGCTCCTCATAGAGTTGTAGTCAGATGCCAAACACATAGGGCAGGCCATTAGGGAGCTGATCAAGAATAACCAAATAACTGTGACGCACTCCTGGTTTGCTCAACCTGTCATGGCCCCACCTCAGAGGAGCATGTATTGTGCTGAAACACCCTATGATGCTGAGGTACACACCTGACAATGTGTCTCACTGTTGAAACTGCATGGAACTCCAAAGAACCAAAACTCAGAATTTGGAGTAGTACAATATTAGGGATTTTTACATCAAGTCCTATAAAACAACGTATCACTATGCAAGTTTTTAAACTTGAATAGTGTTACTGTCAGCCTCTTCTATATAAAAAACTTGCATGGGCTGTACATACGTCCATAGAACACTGAAAGTTAAACCAGTTGAAATTGGACCAATCAGGATCTTGGATTCTGATTGGACCCATGTCCGCTGTGAAAGCTGCATAAGGCTTAAAGTGTGTTTTTCTTCATCTACCAAGTGGAACCAGCGGAACTCACTCGCTACTGCAGACAGACAGCAACTGCTGGGTGTGGGGGCTGCCTGCTCGGGCTTCCTGAACTTTGTGACATTTTCTTATTTTCAGCGATACAATAATACCCCCCCCCCCTTTTTTTTTTTTTTTCAAAGGGACAGCCTTCAAACTCCGTCACAGAGTCCCAGGAACACCACAGAAGCGACTGTCATCCAGAAACAGTACCCGGAGTGAGACCAAAGCCCCCGGTGACGGGAAAATGCTTGATATGACTAATCTCATAAACCAGACATAGAGACGTGATTATCAATGTTTTTATAGAGCTACTGTATTCACAATGAATAAACCTCATCCCATAACACAACATACACAGACAGGCTCCATGTCAGGCTTAAAACATTGGCTGTGGCTTCTCACACATGCGGCTGCGGTGTCAAGCTCAGGAACACATGGTTTGAGAGCCAGTGAGCAGCAAATTCACCACACTATGAAAGAAGCATGAAAACTTGTTACGCTAAAAGCGTTCAGTGTAAATGCACCTTAAAAGTTCAAACAGGCTGTTGATGCATGAAACAAAACTTTTTGGTAAACCCTTAAAGTACTGCTGAATGTTTTTGCATTTCAAACTATTTACAAAGACACAATATTAGAATCACTGCACACTAAAGTGTACTTATGACAAATAAATGCAGAATATGATGAGACAAATATTTTCTTGTCTTTCCTACAGAGGTTTATTTATGTTAATTAATGCATTTTTAAAGGTTAAAGCTTTCGTAGTGTGATGTTCTTTTGACTGTAGCAAAGTTACTTCTGCTTTAGACTTATGTTAGAGCTTTGAGACAAGCAACTCTTTTAAATATACTGGTTTTATCAAGAATTCAGTCACTATATAGCTATAATAGGGGATAAAACCCCCCTCATAAATTTGACAAATAGGTTTTATGGGGATGTAAAAGTAAACAAAAGTCACCCAAAAATTAAAGTTTGACTTCATGTGAAAAATGATTACCGTAATCAGTTTAACAAGTGACCTTTCTTTCAGTCCGAGCACCTTGTCTTAAACCAAGCTTTGAACAAGAGGAAGAGAATGTTGTTGAACCGGTTAAACAAATGTTTGAACTTAATTTCCTGACTAAAATCTTCCCTAGCTGAGTGCTAGAATGAATTATATTTAACATGTAGCTTAGATAAATTATTAATATTTTTTTCCTTATTTCTTAAATGGTAAACCTTTGAATGGTGATTATGTCTTGTATTGTCACCATTATTACAATAATTTGATGTGTTTATGTATGACTGGCATTGTGCCTCTCCTCACCTGATAGACTACACCCAGGGAAAACATGCACCTGAGCAGTGGCGGAGCTAGAACATTTTCGATGGGGTGTGGGGAGAGGGGCAGAAGACTTTGGAACAATGGCAAGGCCATTACAAATGAATGGTTCAAAAATACATATTACAAACAGTTTTATTATTGTCTAGCAATTTGTTATGCTTTAAAATAGCTTGTATTGATAATTTATTATCCCATTAAAACCTGAATTTATTTTTCAATTCTGAAAAAAATGTTCTTGTATTTAATTGGATGCTAAATAATATTGAAATAGTAAATTTCTAATGGAATTAGCAGGAGATGGAGATTACAGCAACAATTGTTTAGTGGCTAATTAGACATGAAAAAAATTCTTCATAAAAAGCTGACATTCATATTGTATTCTAAATAAAAGTTTTCATACTAAAAAAATAAAAATTGTGGATTATATTATCACTAGATGTGCTTGCATGTTTGCTACCCACTGATCTAGTTACGCCATTCTAAGAAGAAGAGAGCGCTGCAGCCGCGAGGGTCTGTTCCGCTGACAAAGAAAAACATCCCCACATATTTGTAGCCTGCAATGGCGCCAAACCAAAATATCTTTCAAAGTATAATCATAATTACCCTGGAGGGGCAGCTGCCACCCTTTGCCACCCTGTAGCTCCGCCCCTACACCTGAGGGAATATTGAATGTGAACTTTCCTTCGATGATCATTTCACTGAAAGAAGGGAAACTCCTTTGTTTTGTCAACATGCTAAGGTAGGCACAACGTAATAAATTAAAAGGAAATAGCATAAAAAAAGATTGAGGGTTTGTAGATATTTCTTTCAGTTGTTATCTGTGTACCGTGCAGAGCTATGACCGCAGTCAGTCGTTCAGTGTTAGAAGTGCACGCTCCGATAACAAAAAGCAGATGTTTCTTTTGACTAGTTAGACTCCGTAGGGTTTACTTGAAGAAAAGTCTTTTTAGCAGCAAAACATGTTTGTCAATATCTCATCATTTGAAGTGTTTTTCAAGATTTAGACACACTTGATTTCCAGGTGACACACTTGATACCAACTGAAATACAAACCTCCAATACCTGCAGCCCTTAGAGATTTGGAGCGAAACTATAACTTCTGACTTCTATCGTTGATAGGTACAGTGAAGGAATTTAAGTTTGCAGCATTCATCATGATAACTTAGAGCTTATACAGCTGATCTGGCAGCGTCTCTCCATCATGTCCCAACCTGCACTTTTATTTAGACAGTGTTGACACTGTGGTAGATTAAATGGAAGTCTACCGGACCTAAAGAACCTGTTCTGTCAAAATGCAGGTGCCAATTTGGCATTTGTACAACGTTCAAAGACATAATGAAAAAGATATTCCTCATATTTATTCACTTTATTTTCAGCACGTTTACTTTTAACTCTGTTAGTTCTTTATTTGTAAATCTAATTCCCTTTATGTCTTCGAGGTTTTTCCTTTTTTTTTTAACAAAATATTAAAAAAAAATAAATAAAAATTTAAAGTTTTTGTGGATTTTATCGCCCCCTAAGGTTACTTTGCTCTTTTTATAAATGCAAAGATACTTAATCATGCTTCAAAGACCAGACTATCGTGACACCCCCTTTCACACAATAATGTAAATGTAACATGTAATTAAGGGGGTACTTCCCATGTGTTTCATTGTTGCTCACAATTCTAGCCTAATGTTTGATAAATATTTCAAATTTAAAATAAAAGTCTTTTACATTTTTTTCAAAGTCTATAAAGTCAAAACATTTTTACCCATAATTTTTATTCATTATCAGAATAGTACGGAAAGTAACATGTTATAAAACTGTATGCAAAATCAACTTTGTTAGAATCTGTTTTAAGAATTATAACGCAGTCTAGATTTAAATTTAGCAATAAAAATATACACAGTGGGACAAAAAAGTATTTAGTCAGCCACCTATTGTGCAAGTTCACTCACTTAAAAATATGAAAGAGACTTTTAATTTTCATCGTAGATATACATCAACTATGAGAGACAAAATGACAGAAAATCATAATTAAATCATTTATTTGCAAATTATGGTAGAAACTAAGCATTTGGTCTCCTAGAGGCCATGTATCATCAGATTTTAAGTAAAAACCTTCCATCAGCAAAGGCATTGAGGATGAAACATAGCTGGGTCTTTCAACATGAAAACAAACCCAAACACACTACCTAGGTAAGGAAGGAGTGTCTTCATAAGAAGAATTTTAATGTCCTGGAGTGGACTAGTCAGTTTCCAGATCTTAACCACATAGAAAATCTTTGGAGGAAATTGAAATTCAGTGTTACCCAGCAACAGCCCCAAAACATCACTGATTTAGAGGAGATATGCATGGAGGAATGGACCAAAACACCAGCACCAGTTTTTGAAAACTGTGTGAAGACTTAAGAAAACGTTTGACTGCTGTCATTTACAGCAAAGGGTATGTAACAAAGTATTGAGTTGAACTTTTGTTTTTGACCAAATACTTATTTTCCCCCATAAATTACAAACAGATTCTTTAAAAATCAGACGATGTGATTTACTGGATTTTTTTCTCTCATAGTTGAGGTATACCTACAATGAAAATGACATGCCTCTCTTATCTATTTAAGTGGGAGAACTTGCACAAGTGGTGGCTGACCAGAGACTTTTTTGCTCTATTGTATTGAAATGAAATTGGATAGAAATAGAAATTTGATGACAAGAGTTTCTTACGTACAACTGTTGCATGCGGTGTTCCACAGGGGTCAGTTATAGGATTGAAACATTGTCTTTATTTTATCTCTTAATGATATCTGACATTTTTTCAAAAGTGCAGTCTGCTTTTTTGCTGATTATATAATTGTCTTCATCTCATTTTGATCAATTATTTAAAAGTATAAGACAAAAAATTGAATTTAAATGTTATTGTACTTCACAGATTTTTGATATTAATTATGTAAATTCAAACATTAATATCTTATCATTCTATTTTTTTGCAGCAGCAGATTTTTCAATAAAGGAAACAGCGGAAAGAAAATGTCCTTGGTGACTGTTTCTTTCGTCACATTTGGTGTCTTAATTATCATTTCTTGTGTGTTTTTTCTAAATTATAACAACTGCTCATTTGCAATCCTTGAGCCTAGACTGAATCATCAAAACAATGAAATTGTATGGAAGCCAAAGGGTGACAACAAAAACTTGACATATACAGAATCGTGGCTAAAATGTGAGCAAAACAAGACTGCTGCCAACATCGCCGGCTTCAACTCTTTACCCGGTCACATCAAAGACTTTCTGTACTATCGCCACTGTCGGCATTTCCCCATGCTGCTGGACCTCCCAGACAAATGTGGAGGACCTGAGGGGTCAGCAGATGTCTTCCTGCTCCTGGTCATCAAAAGCCTGCCAAAGAACTACAACCGCAGAGAGGTGCTGCGTAACACCTGGGCTAAGGAGAGACTTCAGAACGGAGTGTGGATCCGGAGGATCTTCATCTCAGGAACACAAGACTCTGGCTTTGAGGAAATGACACTAAACAACCTTCTTGAAATTGAGCATCTCAAGTATAAGGATATTCTCCAGTGGGACTTTCATGACACCTTCTATAACCTCACCTTGAAGCAGATGCTCTTCCTGGAATGGATGGAGAGAAACTGTCCACATGTTCGCTTCATGCTCAACGGAGACGACGACGTCTTTGCCAACACGGACAACATGGTCGAGTACCTTAAAAACCTTGAGAACAATGATGGGAGCAAGCATCTCTTCGCTGGCCATCTGGTTAAGAATGTGGGACCAATTCGTGATCCAGACAGTAAATATTACATTCCAGTGCAGGTTTATAAATCAGAGTCATACCCTCTTTACTGCAGTGGGGGAGGCTTTCTTTTGTCAGGATATACAGCTAGAACCATATACAACATGTCACACTCTATCGTTCTTCTCCCCATTGATGATGTGTACATGGCAATGTGTCTGGAAAAGGCAGGACTTCATCCAGAGTCCCACAGTGGAATAAAAGCTCTTGGGCTGCAGATTCCGGATAAAAACGCAGACCCGTACGATCCATGTTTCTACAGAGAGATCCTCCTTGTTCACAGGTTCCTCTCAGTGCATATGCTCGTTATGTGGCATCATTTACACAATCCTCAACTCAACTGTTCACTCAGTACTAAAATGTAACTAAGGTTGTTGTACAAAATTGGACTCCTTTCTTTTGTTTAGGCGCTTTTCTACCATTTATAATAGTTTCCCAATAGAGGTAACCCAAGAGAAACCAAATTTCTATTGGATCAGCTGAATCACATTTGAGCTAATTTCTCACTCTTTTGCATTTTTTAACAGAAAAGCAACCTGCCGTATTTCCATAGTTCTTCCAGACTATGAGTTTAACTTCTTTCTCCTAAATCTATCCCGTCAAAAGCACAAGTCTTAAACTCCCGGCCTCGAGGGCCAGTGTTCTACATGTTTACTAAGTAACCTGCAATTAAAACTACTTATTGGCTAAACCCACCTGATCCAGGTAATCAGTAGCAGACGAGGAAGGATTTCTTAAAAACCAGTAGGATGCCAGCTCTCGCGCCCTGGAGTCTGATTGATACCCCTGATTTATAGCTCATTGTACCTAAAGCTAAAAGTTTCAATGTTTTTAATCTATGTCTTGTAATTGAGACATATGACTCAACTTCAAAACAATGCCACCTGGATGACTGAGAACTTTCACTGACGTTTTAAAAATATTAGTTTTCCACGTAAAAGTAACATTTTTGTACATTTTGAACTATTTTTTATTTCAATTCTTCAACTTCAAGGCAGTAATGGAACTTCAAAATACAAAGATAGTTTTGTTTGATCCTTTAAGCCACTCCCTACTGGGTTTGTCACGGCCAATCTCCCCAGTGATAGATTTATATGATAGATTTGGCTTCTGTTTTCTTGCGGATGCCTTTTCTGACCCAACCCAACACGCAGACTCGGTGCCAGCACACGGAAACTTTAGAGAGGTTGGAGCCTACCCAACCTTGATTAACTTTTAAGATTTAACAAGAATAGGTGTGTCCAGGTTGGCAAAAACAATTGGTATTTTATTATTGATTTGAGTGAAACACTTCTCTTCAGGAGATCAGGTTGTGTTTAGCGTCAATAAGAACTAAAACAACAAAGCACAGAGATATTCACGCGCAGAATTGGTCATGCAGTGTAATAAATGGCTCTAAAAAAAATATTTACAGCAATACAGACCTTTATTGTTTTTAATGACCAATAAAAAATATGTAAAAACTGTGTTTTTCAGTTCAAGCTACTTTCACACAAAAACTGGAAAAATCGTGAAGTTCTGAACACTGTTCACTAGGGGGTGCTATTTCCTTACCAAGCAAGGAAAAAAAGGTTAAGTTTATGTCTATGGTAAAAACAAGGCTAACACGCTAACCTTTTTTTAAATCAGAAAACAGTAAGTAATGCTCATACCTCTTCAATACATAAACATTTTGAATCAGTTTTGTGATTCTTCCTTCATTTACTGCCATCACATTTTTTGTTTTCTTGGCAATCGATATTACCCGTGTTCCATTTTTTACAGACATGAATTAAAAAAAAGTGTCATTAAATTGCTGGTGTTACTTTTCAGCAAGTCAAGTAAAGCTGAAGTGTCAAATATTTTAAATAATTTTAGAAATAGAGCCCAGACTCTTTAGAGGTCTTCATCTGCCAATCACAAGTTTTGTTTCCTGTGAATCTGATGTAGAACAGGTTTTGCTTATTTTGCTCATTACTGTACAGAAGTTTTTGTTGTTGCCTCATGTAGTAAACAGGAGTGTAGTGATTCTGATGGAAATACCTCCTGTAAAACAAACAGAAGTCTGTTATGTAAAATGCATTTTTGTTTTTTCTGGATTGTATAATATTTCATATTTTGTATATTATTATTCTGTGTGTGTGCAAGTGAAAAATTGACATGACTCTGAGTTGCTCAATGTGTTTGACTGATTCTCAAAGGTTTTGTGACACCCCCAGACTTTCTCTACACTCCTCAGTCATTCTGTGACTCTTCAAGTGAAAACTCGGTAGGCATCTCCACCTGTGCACCACTGTCTCTATGCTGTGGGGAAATGGTCCTTCATTCTCTTACAGCATTTCCGTTTCAACCTTACTATTTTATTTTTATTAGAGCTCTATTAATTATAATTCTTGGTTATTCAGTAGTAGTCTTCAGTGTTGGAATTGATAACTTCTCACCTGTTAGAACTACTATCTGTAGTCACTCTCTTCTTTCTTTTATCCTTCCTCGGTCTCTCTAACTCGTTCAACCGCTGCTCCTCTTCAGTAGAGTCCAATTTTTCATGAAAAGTCAGAGTATGCCACTTTTCAGCTTGATTTTTGAGAACGGTTTATTTTGGACTCATTTCCGACCAGTTTTTCAGCTCCTTGAAGAATGGTCCATCACTCAACCCAGATATTTGACTGGGTTGTTGAAACAAGTGAAGTAAGAGGTGAGGCCAAAGGCTCGCCTGTCAATCAAAACTCACACCCTCACCTATGTCCAACTTTGATCCTAATTATCAAAAAATAAGGAGGAAATATCACAAAAAACTATATTAATTTTTGATAGCAATTGTTGTTTTTTTCTGCACAAAAAAATAAAATAAAAAACAGGCAGAGGCAAAAATCCATTGGGCTTATTTAAAGCCTTCACCCAACACAAAGACTGTAAAGAACTCAGAAGTACAGACCTATATAAAATACAGAAAATAAAACAGTCACGGTTAATCAGGAGTTCACGAAAAAGGTTATTAAAATAAATTATACAAATTTGAATGAAAAGGATGCTCCATGATTATACCTTACAATGCAGAGATTATATATTTTTATTGGAACCTGATTGGAAGCAGTTGAACATTTTTACATTTAAATAAAGTTTGACCTGCTTTAGGAAAGCCACCTAGTTGTTACCTGGGGAACTGACCCGGCCCATGTTCTTCTAATGTTTAAAGTTCTACTTAAAGTGTTCCCAGCGGTCTTTTTTTAATGATTATGTTGTTTTTAGCCAAAATTAAAAAAAACACCCTTACTGCCGTCATCCATCTGTTTACTCTCTCTCCCACAAGCTTGCAGGCCCTCACACTCCCAACTTAACAGTACAGGTGCAACAAAAATAGTGAGCCCAGCCGTTCAGTTTTTTGCCAAAAACCAGCTCAGACAAGGAAATTGAAGATGTTAGTGGATCTGATTGTTTGCAAGTGGATGCATCAGAATGGAGCAGAACAGGGAGCTTGTGGCTTGCCATAGAAGCCTCTCCATCACAACTACAAGCTTTTTCAGAGCTATTTTTTCTGCTCTTGATTCACAATGATTTGTATAAAAATACACAGAAATGTAATTGTAAGATTAATTTTCTTTATATACATTCTTCATCATGAAAAAAAATACCACAAGAACATTTACAGTAAAATCACAATACCAAAACACGAAACCAAATGTTTTGACTTGTTCTGTCACTCTCCTGGACTTCTTTGCAAACGTTAAATCTTATTCAGATTTTTACTTCCTTCAGCTGTTTTCTTTTTTTTTCTTTTTTGCTTATGAAAACAACATTATCCAAAGTTAAGGGTGTTTTCTTACAGCACAAAACTCTTGGGTAGAACCACAACTTTGACACTCTATTTCCATTTAGAACTCATAACTATGTCTGACAGCCTCCAGAACATTCCCACAAATATATCTTTGTTGATAATACCTGACAAGTTTTCTCTAAGGACACAATGTAACTGATAATTAAATTCTTGTTGGCCTTTAACTGGTACACACACACACAGCACTTATTTTTAAACCAGTTCTTCACCTGTGCCGGTTTGTGTGGCAGCTTACCTTTTCCCACAGTTTTCTTTCATTTGTCAAACAGAAGTTTCCCCTGTCAGCTCCTCAGTAACTAGTTTACCAGCAAATGGCAGTTGCTGGTTAGCCAGACATTCCAGTTTAAAAGTCTCAACGACCATGTTTCATCCTTCAGCGTTTTTTTTTTTTCTTCACATCATACAGCTTTTTTTTTTAATAATGTAGCGTTCATCACCTTCATATTTTATCAACATTAATATTTATTTGTACTACAAGCTTAGCTCAGGACTTTTTCAAAATCAAATGTTCAAAAAAATCAAAATTTGGGGAAAGATGAATATTTTAAAGTACTGCAACTTTCAACTTACTTTTCTTGTAAGTCAACAAAACATGGTGATAGTTCCAGGACAGGAATTGTTTGTTTCCATTTATCTGTGTTGAACTCACTGTAATGCAGGTTCTTTACCCTTTAGGACAAAAAGTCCTCCGCCCTTTACTATCCTACCAAACACAGTTTAAAAACTGTCACCTTTGAGACTCTACAAAGGATGATGATGATAAGCTGAATCAGGTTTGACTGAGCAAATTACCATCAGAAACCTGCAAGACAATGGTGTAACTGGTTAGGAAGCCTTCCAATAATCCTCGGCACACCTTTGTCAAAAACAAGACAGTGAGTAAATAAGAAGAAACCAAACTTTTCGTCAAAGTCAAAAGTTGTAGAAAATCTCTCCCTCTCTCAAAAAAAAAGCTGCTGTGAAATAAATATATTTTATCAACTGAAACACATAAAGCAAAGACAAAAGTGAAGTGTCTGATATTGTTAACTCTTTATCTGCAATATTGATCTAAATCTGAGAACAACGAGATAGACAAATGAAGGAAAGCGACACATTGCTCTGCTATTTTTGCCAATGACATGTGTAGGTAAAATGAGAGAATAACGCCCCCTGGTGGAAGCCTGTAGTGACACAAATAGTTAAACCACTTTAAACAACCAGGTTACTATATACAGGTAAAATAATAATAGTTTTAAATAAAATAACAATAAAGTAAAATATCATTATTTTACCACTAGGCTCATTACTTGGAATGTTTTGTTTGATTTCATTGTATGTGCTACATTTTGACCCAAAAAAAGAAAAGAGAAGTAAAAAATCAAAGGGGTTGCTGGAGCCAATCCTAGTTCATTTTAGGGCAAATACGTGGTAGGCTCTGGACAATTCTTTACATGTGAGTGTTTTATCCAAATATTGTTAGGAACTGTATAACGGGTAAATCAATTCCTTTTTTCATCTGTACACTCATGACTTGATGGGACTCATAACAGAGGGTGAGGACACAGACAAAACGAGGTGCAGTCAGTGGCCACAGGAATGACTTCATGCTGAATATCAAGAAAACTAAAGCAACTTTCAATAGAGCTGAACAATTTCTGACCGTCTCCACTATCAGGAATTACTATGAGGAGGAGTAGTCCTTAAAATACCCGTGGGTTCACATCACTGTGGAATTTCCTCTCGTAAGATTGTACCGTCATTACAAGTGGGAAATCATATTTTTATTGTTTTGTCATTGATTTTTATTAGCAATTGATGTTTTCATTCCTTTTTATTTTCAGTGTGTTTTTATAAAGCTTTTGGCACTTGAAGTCCTACTCAGAACATATTTTGATCTAATGTAATATTGTTCCCACTGATCTTTTCATTATGATTATGCAGTTTTTAGCCACAAATCAAAAACCTGTGTTGTTTTCTAGGACTAAGCTTCTGCAGAGCGGCAGTAGTTCATTAGAAAATTTGCTTTTGAGTTGTGGGTGGGACTGTTGGTGTGGAGCAAGCCTTTCCTCATTTCCCATCATCCCGCTGTTTACACTCTCTCCCACTAGGTTACAGCCCCTCATACCCCCAACTTATAATTAGGGGGGCAACAAAAATGGCGAGTACTATTGGAGCCATCCAGCCGTATAGTATTGGACCAGATTCCAGCTCGGATGAGGAAAACAAAGACGCACATTGATCTATTTTTGTACAGGTGGATGCATCAGAATGGAGTGGAGCAATGCTGAAGTTGTTTCTACGACACATCTACAAGCATTTCCAAAGCTATTTCTTGTCTGCTTCTGATTCACTATAACTTTAAATAAAGAAATACAGAGATGTGCAATCTTAAAGTTAATTGTCTTTATATATGTCCTCCATCATCAAAAAAAGGCCACAAGAACATGTCAAAAACACAATTTTCATCAAAGTGGGTCTTCAAGGAAAGTGTGTTTTGGAAAAGTGATCCAACAATAAAGTTATTGAAGTGAACAGGTTATTTTTTTTCTTGGTTAAATTGTAAAGCAACAAATTGATCAATTTATGATAACATTTTTCAATTGTTTATGCCTTTAATAAAATATTTTTTACTTGGAGTTCTTCTATTTTAAAACTTTCTTCTGTTTTGTATTTTAAGTTTGGAGAATGTTGCCTAAAAAGCTCTGGTAGTATTTAAACAGCGAGGAAACCAGTTCAAATGTTAAAACAATTATTCAAAAAGTAACATGCTTTAATTGAATGAAAGTGTAGACTGTGTAAGAGGCCGAACAAAGATAAGAAGAAAAAGTTTAAAGTAAAGTCACATTTCAGCTCCTGCTGCTTCCATCTGTGTGCAGAACCGTAGCTTCCAGCAGTTTCCCCCTCTTTGGTTCCACCTCCAGGTTATAGCAGCTGACAGTTTCCTGCAGACAGGAGAACCCTGCTGGGTTTGTATACCACACAGAGATCATGCATGTATTTAGGGTCCCAATGCATATGCTGTTTGGCCTAATGTTGTTCTACTTTTTGGTTTGGAGGATTTGGTTTTCAACAAGATATTCTGGTCATCTGTTCAGGAAAAAACCTTTTTGAGCGACAAACGTGTCTTAATATTGCTTATTTAGGGAAACATTAATACTAAACATCTGATTTCTAATTAGTTTGTTTTGGGTTAGTGTCAATAGAAAAGAGTTTTGTTGCCTTCTTGCACTGGGGAATGCAGAGTGACTCTAAAAGTTTGACATTGTCTTGTCAATAACTTACCAGGAGATAAATGCGACAAATTCAATGCAATAGTGTTGTTTTTGGCTAAACATGTTGAATATTAATACTATTTTTTCCATGCAGAAATCTATACATAAATATTGTATTGTTGCTGGGCACTTTATGAAGTACACCTTGCTAGTACCAGATTGGACCACCCTTTTGCCCTCAGAATCTTTGGTGGCATAGATTTAATATGGTACTGGAAACACTCATTAGAGTTTGGTCCATATTGACATGACAGCAGTCCATCTGCCTCAAGGTTTGATGTGTTGTTTGTACAGAGATGCTCTTCTTCATGTCTCAGTTGTAACCAGTGGTTCTTTGAGTTACTGCCTTTCCATCAGCTGGAATTGGGCCATTCTCCTCTAACCTTTGGCATCAATGAGACATTTCTACCCACATAACTGGATATTTTATCTTTTTCTGACCATTCTCTGTAAACACTAGAGATGGTGGAGTAGATCCCTCAAGAGTAAATCCCAGTAGATCAACAGTTTCTAAAATACTTAGACCAGCCCGTCTGGTGCCAACATTCACCATGTTCAAAGTCACTTTAATCACTTTTCTTCCTCATTCTGATGCTTAGCATAAACTGCAGCAGATCAGGTCTACATGTCTAAATGATTGCCATGTGATTGGCTAATTAGAAACGTGCATTAACAAGCACTTAACAAAGTAGCCAGAGAGTGTCTATCTATTCATACATCTTCTGAACCTGCTTTTGGCCTCACTGGGTTGCTAGAGTCAACCCAGCTACTGTTGGCCAAAGGGGTACACTCTGAACGGGACACCAGTATGTTCCAGGGCCACACTCTAACCCCACAGTCCACAGACATAACTTAGGTTAATAGGTGCCTAAAACTTTGTACCTAGGTGGAGGGCAACATGCTGTGTTCTATACATGACTGTAACACAGTATTTTACACACTGGCCCTGTAACTGATTAGTGAACCAATTTGAAAAAACATTCATCAAGGTTGAAAAAAATAAATAAGTCCTTTGATCAGAAATTACAATTCTAATTCTAATCATTGCATTCTCCATGCCTGAGGAGGATACGGTGTAAGACACATCAAGGTCGACAGTAGAACAACTTTCCTCTGTGGATGTGATCCAGTCCTTATGTCAAAATGTTGTTTTTAACACTGACAAGCCTTAGCTAAAGCAACTTTTATCATTTATTTCACTGTTTTATCTATTCTTTATCTCTGCAACTTTTGTTTTTAATGTTCTCTTTCCCTCGTGTTAATTTTGTTCATTCTTCTTCCTAAAAATCTACCTCACATCCCTTTACAGTCTGACCCTAAACTTAAAATAAATTCCATTGGATTCCAAATGGGGTTTAAGCAAATATACTCCTGGTTTATCCAAAGAGTATGTCATAATACACATTTTTGTTTTTATTGTTCTTGTGCTTTGAGCTGCCTCAGGGAATGAAAATCACTTTATAATAAAAGTAAATAAATAAATAACTAAAACTCAAGAGGCTCTCCACTTCTGTGTTATCTCAGCAGCTATCAGTTCAATCAATCACCAGAAGTGTCGCTGCAGTTTCACCAGTCAGAGCTAAATGCCTGTGGGGATTTGAAACAGTTGATTTTTAAATTTGGTGAGTGACAAGTCTGACAGCATTAAGTTTAATTCACTATTGTTGCTAAATATTTCAAAAAGCTGCAGAACTGGTTGCCAGGTTTCTATAATGAATTTGGGACTTTCGTGCCCTCCGCCCTTTTTATTTCCTTGATGGTGGGCTTTAGCTTTCAGGGTGGACCTTAAAATTTATCAGAGTAACTGAAGACTTTTGAGGAAACTTTGGTGGTAATACGTTCAATTTTGTTATGGAAGCTGAACGTTTGCTCTAAAGAAAATGACATAAATCATTGAGATTTTTTTTGTTCATCATCTTTAGAATAATAGTAATGCATTCTTGAAAAGTGACATGAACCTTTTGTAAATAAAATAAAAATAAAAAAGAAGGAAATTCCACATTATGAACAGTTTTATTCAATGAAACACAGTCCCTAAAATTTGAATGTCTTGGAATGCAGTACCTTACCTTTTCTCCTTTTATTTTCTGCTAAAACTTGATGTCCTTTAAACTTGATGCAGTTCAGATATGGAGAGATATGTTTAATTGTGAAGCAGAAACCCGATAAGGTAAGGACAAACAGTTATTTTGCCCCGAGTACTCCTTTTCAGGCAATTCAAAGACCGTACGACAAGCTTCAAGTGTTTTCATACAACCAGTCAGCTATGAGAGACTTCACATTTTTAAAATAGTCCAACGAGCGTGTTCGTTTTACTCCAAGCACTAAGAAGGCCAGGCGTTCCTTAGAATACTGTTTTGCTTGCCTGAAAGACCAAGTCCAGGGTAGGAAGGAACCAGAAAAGCTAGTAAGTTGCCTCCCACTTAACACTTCAGAAATGTGGACGTCTTCAAGCTGACTGCTGCTCTCTGGCACAATGCTCAGGTGAGTCATCTTTAATTTAAAAAAAAAAAAAAAGACTATTTCTGAAGAATTTATTTCTAGGATTTCTCTACTTAGTGTCTTGAATAATTAGGCTTTAAAACTTTTACTTTAATCACATATTTGTTTCATAAACTAACTTTTATGCGGGTTTTAATAAAGAAAGAAAAGTTTGAAATAGATATAATGCTTCTGTAGAAAGCAACTGTCACTAAATACATTCTTTCATTGATTAAACACATTTTTTGTTGCAAATTCAACTTTTAAATTACTTTATTTTTGTTTTTAAGTTGGTTTCTCCTTTAACTCTACAACTACTTTTAGCCAAACAAATTCTAAAATTGTCTTTTTGCAGCTCTTTTTGAAGCCATGTCTCTATACAAAATAAAAATAACTCATTTTAAGTTGTAACAATGCGTAGGTTATCTCTTCAAGTCAGTCTGGCATCCAAACTTTCTTGTTCAGGTTCATTTTAAGGAGAATTTTCCTGTTTGCGTGTGTTGAAGTGGCCTTAAATGAATGACAATAATTGCTGATTTAAATCAATATATGTATGACTTTTAATTTCATTTCTTCTCAGCGCTAAATGCTTAGTGTGAATGTTTTACAACAGAGAAGTTGCATAATAAGCGTCTGGCTTTGGGCAGAAGTGCTACCTCAGTTGTGAAATTTTTCCATAATTTTTTTAAATTCCTTTTTTATTTTTTTATGCCAGATAAAAAGTATGAAATACATTTTATGTGTTTTTTTTTTTTTTTGTCATGAAACAAAGAAGTTTGAAGCAGTTTCTCTGTGTTTGAACAAATATTTGACTTCTCAAAGGGATACTTTAAAAGTATTCTGAACTACTTTTTTATATGAGTAAAAATAGTTCCTGTTAGTCATCAGTTGTGAGAAGTAATGTGATGTGACTGGATATGTTGTTAAGACAAACCAATTGCAAATGTATTTTTTAAACAATAGAGGCCTTAAATCTTTTTTTCCTCATGTCTTCTTTGAAAGTTTGGGTTGATACATTTTATAAAATAAATCACCATGTATAATAAATGTTCTAATGTTTTTTCTGTATCCCTGCAGAAATTCCTTCAAACGCATCATGGAAAGGAAAGTTTCCACCAAAGCAGCCTTGTTGGTGTTCACAGTGTGCTTTGTGGCAGTTTATCTGTCATTTTTTAAGCCTGTCGATGACATTAAACCCATTTTCCTTCAAGTTAACATCAGGAAGCAGAAGAATGACACAACGCCAGCAAACCAAAGCGCTACAAATACACACCTGTGGAAATGTGAGAGGGACAATTCCGTCACCAACATTTCCGGCTTCAACTCTCTACCTGGCCACTTGAAAGACTTTCTGTACTATCAAAGCTGTCGGCATTTCCCCATGCTGCTGGACCTCCCAGACAAATGCGGAGGACCTGAGGGTTCTGCAGATGTCTTCCTGCTCCTGGTCATCAAGAGCTTACCTGTGAACTACGACCGCAGAGAGGTGCTGCGTAACACCTGGGCCAGGGAGAGAATTCAGAACGGAGTGTGGATCCGGAGGATCTTCATCTCAGGAACGGTGGATAGCGGCTACGAGAAGAAGAAGTTAAACAGACTGCTTAGAATGGAGCAACGCAAGTACAAGGACATCCTCCAGTGGGACTTCCACGACACCTTCTTCAACCTCACCTTGAAGCAGATGCTCTTCCTGGAATGGATGGAGAGAAGCTGTCCTCATGTTCGCTTCATGCTCAACGGAGACGACGACGTCTTTGCCAACACGGACAACATGGTTGCGTACCTCCAAAGCCTGCCAGACAACAACGGAAGCAAGCATCTCTTTGCCGGTGACGTGATCTACCACCCCAGACCGATCCGAAATCCAAACAGCAAATACTACATACCTGTGCAGGTTCATAAATCCAACTCGTACCCCGCCTACTGCGGCGGTGGGGGGTTTCTTTTGTCTGGCTATTCAGCTACAGTCATTTACAAGATGTCGAACTCCATCCCCCTTCTCCCCATCGATGATGTGTACTTGGCAATGTGCTTGGAAAGGGCCGGACTTTATCCAAAACACCACTTAGGCATCAGAACAGCTGGACTCCGCATTCCCGACAGAAAAGCTGACCCATATGACCCCTGCTTTTACAGGGATATGCTTCTGGTCCACAGATTCCTCTCGGTCAACATGTATGTCATGTGGCAGAGTTTACACGAGTCGCATATTAACTGCTCGCTCACCACTAAAATGTAGGGTTGTGCAAACAAGTGCCATGTGAGAATACTGCTTTCTAATTATGAATGTTTTCTGACATCAAATCAGCTTCTTAATGCAGCTTATTTATTAGTTGTACAAATGGGTGTAGACCGAAGCCTTACTCAGCATTATATGACTTAGCACCAAGAAAAATGTGACACTTTAAAGAATGTGCAATGTTTGTCCCAATGTGCTAAACTACGCCCCTGCAAAGTGTTGCAACTTTAGTACAGAAAATAGCGATGGAAGTAGGTATATTTATTGATGGGGTAAATTTGTATTTTAAATAGTTTATGGAATGTTTTTTTTATTCTTATTTTGTCACTTTTTGTAAGTAAAAAAACTGTGATGTAAGAAAAAAAAGACGTACAAAAAAAGGTGAGGGTGTCCCAGAAAATGATTGAGAGCAACTTTTTTGACTGTAAATAAATATTTCATGTCAAAGTGTCTGATATGTCTTGTTCCAATGAAAGTAAGTTTTTTTTTTTTTTTTTATATGAAAGCCTTAAATACTATTTTGCCATCCCTCAAAAGTACAAGAGGAAGTCTGGTTCTATAGACTAATACCTCCTTTGAAACTTACTGTCAGAGGTAAACAGTCTACCCAATGGAGGAAGTTGGGAGAAAAAAGTTGAAGCCAACATTTCCTGTTAACACAGGGCCTATTGTGCAGTGAAGATGAATTTGACATTGAATTTGCTTGAGTCACAATCATAATCAGGTGATGAGGAAGCTTTAAAAAGTCAGAAAACTTCTGTTTTAGATGAACAGATCAACTGAAAGTATTGTTTCATTTTATTTATATCATTTTAATTGACTTAAAATGTCCTTTTCTATCATTTTAATGGATTATTGTACGTTTTCTTTAAAGACAGCAAAATAGTCTCTTTAGTTTCATAATGATAGAAAGTCCTGTCCTGAAGATGTTCTGGATCAGGGAGCTAGTGGCTTGCCATGATAGCTCCACAGCCATTAACTGTATAAGAGAACTGGACTGAGGGACTCCTTCCCTCTTATGTTCCAAACAGGAAGTACCTACTGGGCCTAAAAAGCCAAAATTCCACAGACTTAAAAATGAATAAATAAATAAGCAGATAGTAGATTTTTTTTTTTTTTTTTTTTTTTTTTACATTTTCTTATTAATCCTATTTTTTTCATGCTGTAGTGCAAGTTATTCAAGTTATAAATTGACCAATCGGATGCCTCAATGAAAGCAGGTGGGCTCGCGTTGAACGTTCAAAACATTTGATTGACAGATTCTCCTGAGCCCGCTTTCAGTGGAAGTGATGTGGCCTTCACTCACTACTGACAGGAGAGAGGGGTTACCATAGAAATGTAGACCATGAGCGACATGAACCAATCATGGCTTACTGAGGACTTCTGGTTCCGATATGGCGACAGACATATTGTGGTAAAGTGGCAAATAAACTGACTTAATTTGGTTGGAAGCAGAAGTAAGTACTCTTCTCACTTGCTCAGTTCAGTTCTCTGTATACCGTCAATGATCACAACTTCCAGTGTTTTCCGTGTTTGGGTCTGATCATGATTCACAATGATTTGAATAAATAAATATGTAAATATGCATTTTGAGCTCAATTTTCTCAATACACATCTTTCATCATGAGAAAAATACCCTTTTAAAAACACCAAAAATAGAAGGAGCAGTGTAGAAATAGATGACAGCAGAGCAGAGTTGTAGAGCCCGGTCCCTGACCCAGAGTCTGCCTCTTCAGCCAGCTTTGAATTTAAATAACTTCAGCAATGAAATATCATCAAAATATACAAGACTATAGACTTCAGAAAATTGCATTATCTATTAGATATACTGTGGCTACATACTAAGAATAAAAATACATATATGTCTCTATTCAGAGATTGTTACATTGTTTCTCACCTGACCAAGCCACGCCCACGCACAGCAGACTGGAACAGAGCTGCAAGGTAAACCAGTATATCATCTGCAACCGTCTCAGTTACTCCAACAACCTGCCGGAATGCTGACTGCTTTTTACTATGAACAAGTTTAGGTAAGAGCTGGAATTTAAAAAACTATAATGGTCATTTTGCTCAATTTTGGGTATTCTATTGTGTATTGTTAACCCATTATTCAGCTTGAACTGATCATCCATGCTGTGGAGTCTGTTTTTACCAAATGACTGAAACAAACACAGATACATTTATTTTTACACACAATGTATAGTCTACAAAGTTTATAAGGACATTGTCTCCTATCTTGATCCCTAATCTTCTTTTATTTCTAAATTAAACTAATTGTTTTGTACAGTATCCAAATGAATGACATTTTTAATATATCAAAAATGTATTTAAAAAAGTTGTTTATTTTTTTTCTGTTTTTTTCCAGCTTTGCAGCTGGTTTGTTAGCTACCTCTACAGATTAGATCTGCTGTGGCATTTCAATGCTGCAATATTTTTTCCATGACATGCAGGCACTCATCATCAACTTCTTGGATGATTTCATGTTATGACAAAGGTGATGAAGTGATTGTAGATGGGAAGATAATAAACAACCATTTTAAGAAACTAACACTGAGCCTACAATATCATGCTTGAGTTTTAAAAGTAATTATTAAGATTGGGGCACTCCTAGGGGTGAAACCCTTTTATATCTTTGTGACAATGTCCTTAAATATGTTTAATACAATAAGCCTAAATATTTTTCTGCCAGTTGTAGATTTAGGATTTCCTGTTTAACTACATTTTAAAGGAAGTTTCATAACTTTCCCAGAGTCATAGTTTCCTTACTGGATCTGTCATCCTGTTATATGGTTCAAAGGCACAAGTTAGCTTTAATCAGATGTGCATCATAGTATTATATGTGGGATAAATACACAGATCAGTGCTGAGTGTAACTGCTTCTTGAGAATGTTGTCCATGAGTATAAATTGTTTGTGTTAAAATACACATTTTAAAATTAAAACCAGAAAACAACTTTGCTCTTTAACACCGGAGATGTCGCCGGTGACACCTAAATAACACACGCTCTTTGACGTAGCGTAATTCCTCAACTGTTTACACGTGTACTGTTAATCAGCTAATTCTGATGCAGGGATATGCCAATTTACATATTAGATTTGCACAGATGGGCAACACAATAATAAAGGAAAGTCTGGCATGTCATCACAAGGCAGCTTTTGTCTGTTTCGGAATCTGCTGGAATTAGCCTAGCATAGTGTCCAAACTATAGGTCGCACTGTCAATAAATGGGCTATTTTTGAATTTATGTCATAGATAAGGCGCTCTAAACTGTGAGGTGCATTAAGCGAGACAAAAGAGTCAGCGATTAGTCAGTCAGACTGTGCAGAGTAATTCTAGAACTTGTTTGTAGCATGCTTCACGTAAGCGTTCACCACGTTAGCCATGTTAGCCTATTCCCAATACCTGTAACTCCCAATCTTATTAGCAACATGTTAAAAAACAGACTGATAACACTAAAACAAATATTACTGTGACTACGCTAGCTCCCAACCTTGTTAGTAACATGTAAGAAATGAATCCAGTCCAACACTACTACACCTTGGCTGTGTTAGCATATTCACAATAACACTCAGAGTTGCTTGGAACTTGTAAAGAAAAAAGACAGCTAAATTAAATTTACTTCTACCGTTCATGAGTCCCGTGTAGGTACCATATGAATCCCGCCTGCAAGATCTGTTTGGGGGGCTTGTGGCGTAAATGAAGTATAAGATCACGATTGGTCTGGACAATTGGACCACCATTACATGACATAGGATGAGACACACATGTGCCATTACTTTGCATTTAGTCTTCTGGAGTGAAGAACTGCAAGGTCCAAACAAGTACGCAAAGAATTACAAAAAGGGACGCAATGTTTTTTAATAAACCACAAAAACCATGACAACAAATTAATCCAATTGAGAGAAATCATCACAAGATAGTATTTACATTTTGATAGAGAGAAATCAGGCTGGAAAGCGTGAAGCGTGTGCTAAAGTTGGTGCTAGCGAGTAGCATGCTAGTTTGGTTTATCGCCAATCTGAAAAACTATATTTATCAATGTTTAATGTTTTAAAACATGACTGATGATATTCACATGTACTTACACATGTATTTGCACATACAAAAATGTGTTAAAGGCTGAATATTCTTGTCGTCAACCATATATTTTTTTAAAATGTGTTTTCAAGTTTTCAAGTTACGTGCGATCAGTAATGAACTTATTTTTTGGCCACACAGACCAGAGGAAGTCCAGCTAAAATATGCAGCTCACTTTCTGTTCAGTGACAACATGAACACTGAAGAGGGCAAGGGACGGAGCTGTCAATGCAAAAATAAGAGAGTTGCCCGAGCAGAATTAATCCATGCTCTGTCATTTTTGGAAATATTCAGGCTTTTACGTGTGTCTTATGGTGAGGCGAAAATGTACGTTAATTGATTGAATGGTTGACGAATAATGTTAGTCAAAAAAATGAAAATCTCAAATTGAGAAAAGATGTTTTTAAACTGACCCTAATAAACTTACATTTTCCATAAAAATTCTGCCATGTTGGATAAAACTAGTTTGAGTGGAATGCTATCAAGCTGAACTTATTGATTACCTCATGTGATAAACATGTCTTCCTCTGTCACTTCAGACTTTTCACCGACAACACCATGAAGAATAAAGCCTCCACGGCATCGGCCTCTGCAGTGATGATAGCCCTTGTCGTGGTTGTTTATCTGGGGTTCTTTCAGAGTGTCTCTGAGTCTCATTTAAATACGCGTGATGCTGATGAGTGGCAGAGTGGCATTCACGGAACACCGAACAGTAAATATAAGTACTCATGGCCTGAATGCGAACGGGACAGTTCTGTTGAAAGCATCTCAGGATTCAACACTCTACCTAATCATATCAAAGACTTCCTTTACTATCAGCACTGTCGGCATTTCTCCATGCTGCTGGATGCTCCACACAAATGTGGAGGACCCAAGGGCTCTGCAAACGTTTTCCTGCTCCTGGTCATTAAAAGTTCACCTGTGAACTACGACCGCAGAGAGGTGCTGCGTAACACCTGGGCCAGGGAGAGAATTCAGAACGGAGTGTGGATCCGGAGGCTCTTCATCTCAGGAACACAGGAAACTGGTTATAACAAGAAAAGGCTGAACAGACTTCTAGCGTTGGAGCAACGCAAGTACCGGGACATCCTCCAGTGGGACTTCCACGACACCTTCTTCAACCTCACCTTGAAGCAGATACTCTTCCTGGAGTGGATGGAGAGAAACTGTCCTCATGTTCGCTTCATGCTCAACGGAGACGACGACGTCTTTGCCAACACGGACAACATGATTCTGTACCTCCAAAACCTGCCAGACAATAATGGAAGCAAGCATCTCTTTGCAGGTGACGTGATAAAAGGGGCGAGGCCGATTCGAAGCACAGACAGCAAATACTACGTACCACCTCAAGTGTACGATGCTGGTCCGTACCCGTCCTACTGTGGTGGCGGGGGCTTCCTTTTGTCTGGATTTACTGCTTTGAAAATGTACAACATGTCACTCTCCATCCCCCTTCTCCCCATCGATGATGTGTACTTGGCAATGTGCTCGGAAAAGGCCGGACTCCGTCCAGAGTCTCATCTGGGAGTGAGAACAGCAGGACTGTACATTCCCGATGCAAACGCAGATCGATATGACCCATGTTACTTCAGGGAAATGCTTCTAGTCCACAGGTTCCTTTCTGTAAACATGTATGTCATGTGGCACGATATACAAGACCCTG
This sequence comes from Oryzias javanicus, assembly GCA_003999625.1. Classification (NCBI taxonomy): domain Eukaryota; kingdom Metazoa; phylum Chordata; class Actinopteri; order Beloniformes; family Adrianichthyidae; genus Oryzias; species Oryzias javanicus. The sequence continues at coordinate 13,920,142 of CM012450.1, read as the reverse complement.
ATCTAAACTGCTCTCCGAGTTCTGTCCTATAGCGAACAAGTGAAAACAAAGTTACCATTTTGTCATTTTTATTCAGTTTATTTGATATTTTTTTACCTTTTATGTCTCGGTGTTAAAAACATGAGGATATTTTTCATCTTTTGTATGTAATGAGATAAAATATTGTGGCGATGGTAAATAGCGTGTACTCATATACTAACTTATTAGAATGCCCAAAGTACTTTACAGTCACAGTCCCTTTCATCCTTTCACATACATATTCACACATTGATGGTGGCGCTGCTGCTGAACACTAGCGCCGATGTAAAACCACCAGAACTAATGTGGGGTTCAGGGTCTTGCCTGCACTTTGACACACGGGGACAGAACCTTCAGTCTTCTGGTCAGAGGTTGATCGCTCTACTTCTTCCCCACAGCTGACCCAGAGGAGTAATTTATGTATTAGTTTAGTGAAAGCACAATAAATGAGGCAACCACATTTAAATAATATGGATTATATGAAAATTAGTGAATGGAAAAGACAGGTATTAGAAATGATAAAAATATGAAAAAGTAGGGGTGCAATGATTTATCCTATTCTACGATCCAACCAGATGTCTGTCTGAGGCAAGTTGATGAGTGAAGGAATCGACCTATTCCATTATAAAATTGTTTTAAAATGAAATGAATCTAACTGAATTGACATTGGAAAATATTTGGATTACTTTGCTATAATGTAAAAAGTACCATATACACCTGACAACACCCAAGCAAAATAGGATCAACTCATCATGACAGTCCAATGTGTGAAAACACATAAAATTTACAAAGACTTGACCGTACAGTGTGGTTGATTTTAGGTCAGGGGATCTTTCAGAATTGACCAAAACCGACTATGAATTGAATTGTTTTTAAAATGAGTTGTTACCCTTCTACCAAAAAGGGACTGGAACGTGTGAAAAGGTTACCTGTTAGCCATAAGGCTCCAGGGAAACTATAAATACAACACATTCTGGATATTTATACTGTATACACATACAGGACTCTGACAACACAGAAAAACCTGCAAACGATGATGTTTTGCCCTCACTCCCTTTGACGTCACTCCACACTATCACCTTCAAGGGGGGATTAATCATTCCCCTCTGTCTACTATCAAGTAACACCCGGCTATTACAGGGGTGTGATCACCGAGCGAAGAACAAAAAACAAAACCAACATCCTCAATAGTGGCAACAGATAACATGGCTGCTGATGCACTTGTGTTTGCATGTCCAGCAAAGTTGTCGTTCCTGTGAACGCTTTTTGCATCATGCAAACTACCTTCTGCTGTTAGTGTGTTCTTAGAGCAGAAAATGGCAGTGAACAGGAAATAGAGAAACTGACAAGCATTCGGTTCCTATAGTAACACCTGCATCAATGTAATAAGATGAGGGGCATTATTCACAGGATTTTTTTCAAGTTTATTCAAAGTAAAATATCAAAGTTCACCATGTTAGCTCTGTCATTAGAAACTCTCAGTTTCTAATGACAGTTTCTAATGACAGTTCTCCATCCATGAGGACACACCCTGAAATTACCCGTTACTATTTTTTTTAACTTAGCTCATAGTTCTGTGTAAAGCTACATTCTGCCTGTCTGCCAAGAATGGCAGTAAAATGCACACAGCCAGGTCAAAACAATGTAAAGCAATGGCTCAAACTGAGTGTGAGTCTGAGGCTTTTCACAACAGTAAACACACACCCACATGGATTCAGATACTTGATGGACTAAAATGTCAGGGAGAAAGCTGAGGTACAAAACCTCAACTGTTCTTTGGTTGGTTTCTCTCTATTGTTTTCCTTTTGTTTTCTCTTTTTTGAAAATATTGCTGCTCTTTTTATTTTTATTGTTTTTATTATTTTTACACACTACATACAGTGCACCAGCTTCAAGTTTATTGTTAAATCAGCTGTTTCTGTACACTTGAATTACTCCTAAGTATAGATAATATTATAGTATTTATAGATTTTATAAGATTACATAAGATTTTTGCACGATAGCATAGATCCTCCTGTCTACTTAACATGCTCAGATTTTTTTTGTCATTTCCTTCTTTTTATGTTTTAAGCTGGTATTAATGCAGGTTTCTGTCACCAAAGAGTTCACATTTAGGTTCCTCCATTTTTTTCTTTATTTTGGTTTATTTTTTGTGAATTGAGTTTAAATGAGTTTAAATAAAGTGGCCTTCGAGCCAGGAGTGGAACTGAATGAGGTTTTTTTTTGTTTTTTGTTTTTGTTTTTTTTTTGTTTGGGGGGGGGGGTATTTTGCCTTTGTGATTTTTCCTGAATAAGAAACAAAAAGATTTATTTATTTGACACAATGTGCTGCATGCTTTGCATCAACATAACATACAGTACTTAGGGGACCTGCCACACTGCCTCAAAACACATTAAAAATCACTTTGAATTTAAAGCATTTTCTTTAAATAACCAAAAAGTGGTCTTAACAAGAAATATTATTTTTAAAAAATGTAGTTAATTAAATTTTTTTATCAAAACAAACTTATTTTGCATTTGAAAAACATCCATAAAAAGACAGAAATAAGACATTTTTTCATTCTTCAGATCCAGTCTACCAAATTTTCCGACTGTTTCTTGACTTTTTCCAGCCAGTTGAAAGTTTTTTACAGATTTTCTCATACAGGACTCTCTTAACCAAACCCAGACACGCGAACAACATTCTAACAACCTCACGGCTGCACCTGTCATTGTGAGTGAGTGTTGCTTAAGTGCAATTACTGAAAATGGGTTTAAACAGAGTGTAAACAAGCTTGTGTTATTTGCCTCAATGGACATCAATTGACAGAAAAATATTCCACGTGTCATGATGACGTCTCTAAGTAAGTAAGTAATGTTCTAAAAATTCTTGGAAAGAAAAATACCTCTGATTAAGCAGCACTCTTTAAAAAAAATCCCCCAATCTAAAACATGATCTCTTACTCATTCCTATTTAAAAAAAAATGCTATTCCCCTAGTTTAATGAATATTCTTGTTTTTACATTATACAATTTTTTTTAACTAAACCAAATAAAAGATAGATAGATAATTGTATTACTTTGTGTACATTCCTTTTGTTCTTCATGCTTTCAGTTTTATCTGAGTAGAAACAAACTTTAAAGACCCACTCTGATGAAAATTGTATTTTTAACATGTTGTGGCATTTTTTTCATAATGGAGGACATATAAACAAAGCTGAAAATGCCTTTCTTAACATTTACAGTATATATTAAGATCGTTATGAACCAGGAGCAGAAGAAGAAAAAATAAATAAATATAATTTGTGATGTAGAAAATACCTCACAAGCTCCTTTCACGAACCTTTCAGCGCTGGTAGGGGAAAGGGGGGCGGAGTTGCTCCTCACCACAACTCAGAGGCAAATTTCTGATGAACTCTTGAGTTTGTTCAAAGAATGGCATAATCATGATATTATTTGAACAACCAAAATGATCTCATATAAAAAAAAATAAACAAATGATCTCCCTTAACTGTCTTTTGTAGTTGCATATTTTTGTACCAGTACCTTTGCCCTTTTTCCAGTTCCGTCTGATATTTAACAAGAGCACATTTACAGAGCGACAGTCTGTCATTTGCATGTAGAATTTCATTGGCTGAAAACACTGGTGATTCTGACATGTCTAAAAAAAAAAAAGTTAGGCCTAAAAACAAAATACGACCAAAAAATAAGGAAATATATTCTCACAAAAACTTAAACTGTTTGGGTTCATGAGGAAGTTTGTGCAAAAAAGTTTCTGTAAAAGAAAAGCCATTGTTGTGCCTAAAGCAGTGTAGCAAAAGATAAAAATTTACCAGATAAAAGTCTCTTAATTCTTTTAAGAACATTGATTTCACAGTGCTGTTTACGCCAGGGCTCAAAAATAGATATTGTTTTATTCAAAGAGAACTTTATTTTCAAGATCTGATATGAGTTTTTCTTTAAATGCCATGACTGCAGGGCTGCCTGGTGGAGTGGTTAGAAATTCCTGTTGTGGTCACAGGGATGCTGGAGCGAGGGAATGGTGAGAGTGCTAACCACTACTCCATGGTGCAGCCTCAGTTTCCTCTCTCTAAAAACAGGCTTTGTTTGAATAAATATCACTTTTTTCAGTTTAGGACACTGGTTATCATAAAAAAAGCATTAATAATTGGGGAAGATTGGTTAAAAAATGGCATTTAAAGATATTTAATCTCTCTGTGAATGTGAAACATGACTTTGTGAATCTGAATCTAATTGAGTCAACTGCCCAGTTTAACTAAAAATCCACATTTCAATTTAAAGATCCACTGTTCGCCCACATACCTTGAGGGAGCAGTAAATGGAGCCATTTGGTGATTTTATTTGCCCTCCAATCCCATCTCTGAAGGCCCAATGGGAGTGTTTTTCCCATGAAATCGATCCCTCAGATTCATCGTTTGAAGGCTGTGAGGTTTCTGCGTGTGGAAGCTCTGGCTCTTGTTGCATCACAATCCAATCATCAGAGCCAGAAGAGCAACTGTGACCACTAAAGCTCTCTGAAACGCTCACGGGGGGATTTGAGGTTAAGCTGACATGCAGAAATGCAGTTTTCTTCTTACTATATTTTATGTTTATTGAAAAACAAAATTCACATTTGCAAAAAATCTTTTTTTTATATCACTGTATTGGTTTGATTTACAAAAAAAATCAAAATGTTTATTTTTTGAAACCAAAAGACACTTCTTTTCGTCATAAAAGTTGAGCTAAAACAAAAGCAAACATGTGCTTCTATCAAGCCGTGTTTAATTCAAAAAGTAGTAAATCACTAGTTAGTCAGGTGCCTCCTACTCAAAGATTTTTTCAGTCATATACTCCCTTTGTTTTCAAGAAACAAAACTTTTATTTCTGCTGACATGTAAATTTAAGAAAAGGTTGTATGCTCAGTTCTACAGAAAAATGTAAAATTTTGACACTCATAACAACAAACTGCTTTTTTCCTCCAAGAATTACATTTTTTTTAAATCATTGATTCTGTAGAGCTAAAAATAGAAAAGAAAAAGGAGACAGAAACAGATTTTTTAGCTACATGTGTTGGGTAAATTACTCTTAAATAATTAATAGATTACTTTACTTCAGTCACTAGATGAAATTGTAATTAAAGTACTTTACTAATTTCCCAAATTTAATAAGTAAATAAATAGTCACTACTTTTCTAGATTTTTTTTTAACTGAATTTAACAAAAAAATTTTTACGCTAGCTGCTAGCATAAACAAGTTCCCCATGTAAAATCTATAAAAAGGTTTTTTGCATTAATTTCAGCACAGACATGAAATAATGTACATTTTATAGTACATAGTGTATAAACGGGTTGCTCATTGACACTAGGGCAGTACAAAGCAGTTTATCTTCAGGGCATAACTTGCATATAACTGAAATATTTTTGCTTCTGTTTTCAACAAATTAGAAATAATTGAGATATTTCCAGTTGCCGAATGCCCCTACGAATTCCTCCATATCTACAGTATATTTCCACTTTCTTCCCCTTACTCTGTGCGCAAGCATGTGGCATTAACTGTTTTTTTTAAATTAGTATTTGTTTTATTTAATATAACAAAAAGACAATGTCAGAGCCAAATGTTTACAAAAGTTCACTTGTTTTATCAGTTGTCTATGGTTTCTCAGCACCAAAATGTGATGAAGTAATTAGTGTTTCTGTACCCTAGTATTTCTAATTTAATTACTGAAATTTGAATTGCAGTTTGCTACATTACTTACTGACAAAGGTAATTAAATTACAATATGTTGTTACTTTGAAATGCATTACCCCCAACTCCATACCCCTGAATGACCCATCACCTCGTGTTGCTCTAAGGTTGAATAATATTACTTTGCAGAAATGATTCAGAGGCAAAGCTGCGCAAAAAGAAGAAAAAAAAAATGAAGGGCTTGAATGAGCCGGGTACACAAAAACTTACGAAGTTGCATCAGCCAGTCGGTGTCTATAAAAAAAGAAAAGAAAGAAAAAACAGGATATCTTGATATTCAATTTCTTTTTTTATGGCATCAAAAATAGAGAGAGATAGCAGGCATGGTATAGAAACTAACTTTATTTTCAAAACAAAATTTGAATTAAAAAGTATCCTCTTTTGCTCACATCAGGCTTGAACAGTTTAATAGTCACCAGTCTTTCCTCATATAGATGACAATTTGTGTGCAGGAAGTGTGTGCAAGCTCGTATTGTGCATACATGCTGTGCTTAAATGTGATCATAGGTGTGATCTCCCATTTGAGAAACTGAAAGATATTTAAATATTTGCAAAAATAAACGTTTTATTTATCTGCTATTTTTACATCTTCAAGGTAAAGCTAAGCTTGTTCAGTAATGCAGCGTGGCTGATTTTTATGCCTCAAACTGAGATGTACAAAAAAACTGTCAAAAAAAGGGAACTGTCGAAGTGTCTCTGTGTCACTTTGGCCCAAAAGAAGTTGCAAAAACATTTCACATGCAGTTCAGGAAACTGTCTCCGCTTATGAATAAAATGCATATTATGTCTGCTTTAATAGACAGGCTTGTTTGGATGGATTTGAGTCAGTCAAATCTGGATTTATTGTTAAAAAAAATATTTCAAAAACCTTGGGAGCTAGACTAAACTCACTGTACAGAGTGACATTTGGAGGAACTTTGAGAAAGGTCAAGCTAAACATCTGCAGAAGTTTGCTGTGGAACATTGTTTTAGTTCTTAAAAAGCTTAAGTGAAATTATTTGTGGTTTTTAACTATGAATTAATGTCATTCAAGGAAGATTTAACAACAATCTGCAACTGATCACATGGAAGCATTTTAGGTGCAAAGTACTCCAGACTTCCAAGTTAAGTTTTGCAAGTCAATATGACAGTGTGCACATGAAAATCTTTTAAATATGATTTAAATGAGAAAACGACACATTTGAGTATAAAACAGAAAAAAAAAAAAAAAAAAAACGTTCAAGTGTCTTCTTTATATCCCTTATTTTTGAGTCCTCTAAACCTTATCAGTTTTCTGCTTTTAAATCAATACTTCTGGCAAAATTACATTCTAATCATTAGTGTATTTCAGCTAATTGTTGCACATAGTTTGTGAGATTAGAAAACGTAAAAAAATGTGTCACCAAAATGCTGTAAAAAAGTGAGTATTCGAAAGTTAACATCATTTCTTTTTAGCACAGAAATACAAGACAATTTAGGCTTAAATTTATAAATTTGGAGATTTTAAACATATAATTTGCATTATTATTAAATTAAAAACTCAATCATATAACATCTGTTAAGAATTAATAAAGTTTACTTTGCAGAGATAAAATTAGATCCAATCAAGTTCCTCATGAAAAGTTTTTTCAGAGTCAAACCAAAGACTTTGGCGTTTCAGGTCACCGCGCAGTTGTCCTTCACGTGTCGACAAGTGACACCTCACTTGGGGTATTTGACAAACTGACACTCACAGAGACAGAGTGTCCAACTCAGCTTGTCAAATACACTAAGTGGGGGGCCTGATCTGAGAAGCGTGATTTCCCTGCAGAAAAAAACAAAACGTTTATTCCACTCCAATCACAAACATTTCTCTCTAGACGTTACCTGCCGAAGAGCCCGAGACGAGGCGATCTCCTCTTTCCACCCTTCACAGTGATGACACACTGCACAAGACAATTCGTTTGACCACTGAGCTTCAATGCAGCAAAGAGGAAGTCAAAACAAGGAAGATAACTGCAAAGCTAGCTCTCAGGAAATATGTGGAAATAAAGTGTCAACATGTCATAGTTGTGAAATGCCGTTGAAGGTTTTGAGGCTCTCAGGTTTTGAGATAATGGTTTGCTGAGACATATTCAACAGTTTCATGGCTTCTCACCACAGTGTGGACTGAGTCAAGTTAGAAAGCATTAAACGACGCAGAACTTGATTGCATTTTTACTTTTCATGTGTCTTCAGTAAAATAGTTGTCTGGTGATTAATTCTGAGGTTTTCCTTTAGCGGAAAATGAGAAAGAAATGTTTAACATTCTGCTTGCAGGCAGAGAGCTCACTGTTGGCATTTGTCTGTAACTTCCTCATATCTCTTTGGGTCAATGCAACATGAGTTACTCGTCAGACTTCCCCCCCACGTCCGCCGCTGAAGCTGGACCCTGTCTGAGCTGCAGAACAAGCCGCCGCTCGTCCGACTGCCCTGAAAAGCTGCAGCTAAACGAAGAGGAGGAAGCAAACAAGAGAGTTCAACATCAACTAAAGAATATATATATTGTGCTGCATCCAGACAGGTTCAGATGGAAAACAAGAATGACGACTTTTTCTTTTTAAAAAAGAAGCTTTCAAAGAAGGTGACATCCATATCTGGATGTCACCTCGAGCTGGAGGATTTTTTTGTGTGTGTGTGAGACTTAGAAACTGTAGGAAAATGACACTTTTCATCCAAAAAAAAAAGGGAAAACTCACATCATGTCACAATCGCAGCTTTCCTTGTTGTTCAGGAATTGCTGTAAATTGAAATGCCGTCAGCTATGAGGCTCCTTTATCGTGGAATCTTCTCTTTTGCCCTCAAGACTTCAAACGTTTCATTTTTTTATAAAGCTAATAGTTTTAGCCGATGCTCTTTCCTCTCCAGACCTTTTCTTACTTTCCTCTCTTCTAACCTTAAGCCCTACCTTTTCTTTTGAAAGGGTGGGGGTTTCCACAGTTCTCTTTTAGACAACATTAGTGCGGTAAGAAAGAGCTTTCCTCTTTTTTTACTGCTTAGAAGTTACCACAGCTTCTACTTTTATTGCTGAAACCTAAAGACTAGTGTCCAAATCTTAAACTTTGCAATCATTATATTTTTAAGAGGCGCATGAAGCACCAATTAAAAAAATAACAATGAACAGCTTTTCATGATCAGGTCAAACAAAAGGCTTTTTTAGTGGTGAATGAAGTGTTTGGCAACACGCTGGAAATCCACACAAAGGTACAGTCATCAGAGACGAGAAAATTATTGACATTGGAGAATAAAAGACAAGGGCCTTTTGAGAGGAACTAAACAAAAGGGCGTGTTACGTCAATTGTCAAACACGGAGGAGGAAGCATTATGGTTTGCTCAGGCCGTGGCTGTTAATTTGAAGGGAGAGAAGGTAGAACAGGGATTTTGGGGTAGGAAGGAGGATGGAGCCGTAAAAATTGATAGAAATAAAAGTAGGTCATCATCAGTGACACATTTATTTGTCTAAGTCAGGAGACACCAACCTGAGGAATTTTCAGATTTGGAGAAAAAAATCATGTTTGAGTGACGATCTTTTCTCACAGTGAAATTTTTTTCTCCCTATGGGATCATAAGGAAAGGGTCCCTTCACGCTGTTACTGTGACCCCGCCCATCAGTATAAATACTACTGCTTTTTTCAGTAAAACTCACTAGTTTCACACAATGCACATTGTTTTCATGAAAGGGGCAATTCATATTAATCCTCAACAGGAAAAAGAAAAAACAAAAAAAATTTTGCTGTGGTAAAATTCAAATGTTTAATTTTGCATGCAATTAAAGCACCACCAATTAACTCTTAAAGACCCAATTTTCCTAAAAGAAATAAAATTATGTGGAATATACCACAAAACAAGTAGACCACACAATTACATACTGATATTTTTCTGTTACATTATGGGTTCTTATGAGTTACGGGCTTTTTAATGTTACTAATTTATTATTTAAATCCCCCATGATATGGAATTCAAATTTTGATTAAAAGGCACATAAGTAAAAATGATGCTCTTGTAAGGGTTGCGTTTGCTGCAGTCCCGTCTCGTCACAGAAGGTTTCTTTTCCTGTGGCCTCTCGAGTACACCCTAGTCCGCTCAAAACATTTGTAGCATTTTGTTGACACAGAAATGCTCATTCAGAGTTCGTTTGAGGTTGATCTACTGTAGCATGAGAAAAATAGGACTCTCTACAGACTGTTCAGAAATATTTAAATAAGTTGGGGTTTTTTTATGTTCAAAATACTAAAAATGTAAAAAATTACTTTTTCGTAATAAAGGATATGGCTTCAGAACTGAGTACTTAGAGTACTGCAGTGAGTTGCGCATGCAGGATGACTTTACGGCAGCCTTATCTCAAAGTGGCAGTTCAGAGTTTTGAACCATTTCAACATGACTTTGAGCCACTCTGACCACAAACACAGAGGAAGTTGGAGATGTGAAACACCTCCTCCCTGTGGTCTTTGGGTTTTTTTTAATTTGGGTTGTTCAATTTTCAATGGTAAGAAGAAAAAAGTTAAATGCAGTAAATACATAGAATGCCTCCCATTTGTCTGCTGAATTTCAGAGCAAAAGGAGGAAAGTTTCATTTTTATGAAAACAAAAGTGAGTTATATGACAAATGGATGTTTGTTCAGCCACACAGCATGATCCATGGCTCTGAGAAAGTGTTTTTTTTTTTTGTTGGAACTGTTGAGGAAGAGGCTTTCTGTAGTCTTTATTGACAGTTAAGATTCCAGACAGATTATTTTTTTTGCTTACTCACCCGTGACTTTATGTGTTTGTCATATAGACGTTTAAACTTGAGCTAGGATGACCTGTTTCTGCGAGGAAAACTATTTCAATGTACACAGAAGTGCTTAAAACATCATTTTAAATACTTTTGCCATACCGTGAGTTATTATGGGACATTTTTGCATTGATTTTAAACTGCTTAGTCACATTAAACCACATAGGTGGACCTGTATATTGATATTTTTTACAATAGGAGGAATGACAGAGACTGAAACTGTTGGGAAAAAAAAAGCCTGTCATTCCAGTGACAAGGTGACGCTGGTGTTTAAACTTTCCATCTGTACTTTTCCATTTCTGATTATGCAAGAAAATGCAATAACGATCTGTGTACACAATCCAAGGCCCGTGCTGGGGTCAAACAAAAGGAGCAGCTCTATATGCTTTAACAAAGACATAAAGATGAGCAAACGAAAAGGAGTGTTATATTTATGTAATGTATTATTCTGACAATTGGTGGGATGATGTGAAATGATTTCTGGATTACAAACTTTAATTTCCCCAAATTCCTTCTAATCTTCCAGTAAACATACTTTGAAAATCAAAATGTTTTTAAGCAACATAACCCTCTTGGATTTAAATGACAAAAATGGATGAATGGAACTTCTTACCTTGACAGTAACTCAGAAGAACAAGGAAAGCTTGTGGGACTGGAATTGAGTTCAACCTGTTTACTTTTCATATGACTTTGCCCCATTTCCTCGTTGTCCATCTGCTCCGTACAGATGTGAATGTTCTCGCCAAGTTTCTAGCAAAAGTTGGACTAATGAATGCAAACATTCATGAAAAGGTTCCAGAAACACAATAATCATTTTGTTTAATGCATGGTATTGTTGTTCCCTTTGGTGTAGAACATGTGAATATGTACATGTGGGGATTGAAACTGACACCACTCAGACTGATACTTGGATGAGAGATGAAACAGATATAATAGTCAAACACAATGACTCAACTTAAAGACAGTGTCATCAGGATAAATAAGAGCCTTCTAGACATAAAAGTTAGTTATCTATGCATGTATGTGCTGTTGGAAACATTTTATTTTGAAATCTGAAGCACTCAGCCTCAGACTTCCTTCTTCTTCTTCTGCTTTTTTGTCATTACAAATATAACTAAATCCCATAAATGTGTGCGTTTAACAGACAACATTACAAATAATTATGGGCTCCATTTCAATCATCGAAATGCGCATGAAGAATGTGACAGCTGCTCTGTCATGAATGTGTGACACATTCTTCATGACTGAGAAGTTTTGCTCGCAGCAAGTTCAGCCTGTTTTTTGGGGACAGAGGGCGAGAAAAAACTCAACTGAAAATGACGGTTGGTTTATGGCTCACATAACCCCCTTCTCCTGTTCTTAGTCAATAAGTGTTTACATAAACTGTAGAAGAAAACAGAAATCTTGCTGTGAAATCTGAGTAGAAATAAGACTGATTCATACGTGAAACTGCAACGTAGTTGGGTGCATCCGGTTCTGCCTGTAAGCACAGCAGTTTATTTAAACCTGCTCCGCAAAAATGGAGTCAACGTCTGCTAATGGGAATGCTTCTGGAAATTCCAGTGTGCATCGGATTGACAGCTGCTCTGTCATACTACTAAAAATACAATGAAACGTAAAGCTCCAGAAATACAACAGAAAAAACTAATCATTTCATTAATTGTTCGTTTAATCTTTTCTCCACTTGAAGGAGCTGCAAGAACTTTAAAAAGAAGCTAAAAGCTGATTCAGGCACTGAATTGTACACGGGTGGGATCAAGCAAATTCTTACTTCCTTCCACTCCCTTTTGAACGCTTCTCTGGAACAGTTTGTGGTAGAAACGTATCAGCTTTAATCACTTAATTCAAAAGAAAGAAAGAAACAAATACATAAAGATACACAAATATAATTTCTTCTAATGTTATATTCCAAAATGGTAATTTTTTTAATGTATTTAGTAGGGGCGTCTATTTGCAAGAGTCTGGCGACATGATATATCCCGATTTATCCCAAGATAGTACCAGACAATATTTTTTCCCTTTATTTTTTAAAACATGACTTAAGAATTATCTGAATATTAATACATTTTTGGAAATGTAACAGTTTAAAATATATGTCATTTAATGGTCAGAACATTAAGACTGCAACTGTATCTCATTCTGTAATCGTTGCTTTTACCCGTGCTGCTTTTCTTTTGGTAATTTAGGAAATATTTAAGTGGGAAAAAAAGTAAGACTGAACTACATGTTTGCTTTTAAATAATAATTAAATATCGCCTTGGCAGTATTTTTGCTCGATTTAAGTAAATAAATAATTATAAAGTATTGCGATATTTCACTGAATTGATATTTTATTACATCCTCAGTACTAAAGGGGCCCTCCCATGATTTTCTTAAGCCTTTCAGAGTGAAATATCCATATATATATGATCATATATTACCTTTGGAACACTAAAAAACAAATTATTTGTGAAATATTAGTTACATTTTATGAGTTTATTCTTATCCAGAAGTAAAACGACTCCTGAAGCTCCACCTGCTGCTGCGTGTGGCTGCCGCGTACATTTCATGACTTCATCCCAAAGAATGGTGTGTGTCTGCGAGGCTGCTGCAGACAGTGCAGGTTTTTAGAGGATTACTTTTAAATGCATGAACAGATCAAAATACCACTTTGGGGTTCTTTATAGAGAGGAAGAATAATGCACTTAAAACCTCAAAAAGTAGAATTTTCAAGGCAGGGCCCCTTTAAGTATATTTGTTTAGACTATTTTATCAGTAAAAAAACAAGCTTTGCTGATGAGGAGCCTTAGAAGGAATAAAATCCCAAAGTGGTTTACAATAAAATAACTGTACATTTTAATGGACGCATCAGCAGATTTAAACATTAAAATCACATTTTTAATTGAAGCTAGACAAAAAAAGAAAATCTTTAGCTGAGCTTTAACAGTCTGAGTTTACAAAGCATTATTAGTCCGGGGGCCAAGAGTATATATAGAAAACAACTAAGTAAAAAACTGTCCCAAGGATCAAAATGTGTTTTTTTTTTTTTTTTTTAGTTAAGAATCTCTGAAATATGCCTGTAAAGTTGAGCTTGGTTTTGGTTCCCAAGTTTGAAGTTCATTTAGATACAGATGATAGCCGTAATCTGAGAAAAAAACAAACAAAAGTATTACTTTGAGCTTTGTCTCTTACACCAATATTCCTATTGTGGAGATGTTTATCTGCTAAAAAAAAAAGGAATTTTTAAATTACATGTTAACTCGATTCATTGGAAAATAATACATTTTTGTGGATTTCACTAAGAAGGAACATCGTCATATACTATGACAGAACAAAAGAAAGCACTTTAGCTGCACCTTACTAGTGTAGTCTTTATATAGCATTTCTAGAAAAACTGGATGCATACTGTCAACCATCTGTGATTTATATTATGACAAACACACACCTTTTAAAGCTGTCAAACAGCAAAAATCTTTAGCTTCTTTATTTTTAAAAATTGCATGTCAGATACAGGAAGTATAAGCAGCAGAGTCCAGGCTGTATAAAAAAAAATCCATTTTGGTACAAATGTGTAAAAATATTTTCATTTAAAAAAAAAAAAAAAACAATCCAGGGATTTCTTTAACTACTAACTAGCAAAAATAGTCTAACTCTTTCAAACTTTGTCAAACAAGCATTAAACCTTGAACATTTACCGATCTCAGAAACAAGAAAATTGCATTTCTTATGGCCTTTCTTCTTACTTTATACCCAGAATTCTTTAGTAACATATACATTTGTGCTCGTGCTTCCAGAATCAGCTGGTTTTCTCGGGTCCCGGCTGCATGCTCTCCTCTCTCAGCGGTGAGCTTCTAAAAATGCAACATCTTGATTGTGATGTTTGTGGTACAAAAATATCCTCGCAGGTGCCTTTTTTTTTTTTAAATCATGCATAATTAACATCTGAAAATCCCAACATACACAAATGTAATCAAATGTACAAACGTCTTTAAAGATGCATGGAGTGGGGAAAAAGCCTGTTGTGAGTGTTTGCTTTGGGATCATTTTTAAAAAAGATAAAAAAAACTTTTCTTTCCAGTGCATGTCTAAAGAGATTTTCTGAGGGATGCATGTTTCTGATTTCAGCCTTTAAATGAGAAAAATATGCATCTTAGCAGATAGAACTGCAGCTTCTATGCTTTACAGATGATTTTACCCACAATTCATGAATAAATCGTAAACATCTCTTAATAAAAACGCACAAAAAAAGAACCAAATTAAATCTGCATAATTTATTTAAACTTACAGTAACTTTGTTCAGTTTATTTATTCGATCGTCTGACCCGAAGGAATATTTTTTTCCCTTCAGGTGAACTTTTCTTCAGCTTTACAATCCGGCTTAAGGCAAAAAAACAAATAAATCAGACCAAAAAGTCTAAATAAAAATGAAATCTTTAATGTCACATTGTAGGTGGCTTGTTAAATACTTTGTTACTTGTAACAGTTGGCAGAGGGTGAACGCAATCAAATGAAAAAGTACATAAAAATGCTAAATCTGCAGAAGAAACAATAATACTGTTTTATATATGCGTACATTTCATACAATATGGCAGGTACACTGTTCTTTTTGTACTTGAAGGCCGCAGTGCAGTTGGTTTCAAAACGTTCTGGAAGGGCAAAGAAGCACGTCCTGCAACCTTTGTGTGTGTGGTCGCAGGTCGTCTGCTGCCCAGTTTACAAGCTGTTAAACATCGGTTTCCAAGGCTTTTATTTTGAAATAATACTATAAAATTCAGTGACAAAATTGTTAGAGGAAACAAAAAAATAAAATCTTTGCTCAATGTCATTAATGGATATAGAAGCTCTTTGCTAAGATGCTACATAAACCCCCATGTGAGGAATAGACTACCAAAAAAAAAATGTCCCTTTTCACCAATGACTTTTCTAAAAAATTTAAAATTAAAAGGAATTTTCTAGATCCGAGCATGTGTTTCACAATGGGTCGGACTCGTTTGGGAGGAGCGGAAACAGCTAATGTGAGGCAGGACTGCAGTCCAGGCAGCGTGGGGGCCTTTGAACGTGCGCATCACATGCATTCGAACTCGTCAATGCGCTGTTTGGTGTTTCCTGACCGGATCTGTCGGAGGGTCTTGTACTTGTCGCGTCCTGCTTTCATGTTCTCCGCGTGGATGATGTCGTTCACCGTTTTCTTGGTCTCATCTCGAGCGTTGGCCAACTCCGAGCTCAAAGCCTGGAAACGATCACAGAGACACGTCCGAGTTCAGTCATTTATGTCACTGCTCAGTCTGCAAAAGCTCAACAGTTCCCCCTTTTTGTGGCTCACCAGTAGGTGTTTCTGCAAGCGTTCGTTCTTCTCTGCCTCCGTCATCCGCTCCTCCTCGCTGCGGTCCTTATAGGTGGCTGCAGCCGTTAGCTCGGCGCTGGCCTCCGCGCTGCTCTCGTCGTTCTCGTCGTGCTCGTTCTCTGCGTTGAGGGGCTCCTGCACGTGGGCGACCATCACCTTGTTCTTCAGCTCTTCTTTGGTCTTCTCCAGGTCCTCTTGCACAAGGGTAGCCTGAGGAAACAAATGCGTGAAAGGAGAATTTGTTACAACTGTTTTATTGTCGATAACAAAAGCACTTTATGCTCCTTTTGCGTTCATTGCCACAAAGGGAAAAAGTGCCACAAATGTGTCAAAAATGGTGATGAGAAAGACTGGAAAATCAATTGAACATTTGCCAAGAATGTATGGTGACAAAAAAAGAACAAACAGGATTTCCTTGAAAGTCAAAAACTCTTTGCAGACTGTCACAAGTTTCTGAAATGAAGCCGTCGGAAAGCAGTTTTGATTTTCTGTTGACAGCAACACAACTGAAAGCAGGCTGGAGGCACTGTGACAAAAAGTTAAAAAAAACAAAATAGTATTTGAACTCTGCCCATTTGTTTCTTTAGTCTGACGCCTGTTTTTAAAAGAAGAATTGCTTTCTTCAAGGGATATTATGCGGATAAAATTATGACTCAGCTAACATTACTACAACAACAACAAAGGTTTTATGGCCACAATTAAAGAAAATTACAGTTAGAGGTTTGCTTAGGCAAAGTATTACCAGCATAGTAGGTAAATCTTGTTTAACGATCATAGCCTGAGGCGCAGAACTAAGTGAGGCCGCCTTCTTTCTTGTCACCACACGATGGCAGTAGAGTACAAGTTTTTCTTTTTGCCAACAGTGACCTGAACCCAAAACTAAAAACTTCAAAAATGTGTTCTAAATCAAAATGCACACCTTCTGCTGCCACTCATCCGCCTCTTCTTCTTTTTTCTTCTTTGCATCCTCCAGCAGGGAGATCTTTGAGGTCAGCTCAGCCAACTCTGTGGCCTAAAACAACAATGTCGTGTGTTAAAACAAAAATAGAAATCTGAAAACACCATGCTGGTTGAAAGGAAATGTGTCTTCTGAGCAGCTGACCAGATGTTCCTGGTTCTTCATCTGACTCTCTGACTGCTGCAGCAGCGCCATCTTGGCTTCCTCTGCGCTCTTGAGATCATTTTCCAGACGTTCAGCCTCCACCTGGGCCCGCTTCCTCTCCTGCTCCAGCTCCAGAGCTCTGTGAGTCTGCTCCTCCAGCTCTGCAGAGACACAAAGGTCAGCAGGGCTGATGACACAAATCTGAAGCAGGGTTAGCTGGGAAACAAACATTCTTGCCGCCTTCTTGTCTCCCACCTTGTTGGGCTTTCTTTGTCTGCTCTTCAATTTGTCTTAGTCTCTCCATCAGTTCTTCCTTTTCTTTTTCAATCTTCTCCTTCTCTTTTTCTGCAACCTCTCGTTTTCTCTTTTCATTCTCTAGCAGAGCTCTGATCAAAACAAGTGGATGAAGTAAAAAAATAAGCTTGTATAAAACATGGAAATACTCTGACAGTCCACTCTTACCTCTCCATCTTTTTGTGGTTCTTGTCTTCCCGGGCCTGAGCCTTCATCTGCTGCACTTCGATGGTGTCCGGTTTGCGACGGCGCATGTAGAGCTCGTGGTTGCCCATGCACAGAGCCAAAATGCGTTTGTTGATGCGCAGTCTGGGAGCGTAGAACACAAAGTCCTGCAGATTTGAACAGTCTTTTAGAAATCACTTATAAGAAGTAGAAAAACAAAACACACGTTCATTAATGAGAGAATTCATACCGGAGCTTTTTTGTCAATGGGTTTGATGACAAACTTCTTGTCGTTGAAGGAAATATTTCTTATTTCACTCCAAGGAAATCCGATTTTAGGTGTCATTCTGTTGGAGAAAGTGAAGACGTGTCGGTCAGATCATGGTAAGCATTGTTTCTGAACTTTAGTGAAGCCACTCACTTGTCATTTTGTTCATAAATGTTCAGACCCAAAGCGTCCACTCCCAGCCACAGCTCAGTTCCTTTCTTGTTCTTGATGTTGAAGTAGTTAACTCCGTACATCTCTAGATCTTGAGCAATTTTCAGATATTCCATCATGGAGTCCTCTCTGTGGGCAGAAGTGTTAAAAGTGAGGTTAAGCGCAGCATTGTTAGAAACATCAGATGAAAGATAATCTAGAAAACGAGAGAAATCTTACCGAATCATGCCCTTGTGCTCTTCGTGCCACACTTGAATCCTTTCCTCCCACTGCTCCTTGTTAAGTTTGTGCTGATCCAGAACTCTGCCGACATAAAACGTCCCAGTGTCATTGCAGAAATCCTCTCGTTTTGAGAATCATTTCACAAACTTGCATTACCTCTGAGGCAGAAGCTGCTCTCCGTTCAGATAGCCCGTCGTGTGGACTTCTTTGTTGTAGTCGGCGAACTTGGCTTGCACGGCGTACGAGGCGAGGAGCACCGCCGTCTCAGGGGGGCAGTAGATGTCGTCACTCAGGATCGCCTCCTTCACCTGCAGGAAGAAGAGCCGCTGCGTGGCATCCTGGATTAACTCCTCTGAAACGTCCTCTGGGAAGAACTTGGCTCGGAACTTAAACAGCATCGGGCTTTCCTTCCGCACATCCTGAGCTGTCACCTTTTCAAACACACAACGTGGATAAAGGTCGTTAGAATTCAAATAAACAGCGAAAACCATGAGGAGCGAAATGCAGAGGGCCTCACCTTCTTATTGAGCTTCAGCCATGTTGAGAAGCCCTTTGTATCTTGGTACTGAAGTCCAAAATACCAAACCTCTCGCAGTCCAATGGTCTTCACAACCTTAAGACATGAGAAGAATGTGTCATGAAGGTGCAGCAGCAGGCTCCTGGTTTAGAAGCTGCTCTTTCACCAATCCCAATGTCACAGCTTCTATTCTTTAAAACAAATCCTCAAAGATTTTCTTTTAACTCGTTTTTGTCATCTTATCTGTGTGTTTGCTTGTAAAGCACTCATAGTTATAGTAACTGCTCTCACATTGTTTTACACTCAATTTATACATGTAACTGATGAAAAATAATAAAAAAAAATATATATAACAGAACGATTTCTCCACTGCACATCATCTTTCTGCTACATGGAGATAAAGTGAAAACCTCAGCTATCACACTATCAAAATTAGGGCTGGGATAGATTTGATTCACATTTTTTTTTCTCAATTCTTTGGATCCGCTTAATTCAATTCAGAGTTTATACACATTATTCACATTTATACAAATCAGTCTAGAACTACATCAGTAATCTTTATATATGTTTTGAAGATATTCATATTAATCTGATACAGTTCGCATACTGTAAAATTTATTAGTGAAATTATGAGTTAAAATCGTACAGTGTTACATGGATTCTCAACGGAGGAGCTCCGACAATTGTTCTGCCTCTCCTGGAGAGCGTTTCAGTTTGACCACTAGGTGGCTATTGCGCTATAGCATTACACCTTACTCCAGAAGAAGAAGAAAGTATGACCAAAATCCTTTGCTTTAGATCACAAATGGTTACTTTAAAAAATATTTCCTTCAAAGAATTTGGAAATTTTGATTATTTGAGATTATAAAAGATGTTAATTTAGTCAGCAATGAAGGTCGACCGAGCGTTAGCATTAGTCATCCTATAGGAAATTCCATTATACAATAGCATCAAGCTATTGACTTAAGCTTTATCGAATAATTGATTTTATAAACCCAGCCCTAATCAAAAACATTTTTTGCGATTGACTGAAAGAATTAATTTTTTCTTCTCACTTAATTGTGATACTAATTGGCTCAGTGCAGGGATCATTCATACCTGGTCAAAGAGCTGCTTCCCTGTTGTGTTGGGCTGAATGGCGAACTCCAGTTCAGCATCCATTGTGGTGACTTTCACGCTAATCTGAGGAGCAGAGGAAAGATATGATCAACACACGTACTCAGGTTCTGAGTAAAAATTATGTATTGCACTCCGGTCAGAAAATGCTTCTTATTTCTTGGCACATTGTAACACTCGAAACAATGGAACAAACAACATAAACCAATAAAATTCATTTATGCTCTAATCTGGGACTATCTTTATTTACAAAAAGTGAGCTCAACTCATTTAATATATTGATTTATTTTAAACATTTATTTTATCTAAACACATTTTATCTAACTTTTTTTTCAATAAGCATTAAACCAAAGTAAATTTTGGGAATATAATATACTAGTTTAGAAAAAAATATATCCTAAATCAAATCATAATCTTTTTTATCTTAATTAATTTTACTTTTTTAGAAAATTCTCTTATCAAAAAGTAGAAAACATTTGTTATAAATTTAACTGTCAAACAAGTGATAGAATTTAATCACATTTTGACTCCAAAATGTAAATTTGAGTTTAATCATTTCAGAAAAAGACGCTATTATCATAGATTATCCAAAAAGAGTTTTGAATGAAAGTATAAAAATTAGAATGCTATTGAATTAAATTAGTTCAAATCTTAAATCTGACTATAAATGACCTGAGATTCAAATTTGTTTTTCTTAATACAAGAAGTAAAAAAAGGAGTAGATCCTGAACTGAAATGATTTAAATGAGATGAATGTGTAATTGGAAACCATTTTGAAAAATTGGTAAATAATTTCTGCCTCCACTCTCCAAATATAGATACTTCCAATCATAACATTTTACTAAAATTCATGTGCGATACCATGTTTTTTTTTTTTTTGTTATGCACCACTCTACTGCACAACATCAGATAATAAAGGAAAAAGTAGGGAAGGTTTAATAAGTCTGGCTGCTTGCAGCCCAGCTGCACCCACGTCCTTAGGTGGGCTCTCCAAATAAACAATGTCTGTGGGAGATTCCACAGCACAAAAAGCTCTGCTGTGAACGATCGAGCAACACCACCGGCGTGCCGTTACTCGGATAATAAAGTTTGCTATGCAGAAAACGCAAATGACTACAAAGGTGGCCTTTGGTTAAACAGTCTGTATGAGAAATGCACCATTCTGTCTGTGTAAAGAACTTATCTACAGGAAGTAACCACATCCTCTGGTAGCAGGGCCTTGTGAGGCAAGACTGCTAAACACTGATCTCTCTCGAGAGCCGTCTACATCCTGTCATGTATCAAGAAACCTGTGCGGCGCTTGACTCTGCAAGAACAAAAAGGAAAAGCCGTTCAATTTCCTCCTCAGACAACAACGTTTGGTGTTGCTGCTAATTTAGTAAACGAGGCCCCCATTTTAATGTGTGTGAAAGTAAATGCATTTGCTTAACCTCGAGTCCAAGAGGTTACCTTAAGTTAAACATGCTCTTGTGCTTAGTAAGCTGACCAAGCAGGAATCCCCCACTTTTTTCTCTCCTCTCAGAGATGGTAAAAACAGCAGCAGCACACATGCCTGTTGGGAAATAACTGTGCAGGCAGAGGCCCACGCCTGCCCTGAACAACAATGGTATGCATTATTTCCAAGTTGCAGGGCTGATTAGAGTCGCGTTCTTTCCCTTCCATGTCAGCAGGACCCCATTTTACTGCCCAGGACACTTTCTCCTCTGCCACTTCCTGTCATCCCCGGCAGCTGAGCCTGAGAGAGAAACCCTCAATGCAGATGTGCAGATTTACCGACAAGCCCACTGGAAAGCAGCATGTGTGAGTTTGGTTGGTGTTCCGCTGGTGACCACCCTGCCGCTAATTAAGCAGTTTCATTTCCGGATCCAGAATGCAGAAAAGGGGAACTGCACTTTTAGATTTTCTGCCTGCTCTGGGTGTGTCTCTTTTGGCAATAACTCTAAAGCACTTTAGAGGCTATTATTAACACATGCTGAAAAAAAAACCAACCTGCAGACCTAAATGATAATAATAATCTTTATTTATATAGCACCTTTCAAGATAAAAATCATAAAGTGATTCACAGTAAAACATAAGTAAAACAAAGAGTAAAACACAGAATAAAAGCAGAGTAAAAAAACAGAATATAAAAACAGAAATTTCACTTTATCGAGCTTTAGACCACCTTTTATTGGGCACCGGCTGGATCAGTTGAACTCGATCGATAACAATGCTGCATTTGGTAGTGTTGCAAATCTGTTAGCACTGACAGAGTCTCAGTATATTCCTGACAGTATTTAAAGCTATCACCAGGTTTATTAAATCATTTTTAATTTCAAGAAAACCTTGAATTTCTAAAATTAGCTGACCAACACTTTTGATTTAGCACAATAAATCTAGCAGTATTGACTTAATGTTACATATCCCTACGGTTGTTTCACTTTAACCTTCATCAGATTCATGAGGTGGCCCTTCCTATTTTGTGGTCATAAATGGCATTAGCTTGGGATAATGTTACCGTACAAACCAAAAGACTCAGGAATTTGCAAGAAGAACTTCCTGTTTTTATTTTGTTGCTAATTTAGGCATAAGGGGTCAAGTGGAACAAAAAGTGCACAAAAGCCTCCTGAATGCAACTCTTTTGGTTCCCTTAAAAAAGTTTGATTATTTTTTATAACATAAAAAAAATATCTCTTTAAAATCTTTTTTTTTTTAATACAAATTAGAAGCTGAAAAAAGTTTGAATTATTTGAAAAAAGGGGCACTCATGTATGCAACAAAAGTACAGTAATTTTCTGACTTTCTTAAAAAATAACCACACCGATCAAATTTGAGTTTTTGGAGATATGAACATGTTCTTGTGGTATTTTTCTCATGATGGATGACTTATACAAAGAAAATTAAGTTTAAAATAGCATTTTTGAGTATTTCTTTTTTCAGTTCATTGTGAATAGGGAATAGACAAAATAATGCAATTTGAAAAGCTTGTAAGTGTGATGTAGAAGCTACACCGACAGGTCACAAGCTTCATTCCATTCTGATGTATCCACTTGCAGACTAATAAGCTTTGTTTCCACTCAGCGGTCCAGTCCAGTATTTGGAGCATTTCCATTGTAAAATGGACCTATTTAACAGTTCTGACTCGAACCTCTTGAGGACTCCCATCAGTTAGAGTTCCATAGAAAAATGGAGCGGGACGGTTGGGGCGGAGCTGCTGTAGCCACCCGCTGATTGGCAGAAAGTGATGACGGCATTAGAAGGCATCAAAATAGCGCTAAGGTAGCATTTCCAATGTTTTTCTCTTTACAGTGGTGTTCATCTTAGCCGTCTACAATCTTCTTTCAAACAGCAATAAATTCCTGTTATACATGATGTACAAAAAGTGAAGCAAGAATAAGACGAGCTACTGAATGACTTCCATTGTTGCTGCTTTCTTAGTCACCGCACTACAAGGATGCAATGACATGCTAGCGGTCTAGACCACGTATGCGCCATGAAAATAAACCGCTCAGAGGAAGCACGGCCTAACTGGGTGGAAACGCTTGACAGAATTAACTGGTCCGTCCTGTACTACTCCTCACCAGACTGGATCGCTCAGAGGAAACGAGGCTATAGGTCCATGTAAGTCTTTCTCAGTTCATCTTGCTCTCAAATGTATAGCTCACCATTTTTGTTGCAATGGTAATACTAGGTTGGAGTAATAAGAGGCTGTAAGCTAGTGGGATAGAGTGTAAACAGACAGATGATGAGGAATGGGGCTTACTCTGTATCAACAATCAATAAGCAAATTTCTAGTGAACTACTGCCGCTTTGCAGAAGCTAACCTAAAAAATGATTTTTTTTTTTTTTTTAATTTAGGCAATAATAAAAAATAAAAAAAACATTCATAATTAAAAGACCACTGGGAAAATGTTTTAAAATAGATTAAAGTGGGTCTTCTCATGCATGATATTTCTACTCCTCACCGGCCAGCTAATGACAAATGTGACTAAAAAGCAGCAAATTATCTTTGGTTAAATATAAACAATAAAATAACAGCTGATACTTAGAAAGAAATTGGAAAACTGTGACCCAGTAAGTTGTAAAAACTACGTTAAATAAGGAATTAGGTTTTATCAACTTTCAATTGTTCACATTGGTTAACCTCTTAATACCCAAGCTAATATTTGAGCTAACACTCTACACATTTGGTCACAGGGCTTTAGTGAACCCAAATTAGCAGCTGCAGTAATATAACTCAAAACGTGATGACCATGTATGTGGATGCCAAGTATTAAAAGGTTAAACAACCACATAATATGTTGCTCTTAGGAAACTACCAATGTACTAGAAAAATTATTGTACCATGAAGATTACATTTCACAGGCAGTACTTAATGCCTCTGACGCTCTCATTCCAGTGTTATCTCAGTCCAAGTCACAGTTCTTTCGACTCGAGTCAAGACAGCAATGGAGATAAAGGCAAGTGGTTTTAGGAACATGAATGGACCCAAGAGGAATGTCCACACAAAACAAGGTTTTCCAGGCGTATCTGGTGCAAGGCACAATGGCTACCTAACACGGTGTTCTGCGCCCAAGTTTACTGGATTAGTAATAGAGGGAGGCAGATAAACCAGTCTTTCACATCAGAGTCATGCCAGCCGTGACCCCTGATCAGGTCAGTAAGTTTTCAACAATGGGCACATTTCATTTGGAGCTTATCTAAAACACTAAATGTGGATATCAGATTCAGTTCGGTCAAGTGAATCAACTTCATTAAAAAAAATGAATTAAAGATATAAACAGTTTAAAAGGTTGAGCTAAATATAAATATAGCAATCAGGTTAGTACTTTTGGCACATTTGAGCTATCATTTGTGCTCAATCCAATAGTCATGTGAAAAGACATTGACACAAAAAAAGACCAACCTCAGCAGCACCGCTTGTTACTTACACTGCAGTTATGCATGGGTGCATATTCACACTTGTGCTAAAGAAACCTAGAGGCAGAGTTCAAACTGTGTGACAGTTAGAGGAAGGATTGAAAAGAGCATGAAGTGTCTCTAAAAGAAGGCGCCCATAAAAATGCAAAAACGCACACATTCACACCGATTTGTTCCATCGTTTTGAGGAATTTTTTTGCCACATTCTCTGCGCCTTGTCCTAGTTTTATCTTTCCCCGCTGATTTTCTGAAGGAAATTAAAATTATGTTGCAAATGCCTGAACATATACCATGACCCTGTGCTGTGTGCTCAACACTAGTTTGTTGCTTTATATTGTAAAACTGGAAAGCTCATAACAACTCTGGAGCACCTAGAACGAGTCCTGCCAACATGCAAGTGAACTCTGATGCGGTTCAAATACAATGTGAATGAACGCAGGCCTTGACTAAAACGGGAATGCTGAAGGGCAGTGATGGGGGTAGTAAAGTGGTAAATTCAGCACAGTATGAGCAAATAGTCCGTATAGGGTAAAAGTTATTCAAAGTGAAAAAAATCTGTTCTTTCTTATTAGGAATGTTAATTCTGGCATGACAACAGAATCAAATCATAGAGAAAGTGAATCGTTGCATCCCTAAAGCCTGCCAGTATGTTTATGTTGAAAGTGTCAAACAAATATGCTAAATTTAAAAGGAGTACAGTACTAGGTCAAATCCAAATTCTTCCCCTACCTCTACAGCTTCTCCCCACCCCTCCAATCATAGGGGGACATTTGACGGGATAGGGATGTCCAAAATCGTTTATT
Organism: Oryzias javanicus; assembly: GCA_003999625.1. Taxonomy (NCBI): domain Eukaryota; kingdom Metazoa; phylum Chordata; class Actinopteri; order Beloniformes; family Adrianichthyidae; genus Oryzias; species Oryzias javanicus. Next base: position 13,894,750 of record CM012450.1, on the reverse strand, counting down.
AATGGTCCGGTTTCGCGTCACACTGAGCCGTTGAGGAGAAGTGCTTTTCTTCACGAGGGTGTGCTCTGAAGCACAGAAGTTTAAATTTAAATGTAAGTGATGACTTCTTGTTTTATTATGACTCTTTAAAGTTATAAAACCAATGTTATGGATTTGAGAGTGCTGGTAGCGCCGCGCTAATTTAGTTTATCAGCGACTGTTGAGTGCGTAATTGAGTGGTAGTAAAGTCCAAATTCGGAGATACTACTCGGAGATACTATTTACGGAGATACTGTTTTCCCATAACTCTCCTTTGGAGGGCTAAATGTAGGAGTATGGAGAAGCCGTAGAGGGTACGGAAAGAATTCGGATCCGGCCTTAATTTTTTGATTACTTCACACCAGGCTTGGTATGAGCCAACTAAAAATGTATTTTTCTTGCTCAATAGCAAAGAACAAAAAGAGATTTTTAACAAATTTTTAGTTCTTTTTGTTTTGTAATACACAACTCATATATCCAACCAAAACAAAGTTGTGACCCAAATATGGAAGTTTAAACCGAATTGTGGGGAAAGTGAAGCATTGTATCCCTAATTTTTTATGTCCACAGTATTGCAAAGTCACAAAAAACATGGGCTCTTTCCATATTCCCACCCAAATTCCCAACTACTAAAAAACTATATAGGACAGAAATATATAGTGCCCTGGATTTTAAAGGCAAATCGGACACCATGGTCACTACTTTTGTTTAAAACAACAGATAGGACGTCACCAGTTTCACAAAGTGCCAATCTAATCAAAAAGAGAATGTTACGACATCAATTTATGATTCCACTGTGCTCTGATGATAAAAACATTGATGGTTTATAAAAAAAATAACATTTAAACACTTTTTTTCCCCCCCGCAAAAAATATTTGACCACAATGCTTTGTGGTTTATATTCACTAATGTAGTGAGCATCGATCCACACTGGTTTTTCACAAAGATTTCTGATAAATTTCTAGGGCACACAATTTTGGGATTGTAGAACTGGCCAGCACTACAAAACTGCAAACGCACTATTGTGAGTAGGGAACAATTCGGACATCGGAAGCTATTTAATTGTTCGATGACCATTGAAAAGTTTTGAAACTGTGACTAAATGGACAGATCAGTCCAGAATACTATAGAATGCGTTTGCAAAATATAACAAATTATTCCATGTTAATGCTTTTAATTATTTAATCTCAGTACATATGAAAGGGAAAACTGAATAGCTCTACATTAGAGTCACACAGCGCTCCTCCAAGTCAGCCCATGTATCATTAGCCGGGTAGTTTGGAAACAACCTTCTCTGTAATTAAACTGTAAATAGCTCTGTTATTCTTTGCTGCGGTCGATCCGTTAAGGTATAGAAAGGTAAGTTTCCTTGTTCTGTAGCTAAATTACACACTTTCACTCTCAGAAAACACACTGAACTAATCCACTGATTAACTAATAGCAATTGAAAACACCATGTTGTTTTAATTTTCAAGGATTATAAAAACAAAAAAAATGTTAAGAAAACAGCAAAGTACTTACTCTTGCAGAACTAAAGTGTCCCCACAACTTTCCATAAATATAAAAAACAGGCTTTTTTTTTTAACTGCTAAAGGTTTTTGACTGTACTTTTTCCACCACCTCTGGCTTCAGCTCAGTCTTAATCTGCCCTGCAATGTGCACTACAGACCCATTTAATCTCCTACTTGCATACCTCCAGGTCTTTTCCATTTACCATGTTTCCATAGACACATTTGGTAAATCTGCTACTCCTAACAGGAACGCCGTTCGTGCTGGGCTCAAATGGTAAGTAACTGACATTTTCTGAAATAGCTCTCCTGTTTTGTTTATCCTTTTGATGATAAAACAGTTTGAGATTTCAACATGAAGAACAAAAATGTTCTGTCTGCTTTGATAATGGCGATAAATCCAAAAAGTCAATCATTGAAAAGATCATCTTTTTTTATGTTTCTCTAAAAGATTTTTACACTATAACTGATTTTTTCTTTGCTTTTAAGGTCAAAACATTCATCCTTGATTAAAATTACTTTAACTTCCAAGATTTAGAAGAAAGTAAAACAGCTGTGAGTCAGAGAATTGAGCAAACATTTTAAAAGTCAAAATGTGATTTTTAATGTAAAATAAAACTAAACAGGAGATTCGGTGCTCGCTCTCCTGCTATAATGCGGTCCAACTCGGAGCATGGCCTCCAAAGACCACGTAGAGAAAAGCAGGGAAGAGAACAGCCAGACTGTGATGTGAAAGTCCATATAAGGTTGCAGGCAAGGAAATTACCAGAAAGGAACTGATGTAAGTGTAGAAACCTTGAGTCACAACATTACTTCCTTGGGAAAACCAAGGAGGAGTCCAGCTACGAATGAATTGCTCAATAAAATTTTTTTCTGAGAAAGATTAAGCTTTATCAGATCAACCAAAAAATGTCTTTAAAACGTTAAATCTTTATTTGTCCGTTACAGCACAGAAACCAAACTTTCACTTCAAGAACTTGCTGAATCAGAGCCTATATTTAACCTTTTTATCTCCCCCTGTCCTTACCATGAAGTTCACAGAGACAAAAAGAACACAGTGTCGCAAAAACAAGTCTGAATGTAGAACATTTTATCTGTTTAATATCTTTGCCAAGTTGATTCTTTATCATATGCATATAAGCTAAAGTGTGTTTGCCACAGTGCAACAGAATGGATGTAACTGTCTACTTCATAAACAGTATTTAGCAAAAACTGTTTATTACAACAACTCAGAAAGTCCCAGTCCTTTGTTCAGTTTAGATAATGAACTTTCAGCTTCCTGTTAATTAAATATATTTCTAGTTGCGGCTTCCTCTTTTCTTTGTTTTATTTAGATATTCTCTTCAATATAGAGCTATCAATGAGCTTTTCTATGAGTATTATATCTACTGTCAATTTTCTTAAAAATGTCACAAAATTTGGTAGACATAAATCTAAAAATGTAAAACAATTCTTAATTATAAATGTACCTTCTTTCAAACGTTTTTGTCAACTAAATATGAGGTTTTAAGTGTATGTTATTGAGGTAATGTAAATATAAAATAGACACTGCTTAACAATTGACAAGCAGCTGCAAAAAGGTGACAGTATAGCATAACACACAGTGACAGCTGTTGAGGAAGTGCTAGTAAAAACGGAAACAAACAAGTTTCTGTTTGTAAAATAATCTGTCATTTTTACAAATTGCTTGTCGTGTTTATAATTAAAAATAAGTGGCTTGATTAGGCATTACCTTAACAAAATGCTATTAATAATTAAATTTTTGCATAAGTTAAAGCAGAATCAAGCTGTTTAGTCTTTGTTTTATCACTAGGAGCCCCTAAAGGCAACATCCTTCTTTGTGGTCAAGTGAATTCAGGGCAGAGACACAGGGCCGTGCCTCTGACTCTGGTGGTGTCTGCCTTAAAAGCCCAGTCTTTGTTTGGACCCCCTGCTTCTCTTTGTGCAGAATTCCCCCTGGCATCAATAAACACCCCCCTGCTTTCACAGCTAAAAAAAAAAAAAAGAAAAAAATAGGGATAAAAGGGGAGGAAAAATCTTTTCTCCTGCAACAGGGTTAACCTCCATCCGCCTCAGATTTGGGTAGCACAGCTGGACTGAGTTGAGGGTTCAAATCCAATCTTGTTACAAGAAAGGAGGCCTGAAAAGGAAGGGCTAGCAAGCTTGCTACCGTAGGCCCCACTCCCACAGAGTTAGAGCGCCACAAAAAGTCAAATCTGTGCGTTTTTTTGTCACGTGTTTGGGTTTTTAGTGGCGCGTTTGCGTGCAGTTTTCAGTTGAAAGAACGATTTGATTTAAGGCGCTAATTTGAGGGAGACAGGGGCGGTAGCGCGCACGCGCGCACACTTAACGGAAAGTACCACTGCCGCCTCGAAAGGATGTAAGGCTATTAAATAGACATTTTTAAGCCGTGTTTTGTATTTAAATGTTCAGCTACATTAATTTTAAAAGTAAAGAAAAAGCACAAAATACATTTAAAAATAAAACCGGACGCTCAGACTTACTGTTTTCGGCATATTTCCTCTCTTTTTGCGCCCCGCTCAGATTTAAGAAGTTAAACCAGTTGACTAGTTACGGAAAACTTTTTCCCATCAGCCCAACGGCGTCTAAAAGAAAAAACACCAGCCGCTGTGGAGGAATGGAGGAAACAGTCGCTATTTCTTATCTGACTACGAAGAGCTATTTCAGTCCCCCCGCACGAAAAGTGTTTTTCTTTGTTTCGCCTCTAACTAAAATGGACTGGGAGCTTGATTTCCTGCTAACGGTACCCCCGCTGCAAAAACCACACCCAGAAGACCAATGACAGGACAGCAGCCAGCCAGACTCACAGAGGAGGGGGGGAGGCAGCGGGCCAGCGGATGACTCCGCCCGCGCGCGGCTGCCGCATCATCATCCCGGCCCGCGCGCCCGAGAAACCTTTCCGGCCACAAAATCTCGATTTTCAACGAAGCTTTTTGGCTTCAATGTGGCACAAGCTGTGACTCTCCGATGCTAGGTTGGACCGCAACAAGTTAGAGTGGTTTAATTTATTTCAGCTTAGCGTTATCAATCAATCATTAATTTAAAAAAAAAAAAAAACGCTACAAGTAAGGAGAAAATACTGAAATTAGATTTCCGACACACGTAAACTGAAACTAATAATGCAGTAGGTGGTAATTCATTAACAGGACAGTGAAGGGCGTTTCAAGTAATTAATTTTTAGAACTATCTTACTCAGCACAAGTAGTGTTTTAGTCAATACCTTCCCCCCTTTTGCCACAGAAGTAGATAGTAAAGTCTGCTACATTCGCGGAGTGATACAACACTCAGATAAATGAAAAAGTAGGTGTATCATTTTTTTTTTACAACTGAGTAATGCTCAGTTATTGTGAATAAGTTGATTGAATAAAGTTTGATTTGTCTGTGCATCGATTTATCAGTCGCACACGAATAACAAAACAAACTTCCGATCACCCGTTTGACCAATCGTTTGCCTCTTACCCTCTGTGGGCATTCTGGGTAGTGTAGTCAAAATGATCAGATTTTTGAGAATTTTGCTAAATCTTCAAATCTAACCCTTTAAGTCCCAAATATACAATCCTTATGCAGTCTTTTGCAGAAAAGCTCTAACAAGTTTTCCTATTTACCATATTCTAAATATTTACTTTTTCAACATTAGTGTAACACTTTAAAAGTTAGGACAACAAACAAAAAAGAGAAAACAAGATCATTCATTTGGTGACTCAAAGTTGTCATGAATGTTGGTGTATGTTGTTGCATACCTCTGCGTGACCCTGCAAACCATCCAGGGTGCATCCAAACTTTGCAAAACAGTAGCTGGGATAGGCTCTAGAAACACTTGTGACCTCAAAAGAGATTAAGAAGCAGTGTAGTATTTCATCTGTGTTCCTCACTTTTCCACCATCTATCTTCCAATAAAAGTCAAGAACAAAAGCAGTCAGAGCTGGATCTCACTAATAAGGAAAAGACAGACTTTACAAGACATTTTGTTTGTATTAGTTTGAGAGAATGTCTTTTTGACTACAATCTGGAATGGCCCTGCTACAGTCAAGAGATTTATACAATGTAGTTTGGACAACTTAGTGAATGACGTATATTTTAATTTATCTAGATGATGTTGTGGTTTTCTCTGCAGACTTTGACAGACATTTAAGACACTCGGAGTATGTATTTCAAGGATGACGTCAGCATGGCCTGGCATCGCAACCCAAAACATTTAAAGTTATTCCCTGACTTTGCTGGCTATCATTGGTACTTTTATATCTGGGTTTTCCAAATAGCAGCAACTTGGAAAGCTTTGACTTGCAACACACCTCAAGTTGTATACTGATGCCAGCTTTGAAGGTATTGGAGCTGTGTTGGGTCAGGCTCCTTATAGAAAAAAGTGAGTGACTGCATCTGCAAGCAGAAGCCTTCAAGCCACTTAACACAATGGTCACAATTATGGATTGTTTACGCTTGCTTTGAAATAGCTTTTGACTGGGAAATTCAAAGAATATGGTTCTGAATTTACAGTTTTTTTCACTGTTAATAACTCACTGGTGCGAGACAGCCTGACTCAGAACTCTGGAGTAGGAATGGGTTGTACACTATTGAACACCATTCTTGTGTTCAAAACATGTATGTAGATGGAGTGTCCAGGCCCTTTGAGGAGGTCACCACACAACTAAAGGAAAATCATGGACAGAATGCCAGTCTCTGGACCCAGATTTCTGTCAAATGTGGAAGTAAAAGGACCGAGCCAGATTTGAGGTATGTAATGGAGGATAATGTATGTAAAGGATTGGGTAAAAATTGGTTTGTATGACAATGTCTTTGGGGGAGAACTGAAGGATATGGGTCACGGTCTCACGATGTTCCAAGGCAGGAAACGTGGAGCACATGGAAGGCATACCAGAAAGGTATGGGCCATCACAGGCCTGGAATGAGTCAAGAGGCCTGCCACCAGTGAGTCTGCAGTAAAGCAGGGCCAATGGAGGGGTGCTACAATCTGCACATCATACCCATTTGAAGTCGTTGGTCTGGACCACCTTTCCCTCGGACACCGAGATAACGGGTACTAATATTTCATGCTTATGATTGATCTCTAACCCTTGTGCTCTCTTATGGGGGCCAGATGTAAGGGACACCCTTACATCGATGTGTTATCCCTCCCATGACGAAGGTGGACAGGATTTTATTTCTGCCACGGACATTAGTAAAGAAAAAAAAATCCTTGAAAAAAAAGTTCAGCGTGCTGTCTTGTGGTGTCCAGATGACTCCACTTTTGATGTAAACAGGCCTAGGGTAGCACAAGGGCTAAATTTGCAACTGCAGTGCCTACAAAGGGACAGATGGCTGAAGCTGCAGTCCGGGACCCATGTAACAATTTTATCCACACAAATTCAGCTCCGCTGAAAAAGCATTGATCAATATTGGAACCTCATTTGTATGTTCTTTAATTAATCAGACAGGTCAACTCAATAGATGTCAGAAAATAGGACTTGTGCTTGCCAACCACAAGGTGGATGTGCCTGTGAGAGTGTTTGCAAAACCCTTACAAGACTTTTGGAATCCCCAGTAGAGGAGCTGCATTCTCAGTGGTCAGGCAAGGTGTTGGTTCAGGCTACGATAACTTAATCCATAATACTACAGGAATTACCTCTCTTGGTAGATTGTCCTTGGATTGAATAACAAGCCTTAACTCAATAGTTGAATATCCTACCCCAGATGGTTGCGAGTCAGGCAGCATCACAAGGCTTTGAGACAGACATACATAGCTACCAACATATACTCCAAGCACAGTACTGGAGAGGGAAAGGCTCACGACAACCACAATGGCAGATTAACAAAAACCCTGCTTCATGTGTCTCCCCAGAACTATTACAGTTTTAATGATCATTCTTGCTAAAGTATTCAGTGCAGAATAAGTTATGTTACTGGCAAATATGTATATATAAACCCATATTTTTTTAATTAAATAACTGTCTATTTCTTTACCATTGAAAAAGAGAACCAAAAAAAGCTTTAAGAGCCTTTGCAACCTATTGACAGTCAAGTCTCATCAAGTTTTGAGGATTTTCAACTTGATTATATATTTATCTATTCATCAGATCATCTTCATTCTGCTGTGAAATCAGTTATTTAGTGTTTTTCCGGTTTCATACTTCAAATGAGCAAACCCTGCAAAAAACTCCACTTCCTGGAAAGAAATAATCTGCTATGAAACATGTCTAGCTCATCAGTTATTTCATGTTTGAATGTTATGAGAGGTATGAGGTAATTTGTGTATACCTTTATCATGTTAAAATTTTGCACTGTCAATGAAGAAGTGATTTTAGCTCCTGCATGTTTTTCATCGTATGTCCTTGTTTTCTTCTATCTACCATCCAGCGATAACCAACCACAGATGCGGAAATGGTCGTGTGATGGAACAACAGGTTTAAGAGTTATCAAAAAGAAAAAGAGCACAATCTGTTGGAGGGGATTGTCTTGTTAATAATACTAAAAATATAGACAAATTAGATAAACTGTTGCAAGTGACTTATTGAACCTTACCATTATGTATGTTTTTTTTTTTAACTACATAACACCCATCCTGTGGAGCCACATTTACAAGCAAAACCTGAAGTAATGACTTTTGAAAGTTTGAGTCAGGACATTTGTTTGAAAAACACAGTGAAGACCTAATAATATTAGAACAGAATATAATACTACTTTATTGATTCTGAGAGAAGTTAAATGTTTTCGGAACAACCCAAAATTATGGGTTAGAGAGTAAGGTGGCAAAAAAAAAAAAAGTGGTATCTCAACAATGTATGGATATGGAAAAAAAAAACAATTGTAGTTTAAGGTTGACTGGGGTGCAGCCCAACTTTATGAGCCGCTTCTCAGTCATCAGACTTTGTTTCTTTGAATCTAAAAGTGATTTCCTAAAAGTTAATAGATCAAGTAGATTTTCTTTTTTCTTTCTAATGCATCATAAAGTTCTACTTTAGCCATGTTAAGTGTGACCTGTGAGGTCTCATTGTACTTTATCCTTTTTTTTTTTTTTAATTAATCTGGCCTTGGTTCAGGAAGTCAGTGCCTGAATTCCTTGAACGTTTTCCATTTGAGAGTAATGTTTCTGAAGAAAAATGGACATCAACATGTTTTTAATGACATTTGGGTATTTCTGAAATGATGTTTGATCCTTAAGGTACTTTTTATTGGTTGTGTAAATAAATGAAGTCAGTGTGACATGTCATTGTATTTTAATACAAATTGTGTTGTCTATAGATTATTTAGTGCAATGCATTTTATTTCATAACATTATGTATTTTATTTCATAAAGTGGCTACAACACCCTTCACAGAAGCTCTAGTGCATATAAAGGACACACAAATGAAGAACGACTCTCCACTACACTGCACCCCTAAACATCACGTGTTTCCTGTTTCTGGTTAAGTGACTGAAGACAAGACAACTTTTTTAGAACTCAAGGTCAGAAATGAGTCATGACATGTGTAACTTCCCTGCTGCTCAGTTTCCTTTCCCATACAATGTGTGATCTTTCTGTCTATATTTAAACAGATTCAAATCTATATGCACGCAGGAGCCGATGCTGGGTGTGCTCACAAAAGACACACAGAAAAGGATGTTGACCTGGAAGCTGTTGAAAGTAAAAATGGAGAGACAGAAGCACTGAGTGAATGAAGGAGTCAGCTGAAAGTGGCTGCTGCACAGCCCTGAGACTCTGTTGCATTTGTGTGTTGACTCATCTGCGATTTCAAAGGCAGGACGACCTCTCTGTCTCAGGTTACCGAATGAGCTGTGCTGGCATCAAAAGCAAAATTTGAAACAACTCCACAAAGTTGAGCGCCACGCTGCAAATAGCACTTACAACTGTGTGATCATCTGTCATCAAGGTGAACTGAGGGACAGTCTCATTTACTGATAGCTTCAAATGTTGTCTTTGATTAACTTCAGCATTCAGTTTCTAGCATATTTAGCTGCATATTTATTTTAATTGGGGATGAAAGTCCCATTGGTGTTACTATTAAGTGCTGTAAGTTTAGTTTAATATTCATCTGCTTTAAAAAAAAATTCTTTATGTATATAATGAAATATCTGCAGCTTTTGATCCTTATGACCAGCAGAGGGCGTACATGTGCTGTGCCACTTGTTACATGTTAACAGTTTCTGGACTTAGTAGGATGAGTGATTAACAAAGAATTAAAAAATTAACAAAAAAGTTTGATTGTTTGTTTTTGATGATGCTTGATGCATAAATTGCAGTTTGCTGACATTTTGTTATATTTATTAATCTATTTTTTAAAAAAATATTTCACTAGACAACTGAAAAGGCTTGTGACATGTAGCATCAGAAATTTGTTGATAGCTTTTTTATTTTCATCAACCATCCCTGAGTAAAATTTGTATCTAATGACATAGAAGTCCATTCCTGTTTTTGCTTCAAGATATCAAGCTTGACTTCCATAGTCCAGTTTTGTTGTAATCATGACATTTTTCTCATCAAAATTATGATTATTTTTGAAATTTATTTCTGTTTGTACGAACTTCCTTTATAAAAATTAAACTCAAAGAGAGTAATTAAGCACTGACAGTACCTTTTGAAAGTCTGACTCTTACAGCCTGATGCACACCACAGAAGGATTTTGTTTTGAGCAATTCTTTTCATTAAAGGGTTTTCATATTTATAATTCATGACTAAAAAAATTTTTTTTTCTAAATACTTTTTTAAATGTGAACATTTTTTAAGGCTTTGGTAATCACCCTGAGCTTGGCTGTATTACACCAGGAAAATATCCCCCAAACCATGACATCACCACCACCATCCAGATTTTTCTGCAATAAAGCAGGATGCATTTTTACTTTTGTGCTACTTCTGCCATATTGCCATCCCAATGTTTAAAAGTCAAACCCAAGTTTAAAACTAACAGGGTAAGACTATTTTTTTCAAATGATGTGTCCAATTTCAGTAATCCTGTGTGACCTGCGCCTTCACTTCGGAGACTGGACAGGTATTTTGATGCCCACCATTTTTCTCTGAGTTGGAGCTCTGCAAATCTGGGTTGTAACCACTGATTCCTTTTCTTTCATCTTGAACCTCCCCTCTCCCTTTATGCCATGACTAAAGTCAGGCGTTTTCACTCACGACTACCTCCTTTCCCTTTTTTGACCCATCATCTATTGAAAAAAAAACAAAAAAATAACCCTGAAACTAGTTTTTGGTTTCTGTAGCCGTCAGACCGTTCAGTTTTTCAGATCCTCCTGTCTACCAGCAGTGCAAATGCATTCTCTATAGAGGACTTTTTTAAAGCTGAATATTTTCCCACCACTGCATATGACTGAATTCACTCATTTGGCATCTACAGAGGACATGTGGGGCTTTTTAATTGTACCAAAATATGAAGGTGTGGGGCTCTAGGAATTGTAGTCTTTGTAGCCATTTTTATTTTTCTAGTCAGGAAGTAACCTTAGGTATGATTATTAGTAAGTTTTAAAATCATGAAAATTTCATGACTTTTCTATAACTTTACAGAAGGCGTCATTTTTTTTTTCCAAACTTTTCAAGGACATGGTAATTGCTTTTTAAATTTCCAAAACTTTTCCTGGATTTTAATGATGGTACAAACCCTGACAACAATAACAAGAGGAACAATCCATTTTCAGCAGAATTTGTCTTTATTTATGGAGAGAAACACAGGTTGTCATTAAGACTTACATTTTGTTTGAGCCCACAGACCCAAATAATCATATTTTATTTCTATAAAAGCAATGCCTTCCAGTCAGTGTACAATACATTACTGCATATCATCACAACACACAAAAATATGCTTTACATTTCCCTTTTTTTGTTCTTTTATTTTTATTTTTTACATTGTAGACCAAATGTCTACTCGAAATGAGAGACGGCTGCATCCCTCAGTTTTAGAAAACCAAGTGTGATTTCAAATGTTTGTCACTAAACCTGAGTATTACACTGTATGCTGCGTATGTACAGTTGTTTCTTTTAAATATGTGCACCCTTTATCGTGGCATACACCAACAATTCCAAAGCAAGACACGCCCGTACCAACTAGAACAAGTACAATATTGTGTACAGATCAGAAATCCCTTTGGTTTTGATTCTAGCTAACAGCAGATCATCAATAAATCATCCTGACAATTTTCAGTCTAATCGTCATGACAACGAAGCTGATCTGATGCCAACTGGTCTCAGATACAGAATCTTCTTAATGACAGCAGTCAGTGGACAGTTTAATAGCAAAAAAAAACCAACACGTCTTGCTTGAGAGCATTAAGGATTGGTCTTTGAATAAACTGCCCATATATGCACTCCTGAAAGTCTGAGCAAAAAAAAAAAATAAAAACACGTGCAAAGAATTCAGTCGGCGTGTCACCGCCACGGCTATCCACCACTGATCCACAGTGAAGATCCCAGTGGGTGACATTAAAAGGCTTGTAAACATCAGCCTATCTTGTGTGTGACACTTCTAAGAAGCTTTAGTCCATCACCCTCACTTAGTTCATTTTTTCTACTCCTAATCTTCTCAAGTCTGCAAAAATTATTTTAAAGTACAGATTTGGTTGGAATTTGACACTGAAAAGAACTTTGGCATGTTTTATGAAGCAGAATATACCCACGGCGATTACATTTCCATTTAAATAGCATAGACGTCTGCCTTTCAGAAGAAATAGATGCACCTATAACAAAGTTACGACACACAAATGACCTAAAATATCCAAACAACTTGTGTTACCGTGAATTCAGTACACACACTCGTGTGCTTCTGTACAGTGGGGGACGTGAGGCCTGCTGCACACAGAGCGTCTGTGCACGTCTAGGTAGCACATTGTTGTCCTCGTAAATTGACTACTGTACCAAGTAAGAATAATTACATACCGATGGATTACTATATACTCCCAGTGACACACAGTGTCACAAATGTTATGGCATCGACCCCAAACCCCACCCCCGCACTTAAATAAAACTATATTCATATTGTACATTTCATATTTTGTTACATTCAATGTATAGATACAATTTGTATCAACAAGCAAAAGTCAGTTCTAGACATTTGTGGCTTATGTGTTTGCGGCACATTCAGAGAGGAGGGAGGGAAAAGGAGGATTTGTTCCTTTCAAGGAAATTTAAGCATCAAGTGTTCAATTTTTGTCTAACAGAGAAAACATTTTTTTTGGTAGAATTATATTAAAAATTAAACTGTTAGTTTATAAATGGTTTAATTTCCAGTCAAAATTGAGAACCCGAACAGTAAAGACATCCATCCTGGGTTCAGATTAGTTTTCACATATTGTGTTCAGCAGTCTGAAGGGGAGAAAAAAAAAGGATGGCGCGCAAACTTTAAGCCAAATGCCAGAAACAACCTTGACAGCAGCCTTGCAATCAGATTTGTTTCATATGAAGAAACATTTAGGCAGTTTGTTTCACCTTCTCATGAACAGACAGACGACCTCAAGTGGCCTCGTCTTTTTCATGAAAAAACAAAGTTAGCAAAGCCCAAACTTCACTTGGGCAGAACACATTCAACTGTTTTTTTTTTTTTTTTTTTTCCTTTATGTCTTTATGTTGTGGTTGCACTTAAACATTATAAAGAAATACATGTCTTTAAAGCGCCACCAATGAGACTCGGTTTGCCTCACACAATTAGCCGTCAAAGAGTAATGCCACCCACTTTAAAAAAAAAGGGAAAATAAACTACAAATATAATAATAAAAGTCATCAAAACACAGTCTGATGCTGCTTAGTTTATAGAATTAGATTTGGACAAATAACTTTTTTTCAAGAACTACAACAAACAGTTAAGCATTCCCCTTTTAATGCATTGAAAGCATGGTCCAGCTAGAAGGGTTCACAACCTGACTGTAACGTAGCTAAACGAAGGGAGCTAACCTTGTAGTTTCTAATCGACATCCTCATCCTTTGGCCGCAAAATTCAAAGTGTATTTTCATAAAATCCTGTCCAAAATGAAACATGAGTTCACCCTATTAGCTCACTCTTCCAAAGATGCAGAAACAGAATATACACAGAAGTACAAAGATCTTCAACAACGTCTCCATACTTTAACTATACATAGTTAACTTCAAGGTACTACATGTTACATGTAGAGTGTTCACAAAATATATTACTACTAGATAAAAGTACACTCTTGCTAGTAGCCCCTGCTTTCTGGCAGGAAAACTCATTAAGTTAGAAAATCAAAAGCATCCTGAGAGCAGTGTGCTGCAAGGCACAGCCGAACACTCGCACGCTCCGTCACGACTGCCTGCATGCGCCGCGTGTTTATGCAGACTTCAGCAGTCTCACTCAATCACTTCCACAATTTACTCGCAACCTTTTTTTTTTACTCATCGTGTTGATCCCTAGTACTTTACAAGATACCACAATATTTAAAACACATAGCAAAGTGAAAACCGTGACAGCCAGACCTTTGCATCTGACTGATTTAACATCCGCTAAATATTCAATTCGTTGCATAAATCCTTGTGCAAACTTTTAACTGGGATGGCTAACACCATTTCAGTCTGGTTCCTCTTTCACAACTTGTCCTTTTTTGTTTGTTTGATTTTATTTTTAAGTTGAAGGATTCCACTACATTTACATGCAAATACGAAACCGTAAGTGTCAGAACAAGTTAAGGCATAAATGGATGACAATATCTGTGTTGAAAACTAGTAACTGCACTGCCTCTACAGCTCAGGGTTAGCTATTTATCTCTCCGCTGTGTTGTTTTTCAGTTAGACAGGTTAATTATTTGTCGATGCAGAGAACTAATCCACCTGTGCCCTTTTCAGGCCGGCTGGCAATCAAGTCACTTAAGTGCATGTAAATGCAGGGCACAAAAATAAGTAAACCTCTCCCCGGAAAACGAGGGGTAATCCGTCAGAACCACTCTCTCAAATCATGATTTTTTTTTTTGTTCTCACTGAAAAACAGCACAACAGATCTGAAAAATATATAAATATTTAAATATTGGATGCAAAAATCAGAAATCTGATTGTACACCCAAATAGAGATGTAACTTCAATTCAATGAATCCTTCAAACTAAATATGTATAATACAGAAATTCAGAAAGTCTCTTTTTTGGCATTATTTAGCAGCTTATAAATAACTCTGAATAATGGCTTTTGTATGATAATATGTACATAAATATGTGCACGTGTACACAAGTCAAATCCATGTTTTGTGCACAAACTCTACCAAAATAGTAGCTTTGCTAGGTGAGGCTGAGAAAATATATCTTTTTAGATATGGTGATAGTGCTTTACATTTTGAGTTTCAATGAGAACCATTTTCACTGAAACCGATCGGACAATGAATAAAGCGTGAGGTCATTCAGATATAAGGCCATAAAATGTTGTTTTTTTTTTTTTTCTCCATGCTGTGAGGTATGCATCTACCTCCCTCTCACTGGACTTATAAAAGAAATGCACAAAACTGAGGGAAACAAAAACCATTATTTACAGTAGAGGCAGTCCTAAGCAAAGCTGTGAGTAACTCCACTGCACTAAAAGACTCCTTTCATAACACATTCACAGGGCCTGAGCAGTCCTCACAAAAGATTCACGCTGAACCCAGTCTGATGTGTCCCTTCAATACAAGACAAACCTACATGTTGCCGAGTGGTTTCTCTTATGTTACCATGCCTGTTCAGAGTTAGACTCACCCTTTAAATAACTAAAAATTAGTTTTAAAAAGCATAGATATCAGGTTAAGCCTCAATTAAATACTATAAGGAATGACAAACTCATTTCTAATACATAAAGTTATTAAAAAATATTTAAAGTGACTGTTTTATTCCACTTGTTTCATAAATACTTATTTAAAGACCCACTCCAATGAAAATTATATTTTGTGGCCAAAAATGTGACTGAAAATAGTATTTCAGGAGCAGACGCAAAACGCAGTTTGAAAAAGCTTGTAGGTAAGATGCAGACGCTACTACGGCAAGCTGCAAGCTCCCTGCTCTTCTCCTTTCTGATGCACTTGAAGACAAATAGATCCATGTACGCCTTAATTTTCCTCATCTGAGCTGGCGAGGAACTGTAAAGTTGGATAGCTCTGATATTGCACGCCATTTTTGTTGAACTGGTGATATTGGGTTGTGGGGAGCAGTAAGCTAGCAGAACACATAAGCAAATGGATGATGGGACAGGGGCGGGCTTAGTCTACGACTTAAGTCCCACCCACAACGTGGAGGTAAATTTTTAATGAACTACAGCAGAAACTATGAGCCAAAAACTCACGGGTTTTTAACTTTTGGCTACAAAACGGATTAAAAAAATCGTAATTAACAATTTTAAAATAGATCAAAAGATTATCAGAAAGTTTAACAAGAAAGGGAGTGTTTTTCTCCTAAATACTTAACCACTTATTTTTCAAATTAGTTTTCTATGATTCACATAAAATAATCTATTATTTAATGCTGAATATTAGTTTAGATGAGCTGTACAGAAACTGAAAGTTAAAGTGACTTTAAAATGTTTTTAAAAAGAATTCCTTTCATAAATGCATTGAAGCTCAGGGAGTATGAATGTGTTATGAAGTTTTTTATAGAAAATACTGGTGCTTCATACTTCATTTAAAAAAAAAAAAAACTCCTCTAAGCTGAAGGTTTCCTCGTATGTCATCTCAGTGAAGCATACCCGAATCATCAAAACTCCCACCAGAAAAACGTGACAATTAGCTCCTGAGGGCAGATGGTGCACAAAAGCTGCAACACTGAAGAAGGGGACACCCCTGCACAGAGAAACCTCACTTCCCTCCTTACTCCTCAGCTGCTGTTCAGTGGTTGGATCTCAGTTTAGTGACGATGACTGCAGCCAGCTGTTGAGGATCGGTCAAATGCGGGTTTTTTTCCATGACGGCGTGGACGATGTAAGCAGGAAAGATGTTGCACAGGTTCCTGTACGTCTGGTACTGGTGGTCCGGGACGACGTGCTGCTCCTGGTGCTCGGCTGCAGATGGGGTCTCCCATGGCGAGCTCCAAATTTGTTCCATCTTGTCTGGCATGCTGCGAACCATCACGCGCTCGCAGCACGGCATCAGGCTGTTACTAAGTGGATATGAGTGATATCCAAAGGACTCGTTACCACAAGGCAGAGGGTCCCAGCTTGCGTGTTGCTCGCGGCACAGCGGAGGTCGCCTCTGCCTCATTGGGTTACTGTCATATAGCCTTGAGTCAGAAACACTGTCCATTCGAGTCATACCTAGTGAGCGCGTAGGCTGAGAGGACAAAGGGGGGAGGACGTTCTGAGTAAGTGGGTAGTCTCCGGGACAGCTGGACCGGGCTCCCACTGCAGCGTGCTGGATGTGTGGTGCTAGGTGAGCTCCAGACTGCTTCCGGGAGCACTGCTTGGGCTCCTCCGGTCCGTAACTCTGAACTCTGGTCAGTGCTTCGTGGCGAAACCCGTGGGAGAAGGCTTGCATCCTTCCCTGTGCAGGAGCCTGCTGTGACCCCTTCATGCTCTCCTCCAGACTGCTGTCCATGGAGCTGGGGTACATGTCCCCGTAAGAGGAGAAGGAGTCGCTGTTGGAATGGCTTAGGCAGGACTCGGGGCAGTGGCTGGGGTTTCTCTGGTACACATGCTCGTGCTCCATGCTACAGAAACTGTCCACGTTGTGCATGCTGCTCATGCTCATGTTTGAGAAATCACTGTGGAGGGAGTAGTATCCGTGGTCGCTGACGGAGTCGTACTTTGGGAATGGTTCGCTGTACGTGATGGAGGCGCCGTGACTATTTGTGACTAAAATTGGGGGATACTGCACGCTGGACATGTGCTCCAGGGAACTGTGGGAAAACTGCAGAGAACCAGGGACGGGGCTGCTGGCTGATCGAGTGTTCAAGGCCCCGGCTGCGTGGCTCTTGGCAGGCTGCATGGTGGGCACGCTGAGGGCAGACACGAGGGAAGGCACTGAATTAGTCTCGGACTTCCTTACGATGGAGAGTGCCTCTGGAGGTTCACAGGCCACTGAGCGAATGCTGGGATCGGACTGGCGCTTGGGGGCCACGCGTTTGGCTTCAGAGGTGCTGTCCCCCTTGACAGTTGCTGAACCGGTGCCGCATTTCGCTAAAGCTCCTTCGCTCATCGTTTTCACTGCAGATAATTTGGCAAAGGCTCGCAGTTCATCCGCCACGGACCGCAAAGGTTGGTTAACACGTTCTGGATGATAGTATTTACACTTATGTCCATATGTGCACTTTTTTCCTGGTGTAAAGAAAAGCAGTTTACAATGATTAACATTTTAAATCCAACCAGAGAAGGAGTGATTATCAAAGACCTCTTACCATAGGGACAAGGTTGTTTTTTGTGCTCTGGAACAACCGGTCGCTTTCGGAGAAAATTTTCCAAGCTTGGACCATGTCTTCCCAGTGGATCATCAGGTGGCATAAACCTGATAAGGCAATATTTTTTAGATTAAATGAATAGATGTTAGTCCACACACCAAGCACAGAAACTAATGTTACTATTACATCACAATCTAAAAAGGATTTAACATAATTCTGGACACATTTCCTAAAAGCCATCGAAGTTTCTTACTTGTCATTGACAAATGAATACATCAAGAGACGCTCTTCAATAAACTTTTTCCACTCTGGTTTCTCGTTTTGCAGGTCCCTGTAGTTGTCGTTTGACACAATAATTCCATCAGAATCATAAGCCAGCTTCACTATGAAGCGATCATCATAGCACACCACCCTCCTGCCCTGAACTCTTCGAGATGGGGTGAAAACCAGGATCTTCTCCTTCTCCAGTTTGCGTAAAATTTCTTGATCTGAAAGAAGATTCGACAAAAGAATAACCGTTGAATGTTTTCACAAGCGAGTCAAAGAGTTGGCATATCAGGGAAGAATTGGAAACACTGCCGTACCTGTGATGAGAGCATCAGGTCTTGACTGCTCCTTCCTCCAGGCTGGAACAAATACAGTGATGTCTTTGTGTCCTTTATCCCGAAACCATTCAACAGCAAGCTGGATACCACGACAAGAGAATACCTCTTTGTTTCCATGGCTGCAAAACAAAATAAAATAATTAAGAAAGGGTGAAGAACATAGAATAAAATATTTGAATTTGAGAATCTAACCTCATGGCAACGTTTGAGCCGTCAATGACGATGGGCCTGAGGTTATCAAAGGTATCCACAGAATCTTCTTCCACTGAAACTTCTGGACTAACAGTCTCTTTAACACACGGGGGCCGTGACGCTGGAGCGGCTGCACTGCTGCAAGGCTGAGTTTCTGGCTCTACTTTGTTTCCTAGTCGCACCAATTCAGCGAGAACATCGTTAATGAGTGCCGCGGCTCCGAGCTTACTGAGCACCGTCTCCACTTGCTCTCCAGAATAGCCCAGCTTCAACGCAAACTCGATCTTGGTCTGGTACTCCCTTTCACTCACAGGTTTAACCCCCGACGCCGTGCTGGTGTCATCCTCACGGAAGTCTTGGACAGTGCTACTCTGGGAGAAGCTCGGCCGGTCGAGGCACGGAGAGCGGCAGAGCTGACGGTGAGGTTTGGTGACAGCCAGCGGTTCTCTTCTTTTACTGCTGTTCCCCGGAACCCTCTGGGGTTTCTGTTCTTCGGATTCACTTTCTGAGCTGCTTCCATCCTCCGATTCCTCAGTGGCATGCTGGGCCTCACTTGAGTCAATGTTCTCTTCCCTGCATGGGCGTTTTTCCATTTTGAGCTTCTCCACCATGGACCATGCTGTCATCACGTTTGTCTTGACAACTCAGATTTCCACCCCATATTTCCTCACCTCCACTGCAGCCAGAGAATCATAGTCACTTCAGCACTGCAGGACTCTTTACGTAAGACCGAACCAATATGGTCTCCCCCGTCTGAGTTGGCAAAATCAAATTAGGCGAACCTGCAAAAACCAAATAAAAGGAAAAAAAAAGAGTCAATATTAATAACAGTGCTGGGCTTCAATTTATTTTGTCTATTAAACAAAATGGGAATAACAAATACCCTGCATGTGTGAATCAGGATCACACCCCTATTTGGGAAAAAAAATGTACTTCACTATTTGGCCTTATTGCTTACAAACACTTTACAAAAATATTCAAATACAAATATCTATCAACCAATTGCAAATAAACAGACATAAAACTATATTGTTGTTACTTTAGTTGGTTTTAATTAAAAATCACAGTATGGTACAAAATGTTCAAATGGACTTCCGAAGAACCATGGCCACTATGAACATAAAATTCTAGCTGGTATCACACCCAAGGTTTGAGCCAGACACAGTGAGAATGTGAGTTAGCATAACCTGAGATGGTGTGGGCTGAACAGTGCATCCTTGCGCCTCCAGCCCACTGAAAGACTATCAGAAGTGAATTCTACGGGGGGAGAGATGCTGTAATGGAACAGCTTCACGGGGAGCCTGCAGTGCAAACCAAGCAGCACTGTCAGTTTTTGCTGCTCGTGAACCCAGATAATCAAACTGAATCTTCATAAGAGGTGCAACAGTGAACGGAACGCATTAGAAACACTTTCCACAGTCTTAGAGAGAGTAGAATGCAGCAAGCTTCAAGCTTCAAGAGGCACAGCCCATGATGTGGGTTGCTTAGCAACACAGCCCTGTCATCAGCTAACTCCTTTCACCAGTCACGACTAACACAAACACAGCTCATCATCTCTTCTCATGCAGCCAGTAAATGCAGAACACTTGCACTTACACTACAACTCTACACTAAAGCTCTCCAGGTTGTATATTTTCGTAAAACAGCCAACATTGTCGTTTTACACTATTACCTGCGAGAGTACTGACCGCCCAAAATAGGACGAGGCACTTCACACTGCAGCATAAACATTTTGCCATGCAGTGCCGTCGGCAGCAACCGAGAGAGGTGTTGATATTTGTGATGCACTAAGCGGAGTAAAAACTTCAGAGACAATAAATACAAATTTTTGATGTATTTGCTGTTAAAGGCTAAAAAAAATATCAGTCACACACACAACTGACTGTAGCCGGTTTGACCAAAACCAAGTAACAGACTGTGATCTCCTATGTATAACTTATTGCACAACTATTAGGGTGAGAACCTCTACATCTTTAAGGCTCACCAACAGACAGAGCTCAAATTCACATACTCTAGTGCAATTTAATAAAATAACAGTAAATTCACCCCATCTCAAAAAAGACTTAAAGACATTTGTACATGCACAAGTCCACGATGATTTGCTTCATAGCAACAAGTATGGGTCAGAAGGTCAGATTGACCATGCACAAAATCCACAAGTGTGACAGATTCAACTTTGTAAGTTTGTTACTGCACAGCTGCTCTAACTACAGATTAACGTTCCATTAAAATCCATTTAGCTTCCATTTGAAAACAGAAATACTTCAGAAAAGCTGCGATTTAATTCAGCAACACCTTAAGTTATTGCTATATCACAACAGCATGTGAAAAAAAACAACTTTTACTTCATGGAGATACACTTTGTAGAAGCTCTAATACAATATTTATGAAAGCGCAACAGCATGAACCTTCCCTTTCTATAAAAATATAAACTTTTGTGACAAAAATAGTAGCACAAGAGATAATTCAATAGACCCTTGTAACCACTGATCCATGGGGGAAAAAAACCCTGATAAAGAGCCATAATGGGCAAACAGTATACATTCTATTACCTCCATAGCTTCCTGCCTTTGAGATCAATATTTTTTTTAAACAAAACAAAACATAAATTGAATTGAACAAAAAATTGAAGAAAAAAAATGTTCCTCATATTTTCAAGTCACTTGTGTTGCCACATTTTACATGTTAAATATATTTTTCTTACAATCAATAAATAGATAAATCTTATCCTTCAGATTGTTCAGTTTTAATATTAAAATGTTCTTAAGTATTTTAAAAACAAAAGAAAATTGCTCCAAAGTTGATCATGTTAAATGTTTTTTTTTTAAATAAGTAAATTCTAACTAATGCATTCATAAATATCAAAGAAAATAAGGGTAAAGGAAACAGCTTCCATCATCATATAAATATTTAAATTAAATACATTTCAGTCTGATCAACTTTCCTGAAACTTCATGCAATGCCTTATTAGAAATCTCTGAGCTAACAGCATCTAGCTGATATTTTAATAAAAGATATGTGGAATAAAAAAAATTCAAAATAAAACTTGATGACACTACAGTAAGCAGAAACTAACAGGACCGGGCAAAACGAAACATTAACATTGCAAAAAGGAATTATGGTATATTTATGTGGTTGATTTTCTGTGGGAAAAAAAAAACCTTAAATCCTAATGTTTGTGCACGTTTTCATACCCGTCCCGTTGTTATTGTCAACTTTGTCTAAGTAATATTGCAATGATTAATCAAACAAGTTGACACGTCAATGAAAAAAAAGACCCTGAAGTGTTTATCTCTTCCTGCAGCATCATTTGTTGAGAAGCGTAAGAAGGAGAAATGCTTAAGACCATGACAGCACTAGAAAATGCACATTAGCAACATTATTTCCACAAATGCAAGAAGCATTACACAAAACGTGACCTTCGGCATTTTGTCAAATAACTGCTTTGACACATATAGGCCTCGAGCGGCGGTTAGCATATGCTAAAACGATAGCCTAACATTATTTACACAACTCAAGTCAACACTTAGGGCTGGTTTAGCTTTACGTATGTACCACCACGTAGAAGTTGACATTGTAATAGTTAACTAAAGTAACCATTAACCAGTGACATTGTCAGGCAACATTAAGGTTAGCAATTAGTTAAGCTAAATACCGCTATCAAGCTAACACCGCTAACTTCAACGCTTGGAATGCTAACCGTAGTTAGCTTCAGTTTAGAGAATATCATGCTAACAATTTATTCGCAGAAATACCTTAACAACTTGAGATAAAGTTGACAGTAATGTGGTAACTCATGCGATGCGGAATCCGCAGGGAGACGTGACGGTTCTCTGCATTCTCTGACCGTACATCAGTGCCAATGTTGACTTCAAACAGTGCTCCTCTCACCTTGTTGCTGTCATCCTCCTCGCCTCTTCTAGTTGTCTTTTGCTGCCATTGGCGCTGTCGCAGTTTAGGCAGGGTTGCCAGATAACACGAGGGAAACAAGTAAATCACAACGCGAAAAATTTCGGGAGCCAGATGCGTGAATCACAGATTTAGCAGATATTTACCCATCCAATAATTTTTTGAGACATCGATTTGGTTTTGAAGCGAACGGCCATAGTTTTTGTTTAAATGACATTGAGATTGTGGAACATTTATTCTTTAACTGTGGAGTTATAAATACATTTTAGGAAGAGTTTTGTTTTTGGTATTCTTCTTAAATTGCAGCTCCAGTTCATTTGGATGTGATAAATGTTTTGTTCGGGTTGTTGATATCTAATAACCATAAATTATAGTGCTTAATGTCCTGCAACAACAAAAAAGTTTTGTATTATAAAAAATACATATTTGAAGACCAAACCACTTTTAAATTTTTCACAAAGAGTTCTGTTTTTATTTTCAGTCACTTAATCGAAATTACTTAGTTTTGTTAAGAAATATTAACTTAATATAAACTTAATGAGAGCCCCTAACAAAGTTAAGTTATCATTTTTTTTTTTTTTAATTATTCATTTTGTATGTTTAGGTGTACTATTTCATTAAGTCTCTTATATGTTGTTTTATATGTTATGTTGGGCAATTGTGGCTGTTCTATGCAATGTTGTTGCTGATGACATTGCAATCATATGTAATGTAACTCAGTTGTAAATAAAGCTTTAAAAAAACCCTCAGATTTAGCATTTCTACGTACGGACGAGAAAATAATACATTTCCAATAGTTTTTCCTTAAATAATAACTTATTAATTTATTCTTGATCTGTAGAATATACAGTACATATCACATTTTATTTCCTCACAATGAAGCTCAAACAAAATTGTTTAAATATATTAGTGCATGCCATGTCAAAATTTCAGTCCCTAAAATCAAACTCTTTTTTTTATTATTCAATGCATTCAAGATCACATTTGAATCGACATCTTTGGCAGACTTAAGATTTATTTCATCTTAAACCTAAGCAATTACTAAACATATAAATGCCCATTGGGGGTGTTCACTTTAGGCTTTTGATCAAAATTTCACTGAAATCTATGAAATGTCTACCTTTGTGATTTTAGGCAATGATGTCTCAATTTTTCAGTTTGTTTTACTGATTTTCAACTGTATTTCAACCAATACTGATTAAATAAATGACTCTAAGCTTTCAGTTTCCTCTTTATATTATAGTATAACTCTATTAATCAGCCTGAAACAGTTAACATGACTCTAAAACTTTGCTCCTAACATAAATGCCTGCAGTGTTTTTGGCCATAGCATTCAGATGCAGAAAAATTGCAAGTATTTAAAATATGAATCAAAAACCAAGATAATTAAAAAGAAAATATTACTACTCAAGAACTGGACTAAAGTTAAAGCAAATTTCAAAGTAGTGCAACCTTAATAGCAGTCAAAACAGTCGAAGCCTGAATATAAAACTTTGATATCATGTTTATTCTCTTGTAAGGCAGTGTTGTATTCAGACATAAACAGCAAAATATGCTCAAAAGTATAATAAAAGTTGAACTAAGAAAACTTAAACACAATTTTGCCATTTGTAACAGTCAAACTGTACATGATACAAGAAATAAGAAACTAGGGCTATAAAGACAGTTAGACATTTTTCTAGTATTACAGACAGAAAAATATTTCAAAAGACATCTCAAAAGAAGAAAAAAAAATAGCTTATCTTAATTGATTTGAACTTTGACCACTTGTTCATTCCTCACATTTACTGAAATGTAGTTTTGAAGAGAAAGATTTTCATCTGAACCTTCTTACTTCCCAGGAGGTGGAGCTATTTTAAACTAAAACCAGTACAAAAACAAAGAAACAAGGGCAACACAAATAAAAGCATTGTTTTTCTGAGCTAAAAAAGAAAAAAAAAAGCAATCCCAGTCTATGATCACGTGATCCATTTCATGATTCAATGTTTAACTGCTTATGAGAAAATTCATGATTATTTTTCCACACAGGGGAATTTTAGTGTGAACGAAATATGCAAATGAGTCTGAGCTCCTCTGAGAAACTGTCAAAATGTAAAAATGAACACTGGAGTTGAGATTGTGAGAATGATGAACAAATCCTATACCTACATCTCTAGCTGTTTACCATGATCTTAAAGGAGAACTAAAAAAGAGCCAAAACAGATGCATCTCAAACCTGAACCCACAGGAGCCAAAAGACTTAAAAGCTGAAATAAAAAAAATTGATTAAATTGGATTAAAATTGATTAAATATTAAATTACTATCCCTATTGTTGATTTTATGACAGATAAAAAAAAGACATAAAAAAGTTAATTTCCTTTATTGTCTGTGCTTGAGTGAAAGAGAAACGGTTAAAAACAGCCATGATGTGTTCTGTCAGAGACAAATGTGTCGGGAATCGCTGACAGAGGAAATACAAGTCAAGACCTGCTGGTGAATTTACAGGCAGGGATGAATTATTTAGACTTTATTCTGTATTTAGGCCTATTTTCTTGTTTGACATTGAAAGTGTACAGTTATCCGTACCTTCTGTCTGACATGTTTTTAAGATAAGGTGAAGAAACACCTGGAGTTATATGCGATGCTGCTGTGGATTCGTAGCTTTGAGATGCAGTAAAAACAAACAAGCTGATATTTAAAGCAAAGCATTCATATGTTCAAAAGGCAACAGGCGCAGCAGGGTTGTACAGCTGAAGCCGGGCTGATGATAACCCTCACAACAGAGTGTGGCATCAGTGCAGAAACCTCAATGCCAAGGCTACAGGTGGGTTAAACATTCTTGTAAAATTCAGTAGCTTAATGGATACAAACTTTAATGGAAAATGAAACAGCTGCTCCTTTAAATGATTTCCATCTACATCTATGAGCCCTCTGTTCATGGAGACTGGTACAGCACAAATGCAGAAAACCGGATGTTCTAGACATCACTTGTCAGTTTATTCAAGCGGTTCAACTCCACTTCCTGTTGGAGTGGACAGCTCATCCAAACATGTGAGTGTGCAAACTTTTTTTTCCTTTGGACAAATATAAAAAGCGATTGCTGGCGTTTTTCATCCAAACTGTGTGGCAGATTCTTTCAGTTAAGAGCGAGCTCAGGAAGCTTGCTGCAAGCCACAGGGAACACCCCCTCGTTTGATGTTTCGCTGAGGACGGACGTTTTATCTTTAGACAGAGCTCCCTTTAGAGGACTCTGAGGAAGGCTGGGACCTTCTGCTCTGCCTTTGCTGCTCTGGTGGAAGGATTTCAAATTGACAGCAGGGTTACAGAAACCGCGATCCCCATGATCGGCACGCTCCTGCTCCGTCATTCCAGCATAAACCAGGGTGCCCTGAGGTCCACAGGAGTCTGACAGCAGAGCGAAGTGACGCTGTCTGCTGTTTGAATCTGGATTGTGTGAAACGACATCACAGCTAGCGTCGTCTGACACAGTAGTGCAAAGATGATGCGGGTTGACGTCAAAAAAGTCCCCACTGGAGGCGTGATGAGAACTCAGACTTGGGGTTTTTCCAGTGACGTCTTCATCTGTCCGGGGATGCCACGACGAAGTCATCATTCCTTTACAGTTCCCAGCTTCTGAGGCCGACACAACTATATTCTTTTTGAAGTACGGCAAAGAGCTTGAATCCTTTTCCAGTCGAGAGGAATAAGCAACAGCTGCTCTGGTATCTGTGCATACATTAGGACTTTCAGTGTCCAGAGATCTGCTTCTCTTATCATGGGTTAATGGGTGAGGCAAGGACTGGCTGATTCCCATATGTTGCCGGGGTAGACTGGCAATGGCCCACGCATTACTGATCAGACTGTGATCATACAGATCAAACATCTGATAATCACATTCAGCAAATCCATCTTTTTGAAGGTAGCTTTCCTCAAACTCCTGGTAGGGCGAGGAGATGTCCTCCTCTAGGTCCATGCGCATCTGCTCATCATATTCACCCTCATTGTGCATATCCACCACGTCGAACGTCACTATGGGGGGTAAGGCCTCCATGTTTGGAGTGAAAGCAGAATTAGAGTCCAAATCGTCTGCATTGTTGCCGAGCATTTGACTGTGTTTGTTGTAATCTTCAAGTGCTTGTGAGAAACACACCGTCTGGCCGTCGTCCAGGAAGGTAGTGCACTCTTCAGCTGGGGAACTCTTGTTTTTGTACGGTAAAGCCACAGGCTTGTTTTCTTCAAGATGCTCCTCTTTAGGTCCGCAAAAGGTTTCATAGTCTGGATGAGTTGAGCTCCCGAATGCTACGCTGCAGTCAGCATTTGTGGATATTGTTCTCTTTTCATTTGTAGTCAGCCCTTTTCCAGTTTCACCAAAAATGTCTGGTGCACCATCTTTCACGTTTAGTGACGTTTGTTGTTTGGAATTAGCGTTTTTATTCCCTCTGATTTCCTGTTGAGTTTCTACATTTTGCGTCAACTCCAAGGACTTACTGCACATGCCCGAACTCTCTAGAAAACTCTCTTCGTATAGTTCAGCACCTATTCGTAAGCGATTCATCTCTGGAACAAAGGCAGCATCCGTCTCGTCTCCTGGCTCAGACACAAAGGTGCTCGTTTTGGAATTGGGATGAGATTTGTTCTCGTAATGGGGACTGATCAGACTCTCATCAGGCGCAAAAAGTTCATAGAGTGCATCTCCGCTGTAACTGTCCCTGGGTAATCTGCCCACTCTTAACCCGTCGCCTTCTTCTTGTCCTTCCTGTGGTCCAGGGGTCGTTGAGTCATAGTAACCCTCATCGCTATTTGGAAATGACTCCTGATGTTCACTTTGAGGCGTTAGAACATCAGCAGTGGAGGAAACGACTATACAGACAGCCTGCTGAGCACCGCTACTGTTCAAGGAGCCCAAATTGTGAGAACTCGTCAGCTCATCTGTGTCTGTCTGGTCTGGGTCACAAGCACAGCAGATTTCGTCATTGTTTCCCCAAAACTCCTGAAGGCACGTCTCATCGAAATCTTCAGGCGAGGCCATTTCTTCTCCACCGCCTTGGTAAGTAAGGTAGCAGGAAGCCCTCTTTCCTCCGTTTCTGCTCCTCTCTCCAGAAACGGTGCTGTCTGTGATGCTGTCATCTTCCTGATCTGCAGTGATGTCTCCACAGCCAGTCAGCGAGTCAAAGCTCTTCAACGACGCAACATCATCAAACAGCAGGTTGAGTCCATCTGAGGAGCCGTGAGGAGTTTCTGACTTCAGTGCAGGCCTCATCTGAGGCTCCACGCATGGTTCACTAGAATCTATCAGGGTCTCTCCATGATCAGTGGAAGCTCCAGCCACCGCAGCAGCTTCCTCCAACAGGTCATCACCCAGTTCAGACTTTGGTCTTTCTTTCTCTGCACTGTTCTCTAATCGCATTACATCAGCATTGCTACATTCAGGACCAATGGAGATGCCACATATCATGGCATCTGTGAAATCAGGCACATCAGGCTCAGATCCCAGGCACTCAGTGACAGGCCGGCTGTCCTGGACAGCGGTCACCTCCCCCCCAGACTGAGGAAAGGATATTGCAATCATTTCTGTTGTATCCAAGCCAGCATTTCTCTGACCTCTGCTTTGCTTAAAACTCTGAAAGAGACTTCTCAGACCCCTTCTGTGTCGACCGAGTGTCAGTGATTTCTGCTGATCGGCGGAGTGACTACATTCGTTGTGACAGCTGCTTTGGAGCTCTGCACTGTGGTACTCAAAAGCCTCAGCCGAGGCGCACACACCTCCCAGATGGTCTGTGTGGCTGATGTTACTTAACCCATCGTGGGTTTTGCTTTTGCTAATTCCTTTCTTCGATGACCATTTGTTTTGATTTTTACTACGGCCACCAAAAAAACTCGGCAAAATACAGATACCTTTACGAACTCCAAAAAACGTCAAAGCGGTCTTCCTGAATTTCCCGGTTTTCTGGGATTTGACCGTTGCATTTGTCGGATCTGACTGAACGTCTTCTGAGACGAGACAGCGAGAGCGGACATCAGCGACTGTAGGAACATCTTTGGTGTCACGATGCTGCTCTACCTTGCAGTGAGCCATGACTACCTCTTTTACAAAGACAAATGCGAAATAGAAGTCATCACAGATGAGGATTAAAAGTCAGCTGAGGGTGGGACCTCACTGAGCTCCTCCCCCATCAGGTAAGAGTCCTGCATGAAGAAAAAAAAATAAAGTCAGTCAGTAAGAGGTTTCAAAATGACCTGCATTAGACAATACAACATAAAAAGAATTAGGAAGATAGTAGATACTCTAGTGCAGGGTTGCCAAATATATGGATCATGATCATCAAGTAGTGTGGGTAGATAGCAGGCCGTCAAAAATAAATATAAAAAAAAAATGTCATCCTCCTTGCTGTGAAGTATGTCACTTGGTTGACATGCAATACGACTAATCAAACATACTCTGAAACATGTTACTGCATGTGTTCAACTACACTGAGCGCCATACTCCACAAGCAGTGTTCTAAACTTCAGGAAGGTGCAATGAAAGAAGTGAGCGTTCAGGGTCAGACTGCTAACTGTGGATGTAGCTGCGATTGTGCTGACGGCCCGAGCTCAGAAACATTACGGTTGTCTGAATTCATTCAGTACTTACTACATAATGTTATTTATTTTCAGAAGTAACGACCAAATAAATTCTAGAATAAATCAAATTAAACCTTAAACAATTTTCAATATTTTACTCTTCATACAATGATATTTTGTCAAAATTATACACGTTACAATAAAATGATCTGGAGGGCCAGATATAATTACCCACTCGGGATATATACAAGTAGTGCACTATGTAGTGAGTAGTGAAGATGTTAGGACACAACCAAAATGTTTTGTTGTCAGCAAGTTGTTGAAGGAAAAATTAAAGACGAAAATTTTCTCATGTTTAAATCTTACACATTCATCTAAATGTATATATTTATTTAATAGAAAACGTCTGTTTCACTTTCAAATTTTCTTGTTACACTAAGTCTGTTTATTTACATACATACATATAAAAGGTTAAAATCATGATTCTATAATTCATGGTTCGAGATAGTCATTTCAATAGAAGCTTGTATGCTGAAAAAGTGTAAGTACCCCTGCTCTAATTCCATCACAGTTTTGATGAAAAACTAAAATCTTGA
Organism: Oryzias javanicus; assembly: GCA_003999625.1. NCBI lineage: Eukaryota > Metazoa > Chordata > Actinopteri > Beloniformes > Adrianichthyidae > Oryzias > Oryzias javanicus. The sequence continues at coordinate 13,865,084 of CM012450.1, read as the reverse complement.
AATAACAACCTTTCTTACTTTGAAAATGATTTTTTAAAAAGGGATACAGACCAACTGCATCAAATCAAAATGTATTAAACCAGTTGCAACAAGTGCAATAAAATAAAAACATGTCAGGGAGTAGACATTACCAAACCAAGTCATAGTTACCCAAGTCAAGACTTCTGAGATGCCATTGGTCCAGTTTCTGTGGTCCTCAGCACAGCAGATATAGAGCAGTAACCTGTTTAACAACAAACCAAGGTATTAATTAGACTTAGTTATTACCATAATCTAGGAACCAAGGTCATGTTTATTTAGATGATAGTGTGTTTTTTATTCATTAACTAGGTTAGAAATTAGGAAAAGGAGATTTCTAAAATAAAACCTTACTCCTATAAATCTTTTTTTACACGAGTTGTTAATTCAAGCTCTTTAAAAAATATTAGGAGTACATTCAATATGTGTGCATGACACAACAATATAATTAGTACCTGTTCTCGCTTTTTAAAAATATTTTATCTATAATAGTCTTCATTTGTCGGTTGTTAATGTAACAGTTGAAACCCGGTCAAGTTCACAGGTGTTAACTATAATTAATTCAACATAGGCTGATGATGAGCTGCTGCAGCTGGCTGACACTGTTCATCCTGAACAAGGATGCTAATCATGAATCACATTTAGCTAATGCTGATGTTTGTCAACCACCATACACATTTTGTTTTCGGGAAGTTTCACATACTGAATACAAATGTTTACCAAGATCAGATTATTTTAAAACATTACATTGTATTTTACTTTGTTTATTTGTAGGGTTTAAGCAACAGGCTGTTTTGTAGCAGTTTTGCTAAACTAGCAGCAGCAGGTTCGGGGAAATAAATGTGTTACGGAGAAAATGAAGATCAAGAGCGTTCTGCAACAATTTTAGAAGTGTCCGTTCAGTACAAAGGAGTAGCGGGAGTCACGGAACTAACTTACCACAGCGGCGGAGGAAGACGCGGAGCTGCACCTCAGACCATGTCTTCAAACAGCTGCTAGCTTAAAAACTGTTGTTCGGGCCGCGGAGAAACCGAACCCGAACCGGTTCTATTTATTTCCAGTCGTCGTTAGGCTGCATGGCTCCTCGCTATCACCGTACAGCTCACGGAGCGAAGCTGAAAGCTGAGTCGGACCGACTCTCACTACTACAGCAGCTGCTGCTGACGTTCAGTCACTAAAAAAACAACAACACGCAGAGCCCCCGGAGAGGAGATTTACGGGGGTGTCTCAGCTGCACGTGACGATTAATACTAACGATTAGAAGGGAAGGATGAGAAATTAAATGCTAAATTACGAGGCCACCTTTCACCTTCTTTGAGGCTAAATCCAACCATTTTCTCTCTTCCTGGATTTCCCGGGCGCATGTTAATGACGCAACACGTGTGTGTTCCATGTGCGTATGCTTCAGGTTTTTTTAGTCAGGTTTTTTTTAAAAATGCTGCATTTTCCTAAAAAAAAAAAAAAAAAAAAATCAAATAATATATGTATTTAAATTTAAAGAATTTATTATTTTTTTAAAAAATTGTGTGTGTGTATATATATATATATATATATATGGAAAATCTGGAAAAAGTACTGTTTATTTTTTCTGATTTGGTGTAAAATTCAAACTGGACAAGGGTTCATGTACAGACACCAGTGAAGATAGAAAAAAAATCAATGATAAAACAGTTCAGCGCACAGTCTTATGGGGTCCAGATGACCCCACTTTTAATGTAAACATGCCTATAACATAAGGGTTAATGTTGCTCTGCAGTGGAAAAAAAAAAAACTGTCCAGGGTGACCTTGCTTTCGTCCTTCAGTAGCAGGATAGGCTCCAGCATCCATGTGTGCACCTCGAGGTAAGAAAAACTATGTGAAGATTTTTATTTCCCTGCTGACATCAGAATGTACAGATTTCAAATACTATGCACAACTTTGATAAAAAGTTTGATGTTTTCTGATTGCTCAGTTTGTTTTCATCTTGTGCTGCACAAAAATTGATATATGTATTTTTTTTTTTTAACTTTTTCTACAGGACCTTTATGTTTATATTGAGGTTAAAACAGTAGTAAGTAGGAAAAAGGTGAAGACAGCTCATCAAAGTAGATCTAAAGTTGAAAAGAGAAAATGAAAATTGTGGCTTGAGTTGTTTAAAACCTTTAGTAGGAGTTAAATGACATCTCGTTTGGCAAAGGAAATGTGATAATTTGAAATGAAGTCATACGAGCTTCTATCAGAAGTAACAATTTCTAGTATCTCTTTATACTTCTTCTTTTATTCATGCCAAATTAATCCATAATTATCATTTAAAACAAACACAAAAAATGTAATGAATGTAAAGCAGAATCAAATTTTCCTATTGGGTAAAGTAAGACTTTGCAGCTCTTACTGGGGTTTGATCAGAAAGAAACAAGCCCAAAATTCCATAGTGGCTCTTTTACTGTTAAAGGTTGCAGACCCCTTTAGTAGTTTCTGAGTTTCTTCAGTGATACATTTTAAATGCATCATTGTCAATTTATCCACTCACTTTATCCATCTCTAAACTTTGATGTTAACTTACAGATGATAGGAGTGAAGTAAAATCTACGTGCCAGTAGTTTATCTTCTACGTTAGAATTTAAATCATTTTTAACATTAAAATGAAGAAAATGGGTCAAAGTCAGAGAAAGCATCTTAAATTATTGCTTCCCATTAAAACTATTTGATGTCAGCGAATTAAATCTCAATTATCCCACACTTAGCAAATCCAGAGTTTCATTTAGTAAATATATGCATCAGTACACAGAAAGAGATTAATTTTTTGGTGTTTACCATGTCATAATTATTGTTTTTTTATTTGACCATCTACGTTTAAGGCAAGACGCCGTTGTACAGATATGGGGTGGTCGACGGAAGATATTTGATTCAGGTCCCACCCTGCCTGCCCATGTGTCAAATGTTCTTGAAGCTCACATCCCTCCTGGTGGTTACAGGTTGGGTGTATGGATGAATAGGACTGTGACTGTAAAGCACTACATAAGTGTCTGCCATTTACCATTTAAGAACCTTTTAAACCAACATTTTTTTCTGACGAAAGAGATAAAAACATTAAATGTGGAACTCTGCCTAAATTCACTGTCAGTCCACTTATAATTTTTAAATCTTTATGAAGAAATTCACTTCTTTTTCAGTCATTTTACTAAAGTAAAAAAGAAAAGAAATGAAGGATCCTAAATGATATAAAATAGTAATTTGTTCAACCTTTTTTTCTTTAAGAAAAACGTACGTATTGGATTTTATTTACACATAATACATGTACATAAGTTACAGCATATTGGTCTTTTTTGAACTCTGTTGAAACTCATGCTACAGTGAGCAGGAAAAATCACAGTGAATCGTGCCTCATCAGGTAGTATGCACATCTCTGTTTCTGTAAAGTTCATTTTAAACAGTGCAACATTTGCATTTCCACCATGGATTGAGAGCATAAGTGTGCTTCCAATTTTTCTTTTTTTAATTTTATTTTACTGCTGTTTTCAAAGTGCTTTAAACTGTTTTTGGTCTTCATTGATGGACATTTTTTGGATACTCCTCATGTTTTTGAAAGCCTGTTATCTGTCCATTCCATCTTGGTGTTCTGAAGAGCCTGAGTCTTCTTCTCATCCACCTGAACATAGTCCACTCTGTATTCATCAGACAGGAAAGGCTTCTGCAAGACACACAGAAGGAGGACGTGTCATACACAAATTTGTTCACAGATTGGTGTGTTTTGGAGATTTGCGTACCTTCTGCACAGGCGAAGGGGTTGCAGAATTAAAGTCAAGTGACAGGTAGTCCAGTCGAGAGGGTGAACTCATGCAGTACTGACTCACTCCATCAAAGGGGAGGCAGAATGAATGCCTTGATTCCTGTTAAATACATGAAGTAAAAAGATGAAAACAACAAATCATTATTTGTATACCAGCACAATAACTAAGTAGTTGCTACTTTAAATTTAGTGAAGAAAGTGGTGTTAGTTATCAGATAAGGATAATCTTCGATCTTCAGTTGAAGCATTCTTTAAAGGGAAAGCAAATATAAGCTTGTAGAAGATGAGAAGACCTTCAGAAAAGTATTTTTGCTACATGAATACATTGCAGATACTTGCAGAAAGTTCAAAACAAGGGCCTAATTTAGCCTGCAATTCTGAGAAAGATTAAAGTTTTGTTTAAACCTAGGTTACAGTCTGTGCTTTGCATGATGACTAATGTATTCAATCCAAACTTTACCATTGCAGAGCGGTTTCCCTGCTCATCTCTTGGAGTTTCCCCATTTTCAGATCTGTTGTCAAATGACGAGTGGTTCACTGAAAAGCTGTAATCAGATTTAAGATTATAAACACACACACACACACAAAAAAAACTTTTTACTGCTATCAACTTCTCTTCGTGTCTCCTGTTTCTGTATTTCTTGAAAACAACATTTGCATAGTCATAAAAACCAAATCTGGAGCACAGTTTAGAGCCCGAGTTCTTCTCACCACGGCTGGGTCTTTGTTCTGCTGATGGGAAGATGAGTCGGGCATTCTGTGATGGTAGACAGGCCTGTTAGGTCCAGAGGTGGAGGTCGAACTGTGAAACAGTAAAAGCATTGTTGATGAAGGGGTAAGCGTGTTAAAGACACCTGGTTTGGAAAGCTTTTCCCTTTTTTTTTCTATTTTACATCTATCTGAACTCTGACCTGGAATTTAAAAAGATGTATAACATTGGTAGAGATGTTAGAGCTTGTGAGAAATTCAGTTTTGACAAAAAAATGAATTAAATCAAACAAAAACGTTAATTTTTTTTTTTTTTAAGACACAAAAGGGAGTAAAGCATACATTTCTTCGTTCTGAATATAAACAGCAGTTTCATTGTTTCACAATCACAAGTGGATTTTCATGCGTCTGCCTTCCGTTAACAAAAAAAAGAAAACACTTTCATCCAACAGTTCATGTTTTCTATCAGCAGACAAGAGGACAGACGTCAGATCTCATGCTCATGCTTGTGCTGCAAACTTCCGTCTGGTTCAGATGGCCCTGCGTATGTGAGCAGTGTTCATGTAACCTCGAGAGCCTCTGTGATTAAGTACCTTCACAGTCAAAGGATTTGGTTTAAAGATTTTGTCATGTACTTTTAAACAACACGGCAGATGTGTTTTCAAGATACTGTTCAGGAACAGGAACAGAGAAATCTCCCAGAACAGGGGCCCATGACCTTTAACCCTAAAAAAAGCATTAGTTTCTTACAGACCAAAATCTAGAAGGAGCAACATAGTTTGACATAGTTTTAACACGATTGACTTATGAAATGTTTTTACTTTTGACAGCAACTTCCTTTCAAAATAAAATACTTCCTGTGTCAATTAACTTCCCCCTGCTGCAGCAATTACTGTATTTTCAATTATACTTTGACTCTGAACAGCAACTATACATAAGATAAGAAGCTTAAACATATTCTAATAATAAACCACTCTGACAGCATATCAAACCTTTTATCATCATTTTGCTGAGTTGTGGCATTAGTGGTGAAAAAAAGATCATCTTTACTCATGTAAGATCAATTGAGCAAAATTAAATGACAAACCTCTCACTTTTTTAAATTTTTTTAGCATTTTTTCCAAAGGCAAAGAGCCACAATCAAGAGATGAAATGTGGCTCCAGAGCCTCAGGTTTTATCCTAATACAGGGGTCTACATCCTGCGACTCTGGAGCCTCTTTTGCCCCTCCATAAGTGCTAACATTTTTAATAAATACTAAATTACTTAGTTGAGTTTAGCACATTCTAATACAGGGGTCTCAAACTCAATTCAGCCGGGGGCCGCTGGAGGCAGAATCTGGGTGAGGCCGGGCCGCATCAGGATTTCCACAAGAAAATCGCTGATAAAACATTCCAATGTTCTCAAATATCTTTATTTTTAACATAAAATAGTGAATGAATTAAATTAATTAATTTTAAAAAATGAATTAGAAAATCAATAATTAATAATTAAAATAATAACAATGACCATAGAGCAGACACAGATGACTGCAGAAACCACATATTGACTGACTGACTACAGCAGTGTTTCTCAAATGGTGGGGCGCGCCCCCCTGGAGAGAATGCAAATAAAAACATGTTTACATTAGTGATGGATAGTGTGCATAATCCTACATAGTAAATTAAATATAGCAAAAACAACCTAAAACTCAATTTACAGTGAACTAATGCGAAAGAACTGAATCTCTGAGAAAAGACAGAATTCAATCACTACTGTGGAGAGAAACAAGGAAAGATTGTTTTTACTTTGTCTGGAAGTTTTGGAAGTATTCTAAAAAAGAAAGAGAAAAATTAATAAAACTGATTATTTAGAAGTTTTTATTATTATTATTCTTATTCTTTAATGATAATAAAAGTATGATATTTTGAGGAGATATATGTTTAACTTGAGCAAATTAACTGATACTAATGTTTGCAGATGAAGGGGGGGGTGTGTCTAAGAGAAAATACCTGAGAAACACTAGACAAGAGAAAACTGTTTTTATTCAGTTTCAAATGTCTGTATTTACAGAACCTCCTTCATTTCTGAGCTGATCGAGAGCAGCGCTCACTGAAAGCTCAATGCAAACGCCGCACACCAGAGTTCCTGGCCTCCGCGTCGGGAGCGCGCGTTGCTACGCAAGTTTTTAAATCTGGTCTCAAGCTCTGCGCACAAATCAGGCACGCACTGAGCGCGCGCTGAATCTTCAACCCGGTTCAATATTTCACGCACAGTCGCAGCAGCGCTAATGATAAACACCGTAGAAGAAGAATCTCCTCTCTACTGCTGCGTGCGTGACCGCGCTTCTCCGGTGATTCTGCTCGCTCGCGGGCATCACTCACGCACGCGGAAGTAGTCAGTCTCTCTCGCGAGGACTTTTTCTTTTCGTGGAGGAGGAAAAAGCGCTCGTGAGGGTCTGATTTGTCCGCGCGGAATATTTGATGCGTGCGCGGCAACAGGAACACCCTTTTTGACAAGCGGCAGGCTGTGTATCACATGACGAAAGAGGAGCGGGGCCCGCGAATCACGTTCAGTGAGAAAGCACTTCCAGCAGCTTCATGGCTCCTCCTCCGTCCAGCTGATTGGAGGAATGAATTAAAGAGTGAGGAGGCTCGGACAGCCCGCTGATGTCCCGCCCTCCAGAGCCATATACCTTACCGTGATTGGTTCGTTCAGCTCAGCACACAACAACTGTCATTCATATCAGCCTTGCGGGCCGCACTAACAGTAATCTTTCATATGAAGGCGGGGGCCGCAAATTATCATCCCGCGGGCCGCAGATTGCCCGCGGGCCGCGAGTTTGAGACCCCTGTTCTAATATATGCTGCACCCTGGCATCTTGTTGTTGTCATTATGATAGAAAATGTCACATTTGATTTGGTTTTCTTGAATTTTTAATTCAAAATCTGCTGCAGCAGGAGGATCTTATTTGACAGAGTTTATTTTAATTTGAAAGAATTATATTTGCTGCTGTAAAAAGTTAAGATGTAAAAGTTGTTATTTATAGACAAATATCACACCTTTTTAATTCAGTTATTGGAATAACTTTTTCTAAATGAAAAGCTAAATGGCCACATAAAAAATAAAGTGTATTTTTCTAAAAGATAAAGTAGGATTTGGGGGCTCTCACTGGGTTCTGGTCTGTCTGAAACTACACCAAATGTTTTTTTTGGTGTTAAAAATGACAGTGCTAAAATGACGATTCAGTCTAAGACAAATGTCTATTTTATTACCAAGTTCTAGGTGGATCTTTTACATTTTTGGTGGAATTATATTTCTATTAATTTGAAACCTTTGTGCCATATAATCAAACAATAACTGAGACTAAATCATTAAAAATCAAATGTTTTAAAATAGAATGAAAAAAATTCCAATTAAAACTTGTAATAAGTTGGACTGCCCAGAAAATTATAAACAGACATGTTAAAGGAAAAAAACTCAATGGTTGTCTTCAAGCAGCTTGATGATTCTGTCACTGCAGCTGAACATTTACAGAAGTTTAAGGTGACTGAAGCTGATGAAAAGCTGATAAAAGCAAATCATAAAAAAGACCTTTTATATTGACAAGTCCTAAAGCTTTCAGGACACTTGTTTGGATACATGAGGCTAAAGTGGTCGGCTCTTTGTTTAGATGTAAATCTAAAAAAAAAAAAACTACTGCAAATCATGGAGGATGCTCAGGTTTGCTCTTGGGCTGCAGAGTGTGTTAAATTAGCATACATTCAATAAAATCTTAAGGCATTCAGAAGCAAAATGTACTGCTTTGTGTTGAAGTTTGGCCTCAGTAGTAACTTATTGGTCCTTCAACAACATATTGACCAAAAAAATTTAGTAGAAAACAACAAGAAAAGCTAAAGGGACAGTTCTGGAGTGTTCTTCTCTAATCTATAAATCCTACTTAACATATGTGGAAGGAGCTGTCCTGAGAGGATCACATTCAAAACTGAAATAGTTGGAGCTTGTTTGATACTAAATAAATGGATGTGTATTACTCTTGTCCCTTTTGAGCCATTTCAGTCAATATTAGTTTTATTCATGCCACAGTTAAGAAACTTTGGACCACAGGTGTCAAAGTCAAGGTCCGGGGGCCGGATCCGGCCCTCCAGGTAATTATATCCATTTTATTTTATTGTTTTTAATGGCCCAATGTTATCTTGTGTTATTCTTAACTTGAATAATTTTGATAGTATAGATTTTTATGGAGAGTAAAATATAGAGTTGAAAGTTGTTTAAGTTAATTTATTCTGGAATAATATTCTTTCCATTTATTATTTCTAATTATGTTAAAAATGTACAGTTTTAAAGTTTAAAAAATTAACATTCTGCTTGCTTTTTAGTGTTTTTTGGCATTCACCAAGATTTTTTTTTTTGGCTATTTTGAAGTTTAACTAATATTTCAGCTACATGCTAGCTGTTTTGGCTAATTTAGGCTTTTTTTTTTTTTTTGTTTTTTTTAGGCTAACTTGGCTAAAAATGTAGCTAACATTTTAGGTGGCTATCAGCCTTAACGTTTTCAGCCGTCAGCTTCAGCATTTTTAGCAATCAATTTCAGCATCTTCAGCCATCAGCACTAGCATCTTCAGTGGACACATTCGGCTTAAAGCATTCACACTAGCATTGTCACAGGTAATGGTATATATCTAGCTCATAATTATGTAAAAAAGTTACAGTTTTGAAAATTTTGTTTTAGAGTGTTCAATAAAGGTTTATTCTGTTCTGCCGGCGACCTAAGTTATGTTTTGGATTTTGACCCCCTGTGCGATTGAGTTTGACACCCCTGTTTTAGACTGTTTGAAAATAGCTTGAAGTGGAATTAAATAACAACATTTCTGAATACGTCACATTTTACCAACTATGAACCTCACCTTTCCTGGGGCGGGGCTTGAGGTGCCGGTGAACTGGAGGTGGGACAAACTCTGCAGGCTGACATGTGAGTGAGCTGAGAGAATGGGAAGACTCCACGCTGCAGTTTGAACTAAGGAAGCTGAGTGTCCTCGGACTCATAGGGATGTAGCCATCACACTCAGTAGTCGGGGCAGAAGGGGAAGTCATGGGGACATATGACTCATCCTGGTAGCTTTGGACATGCGTGTCGTTTAAACAAGGCTGCGAAAAGACCAAAGCATCATGCAGTCAGGTTGGTGCTCCACAGTCAAAGCATTTGGTCAAGAACTCTATGTGAGGACTTATGAAATATACCTCATACTGATTTTCTTTTTTTATTTTAAATAATACTTGAAGATTTCAAGAACAAAACAAAACACTAGTAGTTCCTCAAACTAGAATTTATGAAATCATAAGAAAGGCCACCAGGGGGCGACTCTTGCAGTTTAAAAGCAAGACTGGACTGTCTTTGAGTCCACAAGAAGAGTTCATAGTTGCTGGAGCCTATGCTGAGGGATCATACAACAAGAACAGGGCACACAGCCCCAGTTAGCTCCACCCCTGACCTCTACACAAGTTTATTGCAGGCCCACATACAAAGACAGACAATCACAAGACATTTTAATCTCCAATGAATCTGATTGACAAACCCATCAGGTATGAATGCAAACTCCTCACAGCAGGGATTTGAACCAGGGCCTAAGAGTTCTGAGTGACTGCGTCACCGTGCATCCCCATAGCCTTACATAAATGTAAAAAATGCTCCTTCCTTTCCGTATTTTTGTTAAAAACATATGATGTGTAAATATGACTGTTAATGAGGCAAGAGTGAAATGTTTGTATTATATGATGAGAAATGTTAGTACATGCATGCACACATTTAGTTTCTGTAGTTAATTTCCTGCTGTCTATACTTCGATGGCTAACGATTTAGGATAAAAACACTGTTTTCTTACCAGATTCACACTTTGCCTTCGGTTTATGATGATTCTGTTCTCCATATTGCCTGAGAAGATATGCATAAAAGTGAGTTTTAGTCTACCCAAAGACAAATATAAATAAGTAAAAATCACTGTCTTTATTCTGTGCTTTTATTTTGAAAGGTTACCTCTTCTCAAATGGTCCAAGCCTGACAGTGAAGTTCGTCTGGAAAACAAGGGAATATTGCCCGAGAACTGCTGGAGGCTAGTCGACCTGGACCTGGGAGCGCCTCCATCGCTCTGCTGCTCCGACAGGTGGCAGGGTTTGGGGGGCAGGGGCGGCGGGGTCTGCAACTCCCCTACTGCGTCGAAGGAGGCGCAGGAGAAGGGCCTGTCAAACTGGAAGACGTCGGTGACGCACGGACGTAGCGGGGACGAGGAAGAGGACGGGAGCACTGAGAAGGAGCAGGGGGCGCTGAAGGGGGAGTTGGGCACTCTCCTGTGGGCGCAGGGGGACTGGCTCAGGTGGGAGATGGAGGAAGAGGAGGATTCGGTCCACAGATCCCTGATGGTGTCGTCCAACGACTTCTGCTCCAGGGAGATGTCAGAGGTCGAGAAGCTGTCACAGCTGCAGATACGAAATCACACATGAACGTGGGCAATGTCTGCAGACGTTTTTTTTCAGCTTTTGATGTCTGCACTAACCCGTTGGTGCTCACACTTCCTGTCTTGCACTGCGAGAGGAAGAGGTAGTCCTGTGGAGGACTTGACTCGGGCTGGCTTGCTACCGATGCTCTGTCGGAGCTGTCAGGTGATGGCTGAACGGAGATGGGAGTGGGCAGAGATCCTTCTTCTGAGCTCTCTGGTAGAAAAAAAGCAGGGGAACGTTGTTTAGGACATGTCCTCATCAAAAGCAACAACTCGGGGCAACATTTTTTTTTTTTTTAACACAGACAAGTATCTATCCCCTTTTCTTCCTTCTTGTTTGGACATTCTGGCCCTCCTTTTGTCAGTTTGGCCTTCTGTCAGAAATTTGTCTCATTCCATTTCACTCAAGGCCTTGAAGTCAAGGCCGTCCCTGCAGAACCGAATCACCAGAAAAGAGGTTTTTTCATGTTGTCCCGAGCTGGGAACACAAACACCAGCTGTTTATGATCCGCTGTGGGTACAGATGATAAAAATTTACAAAATGTTTTTTAAAAAAAAGGGATACATCCACCATATTTAGAGTTTAGATGATTAAACCGCTTTCCTCGTTACACACAGAGCAACCAGTATTTTCCAGAAAAGCATATCAGTAAAGTGTGTGCCGTTGCTATATCTCATTCACACAGACAACAGAGTCCCAACAGACCCACCCTCATCTGGGCCTCAACAAACAGCATCACCTTCGAAGCAGATTAGACAGAAACTCAATTGTTAATCTAAACATTCAACGACAGCAGGATTAACTTCATTTCTTTATTTCTTTTTTGGTCTTTTGGGTGTAAAGTTGCGCTCTGCTGCTGCATTTCACTGCATGTTTAACAGTTGGAGGCATCGCTGCAGACAACACTTGAAGTACTGATAAAAAGTGAGGCCAAGTTTTGTCTTCCAGTGATTAAAGCTCCTCTTCTCTCCGCCTGAATTTTTTTTTTTTGGCGGTGGTTTTTGTGGGGTTTCTCTGAAGAGATTGACCAGTTAGAGTAATCGTCATCGTTCCGACCGCATGCCGCTGATGTGTGATCGAACTGTTGGCGTGCAGCAGAACTTGTTAATCCTGTGAGAGTGACCTGAAAAGAACCACGGCCCTGTGGTTTGTCAACCGTTTTACAATTTTGAGCTCTGTGCTTCTCAGCTTTCTCGTGTCTACATTTTAACCCATAAGAACCAACGGTGACATCAGTGTCACAGAAATATCTTCTGTGGTCCAATTATTCCACTAAAATGCGTTTCAGAGAAGCTGTTTGACCAGAAATGTCCAAGCTTGTGATCACAGCTGAATTAATTGGGTGGAAGTAAAAATGGAGAGCATAAAAAGTGTTATATATTACACTTTTTATGCTCTTAGCTCTTATGCTATTAGGATAAGAGCTGTTGAGATTTTCATTTAAAATTCTCCTTTGAACCCTCCTTTGTTATGTCTGAAACACCACTAACCACTCGCAAAAGATTTGAAAGAAAACATAAAGGTTGGACTTCTGAAAATGTGCTTTTCGGTTCACCACTTCCTGCTCAAACAGCACCAATCTCATTTTGGGCCGGCTCGGCTGTGTGAGTCATTGCGGTGTTTCTCTTCAAAGCTTTCAGGCGGTCATATTTTGCACAAACAAACAGGTGCATCTACCTGCCTCCTCCGGGCTCCTGAAATGGCAAATCTGATCGATGCTTTTGATCCAGCTGTGCATCTCCTCCTCTGTTTTGGCGAGCAGGTAGAAAACCCGCGACGAGGTTTTCACCACGAACAGGTGCTTCCCGTGGAAGTCCCTCTTGATCCGCAGCTGCCCGTCCGGCATCTCCACCTCACACTCTTTCAGGTCGATGGTCCGGATCGGCTTTTTGGAGTTCTTGCTTTGGTAGTATTCCAGCACGTCCGGATTGCCGCTCATGCGGCCTCTTCGGAGCACAAACCAGCGTTTTCGCCATGCCTGTAAATAAACGATCATTTTTAAAAAACTTCCTTCACGGATCTTAACGTCTGATCCTCGTGTTCATCCATGAAACTTCACAAAGTTTTGTTTTGATCAGGAAGAGGAACTTAAGTTCAAGTTTCCCATAAACACAGAAAAAAGGAAGTTAACTGTATTTAGAAGAAAATGTTCTACATACAAATAAAAAAAAACATTTTTGTCTTCTTCTTCATTCTAAAAACCTTCATATTTCTCCAAAAGGAGCTAAAGAGATCAATTTATCATTAATGCAGAAACATCAGGAGAAACAGGAGAGGATTCATGAAATACTGAAGATAACGTTTCAGCCATGTGTTTTTTTTTTGTCTTCACGTGAATTTGATCTGTTCCTGAAAAAGCTGCTCAGCAGTTGTTTTTACCAGGAAACAGAAAGACACGGCGCCATTGCTGCAAAACCAAACAGCCAGATTTAAGGGGAAACCATAACCAGAGATGGAATTTTAGATTTAGGTTTTCGTGAAACTGTATTTACAGTCAAGCGTGCTGCAAAACGGAGAAGTCTGCAGATCTGAAGTTTGTTTTGTTCCAACTGAAAGCAACTCTTGTCTGCTGCTGCTGCTGATGCATCACCAACAAAAAGGCTATTTCGGGCAGCTGGAGTCAAATTTTCATAACATCACCTATCTGTACTTCTCATTTGAATATGAGACAAACAGTGCGCCGGTTTGTCCAACTGTCCAAGAACAAAACACAGCCGGATTTGGAGAGGGGGCGAGAAAAAGTTTCTATTTCCAGCCCCGAAAGTCCTAACGCTTCCACCCACTCTTCGCTCTGACAAATGTCCGTCCACCTCCTTGGGCCGAGCAGAGGAAGTGCAAACAGCCATCATAACGCCTGACTATTTCTGCTCAAGTGTCTGACTGCTGCTGACATTACTTCCCATGTTTCACAATGCACACACTCATAAAGCAGGCTGACATTGTCACATGACCCACCCCCCCCCCTCTGAAGCAGTGTGGACTAGATGCTGCAAATCCATGTTTGTCCTGATGTGGGATCCATCTGCATCGAGGCGTTCTCGGTGACATGAGGAGCATCAGCTGAGCTGCAGAGGACAAAGATGAGCGTCCGACCAGTACTCACAAATCTCTTCAGCTTTTTCTCTGGGGGGGATTTAATGAGCCAGCCGGTGCAGACCACATCCCCGGCACTCATCTTGACTGCAGAGCGTGTCGTCCTCACAGCTCGCCTCTGCTGCTGCCGCCGCCGCCGCCGCTACTGCTGCTGCTGCTGTGAAACTGAAGCATATCCTGTGCTCTGGTATTCAGCTCAGCCTCTCCAAAAGGAGGAAGTAAAAGAAACTGATCACACTGACAGAGACGCACGCAGAGAGGAGGGGAGGAGAGGGGAGGGAGGGAGGGAGGGATATCTGCTGTTAGTGGATGGATGGAGGGAGGGGGGGCACTAAGAGAATGATTCTCTCCACAATAAGGCTTTGACAGATTAGGAAATTCACTTGCTGGTAAAGTGAAGACATCCCCGATTACACACTATTGCTGAAACGCTGCTCCGGAGTTTGTTGAAAAACACCTTTTTACCAATCAAGGACATTGTTTATGCAGCTCTTCTTAAAAAATAGATGAAAATGTTATTTACGTACCTTCAAGTGCAGCAGTTTCAGCTTTATTTCAAGATATTTAGCAACAAATGTGTCTTCACTGACGAGATTGTAACATGGTAGTCCAATTTCAATAACCAGCTCAGTGGCCTTATGGAAGAGTGTCCGCCCTGAGACCGGAAGGTCACATGTTCAAATCCAGGCCGAGTCATACCCAATGCCTCCATGTATGACATTCTGGAAGATGGTAGTTGGATTGAGCACCAAATGGTCTTTGATGGTGGGTATGTCAACACTCCCAAGAGCACCTGGTGGCAGACAAGATGGTAACTAAAAATCATTAACTGGATGTAGAAATTCCACAAGCATCACTCTAACTCACTACTCACCTGGGAGAAAACATTGAATGCAGTGTACAGATTTCATACACCTATGTGTGACACAATTAGTGAGACTTTAAATGTAATAATAGCAAAAACAACAACTGTTTAACATAAAGTTAAGTCAACTTAATCGACTGATTGTTCCATGTCTAAATTACAATGATATTATAAGATTATTACAATTATTAATTATAAGATAAATCGTTTTTTATTCCTATGATATGGTATGAATCAAATTGTTGTTCAAATAAATTCTTACAGAAAACAAGCTTAAGTTTTATTCTTATTCTACAAAAAAAAGGCAACAAAATTGATCTCTGGCAGTAATTACAGCAATTCATACAATCAATTATTTAGTACATTTAGAAAAAGTCTTATTGGATTAAATATGTATTATTGATTTAAAACTTGAGAAAATAAGGTACAAACTGTGAGGTTCTGAATGAAAATTTGACATGGTATGGAAACCCTTTTTACATTTTTTCAATCACTCATTTATAAAAGTAACAGAATGACCTTCTTTTCCTGTTGTTTATTTCATTGTTATTTATTTAAGTACTTTATCAAAACAATTCTCTTTATCGTTTTGTTGTTATAATAATTATTATTTTCTTCCTTCTGCTTTTAATGTCTTGACATGTATATGTCTTAATGTTATGCTATAGTTATAACTGTTGACTGCAGAAAGGGGAGGATTACTGTTTGTATTGCTTTGCATCATTATGTGGAAAATATAATAAATATATAACATATGAAATAAAAAATATATAATTTAAAGATTTGATTGATTAGATGTTTTCAAATGAATGCATAGAACACATCAGAATTGTCTTTCACTTAATATATGCAGAAGATTAAAAAAAAGACAAAGTGATTTTAATTTGAAGGTAATTAAGATTTTCTGAAATTCAGAGCAAAAACAAAGAAAAATATTTTTCACTTTAAGGAGTCGAGATGTGCAAAAATGTAAAACAATCAATTTAAGCAATCAAATCACCCAAAAAAATTGTTCGAAAAGACGTGCTACAAAATATAATTAACTTTGTTGCTTAATTCCAGATAACCAAATTTAGAAATAAGATGGAAATAAGTTTGTGTAGTTCTGAAGTTTTATGTAAACCAAAAGCGTACTTTTATTCTATAGCAGACATTTGTATGTACATATATTTATGTTTAGATACAGTTCTTTTACAAATGATTTTTTACTCTTTTTTTTTTCATTTCTTTTAAGTGTGTTAAAAGGGCAAAACAAAATGTTTTCTCTTTCAGATATAAGAATCGTATAAGGTCTTTTGTTTTTGTTGTTTTATAAAAACAAAAAGAAATTTAAAAAAAACTTTTTTTTACAATTTCTATGCTGAAACTAACTCTATTCTAATATCATGTTTTTATTCAGTAAAAAAAATCTAATATTTTGAACTTCTGCTTTGATGTGAAGTTTTGGCCGTTGAAACTTTCCTTGTTAGCAGGTTTAGATCAACGGTCCTCAGAGATATTAACTGTTGTGTAACCTCTCACCACAAACAGCTTACCCAACTTCCAAGTCTGTTAGGATTACAGACAAAAAGTAAATTGTGCAGGACTATTTCATCAATAAACTTTGGTCCTCTCAGAAAAATATTTGAGGATTAATTATGTTGCCACAAAAGATTTGTTGTTTTTGAGTTTAAGTATTGTAAAGTTTTGTATATTTTATTCTTGCTTTCTTCTTGTGTTGTTTGGAAGATTTTCTGCCATCCAGTTTTCTTGAATGGTTTGGAAAGCTGGGAAACAGGTCAAATGATCAGAAAGTAGCCGTGGTGCAGAGGTAGAGCGGTCAGCCTCTGATTAGAAAATCACAGGTTTGGTTCCCATGTGTCGCCTTTAACCAATTTTTCAAACCGCAAAGGTATTAAAGTATTTTGTTTGCTTTCCCTCTAATTCTCATTTATATTGATGATGTTTAGCAGTTATAATAATGTTGTGACCTTAAAAAGACTCCTATTCTGGATATTGGTTGCTACACTGTGTACTACTGTGCCAACGTTATTGTTACAATAAGAAAAAAAAAAAAACAAAACAGGAAATTATAATCTGACTTTAAAACTCACTCTCCTCAACAGGTAAACAGTTTGTGTTGCAAATCCTGTTTCCGGAAGTAACTACTACTGAATGTAAGTTTAGAAATAAGACACTGTTTATTTATTTTTATTTTTTTTCTTGTAATTGGACCTACTTTTTCATTACTGAAAATGTTAATTGCCACAACTTTAATGAAAATGCGGGGTTTCTTTACATTGATTGGTATGGTTATATTTTTCTCTTTATAACATCTGAACGGCACTGTCGTTATTAATCTTCTTGTTCATTTTAACTATTGGATTGGAATTGTTTATTTCAAACAATCAAACAAAAAATGAAAACAGATGAGGAAAATATTCATCCATAAATATAGATGTCAAACTTAGTATTAATTATTCATAATTAATAAATAATCAATATAAATAATAATAATAAATAGTTCATAATGGCCCTCCCCTTTTAATGCTTCATGTAACTATAGTCCTCAGTTTTAAACATGCATAGCAGATTCTGGTTCCTTTACATCAAATCAAGGGCATTACATTTTTCCAAAAATTATTATATGTATCAACTAGGGCACTGAACTGTAACTGTGGGTGTATTAGGCTTGGAGTATATGGATACAATATACAGGGGTGAGAATTTATAAGATTTTTCTTCTTCCCACTCTCTATCAGATTTTTGTTGTTTCCATACTTTTCTTATTTTGCTGATCTTCATACTTCTATTTCAAATATCTGAAATAAATATTTTGAACTAAACCGAACAGGTCTATGTCTGTGAATATAAATATAATATATATATATATATATATATATATATATATATATAATATATATATATATATATATATTATATAATATATATATATATATATATATTATATATATATATATATGTAATGATCCAAAGTAATATGCAATGCATAATTGACAATTCAATTTTAAATTTGATCATGAAGTTTAATAATGCATTTTGCACTTGAAAACTAAATACGCATCAGAAGACCATTCCAATTTACAGTACAATTGGTATTTGTTTAATATTATTTATTTTTTTAATTATCATTATGAGTTGTCATTTTAAAATAGTTTGCAATTTTAAATTTCAAAATATATCTTCATATTCCAAGGCTTAATTGTATATTGACTTGCCAATTAAACATTGCTAATTAATTTGAATAATCACTCCAAAAAAAAAAAAAAAAACCATTTGTGGAAGCTAATGGCTGTAATTGCTAAAATGAAACTGTAGGTGGCAGCATCACTCTTAGCATTGATTTAGAGCTGCTTTTTATTTGGCTTCATTCAAAGAAGAAGAGCTGACGTTTCCAGAGAGCATTTAACAGGAGAGATGATACCGCTTCCATAACATTAGTAAATAACCGGTTCATTCTGTGCTCAGCGAGTAATATGAGTTAGGGTTTTAACAAAAGCTTAAAAAATTAATAAACTATCGTGGAAAACTGATTATAGGAATAGCGCCACTCATATCACACGTTTATTAACTCCTTTCAAGTGCAACGCCATATTTTTTCGCATTTAAGTTTCCTGAAGAAGGGACTCATCTTTACCCTGAAAGAGTCTCTTCAATTACCCAGCTTCCCCCTGGAACGTTTGACCTGTCCCTGGCCTTGGTGTGCAGAGCAGAGCTGCTAGGTGTCCGCGCTCGCCGGCTCTGGGATTAACCGTTACTGGCTTCGTGACCGACTGCCCGGCTGGTGAAGTGGGATCCGGAACAGGAGAGCTGAGCCACGATGCTGAAATGTAGGACAGTATGGAGAAAGCTCGCGCCTCTGGCTAAATGCTCGTCCACTCTGTGCCGGCAGAATGTGAGAAGAACAGGTCAGTAAAGTTAACCAGGTTCAGTTCTGTTTACTAGTGAGCTGGAACTCGTAAACAGCCTTTAATTTGGGTTGCATATAACAGTTTGCGTCTGTAATTATTTTTTAAGAATTAGTTTTAACACTTAAACTTCACCGACCTTTGTTCATTAACAAGCTAACGAGCTAATCATTGAATGTTGACGTTGCTTAACAGACATTTGGCTAACCTGCACACTTGCAGCACATTTTTTGATTTAGAAGAAGACAGTCTTGGAGCATGCGCTGTTTGACATTCCCTCAGTGTGAACTTCTTTGCACCTGACAGGTGTTGCAGTTTTATTTTTTTAACCATGTCTTACTAGGAGATACTTTTTTTTCCTTGAAATACAGCTGAGAAATCTATCAGGTTGTATGATTTCATACATTGAATTTCATTTATGATTGGTCACAGGAGCCATACCTAGTGGTGTTAAAATTCAGTAATAGCTGTTTAATCTCTAATATTCCATATTCTTTTCCCCATGATTAATCACATTATGGTTTGGAAAAATGTGTTTTTCTTCACCCGGCAGTAACATGAAGAACATCCATTCACAGTTCCAACACAAGATTCCGTCACAACCCCATGTTGACTCTTGTTTGGATAAGTTCGGTGTTTTGAATTCAATGGTATAAAGTTTTACCTTTGCCTCAAACATATTTTTTTTCTCCAACAAAATTAAAGAAATCTCTCTCAAAATTATTTACAACTTTTACCCTTTGTAATTTTTACTCCCAAAGTTGTATAAAGATCTGGACATAAACTGATCATTTTGCTTTTTCCCTGCAGAACCAGCACTTCATCTTTTTTAGTTATTGCACTTATTCAGATATTTTGGAAAATTTGGATTTGTTTAGTAAATAACAAAGAATATAATTGTAAATTACTGTGAAGATTATAAATTATTTTATGAACATGTTTTTGGATATTTTGTTTGTAGTATATTTAGGACAGATAAAGTTTGCATGGTTAATTTACTCAGAATTAGGACTAATGTGTACATACACTAGTGTTATACAAAAATAAATAAATAAAAGAAGCTTTTTCTCATAGATAAAACTATACTTAAGAAGTATTAAATACTACACTAAAAGTAAAGTTGTTATAACAGTTTAAACTAAATCTCATTTGAAACTTTCAAAATTTTATATATGTTTTATTTTTTAAGCATTATTGCTTCTTTTTTCTTTGTCATTGGTCTGCTGTTTTTTTTCTCAAACAAATGGAGTATCATGTTTTTTTTTTTTTTTTTTTTACTTTTACATGTTCTGTATGTACAATATTTCTCAATAAAGTTCTGAAAAAAAAACAACAAAGGACCCTCTTAGGTGTCCATTGATTTGCCTGAAAAAATTACCATAAAAAGTAAAGATACTAAATAATTTAAGATCTGATTTCTATTATATTTCAGATACTTGATGGAGTCAACTGGGGCTTTCTAAAAGAGCAGGGTTGTAAAATTAAAAGTTTGTATTTTTTATAGGAAACTAAACAAGTCATATATACACATAATTTTACAGTGTGTGTGTCTTTTATTTTAAAGAATTATCAAGGCCTTTTTTCTGGTTCCGTGAACTAGTGAAATATATTCCTGCAGATGTGTTTTGTGTTGTTTTCAGTGTTGTAGTTTGGCCAATCTATTTTAACTAGTCATATCATTTCCATTAGAAATGCATATGTATAAAATTCCACATTTATTTGTCTTCACTTTAGTCCTGCAAAACTTTTTTTTATTTTCTGGTTTTACTCTGGCTTGAAGACTTTTTCTTTAGGAATAAATTAAGATTTTTTTTTTTATTTCAATCAACTGTTGTCATATTTCAATTATTTTTTAGGATTACTGATCTCAAGTATTTAAATCTCTTGGAATATTTTACATAACCTGTGATTCATTACACACCTCAACATCTATATTAGAAGAAAAAGAAAAATCATTATAACAAGAGCTGCTGCATTTAATGTGTTTATTATCTTGGCTCCAAATGAATAGTTCTGATGTGTGGTTCAGGTTTGAATAATGGCCGAACACCAGTGTCCGTTCCTGCGGGCCGCATGTCCACCGGGCCTGTGGGAGGAGGCGGAGACAACCTCAAATATGCTCTCCTGGTCGGAGCAGTCAGCGCTGGAGGTCTCATTTATGTGAGTCAACTTATCCATCATTACATGGATTTGGTAATTGTTGTGTTTTGACTAAATACTCTTCTGATCTAAATTAAGAGCTTCATCTTTATGGTGTTCATAAGAGCTGAATTTGTCAAATATTTTTAGATTCTCTGAAGTTTCCCTCAAGCATTTCTAATGATCTGCACCCCTGTAGAGATAACTGAACACAGTGGGGCTCCTCTCTTGTGTGTACATTTCTTTAGGCAGTTGTAACCATGAAGTCAGACCAAAGTCGGTACCAGAAGCGAATGGAAGAACTTTCAACCAGGCCACAGAAAACTTCAACCACTGAACAAACCCAGTCAGAACCTCCTGGTGAGATGTTTCAAGTTTTTCTCCTGATTTTCCCTTCTAACTCGTGTCTGCACACACGTGTTCTGTAGCTCACCTGAGGGTAAGATGCTTTTTGTGTCCCGTTGAAAAAGATAAGTAGTAATGGTTGGTTTTGCCCATGTAAAGGGGCTGGAAAAAATCCTTTCCCATAATCCTCAGTCTATTTTAATGAAACTGCTTGAGTTAAAGGTTGTGTGGTGAAATCAGCTGACTCTGCACACCCCGCTGCAGCTTCCCCTTTATCTGTATGTAAACAGCTCATTTGAGATCTCCAGATAAACAGCTGCAATGGAATCAGGGTGGACCAGTAAAAACTGGTGCTTATATCTAACGTCTAACCTAATTTTTAAAGACTTTTCTAAATATATTTTTTGAATCCTGTTTTTTTTCTTTGTCAGCTGTCCCTGAAGACCAGCCTGCAGTAACACCTTTAATAGAAGAGCCAAGCTCACCTGTAGACATTGAAGCCCCCAAAGAGGAAACGGCTCCTGAAACCACCGACACCCCCCCAGGTTGTCTGCATCATTTTTTCTAACTCATGCATGTGCAGACACTCCTCCTGTTTAGCCCCATTCCCTCAAATATTAACGGTGCAACGAAACAATACATCCTGAGCATTAAAGTCCCACTCCGATCATCTTTGATCTATTTTAAAAGCTTATCTATTAATTATGATTGTCGTTTTTAGTCAAAATAAAGGAGTTCATTAGAAATTCATCTCTGAGTTGTGGGCATGACTGTTGGTACAGAGCAGGCCCACCCCATTTCCCATCACCCACCTGTATACACACTCTCCTGCTAGCTTACAGCCCCTCACACCTCAGCCTAAAATCAATGGTGTGAAATGGAGATGTGCATAAATCTGGATTTTTCTATAAAATATATATTTTTTTTTAGTCTGCTCCTGATTTACAACAATTTTTATAAAGAAATGCTCTGAAATTCAATGTTAAAGTTTAATTGTCTTTATATATGTCCTCCATCATCAGAAAAATACCACAAGAACATGTTAAAAATGCTATTTTCATCGGAGAAGGGTTTTAATGCTCACAATGCCTTTTTTTAACCTGCAATACAGTGTGTTGGCTTGTAAGTGGCGACACCACCTGGTAACATTTTGTCACTACAAAACAACGGCCTTCATGGGGATTTCTGATCCTCTTATAACCACATTTCTTGTAGGTGACTGAACACTGACCTTGCATGACATTGTAAACTAACCCATTATTGTTTTATTGCAGCCCTTAAATGTTTTTTTTTGTTGGTTAAGTTGTTGAGTTTGTGGTTATTTGTTCATTGTGTGTTGGGTTATGTGTTGGCATGGCACTTGCATTGTCTTTAACTGTGTGTGAAAGTGTTTATGAAGGAACCTAACTTCAAAATCTGCACGCCGTAGGTTTTGTTTTTAGTGTTCCTCATAGAGGAAGCTCTGTGTTGTCAGGATAAAGCATGTATCCTGGGGTTTGTTGTCTTTAACGCCTGCAGAATTGGTTGTAAACTTGGTTTGTTAACACGGATTGCTTCAACAGCAGATGAGCCGGTGGTAGAAGGGTCACCAGAAGAGGCGCCAGCAGCATCAGCTGCTGTGCCTGTAGTTGAGGAGGGTAAGAGAAAAGAAAAGAAAGATCACGTTTTTTTTACAGCAGTGTTGAGCTGTTTCCTCAGCTTGTTTCATCTTCTCTTTCTAATATTTTTGGACATATTTGTACAACTTTGGTGGTGCTCTAACAGAGCCGCTAGTGTCCTCTGAGCCGCCCCCGTCAGAGCTCTCAGAACCGCCCCCGACAGAGCTCTCAGAACCGCCCCCGACAGAGCTCTCAGAGCCGCCCCCGTCAGAGCTCTCAGAGCCGCCCCCGTCAGAGCTCTCAGAGCCGCCCCCGTCAGAGCTCTCAGAGCCACCCCCGGTGGTGGAGAGCGGTAAGCCCTCTGTCAGCCTGATGCATGGGAGCATTTCAGCCACAGATTCTGGGTGCCTTTTGTTTGTCTCATTTGAACTGTTGATGACCCAGTTGTACTAGCAGAACCTGAAGCAGCAGAACCTCCTGCAGCAGAACCTCCAGAGCCCCAGCCTGAAGTTCTGGTAGAGAGTGGTAAGAATGTAGTCCAGTTTCGTTGGAAGGGAGCACTGTGGGAGACTTGGTTTTAATTATGTTTGTTTTGAAGATTTTTTTCTGTTGTGTTTTTTTTTTTTGTTGTTGTTAAACTACAGCTGCTCTCCCTGTTCACTTGTGTGTATGTCACATTGTTGGGGTTATTGGAAAAGTTCATTTACTTGAGTTTAATTTTGGTTTAACAGGAATGTGTCCTCCATCCATGTTAGTGTTTATTAAAGAAGTC
Source organism: Oryzias javanicus (assembly GCA_003999625.1). Taxonomy (NCBI): domain Eukaryota; kingdom Metazoa; phylum Chordata; class Actinopteri; order Beloniformes; family Adrianichthyidae; genus Oryzias; species Oryzias javanicus. The sequence goes on along the minus strand of CM012450.1, from coordinate 13,841,395 downwards.
ATTAACTTTTATTTTTTTCTTTGTTTTTCCCAGTGGTTGACTCCACGCCCGTTTCCCTGAAGCTGCCCTCCCACGCGCCTTACCTCCTGATCGGTGGCGGAACAGCCTCCTTTGCTGCTGCCAGGTCCATTCGAGCAAGAGACCCCGGTGCCAAGGTTAGTCTCTCTCTCCTGTTTTCTTTCTCCTCACGCTATTGTCAGACCTAACAGGAAATCTGGGTCCACTTTTTCCTTTCTGTCAGGTTCTGATTGTGACAGATGAGCCGGACCTCCCGTACATGAGGCCTCCTCTGTCTAAAGAGCTGTGGTTCTCTGACGATCCCGCTGTGACGGACACACTGCGCTTCAAACAGTGGAACGGCAAAGAAAGAAGGTGATTTTGAAGCCCCTCTTTAATGTTTTTAAGGATCCACTCTGAAGAAAATCATGTTTTTAGTGTTTTAACATGTACTTGTGGCATTTTTCTTATGATTGAGACAATTAAGCGCAAAAAATTACATTTCTGGGTATTTCTTTATTTAAATTGTTTTGAATCAGGAGCTGACGAAAAAAAGCATTTGGAGAAAGAGCTAATTTGCATCAACAATACCAGCCACACTTGAATTCAAATTCCTAATGAACTACTGCCGCTCTGAAGAAACTAAGTCTTAGAAAATGACAGGTTTTCACATATTGGGTACAAGCCACATAATCATAGTTAAAAGACTACTTTAAATGCTTTAAAAATAAATCAAAAGTTGATCGGATTGGGTCATTAAGGCTTAAACTGGTCACAAACTTCCTTACTAACAGGTTTAGCTTTTTCAAACTTCAAATACTGATCAAAAAAGGTCTGAAAAACCTTTTTAATTCATATAATAAATGTCTTAAAAGTCCCCCTATGACCATTTTTTAATGGAAAAAGAAACGTTCACTGTTTTAATTATGATTACGAAGTTTTTAACCAAAATACCACAACCTAAATGTCTTGAGTAAATAAATGTCTTCATGTTGATCTGAAGCTTTTCTTTTGGAAAATTGCCTCTGTCTTGGCATGACTTTTAAGGCTGAGCGGCGCTTGCATGAAGATGGAAAATAAAATAGATTTCAATAACTAGAGTTTTAGATTGACGTATTGCATCTTAGCAGCTCTAAATCTTGAAAAAACCTGTGTGTAAATAAAGTTATTAAAATTTAGAAAAGTTGTCCGGTTAAATTTTGATGGAGATGTTTACATTGTATGTGTTCCACGATAAGGCTTCCATCATGTATAGCCTGCGGAGGCAGTATCATGATCTGGAGCTGCATTAGACCTCAGTTAAAAGAAAATGCTTTAATTTATCACCTGTATGTACAACTTTTTTAAAAACATTTTTACAGCTTTTTAAACATTTATAAGATGATTGGACATTTTTACCTGGATTTCCCAGTATCCCAGCCGTACTTTCTTTTTTTTCTTAAGAAGTGGTGCGGGTCAAAAACTACATCACAGGTGGCTTTTGTTTTGTAGTATATATTTCCAGCCGCCGTCCTTCTACATCAGACCGGAGGATCTGGAAGGAGCAGAAAACGGAGGAGTGGCTGTTCTGAACAACAAAAAGGCAGGTTTTCTGTTAATCCCATTTCTTTTGCGAGTATTTGAAGCCTAATAAACACGTTTCAGTTACATTTTCTTGGTTTTTTGCCTTTTCATTTTCATACTTGAATAATTTGTAAATTTTTTAGGTGGTTTACATGGACGTAAGAGGTAACAAAGTCAAACTGGACGACGACACTGAGATCTCATACGACAAATGTTTGATAGCTACCGGTAAACGTCTTTGAATTTTTGTTTTTCACATGCATTTCTTTTTAAACTTGTGAAGGAAAACCTCATTTTTTTTCCAGGTGGTATTCCAAGAAATCTTCAGGTCATTGAAAGAGCAGGAGAGGATGTGATGAAGAAGACAACTTTATTCCGCAAGGTTGGTTTTGAGCCACAAGGGGGCAGTATATGTGAAGGTTTTTGTTACGTTTTTGGTACCAAAAAAACACACCAAAGTATTGACTAAAATTTGCTTTTAAATAATAAAAATGATTTTTTTCTACACCACCTCAATCAATTTTTTAACATATATTTATGTTTTTATTCACAGATTGAGGACTTTAAATCACTTGACAAAGTCTCTAGAAATGTGAAATCAGTCACAATTATTGGAGGTGGCTTCCTGGGCAGTGAGCTGGCCTGCGCCCTCGGGAGGAGATGTAAGACACCTCACCAAACTGCCATTTATTAGAGGGAAGTGGAAATGAACGGAGGTGTCTCTTTCTTTTAGCCACCGAGTCGGGATTGGAGGTGATCCAGATGTTTCCTGAGAAAGGCAACATGGGAAAAGTGCTGCCTGAGTATCTGAGCAACTGGACGACAGAGAAAGTCAAGACAGGTATACAATTTATTTATATTTAATGTGTTTATTGGAAGGAAAATTGTTGTTTTGGTCTGTTTTCCATCTTTGTTTTTCCTTTTTTTTCTTCCAGAGGGTGTCAAAGTTCTAACAGAAGCTTTGGTCAAGTCTGTCAACTGCAAAGATGATAAATTAGAAATCACACTGAAGGATGGCAGAGTGGTAGGTAACATTTTTAACCGTTTAGAGTCATTACTGGCATCTTGCTGATCATGTGATGCTTCACGCTGCAGGTGACAACAGACCACATCGTTGCTGCCGTAGGTCTGGAGCCGAATGTGGACCTCGCCAAGTCTGCAGGTCTGGAGGTGGATTCTGATTTCGGAGGCTATCGGGTCAATGCGGAGCTGCAAGCTAGATCCAACATTTGGGTGGTAAGTTCCTTTTACTAAACCGGACTTTGAATAATATCTCCTTTCATCTGGTCAGACTAGTTCAGGGGTCGGCAACCCAAAATGTTGAAAGAGCCAAATTGGACCAAAAAAACCAAAATCAAATCTGTCTGGAGCCGCAAAAAATTAAAAGTCTTATAATGAAGGCAACACATGTTGTATGTATCTATATTAGCTATATTAGCCTACTATCAAAATAACTAAGTTGGTTACAAATACATGATAAACCTTCATGATTGAATGTTTATTTAATCCTGTGGAGAATGATCCCCCACGTGACTACACTGTTGTAGAATGAAGTTTAACTTCATTACAATATTAATGAATTACAGTTTGTTTCATTGCTTTGATAAAATTAAAGAAATGCAATAAAGAAATCCGATTTCTGATGTCATTTTTATTTTGAGGATTCATAAAAACAACAATGGAGCGTGCATAACGTGCCCCTTATCTGGGCAACAGAGTACAATAAAATGCAGCATACATTAATAAAAATAAAACAACAGCCTTTTGAAGAGGTAAAGTGTATAAAATCAAATGAATACAGTTTAAGTTTGATTTCTGTGCAAATGCCAAACAAGTCAGTGCATGGGTAAAACGCAGCAGTATCCTCTCTCTCTCTCTCTCTTTTGACACCAAATCAGCGCAGCTATCCTCATTTCTGAGCAACCAAACACAATAATACCCCTAACCCCGGGCTTACACCGCTAGAGTCACGGCTCTGTTGCGTTGCGGGAGCGGACTAGCTACATCCAATGGCTTAAGTGTCATTCCAAATATATACTGACAAAAATCAGAAATTACGAACGCTGAAAGCGCCCTGCCCTACTTTTTTTTTTTATCGTTTTCTCGTGATAACGAGATAATCAATAATGAAAAATGAAGCGTTCCGCTCTCTCTTTCCTGCACGGAGACGCCGAAACTTCATCTGTTTTAAGTCTCTTAATTTGGTGGTTAACCAGAAAAACAGCAGCAGAACACTCCACAAAAGTTGTATTCACTAATCATTTTATTAGTGGGGATACCTCGAACGCCTTCATTCCGTCTCATGCACCAGCCCTCCCCCCTTTATTTCCCCCAAACCTCCGAACAGCTGATTGACAGATCACTGCGCATGTTGTGTTCAATGAACTCCAGACATTAACTCAGTCCGCTACTATGCTTTTGACATTTTTATACAATCCTCAGAAAAAGCAGTTTTTCAGGAAAAAAAAATGGCGAGACTTTTTAATCCCTTGATTTTATAAGGATCAGTTCTGGGGTTCAATGTTTTCTATGATAAACTGCTTTGTTTTGCTGCCGTTGTCCAGAGGTCAGTGAACGCACCATGCAGAAGCGCTCTGCAGACCTGAATCCTGTCAATCTGTCAATGTTTGTTCGGGGTTAAAACAATGATTAAAACCAAAAACATTTCCCTCCTCCATCTTTTTCCATTTTCCAACATTTTGGAAATAGTGCCAGGGAGCCACAAGGCAGCGCTTAAAGAGCCGCATGCGGCTCCGGAGCCGCAGGTTGCCGACCCCTGGACTAGTTCAAGGTCCAGAGCTTAAAGTCTGAACTGTTTTCCCAAATGTCCTGGTTTTGTTTGAAATCAGGCGGGAGATGCAGCGTGTTTCTACGACATCAGGCTGGGCCGCAGGCGGGTGGAGCATCACGACCACGCCGTCGTGAGCGGGAGACTAGCAGGAGAGAACATGACAGGAGCCAGCAAACCCTACTGGCATCAGTCTATGTTTTGGTAAGTGATGAAAAAACTTTTTTTTTTTTTCAAGCTACATTTTTTGCTGTAAACCATGAAAATCATAAATGGAGAGAAGTTTCTCATCTTGGACACTAAGATGCTTGGATACAAGAGTCAATTCAATTGTATTTATGTTGTCTAAAATCACAAAACAGTTGTCTCATTGTCTCTTCATAAAACAAATCAAATGCAACTGAGAACAGGTACTTTAGATGATCTGAAGCTTTCCGGAAGTCTGTTCCAGATCTGTGGAGCATAGAAGCTGAGTGCAGCTCCTCCATGTTTGGTTTTGACTTTAGGAACTGACAAAACACTGGATCCAGTTGACTGGAGAGGTCTCGCTGGTACATTCTGGGTCAGGGGGTCAATCATGTATTTTGGTGCTAAATCATTCAACACTTTATAAACCAGCAACAGAACTTTCAAGTCTATCCTCTGTCAGCCTGTGTAAAGAGCTCAGAACTGGACTGAAGGAATGTTGTTTCCTCCACCGCCTGCAGGAGGAGTGGAGAGAATTCCCCCATCTGACGGAGCGACCGCTCAGTAAATCACTTGTTCTCGATGGCAGGGCTGCTCAGATTTAGCCTAAAATGTGATTCCATGTAGGAAAATGGACAAAAATTGTCATTCCTCAGCTACTGAGAACTCTCTGATCTGATAGTTTTGCTCACCAGCGAGGGGCTGATGTCCTCGTCACCTCGCACTGGGGGCTGTCTCTGTGGACACCACTAAACCCATCTGAAATCTAATTTCTCAGGGTTAACATTTTGATTTCTGATGCTTAAGAATTCCATAGAGAGTTGATTTGTTCGTAACAGTTTTATCTTAAAACCAAATGTGTTCAGTTCCAAGCAATAAGGAATGATTCAAACTCGCATAGAAATATACATTCTTGTACTTGAAACAAACACAAAATATTAGTTTTTTTCCTTGAAAAGTATCCAGAGATTACTTTAAAAGGAAAAAGATAAATTTGTTAAATTATGATTACATTTTCTTTTTTAAAAATGCCATTAGTCAGTATATTATATTAAGTGTGTGAAACCATAAATAAGATACTAAATCAGGCGCTCCAGTGCAGGAGTACTCGGACCTGCATCCTTTAAAGTTGGAGTCTGTTACACACTTTCCAAGCCCTGACATGATTTCTGCTGTGAATCCTTTTTCCAACCTAGAATATGAGGATGCTTGTTTGGAGACATTGGATAAATCCTCGTACAAATGTTTCTGTTTGTGTGTGAACCGATGCTGCCGTCCAACGGTGATGTAAAAGCCGCAGCATGGAGCTGTTGGTTTATTTATTTATGTAAACCATACCACCAAAATGTCACAGATAGCACAAACTGCATATTTTAAACATCCAACTGGAGGAGTTTGAAGGCGTCTTTCCCAGAGAAGGATTTAAACATCCAACTGGAGGATGTTGTGTTTGAAGGAAACGTGTTTTCCCAGAGATAATAGGAGGAAATATTCTAAAATCATTCATTTAAAAAGTAAAATGTTGCGGAAACCCTCATTAGGGTTAATCTTGTTTGATTCCAACTTCATTTTTGGTATTTAATTTTGACTCTAAATATTAGGTTTGAAATACGGTTTACTGCATTGTTGATTTTTAATTAGAGGCTTTTGTTTTTTAAACCTTAGTGATGTTCTGGTGCTTTTAAACGATAAAGATCATTTTGGTGTCATCAAACCCAAAAAGATTTCATTTTATTGGCTAAATCATTTTTATTTGGAAGCACTGATCTGTGAGAAACTCCTCTTTGATGCTGCAGTCATTAGAGAAGTGCAGAGCACATCTACAGTGACGTTGGAGCATCAGCAGCACATCGTTTTAGTTGAGCTGAAGTCCTTTTTGGGGTCAGCTTTGATGTCACTGATTAGCTGATGTTGTGACAAAAATGTTTTGAGCTGGAGTTCTTTGGGGTCAACAGAACTTCTTGAATATTTAAAAACCTAACTTTAACATGAATGTGATGGTTAGAGCTTCCCTGTGTTTTTATTACTGCTTTGCTGCAATAAATGAAGATTATGCAAGCATCAAAGTGATGATTGTGCGGTGTTTGAGAGCGCTCTGTTTCCGTCTGTCTCCTCCCAGGAGTGACCTGGGACCTGATGTGGGCTATGAAGCCATTGGGATTGTCGACAGCAGTTTACCAACTGTGGGAGTGTTTGCCAAAGCCACTGCCAAGGACACGCCTAAAGCTGCCACAGAAAAGTCAGGTAGGAGCGTTCCCCATCACACAAAAAAAGTGTTTCTGTTGGTCTCTGACATCTAAAAGATTTCCACCACAAAGAAAAGCCGTAATGGAAGAATTTTTGCAACTATTTTATGGTTCTTGTGAAAGTGTCAGATATATGTATGTACCTATAGTGCTATAAACATGAACATTGATTTAAAAAATGTACATTTTTCTTATGAACTACTTTAAAATGTTCATTTTTACTGCTTTCCTGCATAAATAAGGACAGAAGAATATCATATGTGTAGTGGGGCAGTCATTGATGATGTTTAAAACAGAAAAGTAATTCTTAGTTTAATCAAGCTCCTTCTGCAAAAACACCTTTTCTCAATTCTTTCTGCCAGAATTCTGGTTTGTGGCGCTTTGAGTCCTCATGCAGCACGATGTGATGTTTTCTCTTTCCTATTTTTTCTTGTTCAGCAGCTGAGAAAACAGATTTTACTGTTACAAAGAGTAGTTATAAATCTTTGGACACAGGAGGTGTATATTTATATAAACCCCTTTCGTATTGTATTAATTATAATTCTCTTTTGGACTGGATGGAAAAGCGAGGAGATGGAGCGTATTGAAGGTGATGGTACAACTAAAAGGGTCAAGAAGTTGGAGGGTGAAAAAGATGTGAGGTTGCCTTTAAGTGAGTCATAATACAGTTGTCTGAGTCAGATTTTTTTCTCTCAGAATGGTGTCACACCACTATGACAGTTCACACAAGCCAGATTAGGGGTCTGTGTGAATCACAACTGCGGGGGGTATTGAATAAAAAAAAACCTTTCTGTTGATTTAAGCTCAAAAGCTGGAATTTTATTTCTGAAAGATTTCATGCAGCGATGCAAGTTCTAAATAAAAAAAACAAAAGATGAAGCCTTTCTGCTTGATGTATGGCAGGAACTGGCATCCGCTCGGAGAGTGAAACAGAGGACACGGCAGTCAGCCCGGTGGCCTCTGGCACACCCAGTCCTGCTGCAGAGCACAAAGATGACTTCGGCAAGGGAGTCATCTTCTACTTGAGAGACAAAGTGGTGGTGGGCATCATCCTGTGGAACGTCTTCAACAGAATGCCCATTGCCAGGAAGGTCAGAGGCGTCCGTTTGTCACTTCTAGAGCCTCAACGAGAGCTCCCGTTTGCTTTAACCTCTGGTGTGTCCAAATGCAGATCATCAAGGATGGAGAGGAGCATGCAGATCTGAACGAAGTGGCCAAGCTGTTCAACATCCACGAGGATTAGGGTGGTGGAGGCTCACACTCAGGGAGGTGGGGGGCGGGTTTTTGCTTCGAACGAAGAGTGAACTCTGGCAGCAATCGCCACATCAACAAGTTTTGCATACCAAACAGGAGGATCAATGTAAATTATGTCGGTTAAATATTTTCATATTTTGATTGCTATCTGCTGCTCTTGTGTTTATTTTTTTATTTGTTTCTGCTGAGTTTGTTTCTTCAAGAGAAGTCAATGTTTTCTGCTTCTTCTTTCCTCCCACAACAGCTTGAATTGTGTTGTGATCAAAGGAGCATCTCCTGGGAAAAAAAAAAAAAAAACTACAATAAAAGCTATTTTTAAATGGGACTGAAGTCATTATTAGCACTGATGAGCTGACCTCTGAGCTGTGATGGTGTGGACGCTTGTTGAAGTTTGCATTAGTGAGATCATTCCTCCTAAAGCGGTTTAATGACTGTTGCTAAGCAGATTTTTCTTCTCAAGAAAATGTTCTTTAATTTTTAACATTTTAAACAGAAACGTGGAAAGAGGACATAAGAATGCAGACTAAACAGACTATGGAACCCTTTCTTAAGTAAATCGAATGTGATAAAATGACACTGCAACGAAGCATGGCCTACTTTTCCTGTCCGGGGGTAGAAATGAGCAAGCATGCAGAAATGTTTTCTTTTTTTTTTTTTTTTCCTTTTTTAACTGGGGGCTTCTTGTTACTACTATGGCTCTCCTCTTTAATATTCTCACATTGTTGATCTCATTTGACACTGTGGGCTCCAGAGCGAAGTGTGGAAGAAGCTCTCAAGTGAGAGGCAAACACGTGCAGTCACAATGTCCCATCGCTTTCGCTGACATTAAATTTACACGAGTAAATTGCTGAGCTGCCCGTCCCCTTTCCCGTTCCGCAAGACGGAATAAAGGCGAACTTTCACAGTTTGGGTTTAAATTTTGTCTGGAGATGACAAATCGGAAGTAGTGGATGAGAATTAAAACATTGAAAGTAATAGTTTTTAAAAATAATAAGCTTTAGTGATTGTGAGAAGCAAATTATTTAAAGTAAACTCCAGTCAAGTGTGTGAAATTGTGTTAAAATGAGATGTCTGATCAAATAAACTTACAAACTACAATTACAAACTAAACATAAAAAAAAGAAATCCTAACTGAATATATTTAAACCTAAACCTCAGATATAAGGACTTGGGAAGTAATGTGGCGCCACTTTGCCAGTGAGAGGTTGCTGTCTCTTTAAGTTCTCTCTGTAATTCTTGTTCACATGGCCATAAAAAAAGAGATCAAGCTTGAAGTCATCCACACAAACACAAGCAGGGGAAGAAAAAAATGTTCCCTGGGATTTTGAATTATACAGCAGCGGCTTCCCGTATTTTACACCTGCGCACAGGGAGGGAGGCACATCTGAGCCTTAAAGACAGAGCCCCACTGAAGAGTGACCACAAGTTCTGTTTTTGCCTTTCCAGCCTCATTTTTGTCTTTTTCAGTTTTGCCGCGTCTTCTAATTAGGGATGCTGCTGCAGAACTTGCACTTGTTCTGGGCTTTCTTTGTAATTTTGCTGCAAGTCAGGTAAGAAATTTGAGTTGAAACTTGAGTTTTTGCATTTATAATTAGTGTAAATTTGGACAGATTGGTCATTTTTTTGTGTGTATTTTAGTTGCAATTTAACAGAAAAAAACTTTTTTTTTGCTTTTCTGCAACTATAATGATAAAAATGGAAATTATGCAAAAACTATGCAGCATAAATTTCCTGATATTTGTTTAAAGCTGAAGTTTAACAGATATTTTAAAAAGAAAATAGAGTTTAATCACCTTTTTTCTAAGGTCTTTAGCTCATTGACAGATTTTTGAAAACAAACGGTTATGTTAGAAGAGCATGATGGCAGCGGTTATCATCCCTGAGCAGATCTGGGCTCTGTAAGGAAGTGAAGTTCCCCAGCAGGACGCTCAAGCCCCCCTCTCCGTCGGATTTTTTGGACAAACTGATGGGACGCACATCTGGCTATGATGCTCGCATCAGGCCGAATTTCAAAGGTAAGCTCTGTGTGGCGTGCACACGTGGGGCCACCTCTGCAGGGACAGGTGTGACAAAGAGCGCTGCTCATTTTGCATAAGAATGAGAGCGGTGAAGCAGCACAAATTATTCACAGATGGTCCTGAAGTGTGACAAGCCAAAGGCTACAATGATTAAAAAATTTTTCCCCTGCTGAAATTATGTGTTACTACGATTTTTAATGCTGACACACAGCCTCTGGTTATGATTTTCTTTACTTTGTCTATCTGATTTTCCTCTGACAGAAATGTGCAGTCACCCTTGCATGTTACCCCACAGGCCTATTTCAGTCCAGGCTGGATCTCAGCTTGTGAGTGAAGCCAGCAGATTCTCCCTGACATGCTTCGCCCTCAGCCTCTGGAGTCGCATTTCATATTTATTTCATACTTGCTCCACATCCTTGTCAGTGCATGCTGGGTAAATTCTGACCTATTATCTATAAATACACTAATGTAACTAAAGCAGAAACCATAAATTATTACTTCTTGAAATGAATCAATGAAATATTTAAAACTTCAGAGGTTGGGAGATGGGCTACGCTAATGGGAGCATGAAGAAAATGACAACACAATCCCATGCTGGCTGTCTTGGGTGTGTTTGTTTGTTGGTAGAAAAATGACATGGCACATCACAAAGCAAACAGGCACGATGCTCTGTGGGGAAGCTGCTGCCTGGGGGGCTTCAGCACTTTGCGTAGTTGACTTAGTAAACATTAAGTTCAAACAAGAAGTGCAATTTCTATGTTTGTCTACTTCTGTCAGGTCCACCTGTCAATGTCACCTGCAACATCTTTATCAACAGCTTCGGATCCATCACGGAAACAACTATGGTAAGACATTCTTGTGTATATATCTCAATAAAAATAACACAAATACCCACTCTGACACATCCAGGGTTAGGGCTGCAGTTAAATTGTATCATAATTTGTGGTTGCCGATACAATTCATAGTCAATATTGATTTTGAACAATCTGATTCACTGACCTAAAATTGATTGATTTTCAGTCAAAAAATTCAACCAGTGTAATTCAGAGATAAGTACCTGGTACTGAACAGCGCAGGTGAAGTTTTTAAGGTTCCTTATATTTTTTGCAAGATAAAAAAATTAAATATGTGCACAAACAAGAATTGATGTCAAACCTATTAACGTTTTAGTTAATAAAGTTTAGCTCACTGTTGTTTTTCTACATCAAAATAATACAAACAGAACATTATTAGAACATCATACCACACTGTATGGTCACAATTCTGTAAAACTCCACTCAATTCAAATCATATTTTTCAATATTGACATAATCAATTTGTTTTATTTTGGAGCAATTTTTTAATGGCATAGGTTGAATTTGATTCGACTCGATTAACAACTTACCACAGACAGATTGATCTGGTTCAGGGCTCTACAACCTTCAACACTTAAAGAGTCATTTGGGTCGATTTCTTGCCGACTAAATCAAAGTAGGACCCACATAAGTCTTCACTCACATTTTAGAAAAATAAGGTACAGATTAATATGTATGTTTCTGCTACTGACATTATTCATTTAAATAAACTATTGTGTTCTTTTGGCATACATTAAACATGAAGAGAAAATAGGTTTAAAGAAAAAAATTTAATAGTTTACAACTTTTAAAAGAGCTTTGTCAGACTTCCTTTAAAAAGTAAAAGACACCCTATGCCATAGAATCATGTAAATCCAGCAAATGCAGTAGGAAGTGTAAAGTAATCAATGATGTGCATTTTAGCCACAAATTTATAAATATAACCAATAAAACCAAAGTTAGTTTTAACTAAGTGACTCCTAACATATATTAAAACCACAAGGCACTCTTTAGCCTTGAATTTGTTTAAAAATTTTAAGAAAATCTGCTTTATATTCCAGTGGTTTAAAACTTAATATAGCTTCAATTCTGTTTGTGCTAAAAAAGATTGATGGATTTCTGGAGGATTATGGCTACTTTGTTAGGGTCCTCGTTGAATGATTTATTCTGACCTTCAACTGTTTGTGAATGAGTTGCAAAAATTTTAAGTTAATTTCCTTTATTAACTTTACTGTTCACTTACTTTTTTCCTTTACAGTTACTTCTAAAAATATTTTAAAACATTTTATCTTAACCAAAGAGTTGCAAGTGGCTCCGAACCCACAGGTTCTAGACCCTTATCTGTTTGTATAGGAATATCAATCGACTTTGTTGATTAATTCTTAGGATTCACAGTGGTGACTGATCCATGTGTAAAAGTCCTGCCTGATGCTCACTGACCTTCTCTTTCTCAACATCAGGGCAATAAATTTTGGCAGTGTCATCTCAGAAATGACCCCATTGGGCAACAATAAAAGAAAGTTTTTCTAGCTTGAATGGCACCCTAGACAACACCCTTCTTTACCTTCACCACAAGCTAATTTTAAAACATAATTTTGTTTCATTAAGGGAAACCTTTATTTTTTTGGGGGGAAGAATACTCTATTTGGGAAGGATACTAAAGCAATAGCTCATTTGCCACTTGAGAAGAGCCAAGCGTGTCAAGCTAAACTTTAAATCTGGCAAAAAAAAAAGGGTTATTTTGAATATGTTTGCATGACCTGAGAGACCTACTTAGGAGAAGTGGGACTGAAAAAGTCTTCATCTCTCTTATGGTTCAGTCAACACTTCTGATTGTGAAGATGCCTGTTGTGTGACTGGTTGCCACTTCATGGCTAATCAGGAGACAGAGGGAGCTCCAAAATATCCCTGATTTACAGTGAAAGAGACGTACTTGTGATTTATTATGTGAAGTTATTCCATGTATTATAACCTGATTGCTTGAAATAAACCATTTCATTCATTCATTCATTTCATTGATTCATTCATTCATTCACGTATGACAGCCAACACTACTGAAGATTTAATCAAAAATAAGCCATTTTATACAATTATTCAAGATTTCAGTTTAGAGTTCTCTTCATTGTTGTCTGAATAGATGTGGACAATTACAGAGAACCAAAGTATCATCTCACTAGCTAACCAGACTAGTAAAAGTCTGGCAAAAGTAACGAAGCCTTATCTGTGTAGCCAGAAAAAAAAGCCATAAACTGAAGTAAATACCATATCATGACACAGCGGTTTATGACCTTCAGTAGTTTCATCATTAGTCTATTTTTAACCACATGAGTGAATTGATTAGATAACACATGTATTTTTGTTAGTTACGTTTCCATATCCTTTCCTTTTCTCCATCCTGATAGTTTAGCCTTTATTTCTGCAACATTAATTGCCTTTGATTTAAACAATATAAATCCCTGCCTCTCCTTAATAACAATGTTTTTTCTTTTTTCATAAAGTAACATGTAAACAGCATTTTACAATAACAAAAATGCTTTTAAAAAAGATAAAATTCAACAATGAGTACAGGAAGAAGTAAAGAACTGAACAAGTGATGCCAGGCCATTCAACATTCTCCCTCATTAGAAGATGTTGACCAAAGTATGCCCCTCTTAGAGTTTTTACACTAAAAATGTGAATTATTTGGTATTTACTTGAGTATTTTTAGGTAATAATAAAAAAAAAAAAACGGTTACCCTTTTATGTTTTTCCGTCTATGAAGTCAGTTTTAATTGTTATTAACTTACAGCATTCAATGTTAGTGTATTGTTGAAGCCAATGGCGTTCCTAACCGAGTCCAGTTTTTCTCCAGAATCTGGCATAATTCAAAAACATTCTTCACAGGTTGATTGGTGATTCTAAATAGTCTCTTAGGTTTGAATGTATTGCTCTGATGGACTGTTCCATCGTCTGTCCACCTTTACCCTGTAGTGGCTTGGATTAGCTCCAGAAACCCCTCTGACTTTGAACAGGACAAACCACGAATAGAAGATTGGAGTCTAGATAACCCCTTTTGCCTGAATGAATGAAGCTATATTTGGCCCAAGATTAAGAATTTATAAAATATTTAGTCATTTTCAGTTTCTTTTGTTAACCTGAAATTGGATAAGACTGTTCCTCAGCTGGCTCTTTACCTCTCTTTTGTAGTCTTGTTTCAGCATTTGAACATAGATGTTGATAATGCTTCCATTTACATGACTCTTTAATGTTCAACCACATGAAATATACAGGACTTATCCAGGTCCAGACCTCATCTAATGCTATCTAAACATCATTAGATCATGACTAAAACGAGCCCCAAAGACTTCAATGTCCCTTGCACAATGTTGGTCATGATTTTTTCATTTGTTTTCCCATGGTTCAGTCAAGTATGGGGCCATTCTAAAGTATTCATGAAGAAAGCAAAGTGTTTTAAAGGAAGGGTTCTTCTTTGTTGATTTATCCAAGTTTAGAGTGAAAAGCAGATGACTTTTCTAAAATCTTTTTGAAGACCCACTCTGATGAAAATTTTGTTTTGGGGCTTTTTATTAACAAAAAAAATGCAGTTGAAAAAAAACCGATAGCTGTGACGTGGGTGTTATAATTGTACAATTGTACAGCTCAATAGCTCCAATGTTGCTCGCCATGTGTTGCACGATGTTAGCAATGAAAACATTGCGCTCAATTTTCCAGTCAATCTTCATTCCAATACTCACCTATGGCCACGAGCTCTGGGTCATGACTGAAAGAATGAGGTCTTGACTTCAAGCGGCGGAAATGAGTTTCCTCCGGAGGGTTGCTGGGCCCTCCCTCCGAGATAGTGTGAGAAGCTCGGTCACCCGAAGAGATCTCGGAGTAGGGCTGCTGCTCCTCCACATGGCAAGGAGCCAGTTGAGATGACTTGGACATCTGGTCTGGACGCCTCCCCGGAGAAATGTTCTAGGCAAAGTCATGGGTCAGGGGTCGGCAACCTTTAAGATTAAAAGAGCCATTCGGGCTCATTTTCTACTGATCAAAACCTAGAAGGAGTCACATTGTTTTTCAACAATTAATATGAATTTTGTCTATCTTTTGGCCAAACGAGCAAAAATATAAAAACAACCTAGAATCTTTCAAAATGTGATTTTTTTTTTTTTTTTTTTTTTTTTTTTTTACTTTTGACAGAATCTCAATTAACTTATTTTCAAAATAAAATATGCTCTGTGCCAAACAGGATCATCTTAGTGCATCTCTGGGCAGCTAGTAACCAGTGTTGTGCAGCATAAGATAATATGTGCCTTTAACTCAGAAAAGATCAAACTTTTTACCAAAGTTGTACTTTGCATATAAAATCTGTGCATTTGTTGTTTTAGTTTGGAGATGGACCTTGATAGTCGTAGTTTGCAGGCTTTGTTTATTTATTTTCTTTAGGCAGTTTTCATTAGGCAGCCATTAGGAGGGAGCTGCTGACTCTGACGGTCGACATGGCTAGGTCAGCAGTCTCCCTGACTTATTTTATGTTTGGCCAAGGAGCCACCATGGAGAGATAAAAGAGACACATGTGGCTCTGGAGCTGCAGGTTGCAGACCCTATCCTGGATAGAGACCTTCTGGGAAGACCTAGAACGCTCTAAAGAGACTGGCAATATCTGAATTCCTTCCCTACTTACTAAATAGTATTTTTTTTAAAATTTTATTTAACCTTTATTTTACCAGGAAATCCCGTTGAGACTTACATCTCTTTTTCAAGGGAGACCTGGGCCAAAAGGCATCAACACAAGAGAATAAAAAACATTTAAAACAATTAAAATAGAAATAAAATACAATAACAATAAAATACAATTAAATAAAATTGAAAATAACAACAGGACAATGAATAAAAGGTTAATTGAGAGTGGTACGGATAAGTCAAGAGTGACATGTGCATATTTAGTACGTTCTCCATTTCTAGTACTGTCCAAATCTACAAGTCAAAAATTGAGAGCCCTAGAATTTCCCCAGAACTCTTTGCAAAAAACTTGTGTGCACTGATGCTCATTACATTAGAGAAGATAAACCACAATGCATTGTGGTCAAACATTATTTTGCAAGAAAAACCAAAACATGTTTAAATGTAATTTTTTAACAAACCATCCACATTTTCATCATCAGAACACAGTGGAGTCACAAATAGATGTTGTGAACCTCAGCCATCAATTTATACATTTACCTAATCTAAATTCAGTAAAAATTAATTGAGTAATCCTCTTTTTTTTTTTTAAATGCTGATTTATTTTTCTTTTATTTATTTTTCGTTCGTTTCCCCCTCTTTGTCCTCAGCAGTCTTACACTGCTGGGTTTTGTTATGTTAGTTTGGATAGATCAATAAAAATTGGGGTTGGTTTTTAAACTAAAACCATCAAAACTGAATCTGTATTTAAATGGAAAGTTTTGAGTTTTTGATGATTTATTTTAATCACACAATTGTATGATGCTTCTTACTCTCCATTTCAGACACATTATCTGATGCATACAGTATATTTCTGATAAGTGTCTATGAATTTATCTGAGCCTCAATCTGATTCAGTTTCCAATATTCAAGTCGCATTTCTCTGTCAACCTTTTAGGACTACAGGCTAAATGTATTTCTACGGCAGCAGTGGAATGACCCACGTCTGGCCTATAAGGAATACCCCGACGACTCCCTGGACTTGGACCCCTCCATGTTGGACTCCATTTGGAAACCCGACCTCTTCTTTGCAAACGAAAAAGGAGCAAACTTCCATGAGGTTACAACTGACAACAAACTCCTGCGGATATTCCAGAACGGGAATGTTCTCTACAGCATTAGGTCATTTTTTAAAATTATTTTTCAAATTAGAACTTGTCTTGCTTACACACGAGAAGCTGCCTTAAAATAAGGTTTGGTTTCTCTTGTTCCTGCCTCAAGAAGCTGAATGGGCTCAGAGTCTGAACCCCTGCTTTCTTTCATGCCTTTCTCCAGCTCAGTTCAGCTCACTTGTAATTGTATTGTTCAGCACACACTGTGCACAAGTTAGTATTAAACTATAACTTCGGGCCAAAACAGAATCAGGTCAGTGACGTGGCACCAAAGCTGTGAACTGTACCGTAATGCTGATGAGTTAATATTAGGTCATAAAACTAATAAAAAGCTGTTTCCAAAGTTCTATCCACTTTATGTGTTGGACATGAAATTCTAGTTTTATCTTTCAATGGTCAAGAAACACCTTAGTCTAAAATAAGGAATAAACAAGGATTGCTTACTTGATGATCACCGTTGGACTCAACACCGACTAGAGGCAGCTCTTTGACCTCTCCGCACTCTAGATGACCTGTGATGTACTTTATGGTGAATCAACTCAGAAAACTATGTCAGCTACACAAACTGAGCGTGGTTTCCGTAAAGTTCTAACCATCGAGCATATTAGGGCATAAAAAAAGACAAGATGTCAGATAGATTTAGGTTGATGAAAGAATAGGTCGATAAGAGCTGAAGAGCAGGCAGCAGCGCTATAGGGTTTGGGTGATATGATTGGCTGTATCCATTCATATGCTGGTCCTTCTTGCTATTTTTTTTATGCTTTTGTTTTGTCTTCTCCAGGCTGACTCTCATTCTGTCTTGCCCCATGGATCTGAAAAACTTTCCCATGGACAGCCAGATGTGTACGATGCAGTTGGAGAGCTGTGAGTTCATCTGTCCTGACAGGCTGAAAAAACATACACGAGTGTGATCAACTTTGTCTCTGTTTCTTAGTTGGCTACACCATGAATGATCTTATATTTGAGTGGCTTGATGTTGGAGCGGTGCAGGTGGCCGATGACCTGATGCTCCCTCAGTTTGTGCTGAGGGAGGAAAAGGGGTTGGGGTACTGCACCAAGCACTACAACACAGGTACACAACCAGAAATAATACTTTTGCCCCTTCTTTGTATCTCTTATTCACTCTTTTTCACTCTTTGTTTAGGTAAATTCACATGCATTGAGGTCAAATTCTACCTGGAGCGTCAAATGGGTTACTACCTGATCCAGATGTACATACCGAGCCTGCTCACTGTGATCCTGTCCTGGGTGTCGTTCTGGATCAACATGGATGCGGCTCCAGCCAGAGTGGGACTGGGAATCACAACCGTGCTCACGATGACCACACAGAGCTCAGGTTCAAGGGCTTCCCTACCAAAGGTTAGGTTGAATTTCCATTTTAAGAAGGTTTTGTTTTTGCTTGATGAAACAATGACCACAAGACTTGATATTTGCATCCATCTGTGGCTTGTACAATCACAAATTAATTGTGTATTGTTATTTAAGCTGTAGCTTGTTGACATCAGCCCAACAAACGAAAAAAAAAATCAAAGAAACCGTGTCCTTAAAGTTTATTAAAACAGGTTTCCAAGATTTAAAATTAGAACAAGCTAAATATGAGATCACAAACACAAAACTGTCTTGCTTAGTTATTGCTAAATTTACAGTGTTAGTTCAGTAAAAAATGCATGAAATCGTGTATAAAATCAATGAACATCTTAGACATGAGCCCAAAAACCAAACAAAAAAATGCATTTCAGTTTAACCCTTCAACTGTCTGCTCAGCCAAAGGGCAGATAACATTTAGAAAACATACGGTTAAAAACATTGATTTAGTGTATTATTGCCTCAAGCCAATCAGCAGCAGAAACAAAAATAATTGATTATGTCTTGGTTGAGTAGTTTATTTCTCAGGGACAGTGCACATAAAGGGCTAAGGAAAGAAAATTGTATTTTGGACAGACTCCAACATCCATTGAATCACATTACATCTTCACTAAATACATCAGACTTATTTTACTCACAATATTTCTAAACAGTTTGGCTTTTCTAAGAATATAGTGTTCTAGATCACTTCATGCATCAGATCACACTAAATACAGACTCGCTGCGTCAGATCTCCTTAAGCTAAAAACTGCTCTAAAGGATTTATCAAACTATTTCCATAATTCATCACAAATGTTGTTTTTTTTCCATGTATTTAATTTTATAAAGAAACTGAGTAAAAGCTAAGACCTATTTCTATGAAAAGCTGAATCTTAAAAGTTTTCACAGAAAAAAAAAAAAAAATTCTGGGACACAGAGAAGAAACCTAATACATTAAACAAGCAAAATGTTCATTTAAATTTACATTATTATTGTCTTTAACTTAATGTGTGACTGGACTGTTTGTTCCAGATGTTTTTTTTTTTTTAAAGGACATTATTAATAGTATTTTTATTATGTGAAATAATGAAAAATGGAAGTTTTCAATGTTTTCCCTTAAATATTGATACTTGCTATTGAAAAAAGTTTAATGAGTCATGTAAATCTTGATTCGCAAGAAAGCTAAACACATATGATCCTACAAAGGCATTCTGATTTGTTAATAACACATAATTCCAAAAAATATAAAATGTATTTGTATAAAAATGAATTAAGTATTTTAAATGATCAATTTTTATTTCAAAAACAAATATTGCGAGATGATTTTTTCTTCTAACAGATTAATTCAAAAATTTGCACTAAACCTTAAAAATTAACACATTCGAATGTGTTGAAATGCAATAAAGCTGATATACTTGTGTAAGTTGTGAATGAAGGCACATTCTAATGTGTTTGAGTACCTCAAAACAAAAGGGTTTGAGAGCTCTTTGTGTTTTTCTTTCTTTTTTACATCTTCTTCTGCGCTTCATTAGAGCCTTCAAGATGTGCGCTGTATTGGTTAACATTATGTACGTGTCATCAGTTTTCTTCTCCATCTGTATTATTGAGTGATATTTATTTATTTACTCATTTATTGCATTTTTTTATGTTTGAAAAAAAAGTAAAAATGCCCTCAAAGGGTATTCTTGTTTTTTTTTTTTTTTTTAAGTAAAAATCAAGGTTTAAGAAAGTTCCACAAGTTTTCTTTTTTATGTTCCCTTTTATTTGCCGAAAAATTTGATTAAATTAAAAATGTGGGATCTTTAAGTTGCTACCAAACCACTAGGGGGCGATACATTGATTTAAAAATACACACCAAACAAATAGAAAAAACAAACACTTTTGAGTTTAATGTTTTTAACCATTCAACAAAGTAGTGGTTAGTAATGACAGAAGTACTAAGACTGATCTTAAGGGAAAATTTGCCTTTTTTAGATAACACAAAAACATGAATAAGCACCTTTTCTCAAAAATCAAAAGCAGTCAGATTTGTCAAAGAATTGCTACCAAAAATATCTTATTAAGTTCCCTCAAAATGCGTTTGCACAATGAAAATGTTGGAAATAAAAAGAGGAACAGAAGTGGTTTAACTATACAATGAGGCTTTTCCTTTACATACTTCCTACACGTGCATCAGTAAATCTGGACTCAAATGTGTCTAGTATTGAATTCAATATAACATGACATAAAAATGCAAACTAAATCATGAGTGATTTAAAGCAGAAAGAGGTTCCCATTAGTGCTTAAAGCAATGTTTCTGTTTACTTCTTGTTGGTCGGTCCAAATCTGCCGTGAAGGTCTCCTACGTCAAAGCCATTGACATCTGGATGGCAGTGTGTCTCCTTTTTGTGTTTGCCGCGCTGCTGGAGTATGCAGCTGTTAACTTCGTCTCACGGCAGCACAAGGACTTCTTCAGAGTGAGGAAGAAGCTCAAAGAGCAGCAGCGACTGAGAACTGTGAGTGCAAACCCACCCACTCAGCCCCCTCGGGCAGCTGTCACCTGCTATTCACTGCGCCTTGCTATGCGAGAGCAACAGTTCAGCTGCATGCTGCAATGCAGACAGCACTGACCTGTAATTAATTCAAGCCGCCTTATTCCACTGTTGAGTGAGAGTTCTCTGCATTCTGGTGTGTTGTGTTTAAAAAAAAAGGAATAAAAACCCACTTGAAGTTAAATTGCAGCTGGAGAACTGAGAGGTTTTCATTACGTTCTGTGACATTAAAGCTTTATTTTTAGTGCAAAAATGTTAGGACTAAACTCTGGGTTTTGGCATCAGCAGGGAAGCACTGACAGTAAAGTGAAAGGAAACAACACACCAGGAAACAGTGCTGCTCAGGGGAATGTAAACCAGCGGTGCAGTGCCTGTGCCAGGGTAAGTACTTATTGCTGTCTTACCTAGTTAAACAACAAGAAGACGCTAACTCAAACGGAGTGTCTCTAAGTGCTGATTTTCTGGTATTGTGCTTCTGTTGACCAGGAGGAGGAACTGGCACAGCAGGGTTACCTCCTCCAAAGCTATGGCCTTTCACTATCAACAGAAAGAGGCCCAGAAATGGATGCAACCCCCGTCTTTGCAGATCTGCCTCCCGGTTTGGGCTTCTACGAAATACGGAGGCGCTTCGTGGAACGGGCAAAACGGATTGACACCATTTCCCGAGCGGTTTTTCCCATGAGCTTCCTGGTGTTTAACGTCCTCTACTGGCTCACCTACAAAGTTCTACGACACGAGGATGTTCAGGTCACCAAGTAAAAAAAAAAGTGCAGTTTGAGGAATCACCAAAATCCTCTGCTCTCTTTCACTGAAACATTTACAGAGTGAGAGGTCTCTCTGCTAAAACTGCACAAGATGAAATCTGACTGCATGTGCAGAGCTGCTGGGAAGCTCCATGACATGGAAGAATCTGCTGGTTTCTTTTAAACTTTTATTACTTCCAAAGGAATGCACTTTGGTTAGCACTTGTGCTTTCTGGATTACACGTATGTATGTGTGCAAATGGCAACTGTCAACCCCCTTTCCAAGATATTTGTATAATTCCTGGAGCTTCTTTTATATATGGACATCAAGATTGGAGCTGTTGAATTACATATTTAAAGCGATACTTTCACCTGCGGGTCATCCTCCCCTGGAAAATTCATTTTGGCAGCACATGATTTGAGATGAGTTAGGATGTCTTTTGATTGAACTTTTTTTTTTATGCTTTTTTGTTGGTTTAAAACTAAGCAGTCAATATTTATGTTGAAAGAAAAACTTCAGATTTTCAACATGCAATGAAATAATACGCAAATAAAATACATTTCATTACAAATGCACATTTCATAATTTTATATAGTTTTTTTTATTGCTCACTCAGTTGTGCTGTGGCTCATGATCCTGTACCGAAATTCTGCACATAGCTTGAATTCCTCTGTCAGGTTGTCAGAATGGCTGCTCAAAATCTGTTTAACAAAACTCATACTTTTGTCAGCAATAGGACATGAAACAAATTGTTAATTCTTTCTTGTTAAATTGTTTCAACAAATGTGAAATAGAGCAAAGTATTTTTTATTAAACAAATGTTTATTTCTTATTTCTGTTATTGCAAATATATTTAATTGTATCCATTTAAAAACCATCTGAGGGAACAGCTGATTAAAAAGAAAAAAGTGGCAGATGTGGCTCTAAACCTGCCAGCATATTTATTTTAAGAATGGTGTGAGTCCGGGATGTGTTAAAGCAAGTACCTGGAGAGTACTGTTCTCTAGAAACCTCCCATTTTAAAAATAAATCTTGCTGTTAAATGAAGCAGTCATATGAATATTTCATTTCAAAAGTAGCTGTCAAGTGGAAGAGGGCCAGTACTGCATACATCAGCAGTAAAAGTGTGTGAGCTGTAACTGAACAGAAGAAAATAAA
Source organism: Oryzias javanicus (assembly GCA_003999625.1). NCBI lineage: Eukaryota > Metazoa > Chordata > Actinopteri > Beloniformes > Adrianichthyidae > Oryzias > Oryzias javanicus. The sequence goes on along the minus strand of CM012450.1, from coordinate 13,818,917 downwards.
TGACACAATGTTGTTTGATTTTTAACTTGTATTACTTGTGAATATTCATTATTTTTAAATATCTAATTAATTGTATTTTGTTTTATTAAAAAAATGATTTATGATGTATACAGTACAACTATATATGTTTTTATCCTAAACTAAAAAAAAGTTTATTTTGATCTGAAGGGTATATTTGTACCAAATTTGAACTTTTATTAAAAGTGGAAATAATCGGAAAAGTTCTATTCATGGCCACTAGATGACACTGTTTCTGCAACTATCTATACGCGCGAACAGTTCAAATATGCCAGACTACTCCCACTTTTATTTTGAAAAGTAAGGCGCCTTAATTAGCCCTAAACCTCAACAAACTATGAATGTATATTTCTTTATTTTTAATTTTCTAATCCATTTTTTAAATTTTGAAATAAACAATAAACTACCTTATTAGTGTTTCTAAACATTTATGAACCCAGTCCCAATTGTATTAAATTACATAAGTTAAAAACAGGTTGAATTTGGGCAAAACCACTTTTAACCAACCTTTTTATTTCAAAACTTGTAAAAATTTTGCACGTTTAATAAAGTCCAACATTTTATGTATCTCGTCAGTTTTATGTCAATTATCAGTTAGAAAACGTGACAAAAGACATTTATTTAAATGTTTTCCCCGTTCAGGACCGAGCCTGACCCTCCATCAAAGGGTGTCCACTGGCTGGAGACGTGGCAGCGCCTCGGGTCATATGATTTTGGCTCGTGCACGAACTCCACCCCGTTATTTCCTACCCTAACAGGGTTCTTTTTAATGTTTCCCCAACTCCTAATTCTAGAGTAAAATGCAGATTTTAGCAATGAAGTCGCTTGAATCCGATTTGCAATGCCCAACAGAGGATCTGGACGTGGATTTAAGTGGCGGTGACCACCCAAAACAGAGCCATTTTTAGACCTTTACTGCTGACGTTTACACGGGCTCCAAATAGCTTCCGTTTCACTCTGGTAGTGATTGGACCGTTCAGCACTTAGAGGGAGCTAACACCGCCTCAACCAGTCCAACATTCTTCACTTCAATGGAGGAACAGCCCAAAGATCGGGCACAAGAAAGGCTGAACCACCACCACGGAGAGGACAGAAACTACATTCAACACACACTTCGTCTGAAAAATGATCAGAGCCAGCTCCAGTGCCAGCATCAGGAAACGCAGGCGAAGAAAACAGGTTAGGCCGTCCCGAAAAGTCAGCTTGCTAGCTTCTGTTAGCTAATGTCAACGAGCGCACGAGCGCTCGCTAAGTTCTCCACATTTCAAGGTTTTATCTCGCTAGTTGTTAGCTGCACGGTCAAGTATTTTACGAACTGTAGCGGCGGTTCGGTGGCGAGTTCGAAGAGTGCCACGCAAGGCCTCTGTCACACGAGAAACTCACGCTTTTTAAAAGCTGACGTTGCGTGACAGTTGGTGGTTTGACATATCAGGGATTGACCTTGTGCGCCGGCTTTGCTTTCCGATTTTATTTTAGCTAACGCCGCTAATTAACACTTTATTTGTGTCGCTTTGTGTATATAGAGACCAACTTGGTCTTCCTCGAAACTTCTGCCTGTATCGGTTTCAAGTCCAGTTTAGGAAACCGAACCGGCTCCGCTGGAATGTTCTGTGCTCCCGTTTCCTGTCGGCCATGTTAGACGTGGACTGTAAGCTAATGCTGCATTTGCTCTCCTAGTGGTATTTTTCCCTTCTTTAATCCTTCACTGCAATCTGTAATTGCTATTGGAAACTACAGATAACGGAACGTAAGAGTCGCATTCAAAGTGTGTGAATGTTTTGGGAGCTACTGGTTGGTTGACATTCCGCTAGCATTAGCTGTCTGACAGGCCTATTGCATGTTGTGAAGTCACGCAAGATGCTGCCTGGCTGAACGTGGAGGGATGCGGTCAGAGAATTGACTGCTGAAAAACACTGTTTACTAAAAAAGCAAAAGAGCTGTCTTCTGTGTGGGGAATCTCGCGTGTTTTGTCCACAAACATTCGGGGGGAGATAAGTCCCACGTTTACACGGCGGTTCCCATGCTTTTAAGTAATCAAAGCAAAATGAGCATGGATCATTATATACGTCCAATCAGACCCTAACAATGGGTGACAATGACTATTATGAATGTGACTATTTAAAACAATATGACTTTATACATGATGACAAACTGTATTTATGAGATATTGATATTTAGTGATCAACTGGCTGAGAAAATGCTTACAATGGTACAGTGGTTTAATGATTCATTTTAACAATTCGATTCATATCAAAATTTGTGGTTGGCAATACAAGTCATTGTGGATATTGGTTTATTTTGAATATCTGACCTAAAATTGACCTCCTCAGCCAAAAATTCAACCTGTGTGACTCAGAGAAATACTTCGTACTGAACAGTGAAGGTGGATTTTTCCTTATTTCTTGCAAAATAATCAAGTGTAATTTGAATATGTGTGGAAACAAACAAGTAAAAAAGAATGACTGGCAAATTCATTCAAATTTTTGTTTCATAAAGTTCAGTCCATTGTTGTTCTTCTGCATAAGTTATACCAGACTCTATGGTTACATGTCTGTAAAATTTAGTGTTTCCATACAGTGGACTGTCATGATGGATAGATCATTATTTGCTGCCGTCATGTTTGTTGTCCACTGTGATGGCACTTTTCCATTATAGTAAAATAAATGTACTGTACCTCAATCCATTTAGTATTTTCTTATTCATATAATGACTTTATCTCATTTTAAAATGATTTGATATCTTTCAATTCGATTAATAAGCTGGTTGGATCGTAGGAATATAAGTCATCAACTAACCTCAAATTTACAAGTAAAAGTGACCATTTATTTATGTTTAATTTAAATTATGTCAGAACTGAATGTGTATTGACCTGGCATAAAAATAGATTACTTGTTTTCTTATATGAGTTGGTGTTGTGGAACAAGGTCTTTCTTAATCGTTTTGTGGCTATTTAAACTTTTTTTTTTCTTCAGGGCGCCTTTTCTGTTGCTCTAAGCATAAATAGTTTTATGGATAAATGCCGACTGAAGAAAGTGCAAAATTGTTGGCAGTATGGCGATGATAGAATTGAAAACACCTGTTTAGTTTATTTTATATCAACTAAAATTGTAACATTAAGCAATGAAATAAAGTTTGTATGGCCACTAATGTAACTCAAACAAATTAATTTAAAAAAGTGCGGCACAAAATGAGATAAAATGCCATGTTTTCTTTCTTGATGAGAGTTTCAGTTTTATTTAGAGTTCAGTGGAAAAAATATATTAAAATGGTTTGAATAACTAAATGTGAAACTATAAACACATTACTGGTACAGATGAGTGCATTTATCATATAATCTTTTATATAGAGGAATAACATTTAGACAGGCTGTCTAAGCTAAGTGTGAAGCTTTATAACACCAGCTTATCAAAAGCTCTTAAATTATTCGTATTTGTTTCCATCCGATACAAAGACCTTTAGGATAAGTTCTGTTTACATGCATGGCCTTTGACCTGCTTCCAGTCAGGAGAGTGCTGTGTGTAGTGCACCGGCATATGTGCAGGGAGCAAAGATTCATTCATGATCTGGTTTACAGGAATCTCCTCTGCAGCTGTTTCCAGCTGCTATGGCTTACAACGGTTAATGGAAAAAGTTTTTTTTTTTTTTTAAAGTACTAGTTTATTGCTGTTAAATATTTTCAAATTTTGTCTTTCTTTTTCCTCAGAATGTTGCGTCATGGTCCTCCTCCTGGTGTGCACTTTGGAGGGTGCAGCCTATGATGATACTAGCATATTTATCTGCTTTGGTTTAGGTTAAGTGTCTTTAAAAAATGAAATAATTTTAACAACAAAGAGATAGTTCAGATTATTTTTATATTTCCATTGTGGCCAAATCATAAATATTGTTTTTGACTGATCACTTTACATTTCTCATAAGAAGTTGTTGGATGTTTTTTTTTCTCCCCTTTCTCTGTTCCGATTCACAAATCAAATCACGATTCTTACTTTTTAATATTATGTTTATCTATGTGTGTGTCTATTTACTTGATGAAGGAAAAATGAAATTATTTGTATTAAATCACCAACAGACCTTTTATTTGGAACAGTGGATCAGAATAAACAAAACTGATATAAAAAAAAAACACAAAGATTCTGATGGAAATTTTGTCGTTTTTTACTTTTTTGTCAACCTTCTGGTTAAGTTCAGCAGTAACATAAACAAGATAAAAAGGATAAAAATCGCTGCTGTTTGTACCATTTAACAACAAAACGTGAAAATGTTTTCCACAGTTTTCTATCCTCAAAGTTCTTCAATATTTTACGTTCTAAGCATTATATATTGGTGAAGAGGTCGTATGAAAAAGTTGTTTTTTTCCGCAGCTGATTCACGTTGATTACATCTGCCTTTCAGTATCGCGAGTCTGCCTTTTTTCAGGACAAGCTGGAGTTTTGTGAATTGTGTCAACCGTTAAAGAGTTACCATAACCAAAAGAATGTAAACACTGGAGCTAAAGCTCCGATGTTAAAGCTAATTTTGTTTTTCAGAAGTTATGTCAGTGAACAGAACTTCAGTCTCGGTTTTTGAACGGAGAAAAAGCTCTCGCTAATTTTACTTTGAAACCGGAAGCTTCACCGTCACAGAGATGTTTTTACTTCCGGTGTCTTTTGGCTCTGTTTTAGTTTGTAAACTTAAAAGCCTACATTAATCTGTATTCCAGAGCAAAAATACATCGTTCCCAGATAATATTTTGATCATGTTTTACTACAATTTACTCTATTTATAAAGATCACAAATCAGCGATCTTGGACATTGCAAATATTTGTGCTTCACTTTTTGAGTATTCGAGCACCCGGATACTCGTTACAGCCCTAGTAGCTCTGGAAGAAGAAAAGATGGAATAACCCCACATGTTTAAGGGTTTCCCTATTCTTTTTTTAGATGAAGATGTAATCCGAAGTGTTGCCAACCTTCAAATTAAAAGGGCCTTGAATGACCACAAACGAAGAGGATGTATAAAAATGCCCCTAATAGCAATTATTTATTTTGAATTTTTGGTGTATATTTGATTTTTTTCTATGAATAGTTTCATAACTTGTTTACATATTGAAAATGTTTTTATTTTGTTGATTATTTCCTCATTCTTGTATTATTATCATCCTATCCATTCACATTTTGAGCATCATATGAATAACTTGTTGCAGTTTTGTTTTACATTTTCTACCCCTTAACTCTCCTTTTTAGGATCTAAAAGGTGTAGGGGTAAGGTTTAGTTGCGCATTGGAGTTTAGCATTGGTGTTTAATGTCTTCTGTAAATTTTTGAAAACATTGATAGACTATTATTATATCAGCACATACTGACGGAAACTCTGTTTGCAGGCAATAAAAAAGTAATCATCAGTGACGGGGAAGGCGAGAAGAACGCACACCTGCCTGATGCTGTTGGTATGCTCCATTCTTCAAACGGCAATGGTAATAGACACTTGAGTAACACGCATGTGAAGCAAAAGGGAACGCAGAGGCACCACGTAGCCGCTCTGAAAGTAAGCAACAAGGGATCGGACCACAAGAAGACTATGGACCTTAAAAATGAGAAGGAAAAAGCTGTGGATTTGAGTCATCACGAGGTCCAACCTTCAGAGAAAAAAGACTCTGTTTTGCTTCAGAATGGTGTTGTCAACTGTGGCTTGATTACAAATGGCTACTCTAGCAAGGATAACGATGGGAGCGGCTCCGAGGGTGGATACACCACTCCAAAGAAACGCAGGACCCGCTGTAACAACGTCAAGAACTTTGCTGATGTGACGAAAGACAAGGAGAAGGACGCACAACCCTGCAACAGTATGCAGGAACCAAGGGCTTTGAACCTTGATCCAGCTGAGAAAGGACTCTCCTCTAGGACTGATGGCTTTAAATCCACCCATAAAGCAGAAACGCAGTCAGCCGTACCTGGCGAATGTCCAAGGAAAAACTCTGACGGCAAAGCAGCTGCCACTTTTAGTAAAAAAACTGAGGAAAAGCAGAAAGGCAAGAACTCCTCACCTTCTAAAGAGGACTCGTGGACTTTGTTTAAGCCCCTTCCTGCATTTCCTGTGGACAATAGCAGTGCTAAAATTGTTCCCAAGATCAGTTATGCAAGTAAAGTAAAAGAGAACCTCAAAGTAGCTCAAGGTGGGGAAGAGGCAGCTCCTCCTCCTCCTCCTGTGAGAATGTCGCAGGTTCCAATGTCTGCTATGAAAACGATCACCTCAGCTAGCTTTACTAATGGTCCAGTTTCTGGAAATGGAAACTGTTGCCCGACTGTGGGGATTTTTTTTGCTCCTGCTGCTAGTAGTCTTCAATCAGCTCCATCTATTCCAAGTGGCGAGAATGTAGCAACGTCTGTGGACAGTAACTGTAGCTCGACAACCAGTGCTGTTGACGGAGAAACGTATGAACTTCAGAAGTGTTCTCTTTTAATCTACCCTTTAAATATGCAACCTGTGCTCCCCAGCGCTCGCCACCTTGACCCGCCGGCGGCTCAGACAAATCAGAAAGCCCTGAGAGACATCTTTCAGAATCAGTGGGGGCTGTCCTTCATCAACGAACCCAACTTGGGGCTGGAGGGGGGGAACGGGCTCACGGCTGCGGAGGACCAGACTCCTGTGACTTCTCAAAACGAGGCGACCAGGTCCTGCCTCGACGCTGCCCCATCGTTGGTAGAATCTTGCACTTTGTCTCAAGACTCGCAGAAAAGAACTTGTGCCCCTTGCCAAGCGTCAAACCCCTGTTCTCCTGCTTGCATGGTCGGCGAGGAGGAGACAAAGTTACTTCCTTGTAGCCAGGACAAGACTAAAGCTGAGACCAAGGGTGCAATTACTTCTATGTCAACCTCCAGTAAAGACAATAGTGCCAAGTCTGCGCAGGGCCAGCTGACCATGCTGCTGTTTGGCTCTCCTAAAGAACAGATCCATTCTAAAGACACTAGCAGGAGGTGTAGCTGGAGCTCCTTTGATCTTAAAGCTGCTGTCACTTATCACACTAAAGGTGAGAGACTTTTACAATCGTCCTGCTTCATTCCTGCACTTTGGTTCAACTCTATCATTAATGTCAACAGGATTTACTAGAAAGCCAACTTTCACGGAATATGAGATAATTGTGTGTGTGTGTGGATTATTTTAAGGCTGATGTTATTCCCACGTATTTCTGTGCGACCAGCATAGAAAGTGATGAAAATTCATATTGGCCATACATAATACTTGCTGCCAAGATCACATTGCTGCACGCACTCTAAGTGTGTCCAAGGCTGGATTTTTTTTTGCTGGCTGTACTTATTTAAAGTTAAACTTAAAGTTAAAGTCCCGTTAACTGTCATGCTCCTAAATGTGTTCTCCACATTCGACCCATCCCCTGGTGGAGCCGCGAGCTGCAGAGACAGCCGCACTCGGGAACTATTTGCTTGTTTGATCCTAAATGTAACCATAACCCTAACCTAAACCCCTTTCCCCTGGATCTGTACAACTAAGAAAAAAGTTTAGCACTGGCCGCACGTTTACGTGCGAATAGACACTTTCTTATTTTAAATGTCTTTTTAATTGATGGGACAGAATAACATATATTGATGCACTTTACATTCAAAACCAGATTGTTTCACTGATGCTTTTTATCATTAAAGTAATTTGAATGAAATGATGGATGTAGGGAATTAAATTCTCTGATTTGAGCTGCTTAATGTTTTGTTTCAGAAGGCCCTTTGAATGAAACTGATAAAACTTGAGAAAAAAAAATTGTTAATATGATCTGAATCTGATCCAGTAACTGCAAGAATTGCATTAATGCCTCAAACAAAGAGTTTCTGGATTATTCTAGAGTTTAGATTTTAAAGGGCAACATTTCATTATTCGTGTGACAGATGCTGATGTGTTTTTGTTTTTCTGCAGAAATGGAATTCCTTTTCCACATTCAAAAACAAGGTAAATACTTTTTGTTTTCTCGATACACTTACATACTTTTGACTTTTTAAATTGAGAGTAGTCAAATCATGTGAAATATGATTTGAAATGTCCTTGTTTAATCTGTTCCAAATTTAGGAAAAAGCTGCATTAAGATGTTCTGCATAAATAACAAAACCCATAACTCAATTCACATTGATTGTTTTTTTTCTGGAAGCTGAGACTCTTTAGAAATCTGGTGATTCCTTCTAGATTATTAAAAACAACTTTCCCTTTTTTTCTGCAGAGATAAAAAGTGGTTTTGAATGTTTGATTTTCAAATCAATATTTGATAAAAATAATAAAATAGTTAGTTATCCATAAAAGGGTTTTTCTTTAAAGTAACTTGGGGAAAAAAAATCCTTTATTGATCTAATTTTCTATTGATTTGATTCATCTTTGATTTAGAAAATGGTGTTTTTTATTTATTTAATCTTTAAAAGTTTCACTTTTGTTTGGTTTATTTAATTGATTATGTGAAATTATGTTCATTACTTACTAAATGGAAAAAATGACATTTTGAATATACTTTTTTTTTATTTTTCTTAATATTAATTTTGTATCCAAACCTTTTTACTTGTAAATTAAAATTGTTTCAATTCAGTTTTTTGGTAGTCTCAACTAAAGGAGATGTACCTTCATAGTACTTTAAAGGAAAAGGAGCTTTTTGATCAATGACATTTCTACATGTTAACATGGGTCACCATCAAAGAAACAAGCAAAATGTGAAAAAAATATTTATCAAACCACTAAAGTGAAGTTGAAAGAAGCTCAAAGTAATTGCTTATCAGTTTTCCCACAAAGCAAAGTACAGAGTTGTGTTGTTTAACTGTCTTATTGTGTGTTAGTAGACAATGCTCATAAAGCTGTCAGTCCAGTGTTGCAGGCCGCTGCAGTTTATGACCATGATGGGTTTCAGTCTTAATTAAATCTTTATCATACTTTGAAGATGAATTTTCATGTAATTATTCTTTAGTTTCTAAGTTTCAATTCATCATGGAACGATGATTATAACTGGAGGACAGACAGAGATGTAGATGCATTTGTGTCACAGATCCAGACTTCATGTGAACACAAACATATAGGGATGAAACTCTTATCTGGGTAATTCTATGAACAATTGCAGCATTAATGGAGCTCTCCGCTCCAGGGGAGATAAGAATTGTTCTTTGTACATTACTGTAGAGAAAGTCTGTTTGCTCTGAAAGCTGGAGTTATTCTACCTTCAGTACTGAATCTACATGTTAGTATTTAGATCCGAGTGAGCTGATGCTGAACATTTATAACCACCTCATTCCTCCAGGTAGAATGATGGTTTTAAAAAAAAAAGGCTGCATTTAAGCCATTTTTTTTCCCGAAGTCCCACTCTGATCATCTTTTGATCTATTGTTAAAGCAGTCTTTTAATTATGATTAATCTATGTCCTCCATTGTCATAAGAACATGATTAAAACACAGCTTTTTTAAAACAAATCAACAGTTCCCTCATTGGGACTTCAGTTAGGTGGTGTTTAACCAATGCTGTTCACTCTCCTGAAGGGGGCGCCAAACATCAAGAAAAGTGCACTCTTGATAGGCCTAAAGACATACATGATTAAATTAAAAATAAAGAGGAAAAAGAGCGCAAAGTATTAAAAATGTTTAAAAAGTGCTTTAAAGTGCTTATAAAGTTTGTCATTATCTGATTGTTTTGCATCAAATCACTGATTCTTTTAAATATATATTTTTAAATTATTTTCAGTAATTTATTGAGTTTGAACCATAGCAGCTGTTTTATGTTTTTTTTTACTGTATGGGACTGTCTATTTTTTTTAACAGTCTTTCCTCTTGTGTTTCTGCTGCAGATCCAAAAAGAGTAGTGATTTATGATGAGACCAAGGATGGGCCGGGTCAGTGAGACGGATCATCTTCACTTCTCCTCTTCTGGGTGCTGCAGTTATTTACCTTGGAAAACACAGATCCTTTTGGATGAATCAAGCAGCAATTGTGAAAACCTTGATAGCTGAGCATGATTTTTCCTGGGATTCTGGGGTGTAATAACGGAACTTTGAGAGGGGAGGGCATCGGACAGACATTCAGAAGGTCGTGTGAGGAGCTGATCGGTGCCTCTGCAACATAATGAGTGGACTCTTCGTCTTCAGAGCTGTGGTTGTTACTCGACTTATGACTGAAGGGACGACAGTTCATCAAAGGGGGGTGTGTTGGTCTGCACCTCCTTAAGCCTTTACCCTGTAGAACTGTGGGGGGCCCGTCAGTCTGGCGGTGGGATGCCTCCATCATTTTCGTTTTCTGGCGCATTCAGATGAGTTATTGTACATATTTTAGACGTTATGCATACACATCCGTGTACAAACTTGAATTCATTGTGAATGACAGGTGAAGACATTAGAAGAATGCCTTTTTAAATGGTGGAATAAAGGGGTTTGGAGTCCTGTTAGAATAAATAATGCCCCTCCCATTTAAAAAAAAAAGGAACCCTGACTTTAACCCAGATATCTGAAACTAAATGCTGTTTGAGCAGACTTAACGCCAGTGTTATTTGCATTATTGTACGGGCTCAGAGCGCAGGTACTAAAGTGCCCAATCTGGACGAAAGCTATTCCCCCGTCACCGTCGCTCTGCCAGCTTTCATTAACAGTTTCCGTTAAATCTACCACTTCTTAATTTCATTCTCATCAGACATTTCATTTTCACGGATATTTCTGTGCGTTCACATTTTAGGGGGAGAAAAAAAAAGTGTCAAACCCTTAAAAAAATAGATTTTTCTTGCTTCCAATAATGTGCAATTTGGGCTCACAACACTCAGGATATGTCTACAAATTAATCTTCCCATAACTGTTTACCTCCTCCGGCGTAGAGACATCCCCTCTCTTTAGTTTAACAGTATTTACCGTTCTGCTTCTTGGGGTTCTGTTGCATGTTTACAGGTGCAAATTCATCCCAGCACAACTGCAATAACAATTGTTGAAATGTAAAGAGGAGTTTGCGCTGCGAGCAGCATGTGACGTGGGAAAGCCACAGACCGACCTGCCTAAAAACGCAGCCCGTTTCAGATGTTTCAACTATTTTTTTTTTTTTAAAACACTGAAAAGACCCCCAAACCCTGTGGCTTCACCCCAATCCCAGTCTTCAAATCAGGACTGCACAAGTGAGCGCTCCAGTTCTCTTTCCTCTAAATGCTAAACGATGGGATTTGGTTCATGTGTGGATTAACGGCACTTTATGTAAACAAATGACCTTTATCGTAAATACTAAGAAAATCTATATGTACTAGCATTAATCCTTGAAAGAATGACTTTGGGCTGTTACTTTAAAAAAAAGTTAAATACAGAATTATTAAATGTAACTCAGGTAGTGTTGATAAAGCCATGACTATGTTCAATATTTTAATTTTGTTTTTTTTTCTTTAGCCAAATGGCCCCTTTTATGTAATTTACTCCCACTGGAATTGGAGTGTTTCCACACAGTCTGTTGTCATGACAACACATCTAATCGATGCTTCAGAGGAGAGCTGCCATTGATCACCACACGTTTCTCTGCATCTGGATCCTGCAGCATTTGTGGTTGATGTTTCTGCAGAATAATTCTTCTCTTGTTTGCTTATCATCTCTACGTCCCAAATGGGCAGAAAGGGAAGTTTGTATCTGCAGCCATGTTTGTTTTTTTTGCTTTACTTTTTTACAGAGACAATGAGCTTCTCCGTGAAAGTGAAACTTTTGTCCTGCATGCTTCAGTTCAACACAAATATGGTCCAAACTGGTAGCATTCATATATTTTTTTAGTGTGGATGAGGCTCACCCTGAATACAAACTTCATTTTGTCTGATTGCACAGAATCTATAGACAAATTGAGCCAATCAGGTTTGTGCAGAATGGCTGACGCCGATGTGACGGAGACGCTTCTATCAGAGTCTTAAAGATCAGCTCCTGCTTGTTATTTTTTTTTGTGATGAGGTTGGTGTGAAAGTCTCCTCCAAACCTTCTCTTTTCCTTTGTTTTAAAAGCACTTAATACAGCAGCACGGCTATGCTGAATATGCATTTACAGAGCAAACTGTTTAGCGCTGTAGCCTGCAAACCAAAAACACAGGCTCTCCAGGCTGACGGTTGTCTGAGGCAGAAACTGCTTCTCGCTGGTGAGGGCATTGGTCAGATGAGTGCGTAGAAAGTTCTTCCTCTTATATGCAAGTTTGACTTTGATTTTGCCCCCCCGCCCCCTTGTTGGTTCACGTCCTGGTGCCTGTTTGAGGGGGAGGGAATACTTCCATAGCATTTTTGATTGTTGAAAACCTGCTTCCAGCAAACACACGTGCCATTTATTTGATCTTTTTGTAACATTTGTTCAGCTGTTTTTCTTTCTTTCTTTTATTTTTTTCCCTCCTCCCCCTCTTCCTGTGCATATTTATCCAATTTTAAAGTATTGGGATTTTCATGGCCTGCATTGGTGTGGACGGACGGCTATTTGCTGATGTATACTTGTACTAGCTGGTTGTCAGAATTAGCACAGAATATAATTTGAGCTTACTTAAAGAGATATTTCGACACGTTTTTAAAAGAGATTTTTTTTTATTTTTTGCGTTTTTAACTTGATTTATCCGTAGGTGCAAACGTAGGACAAGAATAAAAATCGATAAAAATCAGCTTTAGGATGTTTTTAGTTGAGTTGAAACTTAAACCCATTTTTAATTTCCACTGTAATGGTAATATATTTCTTTTTTCCAACAGATTTGAATTAAACACTAAATCTAGAGTTCCTCTTAATATATTCTTAATTGCTGTGGTGTTGACTGTCTTTTGAGGACTGAGGTATAAAGGTGCAGTTCTAGAACTCTAAATGTGGTTTTGCCAACTACTCAGATATTCAGTTACTTGATGACAAACACAGATCTGAGGGTCGAGGGTGGACCCCCCCCACTAATTATATATATATATATAAAAAAAAAAACTCTTTCCTGTGAGGATATCTGTAGCAGCCGCCTCCTTTTTCTTTTCTACTGTGCAAAAGCACAAACCCGTTCCCCAAAAAAGTCCAACAAAAGCCAAAAGTGCTGCTTCTTCTGCTTATTGGTCATCTGGAATGGGGGAAATGCTGGACTCTGTTTGTGCTCGACTTTAAAAACGCTTCCTCCTCCTCCTGTGTCACACCCTCGCCCATGACAGATATTTTATTTTGGAGGTTTTAGTTATTTCAGCCGGAGGCGTCCAGTGTTTTAGCTTCTGCCTATGAGAGCAAGAAAACAAAGATGTGTCTTTACAGGATTCAAGCGTTAAAGATACAGTCTTGTGACATATAAAAGTTTCTTTCTTTCTTTCTTTCCTGTGTCATCTCAAACTGATGTTTGTCTCTAGAGGTCTTCACTTTTCCATCTTTTGTGCCCATAAAAACGAGGCAATAACATTTGTTTTTTGACCGTCTTACAAGTTGGCATTCTTTTTTTTTTTTTTTTTTTTTAGTTGAGCAGTCTAATTATTTAATTATTTTTGTTTTGATTTAACAAATGTCACATTACAATGTTTTTTTTAAGCATGACAGTAACCCTCTGATTCCAAACAATGTAATAGTCAAAATGAAAGAAAAAAGATAAAAACTCCAATGTTCACTGTTTTAGTTTCCATTAAAATATCAGTTTCATCAACATTGAAATGTTCAATTGTCCTTCTTTTTAAAATGTTGTTGCTTTTCTTTTTTTTTCATTTCTTTTAACCTTGTCTGATGCTAATGTGTGTAGAACAGAAATCTTTCATCTGATTTCAAAATTAAAGAACCTCCACTTTTCTTTTTTTCCCCCTCGTTTGGTTGAGTGGCTCAGACATCCAAAGGTCAATCACAAATGATCTTTAATATTCTTACTGCAAAATACACAAAGGTTCAAAAATAAGAGAAAACGTTCAGCAATCAAATTGGTGACAGAAATCTCCTGAAAGCACCAGACAGACCAAAAAAATAGCCAAAAACTCCAGAGAAATAGATATTTTATAACCAACATTGTTTAATACGAGCTTATTTGTAAGGAACTATATTTGAGAAATATAGAAAAAAAAGAATGATAACAAAGAGAATATTTCCGTATTTGTAAATCTGTGAGGGTTGCACAGTGGTGCAGTGTTTAGCACTCTCAATGAGAAGGTCTTGGTTTGAATCCCAACTGGATCCTTTCTGTGTGGAGTTTGCATGTGAATCTGGACATGTGGGTTTTCTCAGGGCACTCTGGCTTCCTCCCACAGTTCGAAAGAGTGCTTTATAGGTCGATTGGTTACTCAAAAGTGTGAGTATGGAAGTAATTCCCTGGACAGGCTTCAGCAACCCTGTGACCCCAAAAGGGATAAAGTAAGTTAAGGCAGTGGTTGGTTGGATGGATGGATAAATGAAAGAAACAAAATTCAAAGAACAGGAAATAAGTGTTAGGATCTTAAAATGGAAATTACTGTAAAAAAAAAAGATATAATAATAAAACTAAAATGATTACAAAATGTTATTGGGGAAAAGCTAAAGATTAAAAAAAGGTTGTTTATTTGTGAAATACAGTGAAGAGAGTTTTTCTTATTTGGGCTCTAATATGTTAATTCATTCTCTTCAGGACTTCAGTACTTAACACGAATTCACTGAGTCACAGCAGCTTGCAAATGTAAAGTAAAAGTAAGTCACTGAATGATGTAAAATCACATAAATGAACCATAAAAACTGCAAATGATGAAAGATGACACTGCCCTCTGCTGGCATCAATGATGAGCTACATAAACTAAACTTAAAATTCTGAAGAAATTTAGGAACTGAGCCTTCTTCTACTTACTAAAACTAAAAAAAACAATAGAAAAAAATACTCTAACTTAAACTTATTCACTTTTTTGAGAAATATATTAAGCTATTTATTTTTACAGAGGAAAATAAACATTTGAAGACTCAAATGTATCCCCATATAAATTTATATACATTTTATTTACCTTTCAGAAATTTTTGCTAAACCAAATTTGGGATTTATAAGCATATTTTTCAGATTCAGCTCCTATTTACTTTTTAACTTTATCTAAACTAGTTGCTTGTGGTACTTCGATTAAATCCATTAATTAAATTATTACATCATTTGAAAAAAAAAAAGACAGAGCAAGAAAATATCAAACTAAAAAAGATGTATTGTCATTAAAATCTCTGCAGATTTTTAAGTTTGAAATAGCTTTATTCTGCATGAAGAACCTTTGCAACTGTGCAAGATCAAACCTTTATGTTTAAAAAAAAGCCAGTGACTCATTTCTGGGTTCCTCTTGTGGAAGATTGCTGAACTGCATTTCTCTAGAAATGGAAGTTTTTGCTGCTTGTGACCCTAAACCTAACCCTAAGCCTGTTGTGTGTTCATAAAACAAAAAACAAGTCATTCGCTTTTTTGATGATTGCTAAACCAAAACTATATTCTTTTTAAAACTAATATAAAATAACCTGCATAATTACCTGAACTTTTTAATGTGAAATAAGAAAATTCATTCAGAAAAATGTCTCTGCTCGACTATATCTCTGATCTATTTCCAGATGGAGAACGCCTCTCAGCACCAACATGGCAGACTACATTTATTATCAGACCTTATACTTGTGACAAATGGGTCCATAACCCGTGGTCCAACTCATCTTTTGCTGCTGGTTTGGTTTAAAAAGTCACAAGAGCAAAAATGGGACGTCTGGCATTTCTCAGATTCACAGGTCAAGGAGCTTTTTATGGAGCCATTTTTCTGCTGAGAGCCCCCCCACATTTTGATAAGTCCTTATATACAGTTCATGCTTGACAGTGACTGAAATCAGCCGGCTTTCCTCCTTTCTGAATACATCATCTCTGACAAGAGACGCTGACATTCACTGATCTGTGATGATCAGCACAAAGCTTAAATCATCAAATGTCAGCCTGAGGAACTCGCCCAAGTTTGTAACCAATCTAATGGAAGTCATGGTTCAGGCCTCCACGAGTGTGCCGCTGTCAGGGTGAGATGGTTGGGGAGCGACATGGAGCAGATTGTAAAACCACGGAGAGCAGTGAACTTTAGGTCTCTCCTGGAAAGAAAGAAACTTTAATAAAAGCATTTATTCATTTCTGGATTTAATTTATCAGTTTTGGGATGTGTCTCTGACAGCTGACTTATGGGTGATTTTGTTAATCCGATAAAATTTTACTTGATCATTTTTCCTCTCTATTCTCTTAAACATTTTGTTTCCTAAAATCCTCCTGATGTTCATGTTCCCTGAAACTTTTCTGTGTTGGTTAATTTTAAGGCACAGCAATGCTGTGAAAAGTCCAAATTATTTAGCATGTTTGTGAGACCAGTGGTGCAGCGGTTGGCCCTCGTGGCAAAAGGGACCGGGTTCAAACCCCGCTGGGACTTTTCTGTGTGGAGTTTGCAGGTTTTTCCCATGAATGTGGGGGTTTTCTCCAGCTTCCTCCCACAGAACAAAAACATGCTTGATTGATTATTTTACCCAAAGTAAGATGGCGATTGTGTGTCACTGCGACAGACAGTTCAGAGTACACCTTGTCTTCACTCCAACAGTAGTGGGGAACAGGACAGGCTTCTGTAACCCCCAAAAGGTGGATTTTTGAGATCAAAGTGATTCATATCTTTAAAGGGTAACCAAACAGGGAAGTTGGAGGCTGACTCCGCCCCCAACCGAATGTGAAAACCCAGTCAAATGGGTGGGGCTTGGGGGCAGGACTGTTATCATGATCACTGGAGCTGCAGTTCATGACGTGGGAGTTAAATGGTTTGACCAATCACAAAATTCAACTCTAATACTTTGTTTCAACCTGTACACTGACGGTTTTTGACTACTTTTTCAAGAATTAAGCACATTTATTTTAATTTGTTAAACATTTGACAATGACAGAAAGCCCTTTTAAAGCCCCATTTATAGAGATCAACACCCAAAAAAGTTGAATTAGGGTTTGGTTATCCTCTAAATAAAAGAATCATAATGCAAATAAGGTTTTTGAATAAAGAATCGTACTTTTAACCTTTTTTTTATCTTTACTTGAAAACCACTTTTAACAGTAAATGACACATAAACACTGACTAGATCTACAGTTAGTGTCACAAAGACTTTTCTAAAGCTTCTGAACTTCATAGAAACTTAGAAAATTGGAGAAAAAAAGTGGAAGAAACTTGTTGAAAACCTTTATAGGATCAAGAAGTCAATGCAAAATGACTAACAACAAAATAACCACAAAAAGCAACACATAAACAGGCCTCATATCATTTAGGGTCAATATTACTGATTCAACAAAAGGGAGATAAAATTCACATTTAAGAAAAACATCCTGAATCCTGAGGATTTTTGCTCCGTCTACATTGAAGCTGGGGGCGGAGCCAGCAATCGAAGCGACGGGTCTCCAAATGCACCTGCAGCGACCTGTCGCTGTCCTGCTGCTGCGTCCTTTTCTGGTCATCTCTAACAGTCTGTCAAGCAGCAGCTGCATAATGTTGGGCTGCTCGGTGGAATTAAGCTCTGCCTGCTGGTGGGCTGCTGCTGGGGGGTGGGAGGTGGGGGATTTTGTGTGATATGGACCATTGACTCCTTTTCCATAGCTCAGGAACAATAATGAGATTTTTTTTTCCTTCCACAGAATATCAGTGCCGCCATTCAGCGCACTGATTGTGTTTATGAAATTGTGCATACATCTCTTGCTGGTGAAGCAGGGGATGGGAAAGCCATTTTCAAAACATTAGCAAATTGTTTTCTGTTATTGTGCAGAGATTGATAAGGGGGTGTGTTGTCTGAACACACAGGCAGACACACACATGCCGGCGAGGACAAAAACATGAAATAGCCACTGTTATGACTTAGATTCAGTCATGTATCACAGTTGCTTCTTGCAGCGATAAAGCTGGAAATCCAATTGTTTCTCTGCACAAGTCTGCTCTTATTTTGATGTCAAAACATCATTTTTTTCTGCTTAAGTTTGACTTTTTTTACGCTTATAGATCATGCATATCATTTCAGATTATATACTATGATTAAGTTTAAAATAGCTTGCGCTCAAACCAGGAACTTTCTTGTTTTTTATTTCATTCTCCAATATACTTTTTTTTTTTAGCTGGACCTCTAAAGTGTTTTATTTTGAAAATCTCACCTCAAATTTGCTTTTAAAATCTTTCACCAACTACATATTTTCTTTTATGTAAGTTATCATAAAGTTCAGGACAGTAAAAATAAAAAAGGACCCCTCTTGACATTTTGACCTTTACCATTTATTGAGATCTTAGAAGCTTCTGGAAGCAGGAAGTTGATCCTTCTCGAAACCACACCGGCTATTTCTCAAGTCAAGTAATCATTAATCCACCAGTAATGATCCCATCAACAACACTTTTCACCTCCCTCGCCGTTCGCTCTGTGTCTCTGCTCTTCCCTCCAGTGATAATTGTCACTCTAACCCGCCTCTACAGTCTGATGCTCACTGTTTTGCTCCGAGGCGACTATCGATTCCGAGCATCACCAGATCTATGAAGACAATAATGATGAACAATGAACAGACAGCTGCATCCTCTGTGATCCAGGACAAAACTGATGCCTTTTGTGAGCGCAAAATGCTTCCAACACGGGAGAAAAGAGGGAAGCAGGATGGAGATTTTCCACTTGGGTTACCTCTGCTGCACAACTGCAAACATCCGACACTTTAAGAACTGCCATTTCATCAAGAATACCAAACTCTTCTGCTTCTTTAACTCACTTTATATCATCAAAATGATGTAAAACATGCAAATAAAAGAGAATTAAGAAAACAAACACTGAGAATGGGTTAATGAGCCGCTGAAGACGCTGTCAAAAACATCCCGAGTGACAATTTGTGAACCCTTAACCTCACATTAGATCCTAATTAGCATCATTTTTATTAAGGGAATAATGAAACATCAGTGTAATGAGATTACAGTTATCTCATCAGTCTGAGTTTGGAAAGGAAAAAAAAAGTAATTACATCACAAATTATATTTCAGAAAGTAATTTAAGTCATATGTTCACACTGGTTAAACTAAACCTTAGTTTGATTATTTCTGTCATCCACAGATGATGAACTCAGAACTAGTTTTACAGCAGGATCCACTCTGATCACTTTTCTGTTTAGGTTAATTAATGCAGAAACTTTTAAAGGATTTAGTTAAAAGTTTGTTAGGTTTGCTTATTTCAAACATGCAATAAAACTAGAATATCTGCAAAAACACACAAGAAACAAAAGGTACAATGAAAAACTAAAGGAAAAAGGCTAATTTATGTAAGTAGATTTTTCAGCAATTTAGCTTTTTTTGCATTTAGTTATTAAAAAAACAAAAATAAATAAAATTGAATCTTGATTCATTTAAATTAAGGGCAAATTTTATTCTAGAATGCACAACAAACACAGAGCAATCCCCAGGAAGCAGCCATAGAGAGGATCACAAGAAAAGATCCTGCAGCTCGGAACAGGAAGAGTTTGAAGAGCACACCTCAAATTCAGTCCGAGTACACCAAGAACCAAACCAGCTCCAGGTGAGAGGCCGCCATCCGCTGAGTGTCCTCCACAGAGGTTCACCAGAGCTACAACATTATCCTTGATCATCTGTTAACTTTGACAGAACAAAAATCAACTTCCCCGTGAACCTGCATTTTTCATAATTCGTTTTTTTATTCTGTAGAGCAGATCGTAAACCTGCGACCGAGGATGACGTCGGTCTTTGTCAGATATTTCCGACCTGTGACAGAAGCGCAAAAACAACAGGACGCACCTGTTTGTTCCAGAAACAATCCAGCGAGCAGCTTCACGCCGCTGTCCGCTTTTCAAACTGTTTGCCATTCCCAGAAGGTCATTTGGTTAATGCACATTTGAGTTTTCATGGACTCTTAACTAGTTTTTAATCAGCAATTATTAGGGAATTGGAAGGCTGTGCAGGCGTATGACTCTGCTGGCAGGCGAGCGCCCATCAATGTCACGTCAATTTCCATGCCAAAGGCTACATTAGGCCTGCAGTCTGGGAGGAAACAGCCACCTGAGTGCCTCATCTCCCCATCCACAGCAGCCTTCTCATCAACTATTGACTCTATTACATAGCACTGTCAAAAAGATTTTCCGCTTCAAAAGAGGAGCAACCATTACATGGCTGTGTGGGGAGATAATTTAGTGATGCACATAAAAATTAAGTGCATATCCACTGAACATTGCTCATTATTGCTCTTGAATTCCTACAATGCCGGGCTAGCACGGGGATCCTGGCTTCTCCCTCTCAACCCTTCAAGGCATAAACACAGCTTGACTTCTTAGGCTGATGTTCTACATAAATAGCTGTCATTTTCATCTATACCTGACCCACCTGTAATTGGCAATTAAACATGCCAGCGTTTCAGACTGGCTCTTAATTACCGTTAATAAATGCTGTGGGGCTCTGAGGTGTCCTCGCCGGCTGAGGACGGGGATCTCCTGCCGCATGAATATGCATGGCGGCCAGGTATCCTCCGCCTGCCGCTCAGACGCATGCAGGTGGAGGCAGACGGCGCCCTCCCCGACTTCTTAATTATTCCATCTTGCCGGTCAGAGCGTTGTTGTTGTTGTTGCCATGCTGCCTCCTCACGGTGGCATTTCTGCACTTGTTTGTGTTTGCCATGGAGCTGTCACATCCAGCCTGTTAGCGCTGGCTCATGGGAAATTTACACAGAGCTGCTGGTACCAGGTGAGGCCATCGGAAGAGGCGGATTACACGCCTATATTTAAGGATTGCGCGTGGCATGACTGGATCTGCTCGGATTAAGACTCAAAGTCTTGCTTTTCTGTCAAAAAAGATAGAAGAAAAGTGATGCTCTTCCTACATGAAGATTAATATTTCATCACTTTAAAGAAAGCTATGATTTAACAGATTAATACAGCTTCTTTTTTTATTTCCTGTGCTGACATTTAGCTCCCATAATGACTCCTGATTGTCTCACAGAAGTTCACCAAAGACCTGAATCCTTGTATTTAAGGGTCTGGGAGCGTTGAGCTCTCTGATCATGATGGCGCTTTTAATTAGCTCTTAATTAAAAGCAGGTGGACTGGAAAGGTCAAGTGGTCAGGCCTCAGAGTTCAAAAAACTCAGCGAGCGTTGGGTGTTTGATGAAAGTCACTTCTAATGACTGATTACAGATGAAACTCTTTCCTGCTTTTCTTAAAATTCTTAGTTTGTTTTGTTACTCAAATGAAAATCTAAAGCACGGTTCTAAAAATAGGGCATAAAAAATCAAAATCTAAAAATCCCAAACCCGCAGAGCTCTCCTCGTGACAAACAGAGCTGAGAACAGAATTGATCCGAGTCAGAATAAATAGATCACCCTGTCCAGATGAGGGATGAAGCTGTCGGAGTGTTGCTCTCACCTGACGAGAATCCACATTAAAAAATCACAACATTCTGAAATCCTATCACAGGGAGCAAAACCAAAAAAAGGGTGTTGGGAATTTTCTCTCTTTTTGCTCTACTGTCGCCAGCAGAGAAACAAACAAAAATCAATAATCTCTCATCATTTCAAGTTGATTTAAACCAGTTTTTGTGCTAAAGTTAATGTAAAAAAATCTAAAATAATGGAAAATGTTATTTACAAAACTGAAAAGTATTTAATTTGATAAGAATATAACAATTTAGTTTATTTTCTGGGGCAGATTTGAAGCAGGATTGTGAGATTTTCTGAATTTAAAAATTCAGAAAAACGTACTCTGAGGAATATTCGATCCGAGTTTCCATATGATGATTAATTAAATATACTCGACGTCCATTTAAGAAAAGGCTATAAACTGCGCAGTAGATGTAGATGTCTCCGTCCGGTTTATTCAAAAGCGGTTGAAGGCCACTGAGGGGCAGCAGAGCCACACGCCACAGTTCTCCAAACAGCGGTCAGACTTCATTTATACTCCTGAAATCTGACCTAAGATGATCCCCAGAGTCCCTTTTTTTAAACGCTCATTTGTTGTTTTTTAAAGAAAACAAAGTAAACAAGTCATATAACAATTCAGTTTATTTTATTTATTTTTCCAGACAGACACATCAATTTCTGGACCACAGTAGAGGATGGAAACCTTTCACAGACATTTTTTTTTAATCAATATTATTATTTGAAAATACAAATATAAAATTAGACTTTCCACATTTGATATGTGAGAGACCCCCATCCATTATTAATACCATTATCATTTTTAGTATATTTTACAATAGGGCTTGAGCAAGCCATATGATAACCTGAAAGATGCTTTCAGATGTCAGTCAAGTCTGTCTGTCTCTCGCCATAAAAAGTCGGTCAACATAAAAAAACAGGGGCAAGTGTTAGGAATGGGCAGACAGCGGCGAGGAGGGAGAAACATGGAGGCGCGCGGGGGGAGGCCCGTCCATGCAGTCTGAGGGGCTCCAAGGCTCCCCCCCCCCCCTTCGGCCATGCTGTCTGCTCCAAACTGGACAGCACGTCAGGGGTCAACTCTCCTGTTCGTACGCTAACGATGAGCGGTATGTGAAGCGGGTCGTCGCCGTGAGAGGAAAACTTTGTATACAGCAGAGGTCTCCAGTCTAACATTACCCAAGCAAGTTTGAATGAGTGAGAATTGCAATTATATATTCATTTATACATACATATATATTGCAATTGTGTGCATGGGGTGAGATGGTTATGGTTGGGACTAAAAGGGGGAATTCAACCACTAAAGAAGCCCACGCGTGGATTTGTGGCATTTCTGTCGCCTCGACTGAACCATCATTAGACACGTCAAAGTGGATTCAACTTTCAGACCAGTATCTCTCAGAGATAAGGGCGTGTTGTCTGGTTTAAAGCATTAGCACCACTGTGAACGCGCTCCTCCTGGGTTTAAAAGCTCAAAAACATTCAAGTCTAAATGGATGGAAAGCTCTCTGCAGTTCCTGTGTGAGGAGGTGACAGAAATCCCCCCCAAAAAACCACGCATGCTCTCCGAGGCGGGACGCCCCCCCCACGACAGATGAGACGTAATGTTTGGCCATTGCCTAGCACTTGCCTCGAGATTCAAGTTTAAATGGATACGGTAGTACACTACAAATGTCAACACCTTCCAGGTTGACTTTTTGTTTTTTTTTCTTCTTTTTTGATTCTTTTCTTTTTTTTTTTTCTTAAACCAAGACCCCTTCCCCTCTCCCCAAATCGATAAGCTAGTCTACTAAGATGTGTAACATTCATCAGCTGTAAACTGCTGTCAGTTTGAGATTAAATGAAATTATAGCAACAGAGCCATGCTACCTTAAAGTCCAAGCTGCAACACAAAAAATGCTCAATTCAGTTGCATCGCATAAGGGCAAAAAAAAAAAGAAAAAAAAAAAGAGGGTTCAATATGAAATAGAAGAGCCACCAGCAAAATTTGGTGAAAAACATTTTTATGTAATAAAGTTGTAACATATATGCAATTTTAGAAAGGTTTTCTGATGAAATGTGACAGAAACTGAGGCTTCCACCGCTTTGTCGGCTGGACTTGTAGGTGGTTTGAGTTTCTTTTCCACTAACTGTCTCCAGATAAACCAATTAAAGGAGGCATATGTCGAATCAACACACAGAACACGTGCTTTAATCCTGTTAAAAGTAAAACCAGCTTACACGAACACTTAAACAGCAGATTACTGTCAGTTTTACTGATGTTTTACTATAGAGAGATTTTCAGACATGGATTAGCCAGAAAAACCATTTAAGATGGCAAAATATGTTTTCAGTTTTTGAGCAAAACTGCAAAAAAAACCTATCATCAACTCTTTAAAAAGTTGATTATTTTCCAATTTCCTTCTTTATTCCGAGCATCACTGACAAATCCCTAAAGTAAATGAGTGGATTCCCAAGGAACGATTACATTAATGGTGATCTGTTAACAGTAATGTGATGCCAACAGTCAAGAAAAATCATTATGAAAAAGAAAATGAACTTTTTTATTGCACTTTGAGGCAATAAAATGCTGGTTTAATTGTATTTTTGAACCAATTATTGTCACATTTGAGTATCTACTTTAAACCTGCCTTTTTTTTTTTTTAATAAGTACAGTAAAAATGAAAGTCTAATGTCAGATCTTTAGTTTAAATAATTTGAATAATACTTTTTAACCCTGAATCGAGCTTATTTTCAAACAGCGCAAACATCCAAAGTGTTCAAACTGCTCTGTGATGATTATGGTGGCTAATACACTTAACTAATGCTTGCTAAATAAGAAATTATCATAGTTTTTTACAATCATGTCAAGAAAAAGCAATGTTCAGTTTCAGTTTTTAGGCTTTCCTGTTCATATCAGCCCATAAAGATCTGATCCTGACTGCTTTTTTTGAACTAAGAGAAGACAGCCTCAGCAGAACGTAGATTATGCCTTCAAAATGAAAAAAAAAAATGTACGAAAAAAAAGAGCCTTCGTACAAGCCGAGGTGTTTGCTGCTCTGCAGCGTTCAGGTGTGTCTTAACCAAAAGGAAAAAGCAGACTTCAGCAGGGCTGTCAGAGAAGCAGCTGCACATCCGTTTGGGAGAGACGATCATTTTCATGCAATTTAGACTGTTTCCTTCCACAGCGGCTCAGATTATTCACGAGTGGAAAACATTCAAGACAGCTGCCAATCTTCCTAACAGAACATTTCCCGCTTCAAGGTCAAAGTCAGAGCTCAGAGAAACGATTAAAAAATAAACATCTCCGGCCCTGCAGCCTCGCTGAGTTAAACTCAGCATTTCCATTTATTTGGGGGAGGCCAGAGGAAAACATTCTGGTTTTTTTTTTTTTAGGCAAAAATAGATCTTTCTAAAGTTGATATGAACCTAAGGAAGAGTATCCAAGTGATAGGAAAAAACCTCAGCTGATGTAACTGACCTAAATCCATCAACTGTGAGGCATGGCGGTGGAAGGATCATGATTTGTAGACACAGATAACAAAGATAGCATTAAATTCATCTGTAGTCAAATGTGGTTGATCTCCAACAAAAGAGTTTGCCAAAATGTAAATAAATTCTTCTGCATTTTTTCTCAACAGAGGCCGCATTTCTGCAAATCAAAAACCCAGTCAGGATCACATTTTTATAGTTTTCATTATGTTCTGATAAGAAAAGGCTTTTTATTTTTTTTAACCTACAACTGTGTCCCTCTTAAAAAAAAAAGACCAAAAAAAAAAAAAAAAAAAGACGAATAATCAAAGTTTGCATATCAAGCATTAGCATTTAAGGTAGTATGGCACACCCCTTTAAAAACATTCAAGGGTGGGGATCCAAATAATGCCTTGTGTACAATTCCATCTTCCAGCATTGGTTTCTCCATTGTTCATCCATGAGAGCTTTGGTTAGCTGAAACCATGTTAGAGTGGCAAAACCAAGGAAGGCAAAAAAAAACAAACAAAAAAAAAAAAACAGGGAATAAATTACAACAAACCTCAAACTAAAATAATCGTCTGCACATCAGAACAATATGATCATTGAGAGAAAGGTCTATCTTGACTGGTCCTAAATCCACTAGAGTCACTACGAGTATTATATTAATGAGTCCTATATAACATCTACTTTGTAATTACAGGAGATAGAAAAAGAGCGCGGGGTGGAGGGGGACTCGTATGAGAGAAAGGAGAGGTAGCGCGAGGGAGAACAACAAAGAGCACTACACTGGTATCAAAGACAGCACTCAAGTTTACAAGTTAACTGTGGTTTCTTTACACAATCATGAAATACGTGAGTGATCAACAAAAGAGGAGCTCTGAGGATGGGGATGGAAAGAGAACGTCATGGATGCACAGTACATTTTAATAGTATATTACAATTCTTAATATATAAATCACAAAGTATCAATAAAACTCTGATTAAACTGGAAATCAGCAAAGAAGCATTTGTCTTTTTTTGTATTTCTTTTACATTTTGAACATTACAAGTTGTTTTTTTTTAAATCACACTTTCATTTCTATATTTCTTTAGAAATATCCAGCATTTTTCTTTACCTGGTTGTGCTGAAATGAAAGAAATGGGACAAGTGCGAGAAATAAAACAATAACAGAAAAAAAAAAAAAAAATCTGTGAATTTAAAAAGCAGACCACTCTGCTGAGCATATAATTATCATTTATAATATTAATAGAAAGCTGTCGTGAGCAAAACCCTTTATCACACGTGCTGTGCAAAACCCGGTGTAGCGACAGATCGTGAATAATTCAGTGTCTTCTTTTGACCCTGTACAGGAAGGAGAAGAAGAGACCTGGGTCTAAGTTTACACTGCAACATATCAGTAAATGTTACCCCCCCCCAAAAGTGTTTTCTTCTTCTCTTCTTTTTATTATTTTTTTTCTGGTGGAGAATATATTAACCCCAGAGTCCTTCATGCTGTCCCTTTTACAAAGCCGACGTACAAATGTGCAAAGAGAATGGCCTGTACTTCACAACTCACAGTGCAATGATTACTTTCAGTGTTCTCTAATTTATTTATAGATTTCATAATAAATTAAACCTGCCAATGACTCCACGAGAGAACTCACGATAGAAGGCTGAGGTATGGTATCAAAAAGCTTCCCGATCCTTTTTCAAAAAAATGATTCAGAGAGCCTTCACCAGCCCGAGCGAACAAATGTCCAGCCAACAGGTTCCTCTCCAGAGTACAAAAGTGTCAGAATACACTGCAAAATGCCTCTTTACGGTCTAATCTTCACCTACAGTGTGCTTTGGATGTCTTTTTTTTTTCTTTGAAATGACACTGATACCCATCAGGCTCTTCTTTTTTTTTTTATATTCATAATTATTTCTCAAACTGGTTGTAAATTTGCTGGTATGACACTTGTAAAATTATTCAGCTTCAGTATTTACAGAGCAAGTGTGTTCAGCTTTGAGAGTGGGCTTGTTACACCGTCTTCCAGCAGGAAACAAAGAGTAGAATATTAACGGTTTACAGCTTTTTCTTCTATTCACACGCTATAACATTGTTCTTTTGACACACCATCACAAAAATATGCTATTCTCTCACAGGGTTGGTTATATGCAGTGACTGGAATAATATGTACAGCTACATTTCTTTTCTCAAGTTTGAATTCACAATGTAGTTATATGAAATTTTGTTATAGCATATATATATATTTCTAAACAACAAAAACAACACTTATAAAAAAGGACCATAAAAATATTGGAGTCCTCTTTGTATTGCCCAAAAATAGGTAATTATGGTTTACAATGAGACATCACAAGAAAAAAATAAAATAAAACAGCGACTAAAATTTATTACTTTGATACCTTCTTTCAGATTCTCCTTAAATCTTTTTTTTTCCTGTTTTTGCAGAAGGACTGGATGACCTTTTTCCTTTTCATTGACCGTTACAAAGATGAAAACTTGCAGATATTCTTGGCTTTGACCCTCCAACCCCCACCCCCATTGTACTTTAAAACAAAAATCCATTGACACAGCACTACTAGAAGTTAAAAGAAATCGAGAAAACAAAAGGCTACAATGAATAGGTACGAGTGAAAGGAAAAGGAAGGAAATCAGTGGGTGAGCTGGACGTGAAACATCATACCAAACCGGTTCATAAAGTTATAGGAGGTTTGGATTATAGTACAGCAGTTGTTCTTTTTCAGAGATGACTTTTTCTTTTCTTCTTCTTCACGTGGTTCCATCTTTTCGGGTGACGCCGTAGTGCTTGAAGTTGATTTAACATCACCTGCACACAAAGCCAATTAGAAACTTCTTCCTGTCTGTCCTGGGCCACCAGATATACTCTGCTGCGTGACAAGAGGAGGGAGAGGGAACAACAAATCACAGCGTTAACAAAGTTTCATTAGCAGAAAGACACAGTCACATTCTGCTCAAACAAACAAACAAACAAACAAATCCAAACAAACAAGCATGGAAAGAATGTGAGAGATGACTGAAATAAATTGTAAAGTATAACATACTTTAGTTCATAATCTCACTGAGGAGTCTGAGCTACAAACACCATTTCAGTGAAATCTTGGACACAACTTCTGTGGATCTAAGACAACAAAAAGCTCCTCCTCTCTGAGTTTTAACTGATCTAACCTACAGATGTTAGCAACAAGGGTGTCAAACAGAAACGAGACAAAAAGTTGAAACATTCAGCTCCACTTGTTACTGACAGCTTTTAGGTGTTACTTTCAGTTTAGTTACAAAATCACTGACAGTATATGAGAACTGAACCAAGCACGTGTGACATCACTCTTAGAAAATGACTTGGGCTATGTCTGAATTCTCCCCCCTCTCCACTTTATAGTGCACTGTATACTGGGTTAGCCAGTTTGTAGTGCTGCCTGAATACACCATTCCAAAATCGAGCACACTAGAAATTTCCCAGAAGTCTTTGCAAAAAACTAGCTTGCATCAGTGCTCCCTACCATTAGTAAATACAGACCGCAGTGTATTCCGGTCCAAACAAGTTCAGTGAATAAAACCCCCAACATGTTTAAATGTAATATTTTAACAAACCGACCATATTTTCATCATTATTTCAGTTAATAAAAGAAGTCAATTCAGTTGCCATTTTTTTGCGATATGTACATTGCAATGTTGGAGCCAGACAACGTCAATAAACAGTAGGGGTGTAACAGGTCGTTCTAATAATGGTTTGATATTTGTGGTTATTGATACAATTTAGAGTCAATTTTTGTTCATTTTGAATGATTTGATTTGATTCAGTGAGCTAAAATCGAGATAAATACGGTTCTGAACACTGAAGGTGAAGTTTCCCAGATTCCTTCTATTTTTTGCCAGATAGTAAAGTGCACATTAAATATGTGTCCATTCAAAAAATCCTACCATGTCTTAAATCCAAATGGTATTTTCCAATATGGATTCAACTATGGACCTAATTTATTTTGAAATTATTTTTTAATGGTATTGTTTGATTCAATCCTGTCTAAGAAAGATTAATCTGGTAGAATTATGGGAATCGAAATCAATTTATAAATTCATCGTTACACCCCTAGTAATGGATCTGAGTCAACATTTGTATTGCAACTTCTCTCGCTAATCAGGAAGGAGGAGCTTGTTGGAAAGCCACACCCCAACACTGAAAGTGAATTTAGGAGAATCTGCCAAACATTTTGAACGTTCGACCTCCTTTTATTGAGGCCTCTGATTGGCCAGTTTATAACTTGAATAACTTATGATAAAAAAAATATCCTCAGCAAGACAGTGTTAACATTTGTATCAAAGCAAGAATGGTTATTCTGACAAATATTTTCACTGAGTAATAACTGTTTATTTTTCAATAGAAGTCTATATGATTTTGGTACCAGCAGGAACTTCCTGTTTGGAAAGCAAGGAAGAGAAAAGGGGAGGGTTACTCAGTCCAGTTCTCTTATACAGTCAATGATCAAAATCAATCAAACTAGTGTGGTTGGCATGAGTGACACAATCCGAAACAAAAGCAAACATGGAGGCATTTCAGTTATGAGGGAAAGGACCCAAGAGCTGGTAGTAGATGTGCGAGTGTGACTTCTACTCCTCCTTCAAACTAAGTTCATTTTTTTGCTTAATAAATAATCATTTTTCTTTCTTCTACTTCCAGCTCTCAGCGGGGATGAATGAAAATGAACACATGCTAGAGACGATTAAAGAACAAATTGACAGGAAATAAAGAGCAATACCTCTGATGAGATAGCAACCGGCCACCTGTTCAATGGTATCCATTTGTAAAAGCTGTCGCAATCAACGGGCCCTAAAAATGTACAGTTAGTGCTTGTGTCAGTATGCATTTCAGAGAGAAAAGCGAGTAAAACTTTTTCAAGCTAGCATGAATGTTTGGACTGCTCATGCTCCCGACTGCAAGACTACAACAGGAGGAAAACTCCTCAAAGGCTGCAACGCTTTGGATTCAATGTCCAAAAATAAAGAGCTTAATTAATCAAAACACATCAACTCTTTTTTTGTTAGAACGAAATGGCAAGTGAACACATTCATGCTAGCATAACTGATTGAATCTGAGAGCGTGCAGAGAGCGGCGTGGTCTCGGTGGGATTGTCCCCCCACCCCCCACCCCCTGACAGGTCTAGAAAAAGCCACCGACTCCGACGCCGAAAAAAGAAGCTCTTTCAGCTGCGATTATTTGTCTTTATCACCTCAATCAACTAATTGCGCTCTAATTGTCTTGCATAAAAATACGGTTAGGTTCATTACTGCTTCTTCACAGTGCCTGTTTTCATACTGGCTAAAGGGATTAATAAAATCAGTGAAGCGTGAGACACAGGGACAAATCAGCGAGTCTGAAGTCATCCGTGAGCTTGTGAGATATGATGATTATACACACATTCAGATGAAAAGCACCCACAGTACAGAAATGAGTTATAAGCGTGTTTTAGTTCTGAATCATTTCCTATTTTAATGTTCTGAATAGAGAGATCATTGGGCCGCGAGAGAGGAGTCAGAAATCTGCATCACCTCTGTGATTTACTGATCTCTCTTTTTATTTCCCCTCACTCTGAAGCGGTGATATTCACACCGATCTGCTCTGGAGGTGTCTTTCAGGATCCCAACATGACAATTTGCCTTGCATTTGCATTTCTGTCACTCAGCCATGGAGCATGGCCACAAACGTTGCAACAAATGGAAAATAATAGGAGCAAATGGCCTTGCATCCATCTGTAAACTATCTGCTGTTAAATCTGCCTCGAAAGAGAGCCAGACTGGATCTTTCCTCCACACACTGAGACCAGCGGAGAAGTCAAGAGAGGCTGCAAGAGGGGCTTTGTTCAGGCATCGCAGAAAACGAGCTTAGTGTAAACACTTGGTTTTTCCGCAACCCAGTTCTTGATTTATTCATTTTTTGGAGCAATACTATTCTTTTTTTTTGGTTATAGTGGTTTCATTTTGACTCAATTTATGTTTTTTTTTCCTGAGTAAAATACCCAAAAATGTTGTCCCTCTTTACCTTAGAGTTGGGTTAGAAAGCAACCCAACTTAGGTTAATTTCAACTATGGAGTTTTTTAGTGTGTAAGATGTCGTTTTTGATTACAGAAGCTACATTTGCCACCAAACCGAAACAATAAAAGTGTCAATATCTTTTTACTGGTTTCCATGTAAACTAAAAAACAAACAAAATATTATCAACAGTTAAAAGAAAAAACAAAGAAAACAAGCAATATAAATTTCATTTTTGGTGTTTTTACCATGATCTTGTTGCATTTTTCTAATGACGTATTAAAAATTAAGCTTAAAATAACATTTTATAAGCATTTTTTATATTAATATTGTTGTAAATGCCTAATTGTGAAGTAGAAACAAAGCCAGGCGCACCACAAGCTCCCTGCTCCAAAATTTCGGCAAAGGAGAGGGGAAAAGGGAGCGGGGTTGCTCCAAGCTCACAACTCAAGAGGTGAATTTCTAATTAACTTCTGCCGCTCTGCAGAAACTATGATTTATAAACAACAGCATTTTTTCAATTTTTATTTAAAAGCTGCATGATCATAATAAAAAAGAAAAAAACAGTGGGAACACTTTTACAATAACTCAAAAATTGTAACTTACTTTCAAATTTAAAAGCAACATCTACCTTAATGTTTATTTCACAAAAAAAAGTGAAAGCTCACAAATTAAAAAAAAAATTCTTTGGAAGGAAATGTGAGTTAATGATGTGGATGCATCATTTGGGAAGAGTGCCTTCACCCTGCAGTCTTGCAGTGCTTGCTTGCTTGCGGTACTAATAGGCTTGTTGTTAGTGTATCCCAGTTAAGCCATGCGTTAATTAACCACTTTCAGAAAGCAGATGTTATTTTTAAAGTTTCCTCTGTGTCTCTCAGTTGAGTCACGTAAAACAGAGCAAACAGGCTTTATAACGTCACATGGACTGGATTTTAATAAAGTTTGAGACATTTTACTGTTTAGAGAGGCTGCGCTTGGATGTGTTACTTTAAATTCACACAGTAACCCTGGGAATTATAACAGGTACATATCATGACTGGTAATCAACATTAGTGCTGCTCCAGAAGGGAAAGCAGAATGCTAATTTAGAGATTCTGCATGTATAAAGTCACAGCAGTAAGATGGGATGCAGATGAGTCATCCTAACTTGCTGCTCCTAAAAGCTCATTGGGAAGGAGGAAAAGTCGAAGCAGAGAATGACTTCGACCTATTTTGCAGACTGATCATCATTGCCGGCTTTGTGAATATCTCTCCAAGGATTAACATAAACAAATTAGTTCCTTTCAGCGCTGCTGTATTCCCCAGAATTTTTTTTTCTTGCAGAGTCCTCCTTTGAGCGCGGTGACAGAAAGGCAGGATAATTCGGCTCACCTAATGTGACATACAGGCTCAGGCGCCGGAGTTTGTCCACAAGAGTCTTTAGATGCTGTCAGCCTGAAAAGCTCTGTGTTGCTGTCACCTCTACTTGCCAATCCCGGTCTTACATTTACGAGTTGACATGGCAACCGGCAGCTAAGTGATCAGCGAGGAAAAAACAAAGCAGCAGCAAAAGGCTGAACACCCGGACAAGGACACGGGAGAGCAGCCATGATGGAGGGGAGTCGAGCTCTGGGACGAGGGGGGAGGGAGTTTCTAAAATTAAAGGAAATTTGCTCTGAGGAGAGAGCAGGAGGTCTAAAAGGAAGCGATGTCTGCATTTGTCAGGGGAATAAACATTTGTGGACAAAAGTTCCTTCAGAGCTATTATAAGATCGCCCTGAAACCCTTTCCATGTGGGACGCGTTCAAATATAAATCAGTCCTCGTTTACGAATATTAAACGCACTAATGCATCTTGAAAAATTTTAATATATTTTTTTAATACATTTTTTTAGTTTTGCTTGTTTATATGAAGATCTCCTTCTGACCCAGATGGATGCAGCATGTATAACTTTAATGAAGACATTTTCTAAGTTTAATCATCAGATTAAAAAAAAATACTTTTAATCTAAACAGGGTTCCTGCAGATTTCTTCAGGTTAAATTTACGACTCTTTAAGAGCCTTTTCAAGATCATCCATGTCAAAAATTAAGGCAAATTTCTCACCCTATTCCCCATTTTATTCATTATTTCCAATCGTATTCAATTATTTCCATTTTATCATCAAAATTATAGCTTATTATCTTGTTGTGTGATGCCTTAGCGCTCTTCTTTAGACATATTGGTGCATAACATTTGGTTCTCTCGCTGTTTATTTACGAAGACAATAATGGTTGAAAAATTACAGTTTTGACATGAGATGTGAAACATAGAACTTTCAAGCAGCACAATTATTAAGGCTCAGATTTCTAAATTCAAGATATTTTTAAGTATTTTTTTCAAATTCAAAGCTTTTCAGACCCCATGGGAACCTTGTCAAAAGCTACGTTCTCACTATCCTCAACAAGATGCGTTCCACTTCCAATAAAATGTTCATATAAATGTACATTTTTGGCTTCTGTGTTTACAACTCTTGTGTTCAAGTGTAGCTACGCAATTTTCTATGACCATTTTCTGGCTCTACGTACAAAACGTGGCCACTGAACGAGTGTTGGAAGTTAATTTGAACTTTGACCAATCAGGAACTTGGATTTGATACTGACGTTTGGATGGCATCTTCTTTTTTCTTTCACAGAAGTGCCAACTATTTGAAACTTAAAGGGTTACCAAACAGGACAGTCGGAAGCTGACTCCATCCACAGACAAAATTTGAAAATCCAGTCAGAGGGGTGGGGCTGGGGAGCAGTACTGTTATGACTCCTGTAGCTGCAGATCATGACGTGGGACTTAAAGATTTGACCAATCAAAAAATTTAACTATAATACCTGGTTTCAACCTAAAGAGGGCAGCACGCAGATGGTTTTAGACCATTATTTTTTTTAATCATTCAAGTTTATTTTAAATTGTCAAACATTTGGACCAATAGTTAGCACTTATAAAGCCCCATTTATACAAGTAAACAGCCAAAAAAAGTTGATTTAGGGTTTGGTTACCCTTTAATCATGGGGGAGAAATTAATAACTGTGGTTTGTGCCCAATTGTATGACACCCAGTCTTTCGTATATCGGAATTGAGCTGTGAAACAAAAAGCCTGGAGGATGATTCTCAAGATTTGCACCACTTCGACATTGAGCACTTAGCCTCTTCCAACTGTAGGTGGTGCACATGTACTAGTAAGAAGTAGAAATAGGAAACAAACAGGAAGCCCTCCCTGCTTGTCCAATGTGAATATCATAGGTGAGTTAAAATGCCCAGTGTGTCCGTAGCTTTAGACTTTCATTCTTACAACATTTTTACTGCACTCTTCCTCACTTGGAACTTTTTAGTTTAAACAGACACTTTCTACAACATTAACAAGGTCAACTAAAGTCAAAACAACCTGCTTTTGCTTTAGAGGTCTAAATCAACTCACTGTGATGCTGGGTCCAAACCCAGAGCCCGGCTGGGGGCTAGCAGCGCTGATGTAGTTGCCAACAGCCGAGTCCTGGCTGCTGGGCCCGTACAGGTCAGCCACAGGACCTGGACTGTTGGCGCCTGGGAAGCCTCCGGGTCTCGACGGGTTGGCTCCTGCGTACAAACAAAGCAAGGAGCAGAGCAGCTCAGGAACATTCAACGGAGATCAGCTCCACAATCACAAGAGGACACAAAAGAACACATCACTGGATTCACAAGTTTGTCACCAAGGACTTGTTCTTCTCGACTGATTTGAGACTAAATGTTCAATTTCCTCAAAAGTTCACAGGATTTGACTTAAACTGATGCTGAATCCAGTATGATATTCTGAACAGGGTCTACATGCTTTGGATCTTATGCTTTATATCAACATTCACTTAACCATGCATAAAAAACAAGCACACAGCTAAACATACTTCCAACATGCCGGTTAACTACATTGCAGTGCTTTCATGCAAAAAAGTGAAGGACAACTTGTAAAACATCATCTGCTGAAGAAGAAAAAGTACTTTGCAATCGAGGATTTTACATCTTTTTTGAGCAACCAAACGAGAAACTTTTGCTCATATATATTCTCGGCGCCTCGGGTCTGCTGGAGAAACTTCCACCGGAAAGCAAAGGTTTGTCAGGCAGGAGACGTAGGCATAAGGGGGAAATATAAAAGCTTGACCTGAGGTCACTTGCAGGTCCAAACTCAGCGGGAGATAAAAGAGAAATACTGCACATGACTTACCACCTTTGCCCTGTGAGTAAGAGCAACTCAGACTAATAAAATGGCTTTTGAAAACCCATATGCCTATTAAGGGCCGATAACACTGGCAACACAAGGAAAAACAGTCGGGGAGAAAGAAAAATGTGGCGATCCCTTAACAGCAATCTCCTCTGCTGTCAGCTTTCCCGTAACCCTCTGTCTCACTCTTATTCACACAAAGACTTGCAAAGGTGTGTGTGTGTGGGGTGTGTGTAAATAAATAAAAACAGCAGAATAAAGAGAAAAATGTTCTGAGTGCAGAAAAAACTCGATCTTGTGTAAATATGGGCGCATGAACCCTGTGATGCCTGAGAGGAGGTCTTTGTAGAACGCACGCACGCACAAGAAAAAAAAAAAAAAGGCGTCTTGACGGCAGTTCAGCCACCGCCTTCCTCCAGACAAACTCAAGCTGTCACCTTATTTAATGTGTCACCGCTCCATCTATCAGAAGTACTTCAAGAAAACTTTGCTTCATTTAAGGGTGCCTCAAAACACGCCGTACATATCCATTTATAGCACTCTAGGAATATAAAGCAATCTGGGTAAACACACATCTAAAAGAGTTGACACTGCTGTTTGACTAAAGACTTTAAACAGTGAGCAGCTACTGCTCTTATCTTTTCTGTGCAGCTCCCACTTGGCTCATTTATTATATAATTAAGTATTTTTTCAGTTGAAATGGCAACCTTCATTTCCTTTAATGGCTGAGTTTTATTGGAGTGCTCCCCCTCTTCCCTTTTTCACTCCGTGTGTGTTTTATTTGAGCGTACAGTAGGACCTGTAATGCTCGTGCACACAGATTAGACAGTGGAAAAACAAAGGCGAGTGTAATGTGACTTAAGCTGTTCAACTCATGACAGCAAAATGTGTTTTAGTCATGATAAAATTCATAATTCTATCTAAAATGTTATTGTTTCTTTGTATCAAAAGGCTTTTGAGTTCATGCACTGCAAAAACAACCCTCTAAAAATGAGTCAAAAATTCTTAAAACTTGAAAAAAAAAATTTAAATAAGTAAAAAAAAAATCCACAGATGGGGTTAGAACTAGAAAAAGAAATGCTATGGTTGAAAATACAACTGCCACAGTGCGATACATTGTCAGAACCTTCAAGATTTCATGCCGTCAACTGATTTTTTTGAAAATCGTTGGCGTGGTCATGAATGTGGATTGCGGTAGACAGGCGACCTCCAAATGTGTCCGGGCAGCCACTGACCAATGTCAACTTTTACAGGAAAATCGTCTGGTCGGCGTAAATTTAAACTTTTACTTAACCCTTTAACTCTCTGCTCAACCAAACGGTAGAGAAAACATAATTCTAAAAATATGTATTATTACCCAGCAAAAAGCAACAGAAAAACTTTTCTTATTTTCTTTCGTTTTGGTCGGGGTTAAAATCTCAGTGGCCACTGTGCAGTGTGTAAAATGTAACTGCTGCCTCCTGATTACAAAAGCGCCACCTGCTGATTTTGCTGAAAAACTTGCATTCAGGTTGCAGCACAGTGACATTTTTTAAGATATGTGATCATAGTCTGAGACATACTTTCTAAAATAAGATTACTAAGACAGAAAACTAAGACATTGTTTTCTTGAAACAAACATTATTTTACTTTCTTAAGATTCAGTTTTTGCAGTGACATTATGAGACGTATAGACTTAATTTGGTAGCAGCTGGATTTGTGTGTGGAGTGCGATCTTCTCCCCGGTGCTTTTCCAGGTCAGACCTACAAATCACTTTCACACTGCGCCGCCGTGAACCGCTCCAGTCGCATTAACGGACAGACACGCACAGCAGGAGCTCGCTCTTTTACTTTCTTACCAGAGAAATCCAACATATTGCATTATCAAATAAATAAACAGCCTCTCTGCTAGGCAGTCAACTCTCTGCTTCCAGGGGTTTATGTTCTGGTCTTGACTTATAAAACTGGTGCAAAAAATGCCACTAAACTAACTGAGCTTCTTTGCTTTTTTTTTTCTTTTGCAATAACACATAATAAAAACTCTAACTCCATCTGCTTTTATTTTGGCAGTGGTGGTACACTTCAGCTGAAGTTAAAGTCATATCATGGGCTACTTCATTACAGTTACTTTATTACAGCCACAAATCATTCTGCCATTTTTGCAAAATCCTTGAATAAAAGTGAAGATTTCATCCAGATTGAGAGTCTGAATTGAATAGACCGAAGGCGAAAGCTATAATTTCTCTTATCTCTTTTGTGAATGAGAATATTTTTGCAGCTGAGAATGTTTTTGTCTTTGTGACAAATTTCAAATTAAAAATCATTTGTCTTATCTAATTAGTTTTAAATGAACTAAAAAGTAGCAATTATGGGGAAAGAAAAATTCTAAAGCATCTTATGCTTCACATTTATCATTTACCAAAATTACACTTGCAATTAAAAAACAAAAGAAAAATTCAATTCATTGTCTTTACATTTATTTTGTCTACCTGGAGCATCCAAACAAATGCCATCACTGTCTCTGCTTTTGATCTAATTAAAGTCAAGGTTGGCTGCAAAAATGAAGTTAACTGCACAAACAACACGCACGTAAATCATGTTACAAAGCAATCAAACCTTGTTGACTCACTCAGGAGCTGAACGTGTTGTCTTATGCTAAACAACCACCAGGGGCAATACACCAGCTGTCCAGCAGAGGGACTTCCACACAAACCCTCTCTACTCTTTTTGACAGCAGCCATAAAACATCATGAAAAAGCCGCAGCGTCACCAGACAATCACATTGTTCTGGGTTCTTAATATCACAAGTAAATACTGTTAAAATAGTCTCACTTGCACTTCAACAAATTCATATGAAGAAATTTACATTTAAGCTTTTTTGTTTGTTATTTTTCCTACAAAACAAGCAACCAAAAAATCTAAAACTTGTTGATTTTTTTATTGATTTGTCATTTTTAAAAGACAAACATTTTTAAATAGTGATTGAAAGAGTTGGTAGACTTGTATACAATTTTTTTTTTTTTTTTTTACAATCCTTAAACTAAAAGACTTTTAAAAGTCAAAATTCATTTAATTTTCCCTCTCTGTGTAAAGTGAACACTTACTTGGCACTGCAGAAACTGACTATGAATTCCTTTTCATTAAACTCCTGCAACCACAGGAGTTTAAGAGGAAGTAGGCTCCTCGGGTGTAACTGACCTTTTCACAGGTAATTTAAAGGATGAAATTTTAGAGCTGCTGCGATAACTCGATAACAAGACACTTTATATAACCTGCAGAGACTACAAACAAGAGGGGACTGCTCTGACCTGACTGCAGTCCCGATGCGTTATCTACAGAGAAAATGTGCAGAACTTTGAGATGATAAAGTCTTTCCAGGAGCAACTGAAAAACAAAACTTTAAACGTTTTTGAAAGTGGAAATTGCAAATCTTTCTTTATTTTTTTATTTTCTAAACTATTGGAGCATTTTTTATGACTATGAGTGACAGGATCTCGTTTATCTGATCTCTACAGTCACAAATACAACACCATGTGAAGGGAATTGACAGAATCTTCAAGATTTCATGCTGATTTAAAAAAAATAATCAATGCTGTGGTCATGAATGTAGACGGGGCAGTCAGGGGGTGGTCAGGATTTCACAATGGCCTACTTTTAATATACCCTCGGGCGATTGAGCGGCTGGTGGCCCTGATATTTACACTTCGTCTAGTCGAAACTGCTGCTGGCCGGCGATTCACCCTGTGGCTGACCAGCTGTCATCCGATTTCATAATGGCACCATCCCCACCCGTCACTGGACTGCCATTGCGCAACTTCAAAATGTGCCCGGGCAGCCACTGATCAATATCAACTCTTAGAGAAAAATCGTCCAGTCGTTTTAAACTTTTTCTTAAAACCTCTCTGGCCGTCACGCAGCGTACAAAAATGCGATTGCTGCCTCCTAATTACAAATGTGCCCCCAAGTGGTCATTTGCCAAATTTTCGGAAAAATTGCACTTAGGTTGTTGCATGGTGGCATTTTGGGCTATATGACCATAGCTTAAACCTGTAAATGAACAAAAGTACCATTTTTGTTAACCCTAGAGCACTATCGCAGGGTGATTTTCACCCGAGCAAAAGTATTAACAGAATTTTCAATATGTTGGATTTTTCTGAGTGTCTGGGTAAAGTCTAACATGTCCAAGGAATGGGCGGACCAAAGGCCAAATCTCCAGTATCATTATTATTATTATTATTATTTTCTCAAATTCAGAATTTTTCAGTAATTTAGCATGTTTTTAGGATTTTCCTATGTTTTTATTTTCTATTCTGTTCCACAGTTGAAAATCAAAGACAACTACTCTAATTACTTTTTATTGGGTATATAATATTGGGTAAAAATTACCCGACAGAAGTGATGGCATAACTTTTTATAGTGAAAGTGTTATAAGGTTAAACAAACTTGCTCTGTATTTGATTATGTTCATTCTTTTTCACTGATTCTCCAACTATTTCACCCTGCAATAATGCACACAGTGATTTTTAAAGGTATATTTCTAAAATTGTGTTTATAAATTCACACTATCCAACATCATCATTTTGTTCACATGCAGATGAAGGAGTACATTCTGTGAGCGTCAGCCTCTCATGTGCAAGCAAAGGCTGCGACATAACTTC
The DNA here is from genome assembly GCA_003999625.1 of Oryzias javanicus. NCBI lineage: Eukaryota > Metazoa > Chordata > Actinopteri > Beloniformes > Adrianichthyidae > Oryzias > Oryzias javanicus. The sequence continues at coordinate 13,779,278 of CM012450.1, read as the reverse complement.
ACAAAGAAACAAATAAACAACAAAAAAACTGTTAAAATTTTCAAAAGAGGAGGAAGAACATGCAATTTTGGGTATTTTAGGACACTTTCTTTTCCTTTCTTTTCTTTTTTGGAGAAAACATGTTCATAAACAAAATATCTGATTAGCTGCATGGAATAATGTCATGAATCAAACGGAAAAAGTTCAAAAGGTGGATGAGATAGATGCTCAGATACAAACCTGGGTTCTTAAACTGATCCGGGCTGTGTAGGTGCTGGAGGGGGGAGTTGCAGGCGGAGGTGGCATGCTCACTGTGCAGCATCTGAGCCGCTTGGGGCCCCAGGGAGCCATAGTCAGCAAAGGAGCAGGGCCCCCCCTCTGGTCACTGGGCGCAGAGTAAAACCCATAATCGGGGAGGCCTGGGAGATACAGTATAGGGTGGGGAGGGGGAGGGGACTCCATCATTGTGGAAATGAACTTTTGTCAATGTCAAAGTCAGTGTCCAGATTGCTGAGCATAGCTTGTCGGTGTGTTGCATCAATGCATTTAGTTGACTTTAATTGCCCCCCACCCTCCCCAGCAGCCATTTGATCTCTCACTGAAAGGATGCATTTAAACCTCCAATCTTTTTTTTTTTCTGTGTGTTTTACCTTGAAGCTGGCCATAAAAAGCAAACACAGCATACACAATAAGGCCGCGGGTTTGACATGTTGACTTTTCCATAATTGGCCGGCCTGTCTTAAACTCTAAAGAGTGAGATAAAGCTGAAGAATCATTAAAAGCAGATCAATACATTTTACATTTCAGGTGGACAATTCTTGGTTACCTGAAGGAAGCAAACACAGAGAGCCAATCAATAATCAATCTACTGTCTCCTCTCGGACCAATAAAAACTGATAAGTTCTTTTTTTCCCCTTCTGTGAATTAGACACAAATACATTTATGTTAATTGATGATAAGCATCAGAGGGGTTGTAAGTACCCTGAGCACGTCTCAAACCGGCCTCTTCAGATGATTCCCCCTTTGACGCAGATGGCGGATTACCAACAGTTTAGAAAATGTCATTCAACAATAAGACATGCTGACATTTATTGCTTGTTCTCTTAATCTGAGACAAGCGGCTCCTATGAAGAGCGCAATTAAAAGAAATGGCTCCTTCTCACACCTCTTTGATAACCAAGTTAATCTACTCAGGAGGGACTCAGATCGGTGACTCCGGCTTCTCCGTGCTGGGTTTCCCCTGCTGGGTGTGCGTGAGAGTGTGTTTTATTTGGGTCGTGGAGCAAATAGCCATTCAAAAGCACTTCACCTCCACCCATTCAGAGTTAGACAGTCCACTTCTGCCAAATGGAATATAAGCACCAGCCATGTTTCTCCCCGCCAATGCTTTTTAGCACTCTGATCTCAGCACTTGTGGGCTGTCTGCCCACTCATCAAATTATAGGCTCCAAATAGGGCAGGCTTCCCACGTACGTCACATAATGCCTGACACATTGAACAAAGCTCAAGAAGCAATCATTCCATTTATTTCACTTAGACAAATGTCACAGAAAATTGATTGGCCTTGCTAATGAGGCAAACTGGATCAATGGAATAATTATAATGGAAAAGAAACATTTGACAATCACACAAACCGTGTTATTGGGAATTCATAAGGAAGCCATTCCAAAAATACCACCAGTACAGACGAGTGGAGATGCTAAAATCAAACAGGAAGTTCTACTTTCATTCAACAAATGCACTCTACTAACCTCATTTATGGTACAAAATAAGACTGAAACGAAAATATATATATTTTGTAATATGCTGTAATAGGGAAAATTAGATAAATCCAAATTGAAGCTTTTTTCTAAACAAATGAATCACTTAGTTACACATGGACGTGAATGCAGATGAAGTAAAATTTACCATTTGACTGAACAAAAATATTTTATACTCAATTTTACCATTTAAAAAATGAAGAACTGTGAGAGGAAAACGCAGCTGCTCACTAGTAAGCTTTAAGTCCCACTCCGATCTTCTTTTTATCTATTGTCAAAGCGTTCCCAGTGGTATTTTAACTCTTTAACACCTGAGGCGTCCCCAGTGGCGCTTAAACACAAATCTTTTCAAACATTAACGTAGCTTTTCTCCGTCAGAATCTGCTGGAGTTAGGTTAATTTTATTAACAATTAAAAAATTACAGTACATGAAAGAACATAAACACTGGAGCTCCGGTGTTAAAAAGGGTTAATTATGATGATATTGTTTTTAGCCAAAATCAAGAAAGTCGTGTTTTTTTCTACGATATTTATAAATATAGTAAATTGTACTAAAATATGATCAAAATATTATCTGGGAACGATGTATTTTTGCTCTGAGATGCAGATTAATGTAGGATTTTAAGTTTACAAACTAAAACAAAGCCAAAAGAGATGCGGTAGTCACCGGAAGTAAAAACATCTCTGTGATGGTGAAGCTTCCGGTTTCAAAGTAAAAGTCGCGAGAACATTTTTCCGTTCAAAAACCGAGACTGTTCACTTACATAACTTCTGAAGAAATTAATTAGCTTTAACATCGGAGCTTTAGCTCCAGTGTTTACATTCTTCTGGTTATGGTAACTCTTCAACAGTTGACACAATTCACAAAACTCTAGCTTGTTCTGAAGAAACGCAGCCTCGCGCTGCTGAAAGGCGGATGAAATCAATGTTAATCAGCTGATTCGGCTGCGGAAAAATTAGCTTTTTTATATGCCTCTCCTCTAATATGCAATGCTTAGAACGTAAAATATTGAAGAACTTTGAGGATAGAAAACTGTAGAAAACATTTTCAAGTTGTGTTGCTGAATGATAGAAAACAGCAGCAATTTTTATCCTTTTTATGTTGTTTATGTTACTGCTGAAGTTTACAAGGTTGACAAAAAAAAGTTTAAAATGACAAACAAGAATTCTTTCTATCTGAATCTTTGTGGGTTTTTTTTATTTCAGTTTTGTTGATTCTGATCTACTGTTCTAAATAAAGGTATAAATGTTGGTGATTTAATACAAATAATTTAAATTAGTAAATATACACATAGCAATAAACACAATATTAAGAAGTAAGACTCATGGTTTGATTCGTGAATCGTTGAGCTTGATTCATGAAAGTGGTTGCAAAAACATGTTTTTGGCACAAATGGAACCCCATTCAACCCCTCAGTCAGACTCTGACTTCAGTGGCTCAAAGGTAAATTGAGTTTGATAACCCTGGTTTAGATGCTCTTCCATTAGCCCCCCAGGCTGCTAAGCTAACACTACTTGGCGAGCAATATTAGAGCCAAACAGACATATAGTTCGGACAAGGAAAATGAATCTAGTCATCTACAAGTATCAGAATGGAGCGGAGAAGGGAGTTTTATGGATTGCTGGTTGTAGCTTCTACATCACAGCTATAAGCTTTTTGAAATGACAAAAAGCTTGAAGCGTTTTTGTCGGTTCACAACAATTTGAATAAATGCTCAGAATGATAATTTAAGGGTTATTTTCCTTCATATATGTAGGCCATCATAAGAAAAATGCCATAAAAACTTGTTAAAAACACAATTGTCATTGAAGTGGGTCTTAAAAAATACAGCTTTATTTTGAAAATAAAACTGAAGAGAAACTGAAAATCTGACCAAACAGACGATGATCTATGACACACAAAATCTAAACCCCAAACTTTATTTTTTGATTTTTTTTTTTTTTTTGGGGGGGGTCTGGGCAAACATCCTACTAGGTGAAAAGTGACAGCAAAACTAGCTTTGTTTGCTGCAAACACGGAGCTGCACGACTCCCGACGCCCAGCATGCAGATGCATTTTTAAAGCCATATATTTTCATCAGTGGCTATCTGATCTGTTATGCAGGGGGAGACTGAGCAGTGTGCCCACAGCTGCATCCGTATCAGCAATCATATCGCCGCGCCTCAGACCGTCCCACTATTAATATTCACACAATCTTTTCGGAACAATGGCCCTTTCTGGGATTCTTTTTTTTTTTTTTCACTGGCCACTAATTGGATGTAATTACTCATCTACAAAACAAATGAGCGTGTTGAGGTTGCCTTGGAGACTAGATCAGGGGACCCAGCAGTGCGAATCGTTCGCAGGGCTTCATTTATACTGATAATTATCTCCCCTGCCCCCACCCTCTCTCCCTGCTGCCCTCAGTGACCAAAGCTGGCTGTGAGGCGATGGAGAGGGGAGTGTCTCACAGTCATCTGTTACTGACATCATCGGAGAGCCTCTCTGGAAGAGGATAAATGCCCTGTTCTCGTTTCCACTTTGCCAGGTGACTGCCTTTAAGGAGGAATCATAAACCTTGAAAGTACTAATTCTCCTTTTCTCCCTTGTTAGAAAATAAAACCTATCACTCTTAAGATAAAATGGAGCCCACTGCGACATTAGGGTGTGGGAAATTCATACAAGCTGGTGATTGCAGTGTCCCTTTGAGACCAAACAAACCGCTTTAAAGAAAAAGCAGAATCTATGAGAATACAAAAGTTTCTACCTCAAACTAAGTCGGAGCCTCTACTCTGAATTCTGGTCATCAGCAAAATATTGACTTCTCATCTGTCAGACTCTCTGAATATACATGAACGGACCTGTTATTTATACAGTCAACAAATAGAGGGAACAGGGGGATAAAAAAAAATCTATAACTGAAAAGTTATTTTCATCTCTGGAAGCTGGGACTGTTCACACACCCGCTCCTCTCGTGGCCCCCGTGGCACAAACCGGATTCCTCTGTGGCTATCAAACCGCATCGCTCTGCAGAAGATGTCAATAAACCTGACATGCGGCTCCTTAAATTAGCCCAGAATTTTAGAGCCACCATAATTAGCTTTTCCATTTTCACCAGTGTCATTTAAAAATAGCGTAAGGAAACTAACAGCTCTTTTTGCCGTCGAGTCTTGCTTTCACTTTCCATTTGAAATAATCTTTTCTGAATGAATGGCTGAGTAATTAACAGCACTAGACACCCTTTTCATAGAGCACAGACATTTCATAAATAATACATATTTAATGTCTTGTCATTTTGTGTTCAGAGAGGCTTGGCTAATGAATTTTAACAGATGATTTCTCCTTGCATTTACTCACCCGTACGCCGGCTTCTGTTTTCTTTACTTGTTTTTTTATTTCTACGAATACTTTGCCTTTTTTTGGTCATACTTTCAAGTAAAGAATAAATTCAACAGCTGCTGATTTTAATGGACAATGACGAGGAGAGGTTACAGAGAAAATCCAAACACTGCATAACAAGGCTCAGTATACTATATCTGCTTTTCAGGTGGTTACAAAACAGCATGAACTGAATCAAAGCTTCTTGCACCACACAGCAACTAGCAACTATTTGATACTTGCAAAAGATTTAAAGCCTTGTTTTTAGACAAATAAAAAAATTGTTTCAATTTCTTTTTGCTCTATACGGTTGCAAGCTTTTCTCAAAATTAGCACAATTGGGAATGGTTTCGTCTCATTAAGAGCTATAATCTAGAAAGAAGGAAATTGTTAATAAAATGACCCCAAATTGTTATGCTCCAAACTGTAGCAGTGGAAAAACTTTTTAAAATGTTTTACAGTAATTTTTGTTTCAACTTTAAGAATGTTATTTTAAAGTTAGAAAAATGTTAACAAAATAGACTGGCATTCATTGTCATTATTTTGGAAGCAAAAATTTAGATTTATGTTCTAATAAATAAGTTCTAGTTATAGGTTTTATGAGGATTTTTTAAGAAGGGTCAATATGTACTAAGACTAAATTCTCATATGTTTTTATGTTTGTTTTTTTAATGAGTCATTTCCACTTATTACATTAAATTTAGTCACTGTAATCAAAATGAACTACAATCAGGTAGATAAGACTAAAGAATACAAACCATTTGCTTAGAACTAGCAAAAAAATACATACTTTTGGGCTTTATAACATTTTATTTGAATAGATTACACCTTTTTGTTTATCTTTAGCCTTCAGAATTGCGTTTTTTTTAATTTCGACATCTTAACGTAAGATTTCTTGTTAATTACTTGGTTTATGGACAGAAAATTTTAGTACTTTCTAGTGTTTTTCTTTATAGATTACTGTTCTTTTATCTATTTTGAGGACACCCCTTTTAGATGATTATCCTGTCATAAACAGAATCACAACTGTTTCTGCTCCAAAATCAGATCTTTGACTATAATTGAGACCAAACGGATTTTATGAAGCTTTTCATAAAAGTGCAAAAATATTTGAGCCTGTTTTAACTACATTCTGGTGAAATAAAAAAAGTTAAAACAACAAATAAATGTTTTTTTTAAACAATTGTATATTTCAAAGCAAAAATAATCTGCAGAACCCAGCCCAAGCTGCCTTCCACGGATGAGTTTTCAGTCTGAGGACAAAACGAATCCGCTGTTCAAAGCCTTTTTGGTAGGAGTGTGTTATTCATGCAGCCCCTGGAGGGCAGAGCGGCGACATCCAGAGAGCCCGAAGCCTCGGTGCATCTGCGCCCCACAGCTGTGAGAGCCACCACTTTGTGGTGAAGGTGTGAAGGGACGCTTTGCCCTCCCTCGTGGGTAAAATATTTCCCCGGGCCTCCGACAAAAAACCCAAGGAAGCAGGACTGCCTCAGCATGTCTGCGCGTGTTATTTTGCATCGAATACATGTGAAGTGCTCCTGGCCTCACAGCTAAGCTCTGAAGATTAGCATCAGGGACAGAATGGACCCGAGCTCACTAAGAGCCAGACTGATTAAGCTCCCTGCACACAGCCAGTGTTACTTTCCTCTCGGGCACGGCTGAAAATCAGGGAATTTATTGGGAAGAAATTGATAATAATCTTAATTTGAAAATGTCTGTCACAGAGGTTTCCCTCTTTTCATCGGCAGAGAAGAAAAAGGAAGAGAACAAAAATGAGAAGCAGCCAGCTGACAGGAAGAACAGCTTTTCAGCGTGAAGATGATCCTGATTCAGGCTGAAACTAAGACACTGCAGTCGGCTCTGAGCCGAGACAAACTGCAGATCGCTGCACCTAAATGTGGAGACAGATCTGCTTTGTAGGTGAAGCTGAGATCTGAGATGAGGCTCAAAAAATAAAAAATAACACAAACGTTTTTTAAAAATTGAAAATATGCTCATTAGAACCGTTTGCTTCAATTTAGTTTTCAAATTGCAGTAGAAGACTGCATTAAAATTGAAAATAATTTAAATAATTACAAGACTTTTTTTCAGAATTCAACCCAATTCAAAATATATATATTTATATTAATATATATATAGTTTATTTTTAAAAAGCCCTTTAGTATCAGAGCAGAAATATTCTTTTCTTGAATGTAGCCCAAGTGCCGAACTTGCTTTGTAAATTAATTCCTTCTCACTAATGCCTTTTATTTTTTTAAATAAAAAACCTTCCAGAGCTTCAGATGCTCCATGCCGCAGCTCAAAGCAGGTTCAAAACTGCAACAGCATTTTATAAAGCTTAGTATGGGCTGCTACCTCTGTGCCCTTAGGCAGTACTAAACTCTGTGCAGTAGCCAGATCTCCCTGATCCACTTCTCGCCTGAAGTGGCAAACATCAGGAGTTTTCCTACTAGAGACCAGGGAACAAAATACACGTGTAACCACAAACCAAAGCAGAAAAAATAGATTCAGTTTTTCTGTATAAAAAACCACAATGGTCCTTTTTTTCCCCTTTTTTTAATAATACACAAAACTCCCATTGATTGGAATGACAGTGAATGCAGAATGTTGGGCTTAATTTTGCTCAAACAAAATAAACACAGTTTGGTCTGATTTGTCTTTGATATCAGTTCAAGTGTTATGGGAGGCCGGTAAGTTATCACATCAAAATTTCTCCTATTGACTGTCCACTGTAATCAGGAGTTATGCTTTTATTGTGAAGGGAACCTCAGGAAATGTAGAGAACCTGGTCAGGTGACATATTTTCAAACAATCATTAAAGTCTACAGCAACAGTCTTTTTTTGGACTAAAATGTAACAAAATTTGCATCATTTGTAAATAAAACCAAACTAATAAAGTATTGAATATACTAAAAAACTTTTTATAGTAGCATATTTTTTAAGCATTTATTTTTTAAATAACATTTTTCAATCATATATGTGGAGATACGCTCATATCATGTAGAGTTCCTTCATTTTGTATGCCAGAGAAGAATTGTGTATGAATTTAATAATTGCTAAATAATTTTTGCCAGACATCAATAGAATAAAAATTTAAGTTGTTGTAAACTTCAAACACACAAAAAAGTTTAGTCTCTATTGTACAGTTTTTATAAAAGTCAAATATATCATCATTTTTGAGTAATTTTGAACAATTTCCACAAAAGACGATGAAGTTTTTTAAATTATGTTTTGATGTATTTCAAGCTGGAGCTGGAATGTTTGTCCTTGTCTGGGCTAAAGCCACCTTTCTTCTTTGAAACAAACTCTGGATACGACTCGTTTTCCTTGATGAAAGTAATGGAGGACTCCAAGTAGCAGAAGACTCCTTCGTGCCAAATATGTGTGTACATTACCAACAAGTTCTCCTCAATTTATCACAAATAAATGAATCCTCTGTGCTGGAGAAATATATTATCATACACTTATTGGCCAAATGCATTTTTTGTGTGTGTAAATGATGTCCAAAGTGCTAATTCTTTATCCCCTTTCTCAATAGAGTATTTTAGAGACAGTGAAAAATACACCTCGTCATCTCAACTCCATCATTTTGTCCTCCGAGCAGTGAGAGTTGAGTGAAAGTGCTCTCGATGGAACAGGCCGTCCACATTTCTACTGCAATCTCTGACAATTCGCAAACAAGAATCACAGCACTTACAAAGGTTGCAGACAAGTTTGCTTTGAACACTCTCAGTATTCGGCATCGTTCATCAACGGCTCCTTTTACTTATGTTGGACAAACAGACATGCAACATGTGGTGCTCTATAGCAACTGTAGGTGGAGTCAAAGCATAAAGAATCCACAAGTAATACCTTTTTTTCCTTTTTTTTTTCCTACCCCCTACCACCAAGAACCCTTGTCGGCACTAAAATTAGAGAGTTTAGCAAAAAAAATGAAACCAACAGGATTGCTATTCCTGAGCTGACATGGAGCTGACTGCTGCAAATTAAACCATAAGATTGGACGGAGATGCAGCAGCATCCCCAGTCGACACACGGAGGAAGGAAGGAAGGTCAAGCCTGAAGAGCCTGTGTCCTTTTTGTCTGCATAGACAGAGCCATCTCTGCATGTTTCTGCAGTGCGAGCATCAACATTCAAACACTTATAACTAACAAAGAGGAGGGGACACAAAAACGACATTATGAAAATATCAAGACGTATTTTTTCCGAAATCTGTAAAATTGTGGTGCTGATGAAACAACCTTTTCGATTTTCCTCATGGCTTTGTTTATCACACAGATTCTCCACTCTGACAGAGCACGGACGTTTCTCTCTTTTAATTCCCCCATTACTGTTTAAATAGTCTACAACACTTCCCCGATGTCACTGCTTCCGTAACGGCGCTCCTCTCAGCCTCTGCTCATAATCATTTACTTGTCTCCCCCACTATTTGCAGCTGTCAGAATTAAATTGTACACAATGGCTGCCATCACGTCTCTCTTTCTGGCTGCTGCTGACCCCAAATCAACATTCCTGCTCCTCCGCAAACGTTGGTTGCAATTGTTGGGCAAATTGTTTGTTTTAAGAATGCAAAATAAACAGCCTGCCGGGTGAGAAAAGAGGGTTTGATTATCCTGCAGTGTCCCTTCTTGCTGATTTGAAGGAGCAAAAGAGCGTCCACTTTTGTGCATACGTACATGCAGGTAGTGTTCACACTCTGCCGTAGCCATCTGTGCGTTTACGTTGAATTGAGTGCACTTCAAATCACATCAAGCGGCAGTAAACGACCGCCTGACTTTATGTCTGCGAGCCCACGGCACAAACTACACCAGATCTGAGCAATAATTAAAACACATTTACTCCTGCAGGCTTCAAGCGCTTTGCCTGATTGGGAAAGACACTCTTCCTTAAAGCTGGGAGGTTGTGTGCTCAGTCAGGGGAAGGCATTATTGACAGCTATTGAAGGATCTACAGTTGTTAAGGTAGAAAAAGCAGGATGTCTAAATGAAGCCGACAAGCTGATCAATGCTGTTTAAGATGGAAAGAAACTACAGACTTGTTTTTTGCTGCAGAAAAATTGTCCTGTTTGGTTTGTAAACAGTGGTACTGGATCACTACTACTTTTAAAAGCTCTTGGGTCCTGAAGCTAGACTCTAACAGAGTCTGTTTAACATCTGTAGAGGTGGAGTGGATTGCTGAGACCAGGAGGCGTCTGTGGTTCAAGCGTCTCTGGTAAAATAATCAAAGATTACCAGAAAAAGATACATTTCTGACTAAAAAAGACTGATTTAAAAACAGGAACCACCTTGACTATTAGCTGATTACCTATCTAAGCTTCGTTTAGACTCTTGTTAGCTTAACGGTTAGTTTGCCAAACAAAAGCATAAGTGGCACACCGTGTTAGTTTTAGGGTTTTGGAAACATGTCTGATAATTTTTTAAAGTTTCAGAGCTTTATTTTGTCGCTTTAAAAATAAAAATAATATCATTTTTAAATGCTTTAGGAGCAATTGTAAATTGATGCTCCAGAAGGCAGTTGAATAATAGATTAATAAACTAAAGAGATGCAGAGGGGTGTTTATGTCAAAAGTTATTTTTTTAGCTGAATCTTTTTGGGGGGAAGCGGGGGGGCTCAGAGGATCTATGGTGAGAAGCAGAGCAGGAGAAGTTGAAGAGAGCAGCAGCCACACAGAACATGGACAGAGCGTTTACCTGGCCCTGTGCTCTGTGGGTACGCCAAGTAGCCGCCTCTTCCACGGGCCCCCCTACCTGAGCCACGCGCTGCTGCTACCGCCGCTGCCGCCACCGGTCCATATGCTGTCGCAGGGAAGCCTGCAGGCACATACACACACATACACACACGCATCACTTCCTGCACATGGATGAGTACGTCCCAAAGCTACAGGAGAATGCTGAGAGCGGCGCTGAGCTGCAGGATAAAACTATAACTGTCAGAGCCAGGGGCTCGTGTCAGAGCGACATCTATCAGCAGACATCTACAGAGCCCACTGTGACATTCAAAACCCCGGTGAATGTGTTAAACATGAGAGGTTTTACATGGATCACCTGTTCTGCTGGGGTTCTGGCACTCCTCATTGCTCAGGTTAAGAATCACAACTGTAAAATTTCAACTGAAACCATAAATATATTCTTTTCTGCAGCTCAGATTAGAAGTGCAATCATTTGAATTCCACAGAGAAAGACCAGCTGGCTCGAGCAAAGGACCGTATTACGGAAAGAATTTAAGTCTGTCGTTCTTTATGTTGCATGCTTTAGACAAAATATTGCAGCCACATCTGAGCTGTATAGACACGCGCAGGAGTATCTGAACCCTCTAGGGACTATCCCTACTTTTCTTCCTCCCAAGTGCTCCCAATTATAGAGAATTTAAATGGAATCTAAATAATCCACTAAAATGCAATCCACGGTTTTTTGTTAGGCTACTCAGGTGGAGAATATAGAGCATAAAAAATACATTTCCCACACTCAGATGGCAGCATCTGTTTTATGATCTGACACTCAGGAGAGATTTCCATCTGCAAGCTTATATAAAGAAAGGTCTCTTTCCTTATGCAAATGTTTGTAGCAGTCCAATACTTGCAGGATGTAAGCTTTAAAGTTCAAGTCAAATCAGCGTATCTTAAAAGCCTTCACAGTGGACTTTTAATTATGATTATGTCCTTTTTAGCCATTTAAAATAATAACTCATTTTCTAGGACATAGTTTCTGCAAAGCTACATTAATTCAATAGAAATTTGCCCCTGAGTTGTGGGTGGAACTGTTGGCATGGGGTAAGCCGACCCTCTTTTCCCATCATCCATCTGTTTACACTCTCTCTTGCTATCTCACAGCCCCTCATACCTCCAACCTAAAAGTGGGGAAACAAAAATGGTGAGTAATATCTGAGCTATCCAGCTGTACTGTCTTGAGCCAGCTCAGACAAGAAAAACAAAGACGTACATGGATCTTTTTGTCAGCAAATGGAGCTGAGCCCACCGTTATAGCTTCTACATCACAACTACAACAACATTATGGTTCACAATAATTTGAATTAAAGAAATACTCAGAAATTCAACTTAAAACTCATTTTTTTAATTTATGTTGTCCGTTACAAGAAAAATGCAACAAGAAATAATTTCCATTGAAGTGGGTCTTTAAAATATGTGCAAGTATGCAACCATAATTCAATCTAAAATGTCCTTTTCTGTTGTACTAATGAAGCAGAAAAGTGTGAAAAAGACAAATCCAGTTTTTAAGGGTCTAATAATTACAGCAAATATCAGCCCAAAAATCAGACTGTAATTAAGCCAAAGCAGTATCTGAGAATCGTAATTACATTGTTGGCCTTAATGAACACAGCAGCTTGAGGTGGCTGAGAGACGCTAGTCCATGCCCAGGGCCTGCGCTCCTCTCTCAGTGCAGGAATGACATGTCATTAACAGAGGTGATGAGATTCCTCACTCTCAGCTCAACACTGTCAATGCCTAATCAGCCTCCTAAAATTATCTCCACAGGAAATGCTTTACTCACTCGCAAAAGGAAAAAAAGAGGATTGACAAATTTCTCAATTGGAGAAAATATATGTGCATTTTCTTTGTGGCTGAATTTGTTTTTTTTTTTCTTTCCTATGTTGTGGTCAGCCTGTGGTTTAACCATTACAAAATGGCACAGGACACCTCTGAGGACTATTTTTTGAATGCCGTGGAGGTGAGAGGAGCACCAGCAGGTGACCTATTTTCCGGGCCAGCCTTGTTCTGCGATTGCAGAGAGAAAAGAAGCTGACACAAAAGAGCGATGAGAAGGAGGGGAGAAGGAGGACGTGAGAGGGCAGGGTCAGATGAGCCGCAGTCAAAGAGAAAAAAACACATAGCTTTTCATCAGCTGGCTGAGAGGGAGGTAATTCACAACTCCGCTGACACAATATGACCATGAATGTGCGTGTGGGGTGTGAGGAGCCGTCATGCTGTGACTGGCAGGCAGGTGAAGAAGAGAAAGAAATGCCACTTTCCCCCCCGACTGTCTAACAGCTCAGGAGAGAAGGTGAGACTTGATGACAAGAAAAAAGAACGCACGAAAGTCAACAAAAATCAACTGTGTTTGTGCCGTTCACTCTTGCATCCGCATCTGGAACAAATTCGAAAAATGCTAGGTTTATATAAAAACCTGTTTAGGTCCCGTGCCAACGTTTTCCATGCACCCTTGCATTTCCGCCGCAGAGTCTCCAAGGTTGCTCCCGACCTTCATCTATTTTCCTAAGTGCTGAATCTCTCTTCCCTCACTGCCATTGTAATGACACCCCCAGTAGACCTACTGGCTTGGAAGTTAGTTGCGGGCAAAGTTGTGGTGAGAGATTAACTTTGCAGGATTAGGTGGGTTAATTAATAGATGGCTTCTGCACATTGTTTTGTGCTCACGCTGTAAGAAGCCACCCAAGAGAAGCGCTGCAGCATTAAATCAATTTCATGGCCCTTTTATTACTGAGGAGATAAAGCCAATATTTAGCTTTCAATTCTTCACAATTACTGGGCCCCTGCTTTGCCATGAGTGGCTGCGCTTGGCTGGGGACAAGGACACATCTGTTTATGAGCTTTGGAAGCCCGGGGGCCTTGGTGTCCGGACTCTGGGGAACTGTCCTCAGCTTTTCCTGCCCAAGCTCGCAGCACAAAAATTCATCCTTTCTCCGGAGTGTACAGAAGAACGGAAGAAAGATTTTTAGTGTCAAAAATATCACAGCCGATGTGTCTCCGTAGAAATTACACAGATCCTTCTTTTTTTGCCAAAAGAACATGATTGAATGCAGTCATGAAGAGGGGTTAGTGTGTTTCTAATCCAGAGGTCTTTTTTTTTGAGAGCGGGATCAGTATTAGGTAACACTAGCTTCAGACTAACAGCATACCTGTGCTTTTGTCGTTTATTAAATGAGAATAGAAACAAACAGGAAACTGCTCACTAAACACCCCTTTATGGCTTCCACTGGGCTTTAGACAATAACCTGCAGACAGGTGCAGCTAATTATCAGCCCTTGATGATCTGATCATCAGCAGGTGTGCAGACGATCACAAAAGAAGGAGTTTTTGTCAGCTTGTTGCTCTGGAGCTTCCTGGTGCGTGTCAACACATAGCCCACATATTAAACCACAGGAAAGAGATTTTTTTATCCTAAATGAAATATTAGGTTTAATTTATAAATCTTAAACAAAACTGCTTTCAAATATTGCTATATGACTGTTTAAAAAGGTTAGGAACAAGTAAGGCACAGGTCAGGACAGCTGTCGATTTGTGTTTATGTAAAAACACAAAAAGTCCAACAACTACAGTTTTTATCCTTGCACAGAGCATGGTAAGGTTTGAACTCCCACATTTTTATCTGAACAGTCCCCAGTGGTCTTAGAATTACGACTCTGCAGTTTTTAGTCAAAATAAAATAAATTAAAAAAAAATGTATTTTTTTTTTAAGATATATTTTCTGCAGAACAGCAGGAATTCATCAGAAATTTGATTACAGTTGGACTGGAAGTAACCCTATGTTGGTATACCAGCAATTCTTTCTTTGCACTCTCCTGCTAGCTTACAGCCCCTAAAATCCGCAAGCTAACATTAGCCAAGCATAAAACAAATGGCATTATCGGTGCAATGCAGCCGTACAGTTTTGACGAGGAAAATGAAGATGTACATGGATCTTTTTGTCTGCAAATGGATGAATGTGAATTGGAGCGGAGCAGCCATGGTAGTTGCTGCATCACAAATCTGAGCTTTTTCAAACCGTAGGTTTGTCCTCAAAAAGGACAAAACATTTAGACAATGAATAAATGGATTTATGGACGGGCCGAGTCAATCTACGTCCACTTTTCTTCGGTAACTTCTCTCACCAATGAGGAGTGAGCTTGTTAGAAACAGTCCAGGGTCTGTAAATGGGTGGGAAAAGATGGAAAGAGTTTCTTGATTTTTGTTTCTGTGTTGCCCTGAATTTTGAAGGCTTAATCCACAGTTTGGTCACACCAAAGACTTTTAAAAAGAACTAGAATGCTTCCCTGCTTAGGATTCCTCTAAACTCCGATTTAAGAGTGACTTTAATTTACACAGAAAATGACCATCCATACTGATCTTGCCATACTAATGCCTATAAATGAGGACAAGCATCAATAAACCCCCCAAAAACTAATAGTAAAATTGTAGAAAATAGTCAAGTATTTTTGATCTAAGGTTGCAGTTCTATAAAACATGCTACAGCGTGCCATAAAAGTTTCTCACAGCAGTAAAAGCATGTTATAGATGAGGTTAGTTATATATAGAATAGGATGGATGTATGGAAACAAAAACTTTGATCTAACTTCATCAGAGTGGCACATCACGCCACAGAAGACTCTATTTTCCTGAAAGCCCCATATATTGGTCCTTTATACCTTTAAAGTGGTATTTTCTCGAGGTGCATTTGGTTTCTTGTTCCATCCGCGCCTGTATTTTATGAGTCTCTGTGAACTTGGCTGTACCGGAGTAGGAGGAGAGGCACAGTAGGGGCAGTGTCAGTGGTGATCAAACGGCACTGTGCAATTTTTGTGTCAAGGCTTCCTGGGATTTTTGCTTATGCTAGACTAGGTCAACCGCTTTGTTTTCTCCATTACAAAGCTGTCAAAGCACTTTAAGAGCAAAGTGATATTCAGCTAAGTAGCGAAAACGAGGTGGTGAGCTGGTCAAATTAATTCCAGCCCCCATCATAATGACTGATATGCTTTCTAATATTACCATGCTTCCTGCTTTACTCCACAGCTCTCCAACATGCTTTAGACAGTCGAATAACCAAACGCCAGTTGACAGACACACATTCTCTATGATTTTGCAAACTTGTGCAAATAAACCCTTAAAAGTCAGGACGTCCTCGTACCTCTCTCCCCGATGCCGCTCTGCAGAGCTTTTCTGGCATTTTGCCGTTTTAGCCACAGAGTCACTCACTGATTCTATTACTCAGAAAACGTCAACTTGAAAAGTTGTTGCATTATGCATCAATAAGGTTCTATTTATGCCCTACTAGTCTGACAACAGCTTGACTGATGTTAATGTAATCTGTACTGTTCTTTGGCCCCAAACTGCCAGCAGCGGCTCCCCTGTCACTGACAAAGGAGCTCCATCAGTCACGGAGCACTCCCCTCATTTCTGCTATAAGAAGACTGTCAACTGTCTAATCTACAGGAGGAGCCCAGGAAAGGAGTATGAATATTTAAGTGAAACAGAAAATTAACAGGATCCAAAAAAGAACACTAAGAAAGTATCACCTTGGATTTCTTTTTTTTTTTTTACTAAATGTATCTGGACACTTTTTTTAAATCCAAAAATATACAATTAAAAAAGGGAAAAAAAAGCAGAGGAGATCCCATCCAAACATTTCACTTTAAATTGGAGTCCAGCTAATTACAATTCAAGCAAAGCTTCTTGGGGAGCAGATTGGTGCTGGAAGGAGGCTGGCGAAAAAGCCCTTCAGCCTGCAGCGACCGCCGATTTTGGGGGCAAGATAGAAGGAGTGAGACAGATGGACGCAAAGAGGAGGGATGAGTGAGACAGATGAACAGTGAGCTGCAACACAGTAGAAAAGACAGATGACAGAGGGAAGGAAAGAAATAAGATACAGAGACAAAGTGGCTGGGACAGTTGTGTTAAGGTCATTTTAGGGGAATACCAAAGATTGAACCAGTCCAAATAAAACAAGGAGCTCTATTAACATCAAACCATTTCCTCTGTGAGCCAATTTTGTTGCAAATGTTTAAAACATTTGAAAAACACATGGAGAAATGCAAATTTAGGAAACAAAAACTGAAACATGTTTTTTTAATAAGAAGATGGCACATCTGTATAAGTCTTATGGTTTTTATTCATTATTATTTGTATTATTTTAAGGCTATTGGAGTCTAGGAGAAAACCAGAAGGTGGACCTGCTTCCTTTTGAAAAAAGTTTGTGTTTGTGTTGAATTATGAGAGAAAAAATTGCTATTCTTTTTAAAAAAAAGTTTTCTAGTCCTTTTCACACAAGATATAATAGACATGATGGGCATCGCTCTAGGTTTTCATTCAGTTATATATTTATGATGAAATATTCCTCACTTTTCATTCATTTTTCTAAAATATTTACAAAGAAATGTTTGTAAATTTAACTTGACCTCAAGTGGGTCAGACCATTAACATAATAACCAAATAACCTGTGGTTATTTGTTATCTGTTGCTTTGTGTTTGTTTTGTTTTTTTCTCAGTTGGAAAAAAGGACTTAGTCGCCTAATCACTTATTATAACATAATTATTCACACAGTCTAAACGATTTCAAATAAAATGCATTTCACAAAAAAAATGCTTTATTCACTTTTATATGGACTGAATATTTTACAGCTGACATTGATATAATCCCGATAGTAAACTCAAGAGGGGCAATTAAAAAAAAAAATAGCAAGTGACTATTGGCACATCATTTTTTAGTGTAGGCCATTGCTAAACATTTTTCTTGGGTGCACAGACACAGAGGAAGGATTAAGTAAGGATTAAGTTTAGGTTTTGGGTTAAAAACACCAAATGGTTTCTGAGAGCGGTTGTGTCTGCAGCTCACCACTCACCTTTGCAGTCAACACTGTAGATATAGTCATACATGGGTAATAGGTGGATATAATAATAGAAATGTGAAAACAATAATAGTTTTCAGAAAATTTGTCACTCCACGTCAATCTTTTTTCTTTATGACAATGACATTTTGGTAATTGGGAAGTGACAACTGATAATTTTCATAGCAACTTAACTGAGCTGAGGCTCTAGAGAACCAAACTATATCATACTCAGACGTGGCACATCCTTGCAAAGTTATGTGCCAGTGGACGCATTGCACATTTCTGTGCTAGAATGGGCTAGAATTATGCTTCTTTTTTTATTTAAACATCCTTATAATTTTTTTCTCTTCACAAATTGTCCGGATATGGCCCATGGGCCGTATGTATGACACTCTTGGTTTAGAGTGTAAGCATGGACAGGCTCCATATAGTATGAATCAAGTGTTCTGTCAGTCCTCCAACCACATCATGTTGCATTGGCATAAAAATTCATAGTATGTGTCAATGTGTGCATAAAAATGTAGCAGCAGCAGCAAGTAATAACAAGTCAAAATATCCCTTTTCTACAAGCTGAGGGTTCAAAACAATAGTAACTGATCTTTTTGAAGGAAATGTTTTGAAACAACTATATTTTTAAGATTTGATATAAGAAAAATATCTGATCTAATGTCACTGCTATAAATGTAACACTGGCTAATTTCAATAATATAACATTTGCCTAAAAAAATCATTTTTAAAAATAATATAGTGTAAAAAAGTTTCCATTTTTTTGTGAAAACACACACAATATTGATCCACAATCAAATATAAAGTAAATATCTCCTCTCTTTTCTCCCATCAGAAAACTCTGGTGTTTCTGCCCTGTTGCAACATCGTGACTCAGTCCAGATTTATTCCCACATTCCTCAAAAGTCAAACACCAAACTCTGAACTGCCCTGCCAACTGGTCTGCTGATCAGCTTGTCCTGGAGGTTTTGTGGAGAGGAAGAACCAGCTTTTATTTTTCGGGTTCTACATCTTTGACAAGCATCCTCAATGTCTATTTTATGCTATTTTTTTGCTTTAACTTTTCAATGATTTTATCAATATATTATTTCGAAAGTGCCTGGTTCAAACTGGTCAGGAATCAAAGATGACATAACAAATGACTGTATTTGAAATCAAATTTTAGAACATTTTTTTTCCTTCTGCAC
The DNA here is from genome assembly GCA_003999625.1 of Oryzias javanicus. NCBI lineage: Eukaryota > Metazoa > Chordata > Actinopteri > Beloniformes > Adrianichthyidae > Oryzias > Oryzias javanicus. The sequence continues at coordinate 13,760,429 of CM012450.1, read as the reverse complement.
ATATTTCAAAGAGAATTGTTGAATTCTTTTAAAAATAAAAAAGATTGTAAAAATATGACTGAAACATAACATAATACAAAGAGCTGCACATTCTGTGAGATACTAAGCAGAACGAGCCAGCGGAAATATGTCTGCTGTCAAAGTAAAGCACACTACTGTCTCACAGGATGAAGGGGTGGTTGTGTGTGTGTGTGTGTGTGTGGGGGGGCACTCTGTCAGCGACAGAAAACTGACTCCACTTCACATTTCACTTCATCAATAACCTTTGATAAGAAACAGCTAAAAACACGGAGACAAATAAACAAAAAAAAAAAAAAAAAAAGGAAGAAAATATTTATCAAAGTTACAAAAGAGACAGCCGGCTAGCAAGACATCTTTTCATCTCCAGACTGACAACTGTCCTTTTGTTGTCATCCTTCAGCACTACTTTGTTGTTGAAAGCATCTTTGGGCTGTTGTTATCAAAGGCATAAATCACAGAGCTGAAGAGAGCCAGGTGGCTTTCATATGAACTGCTGCACACACGCTCATCTCTCACCTCTCCTCTGATCAGCGCAGACCTACAGTATACACTAAGATTTCCCCTCACATGAAACACAGAGGCGGCTGTCTGGATCTGAGCCAGAGAGAGACAAAGAGCATTTACATGCGAACCCATAATTCAATTATAACCAGACTAATGCAATATGCATATTATTGCAACTCTCATGTAAACACCTTAACCAGGTTATCTTACTCACATTAAGGGCCCTAATCAGAATAAGCATAACTCGATTAACAGAGCTGAGTCACTTGTCAATCATTCAAATTAATCTCCCTGCGTGTATGTCTTGTGCTTTTCGGTGTTTGGATTCCGTGCACGAGCCATGGAGGTCGCGCGGAGAGCAGTAGGTCCGCAGATCCTGTATGTTCCGAACAACGGAGGAGATGAGAAATGCAGGAAGAAAAGGAGCACTCCATGCAGATGCTCCTCACAGTCGCTCATCCGAGTCATTCCTTCTCCTGCTGCACGAGCCTGTAGTGTGGCACATCATTTACTAAATCAAAACTGACTACTTTTAAAGTGCTCAACAATCTGCTGCTGAAAAACAGGCTGCCAGCGAGCATAACAGCTCTTTACATGAACTACTGCACCACATAGATTATAGCTGTTGGCAACAGCTGACTGCATGTATTTATAACACCATTTATCTGGATGATCTTACGAAAAGTGATTAGTTCAGATATTGTCTGTAAAAAAGATGGATTTGTGCTTGTAAAGAATAAACAATTTCTGTTTCTGTTCCCAAATTATTTCTGAAATACTAAAATGAGTATAAGTGAATGTATTCTTTATTCACTGATTCACAGAAAATAGAATGATAGGAATTTTTAAAAGTAAGTGTTACTAAATTATCATTGATTCAATTTAGACGAGTTAAGTATAGAAATCTATGACTGAAGTGCAGCTTGAAGCAGAATAAACTATATGAAGGATGTACAGATTTCAAATACTAAGCAAAACTTTAGTAAAAATCCTGATATCTTTTTAATGGTTCAGTTTATTTTGTGATTTTGAAGCAAATGGTATCATATGTTGGACACTAGGAGAGTTGCTAAAATAGAGGATGTAGTGGACCATCAACCTATGAATTCACGTTTATGTTCAGGAAAACAGCAGTGGTACCAAAGTAGATTTAAGATATAACAAGAGAAAAAGCTACTATTGTCATGCGTTGTTTAAAACCTTTTATGTAAATTGTCTGATCCCGTTACCCACAGGGAGTCTTTTATTTTAAAAGAAAAGTCATACAAGCTTCTATCAATAGCAAAAAAAAAAAAAAAAAATTGAGAAAATTCTAGTTTCTCTTTTTATTTCTATTTTTACTTATGCCAAAAAAAAAAAACATATTTTCCATTTATTATACAAGCAACAACATAACGGATGTAAAGGATTATCAAATCTATTTATTTTTCCTAGTGGCTATTAAGCCAGTCATTTAATAAAATTGTAGAGAACTTTGAAATGTTCTCTACAGTTGAATTTTCTATATATAGCAAATTTGACTTCCTTTGACAATAGCACATTAAAGTTCCTTTCAAAATAAAACACATCTTGTGTTTAAACAGTTCCTCCAGCAGCAGTAGATTTACTGTAATAAAAAATGCAAGAAACATTAGATTTTCTGTTATTGACTTTTGTGTTGGTTCATCATTTTTCTTCTCTTACTAGTGAATAAAAACATGACAACATTAGTAGAGAATCCAAATTATTTTAAAATCTATACATGTAAATGCAATAAGATAATGTCAATCTGATTAAACCACTTTAACAGTAGATTAAACCTTTTACCATCATTTTAATCAGTTAGGCCTTTCTGACATGTAAAAAATCTAAACATAAACAAATTAACTAGTTAAGTCTGAAGTTCTCTTTAAAGCCCAAGACCCACAATGGAGGGATAAAGGAGCCGCATGTGGCTCCGGATCCTCAGGTTGCAGACCACTGATCTAGGTGATACAGCCGATGAGCCACAAACTCCCTGCTCCGCTCCATTCTGATGCTTCCACTTCTAGACGACTGGATCCATGAATGTCTTTGTTTTCCTCTACGACTGGATAACTCTGATATTGCTCGCCATTTATGTTGCCCCAGTAATGCAAGGTTGGGGTTGTGAGATGCTGGGAAATGCGGTCCGGCAGTCCCGCCAACAACTCAGAGGTGAATATCTAACAAACTACTTCTGATCTGCCGAAACTACATCCCAGAAATCAATAGTTTTTTTTTTTTTTAATTTTGTCTAAAAGTGGCATAATCATTATTAGAAGTCCATTGGGATTGCTTTTGTAATAGATCCAAAGGTTGCAGATCCCTGGTTAGGTTCATAACAGTGGCGCTGTTTGTGTTTAGTTGGAGGAGCTTGCAGAGTTCATGGCATCAGGATGGCTTGCTGAGAGCCATTTGGTCCCTGCACACATCCAGGGCTTGCTTTACATTGCTGACAGTAAACAAGGCTGGATTTCTCAATTTCCCTAAGCGAGTTCATAAGTTTTGTAGACATAACATCAAAGAGCAGCCAGGAAATGGAGAGTATCCAGCTTGGTTAGCAGAGGAACTGTGCCTTTTTTTTCCAGTCTCGCTCTTTCTTTCTTTTTTTTTTCTCTTGCAGATAATGTAGCCCTGTTTGCTCAGATCTTCAATTGGCAGAGTAGAAGTTTACAGTGAGATAATGTGTGGCTGACAGGATCAGAATCAGCACCACCAAATGTGAGATAGTGGGTCACAAAAGAGTGGACAGCACTCCTCCATCTAGGACTATGTTTCTATCACAAGTTTGAAAATGTACTGTCTTGCCCTCTGAGTAATAAGCAAATGGTAATTGCCGTGTTCTTATAAAGTGCTTTCTTTAAGCCTCAAGTGCTTTAGAAACCCCACTCCTTTTACCCATTGACACACAAATACATTCACCATGTAAGATGCTAACCAGGCCACAGGGAATGTGGGGTTCAGTGCCCAAGGACACTTCGACACACACAAGTGGAAACTAAACCTGCGATCAGATGTGAACCGATCTAACTGCACCATGGCTGAAGGGTCAATAAACTTTAAGCAACAGGAAGATGGGCTTTTAAAGAGCGATACATTCAGGTATCCAGCCAGATGATTCTGTGATTGACAAGAAAACATGTTGGTCAGAGCACTGGAGTGAGTCCTTTTTTCAAAGCTGGAACATAATATCTTTTATGAAACATCTCTAAAAAACAGCAACAACAAAACTCCAACAAAGCTTGAATTTAAAGACCCACTCCAATACAAATTGTGTTTTTAGTGTTTTTAACATTTTCTTGTGTAATTTTTCTCATGATACAGGACATGTATAAAACAAATTAAGATTAAAAGTGCATTTCTTTGTATTTCTTTATTTACATTGTTGTGAATCAGGAGCAGACAAATAAGGCTGTTTGAGAAAGCTTGTATTTGTGTCTTTGTTTTCCATGTCTAACATGATATCTGCCTCAAAACTGTACGACTGGATAGCTCCAGTATAACTCACCATTTTTGTTGCGGCTGTAATGTTAGGATGAAGTTATGAGATGTTGTAAGCAAGCGTAAGAGAGTGCAATGAAAGGCATAATGGGAACTATTCTGCTAGAAAATGACAGTTTTTTTTGATTGGGCATAAATCATACTTATGAGACCGCTTTGAAATGTAGATCAAAAGAGGATCGCTGTACAATTTCTGTACTAAAAGTTTAGAAATTGTGTTTATTGTTTTAATTAATACAGATTAGGTTATCCAGAATGAGCAAATTGCATAAATCAATGCAGTGGCATAAATCTTATACCTAATTTAAATAACGTATGCAAAAATATCTCTTGTTGGAGAGGTGTGTCTACTAAAGCCTCAAGATGGACATCATATAAATGTGATTCGATTGGGGGTAATTGAGGTAATTCGCAAGAAATTCAGAGGTGAGATGTGGTTGAACCTCAGCCTAAGACTGCTTGATCGAGCAGTGATTTGTTTAAGGATACTCAAACGGTGGATTTTTGCTGCCGAGGGGGCTCAAGCCAAAGCCCTTTAGCTGAAGAGTGATCTTTGTATTTACTATGTAGTCTCTCAAAACTGGCGTTATGGATCAAAGGCTGCTTTGCAAGTATCCACATCTTGAAATTTCTGCTTAAATGCTTTCAGCACTTTAGAAAAAAAATCCAAAGTTAGGCGTAATAGAAAGCCACGCACCTTGTGTGAGTGATGTTATGACGCTGTGTTTTGAGCTCAGTGAAGAAAAGCTCAGTGTCTTTTACTTTAGTTCTCAGTGGCAAAAGTGCTGTTCCTTTGTAGCTGAAGTGTGTGGCAGCATAGCATCAAAGAGGACAAACTGGCTCTTTATTGAAGTGCAGCCGCACTTTCGACCTCTTCTTTGTACTCCTTCCCGTGCACTCCAGAAAAAAGGAAACTGCTCATAGTCTGCAGAACTGATATAAAAACATTCTGCTTTCACACAGGACTTTATGTAACCCTCACACTAATGCAGTAGTTAGAGAGGAGAACTAAGAGTGAAACAATAAGGAGTAGGGGGAAATAAAGGAAATCTGCAAGCACAGATAAGGTAGAAAGCATTCAAATCCATTCAACTGAGGAAACTCTAACAGTGCTTTGAAGACGGAACTAGATCTCAGTTAAAACCTTAATGTCAAGGCGGTTTATGATTGTGATGAAAAGAGAGACAGACGGGGGGACACAGATGTCTGACCTTGCAGTGGTGTTTATGTAATGGTCTGCTTCAGTGCATTTAACTGCAGAGCTGCCTTCCAACCTGGGACCCGGGGAAGGAGCATGCCGCTCTGCAGTCAAATCTCCTCTGACATCAATTCTTGACACTCAGAGAGTATGAAATGGTCCTGTGAGCTCTAATTGAATCAACCGCTACGGTCATGCCTGTGTGGCCCCTATGGAGCCAATCATATTAATTAAACTGGACTAATTAAGCCTCCTTTCATTAGAGTCCAAGTAAACAGCCTTAATTTTTTATGCATTTTAATGCCCATCTTCTGGTTCTGGGGGCGGTAGTGGACGACACATGGACGGTAAAGGGGGTGGAGGGTAATTTCGGACCTTTTCAAAGGAAATTGGATACATCAAGTGTCATTTTAGCTTTCAAGCTAAATATGTCTTAGCATATTTGCAATAATAGGAGGCTTAATCCCACCTCTCTCTTATAACGCTCTGTTTACTGTGATCAAGTGAGGAAAATGAGAGTTAATTCACTATTAGATGAAAAGGAAGAGTAGGGGTTCAGTCTAACACAAAGTTGTGCAAGTGACAAAAAGATAACACAATTGAAATTTTTAAATGACAAAAAAAAAACTGATCTGATCTTCACACAAAAATGTTACATTTTTCAAGTGATAAATTGCTTTAACCAATCCACTTTCTCATGAGTTTATTATGAGCTTTGGAAAAACAACTGAAAATAAAATGCCTACAATCAATGGCACGATGAGCTCAGACATACACGAGTGTCTTAGGGTTTCTCCTGTGTACAGCAATACAGCACTGGAGGCATTCTAGAGCTACTCCATAAGGACAAGACCTCATGGCAGCAGAGGCCTCTCTAGACTAGAGCCTGCTTGGGTTAACAAGACTTCGGAGTCTTAGGTGTTCGTCCAACATCTTTTCGAGTAAAAAACATAAACATCATATGGGTGGGTTTAATATAAATTAGCTTCTAAGCTTTTTAAGCAAATAATTCAACTGTGTTTAATAATCAGTATATTTAATGGATTGAATGTGTCAAGCTGTATGTATACGTGTGAATATGTCTATTTATCATTAAGAGTACTTATAATAGCATAAATTACATGCATATTAATGCATTTTTTGTCTTTTTTGTTGTGATTGCTAAAAATTAAATAATTCCAATCCCAATCAAATCCCACTATTTGAAAGTAGACATCTTTTACATCCCAAGTGTCAAGGTCAAGGTTCTGGGGCCGCATTTGGCCCACTAGGCAATTGTATCTGGCCCGCCAGATCATTTTATATTATTGTTATTAATGGCCGATGTTATCTTGCACTGGTATACTGAAGCAGCACTATGATTATGGAGGCTGAGATATCATTTAAAATGATCTATGACTTTCTTTTTGGAACACACAGCCTTTTACAACATGGGTATCATCATCCTCGCCCTCCCTTTCACTTATGATGCAGAAAGAAATAATCATAACTGGATAAAAAACTAAGGGCTAAACAAAGTAAAACAGTCAGAAAATGAAACACATTACACATTGCTAAATTTAACAGGATATATTGTATGGAGATCAGAATCTTTTGCGTTATTTATAAGTGTAATTTTTCGCATAAAAGGACATAAAAGTAAAGAAATCTGAGTGTTTTTTTCTTTTAACGTTTAGTTTATTTCTAACTTTATTTTGACAAAATATATTCTTTTGGAGTGTAAAATATTGAAGGTTAATTGAGGTTTGAGTTGATTTATTCTGAAACTATATTCATGCCTGTTTTTATTCATAGCTTTGTTAAAAAATGTACATTTTAAAGTTTAAAAAATGTAGTTTTAGTGTGTTCAATAAGTGTTTATCCTGTTTGTCCTGCGACCTAGAGTGTATTTTGGATTTTGACATTCTTGTTTTACATCAACTACTTTGTATTTTTTAATTCTGCTTTCATGGCAGTGGATGATTCTTTGTTTTTGAGGAAAGATAAATTATAAAGTTAAATTTTCAGCATCTTAGACAAAAAAAAAACCAAAACTCCTTTGATTTTTGTGCTTTAAGACCATATGCAGTAGATATCCCATTTTGTAATATTTACTGAATGCGTTACATAACTTAAATTGAACTTTGAGGATAACTCAACGATACTGTAGAGATGTCTAATTTTGTGTAAGAATTACTTTAACCAAAAATACATGCATAAATGTTATGATATTGGAGAAAAAACAAAAATTGTGTTGAGATGAGACAGATCAGCTTTGTGCTGTTTTATCCAGCTCTATACACTGTAGTTACACAATGTTACACTGCTCCAGATACAAAGGGCAAGTGGGGTAAAATCTAGCATGACCCAAAAATAGGATCGACATACACTATGTTTGCGGCATCATCACTGGAGCAGCAAACAATGTCTCCACATAGAGTGGATGGAAGCAAAAGGCTGTCTGCCATGATTATGAGTATGTGTTTGTATACATATGTCAGTCCGCTAGGAAGAGAGAGCGGAGCTGAGCAACTGGAGAGCTATTAGTACAGTCAGCGGGAGGGAAGGATGGAGGGATAGTGGGAGGGAAGGGGGGGGCAGCTTTGTGGAGTTCACTGAAGTAACTGTCTCACTGAGCTCAGAGCTCTCAAACAGTGGGAGGCATCAAAACAACAAGCGGATAGAGCATGGTCCTAATGCACAAACTGTAGTATCCTTTCTGCTGCTAGAAGTCCACGTCTGCTCCGCTGCTCGTCTCCACATCGCCCAAAGGTAGCGGCTGCATACGAGGAGGCATAGCTCAGGTTTCATTTCTGGACGGGCAGCTCAGCAGCTGAGACATAATGAGCTTTAGTGTTGCCACTCTGCTTCTTACAGCAGCTCATCTTCCCCTCCACAGGTACCTGGGCAGAGGGTCTCAATGGCCACAGTAAGTCTGCTTCAGTGTGTGAGGATGCCGTCTGTTGTCCTAGGGTGAGTTAAAACCCGGCTAAACGGTGTGAGCTTCCACCTTCCTCCTCAGTGCAGTTGGTGCAAAAAAAAAAAAAAAAAGTGGCAGCTCTTTTTGAAAACATAAATGTTGCAGCGAAAGAGGACGCACGTGGATGTGCACGTGACCAGCAATCTGTCTGCATCATCTCCCTCCTTAAAGTTAAACCACACTTCAAAAAAAAGATAGATCAGGTGCTCCTGCATTTGTTTAATCCCCTTTTCACAGCAAAGCACATAAACATAAAACAGAGAGAAGCTAATGCAGAACAAAGCTGATCTGGAAGCAGCAGTGCAGATTTATAACAGCACACACATGAGCAGACAGGGCATGACACGGAGCGCCGTTCACTGACGTCACAGCTTAGCACTCCATGTTCACCATGGGGAATGGCTTCATTGCTGAAAGATGTGTGACATGAGTGTTGTATAAGTCTGTGAGCAGCATTGTCGGAGAAAGAGGACGATTCCATACACTCTCCTCTGCCCTCACACAAACTTTGAGGAGGGCAGTTTTATGCCGGTGCATCCTGCGCCGTCGGTTTAAGAGCATGACATCACAATGCACATTGTCGGGCTCTATTTTAAGGCTTGCGACTCATGGAGTGGTCTGGCCACACAGGCCCATCAGGCTTACTATCAGCAATAGCAATTAAAGACAATCTGTGAGTCAGTGTGGCATCGGGAGGGCCATCTGCTTCCAGCCCTGTTGCACTCACTCCGGCCTGTGGGACCACTTGCTGGGGTCACAGCTCACCCGGCTTGCAGAGAAATGATCACAAAATCTAGGGGAACAATCTGCTCTGTAACTCGAGATGAACAGAAACCCATTCTACAGACAGAATGTGGAGCGCGCCGGTCTCTCACGAGTGCCGTAAAGAGACAAACGGTGGGACCTGTCATATGGAGGACAATGTAGCGTGCACTCGTGACACAGGTAAGCTTCGTATCAGCCCAGTGATTCTTTCCACCTGCTCTGTGACTGTAGCCAAGATGTGTAATGAATGGAAAATAGAGGACACCAAAAAACTTGCCGGGCTTTAGATCTGTCGATAATCACCAGGCATGTTGCCCCAACCCACATTATCTTCTACACAGAAAGTAATTAACTACAGACAACAGGATGGGATCTTTGAATGAATGAAAGCTAACAAAACATACTCATTTTCAGCTATTTCACGACTGGGACTTTACTAGAAAATTGACTTTAACACTGAATGACACCCCCTATTTCTACAAATCAGATGCTTGGAAAAAAAAAAAAAAATCTATTCTCCAAGACAAGAAGGAACAGTTTGAGGCGAGGCACAAAAAGACTTAAAGCTCCAAAAGTCACCAAAACTCCACTGATCCTCAGGATACTGGGGAGGCAACTGTATCACCAAAGAACCACCTTAGCTCCTTCGCTCTGAGACTTCCAAATAAGCTTCAAAGGTTTACAGCTCCAGACGAACATATCGTCTATCTCAATATATTTCTATCTCCGAGCAGCAGACAGTGGCTAAACTCTGGGAGGCTAGCTTGTGTTTCAGGCCAATGCCCGAGTCTGACCTCTGGAGCATTTATTATGTGCTTGGTTGGCTCTGCTCTGCTTTATGGGGTCATTCACCTCTCAGAGGTAGTCACTATTATCTCAATTGCACAGGTCAGCATATCTGCGTCCCGGTGTGCCACCTGCTGAGAGGCCAGCTGCTACTTGTAGCTTTGTATTCTTCCCCTACAGGGAGTGTAAGGTCAGGAGGTTAGAGGCTTTCTTATCACTATTATTTACAGACATATAGAGCAAATGTGTGTCTCAGTGGTCAAACATGCACCTTATTTCCTGTCTTGGTCAGAGTACATACCTCAGAATGATCACATTGTATAATTCTAAAGCAAAGAAAAGAAAATGTTGGTTGAATTTTTGGCTAAAGATATCCTGGATCGATTTCCGGTCAGTGAATCAGATCATTCAAAATGAACAAATATCATCCACAAACCATATTGTTAACCACAAATTATGATATGAATTGATGGTAAAATTAATTGTCACACCCCTAAGAAAATATATATATTGTGGCCATTATATTAAAGAGGGTTAAAAGAATGTCAGTCAGCAAACACTTGCTATTTTGAAAAATGGACAGTCAGTGCCAACCAAAGCACTGTCAGTTTTCCTATATCTTGCAGAAACAGCTGCAGTGGAATCCAGAACCACCAACTGGGCTGAGACGTGTTTCCTTCCATGCAGAAGGAGACGTCAACGCTTAGGCTTTTGAAATGCCATTTTCTGTGAGGTGGGTGAGAGGCGACGCGTCTTTCTGTCTCAGGCTGCTCGTCGGTTGATGGGAACGGTAAACACAGAGGCTACTGTGGTGCTCTACCGGTCGTCCTATCTCCTAGAGAATGAGGTCTGACAAAGAGAAATGGCAGCAGGACAAGGCAAACAGACAGAAAGCCAATATATCAACTAGAGCAAGCCAACTTCAAACACGGCACAGACAGGAACTACTCAACTGGGCGAAAGTGGGACACAAAATGCTACTTTTTCTAGGAAAGTTTTGCTCCTAAATCTAAAGACATCTGGTATTGGAGATTTTTTCTGCACTGCAGCCTTTTCGGCTCTTTATCCTCTTCAATTATCTGTACCTGCATTCTTTAAATACCTTAGAAAGTGACCTGTGGGACCGACCTGCTGTTTGTGTGTCAAGACATCTGAAACAGACTTAGTGTTTTGTCTTTCACTCACTCAGTCTGTGCTTGTCTCCCCGGTGGGACCCCACTAACATTTTCATCCCTGGTTTTTCAGCGTAGCATAATAACCTCCTAGTAGGAGCCCTAATGGAGCCATAATGGTCATTTATGCCAGGGGAGGCTCAGAGGGCACGGATGTTGAAGCAACGAGCCGCACAGGAAGACCGGAAAGTGGAGAGAGGCTCCCGGTGAAGTCTTTTCCCCCGCCTGTCTTTTCCTCCCCACGCACAGCTCCTGAATCTCAATCTTTGTATGAATACAGCATTTCTGTGTGCGCGCATTCAGCTGTGCCCTCATGTGCAGACTGAAAAGAACTGATACAAGACTGGTTAACAATAGAAAGTACAATATAAGTATATGAGGGGTGTATCCCTGCTTTTCATCTCCACTTCTACAGCTTATTCACATGCATAATGCACATATGGGCATTATACTTTCACTTTTAATTACATTTTCCTCAGACGGGCTTCTTATTCAGGCATACAGCAGGCTCACAATGGAACGTTCTTCCATTCTTAAGGCTTTCATTTCTCGTCTTCTGTATTTGCAGCTGCAGCAGGCAAAATTGACAATGCACACAAACTGCATCTGCTTAAGTTAAATTGTTTAAAAGCATTTTCTCCCTTGCATTTGTGTTTCAATTATCCACAGTAGATAAAGGTAACTGTGACGGTCTCCTGTCTGAGGCAGGGCTAAACGCAGTAAACAACAGTTCAGTGCAGAATGGAGCTGCGATTAAACAGTTTATCACTTTGAATGCAACTCCAAATCCTTTAATCAAGTGAAGTCTTCCAAACAAGACACCTTGTTGAAATGCAGCACATCTTGAGGTTGTTCCCCCTGAGCGTTGCAAGCTGAATAATACAATAGTGCATTTATCAGCGTGCTGATGCTAATTAGACTGTTGCATAAAAATGCGAATAATGTACAGTAATGTCCCTTATGCCTTGTCAGCTCCAGCTTCCTTTGTTGCTAACAATACTCACAGCTGTGATTTTTGGTTCTTTAATGTGAAAAAAGGCATCCTACTGATATAATAATTACCCCACAATAAGCTGGATCACCGCAGGTAATCAACATGCATTCGGCAAATTCTCCTCTGATGAAACAACAGAAGTATGGAGGGATGCACTGAGCGTCAAACGGAGGTTGCCATATTAAAGATTCTCTACTTCAAATCACAACACAAGGAACATAATTAAAACTAAACTGTCGAGTTTTCTGCTTTTTGATCTGGAATGTGACACTGTCCAACTGTTGGCAACTGCATAACATCTAGGGAATAAGGCGCTCTTTAATGTCTGGCA